>OV121082.1:38052330-39252330 GCA_921293015.1 Phorcus lineatus
CCACAAGTTTAAGTCCCGTGTCTAGTCTCCTCGGAGCTAACAGATATCACCCATACAAGTCCCCCCTGGCGAGTGTTCCCCCTAGCCCCCAGGCCTACCCCGCCCTCTCCCCCTACTACTCTCCCTACGCCCTGTACGGACAGAGACTGGGTGCGGCCGCTGTCCCATGACTAGACGGGGCTGCCTACCTGGCCTCTAACAAATAGACACAGGCTACACCGCCTCTCTCGCTCCAAGTGCGTGATATCCTGAAGCAACGATGTGTGATGTACTGTGCACTGATTGTAGAGGAGTGAGTTTCCAGCACTGTGTGACTGAGTGAGTGACTCATGTGACTCACGTCACCGTCACCATCACCTGCTCAACACTATGTGATGTTCCAGCACGACTAGATGATCAGACTAGTGGGTCAAACCCACAGACTCAAAGTGCGAACTCTTGATCTTAACCAGCTTCCTGGAGAAAACTGAGTGTCTAAGGTGTGAACAATTGTCATATTTATAGAGATATGTGATCAGAAAAGAGTGCTACCGTATATCAGTAACTAAATTCTACCCTTTACCTTCTCTCCTTCTCGTGTACTTTATTTGTGTGACAGCAACCAGTTCTTTTCCACACTTGCACCTTCTATTCCCGTAGCGAGAGTGCAGTCTTTTCTTCTGTCCCTCTTTCCCCATAAGCACTGCCCCACCCCTGAATGATTGCTGTCCCCACCCCCACCCTGCTGTGAGACACTTGTCGTGTGGGTGCCAACTCGACTCTTGCTCTGTATATATATGAGGAAAGATGTATATGTCAGAAATGTGTTGTTTATTATTAAATTTTATATGCATTGGATGCATTCACATTGAAAATATTTGTCTGTTTTATTTCAATTGTATTTTAGTGTTGAATACACGAACAAATAATGTCAAAATTAATGATATATTGCAAGCATGATTTTTGATAATCAACAATGCTGACAAAATTACATTTATAATAGAAATGAATGTCTTTTGTGATGTCAGTGTTAGCAACGAAATCATGATGAAAAGTTGTTAAAATTTTGATGGGCAGAAATGAAACATAACAGAAACTTAATATAGCTTACTTGAAAATTCATTCAAGTAAGAAACATTCTTTAACACAAACACATTTATTACCTCTGTTGTCAATGAAATCATGAAGAAGGCATCTAAATTGATTTGTTAACGGTTTGGCATATTTGACTATGTTTTTTCTCTTAAGACAGTTATTAAATGAGAAAGTGGAAATACTATAGAGAAATAATATATTAATATCACATTGACATTCCCGGGTTACCCTTTTAACACGTTGAATAGTATACACGATATAAAGCGAAGGCCATCTCGGATTCCAATTTTGCTTTATTGACCTAAGAATCTTGGATTATACATTTACGAGAATAAATTGTTGCTTTTGGCGCAAATGAAACACTCGATCAATACTGTAGTTATTAGTATAATTGTATATTGTCTTACATTGCTGTCTTAAGAAACACCGTACACATATACTGAAGACTAGCATTTTTATTAATACATTTCCATTAACATGAGTGATCACACATTTAATATAAGAATCGACTAAAAATGATATAAGGAAATTCAAGGATGAAAATAATTTACATGAATTATTAAGATTACATTATATATCAACCAAAAGTGATACCCGCTTACTTTTCCCATATACAAATTCAAAGATGAATATATCTCTGTACACAATGAAAAATCATTTTCATAACATACAGAGTTCCAAAATAGTGAAAAATATACTCGAAAACATTCATCAAGGTCATGATCTGAAACTTCAAAGTTGATATGATCTTCATTTCAAAAATGATATTTTGTCTTCATATACGTGTCATAAAGATTAAACACATCATTTCACAATAATAGTATCATTATCCCCTGATTTTCGTAATAATATATCGAACATCGAGCATATGTCAAGGATTGTCATTGTTAAAAGTCAAGTCATGATGATAATACAGAGTCTAAGAAAAACATTTTTCAAAACAGGAATTATGAAATACCCACACATAAATAACTAATACTTCTGTTTTCATCAAAATATTTTGATAACGAACACGATACAGTGATAATGTACACAGAGAACAGATTCAAGGGCTGTTTTTAGTAATAAACGTCAAATGTAATCATCATTACTAAAACAGTTATTTCATCTTCGTTTTTATATCATCACGAAAAGATACTCATAAGCTAATGCCATGTTTTTCATCATTATCTGATAAAAAAGATGAATATTTACACATATATTTTGCTAAGGATGGTATTGTGACGTCAAATGTGATCATTGTGCCTTTGTCTAAATACTTTATTACAACAAATGAATAATTTTATAATATTTATTAAAGTTATTATTAGCACTATATATCATATTATCCCGAAATGGTATAATAAGAACATACAGTGAGTATGTACTTCGGATCGCGGAATACTATCAAGGTTTGTTGATAATATGATGATTTCATATTGGAAATTAAACCAAACTCTGTATGTACTTCGGAATACAATCAAGGGTTGTTGATAATATTGTGATATAAATGTATAGGAAAACAAACAAAACGTTCTTTGTTCATTGGAATAGTATCAAAGGTTGGTGATAATATGGTGAAAATGGTGGAAATAACACAAAACGTTGATATATACTTCGGAATACTTTCAAAGATGTTTTATTAAGATGGTGAATTCATACAGGATATTAAACAAAACGTTGTATGTTCATTGGATATAAATCCAGGCTTGTTGATAATATGGTGATTTCATGTTTGAAATTAAACAAAACGCTGTATGAACTTCGGAATACTATCAAGGGTTTTGGTAATATTGTGATTTCATATTGGAAATTAAACAAAACGTTGCATGTACTTCTGAATACTATCAAGGGTTGTTATTAAGATGGTGGTTTCATACAGGAAACTAAACAAAACGTTGATATGCATTCCTAACAAAACATGGGGAACGGGTTCACTGGTTGTTCCTCAGAACAGCTTGTTGTAGTGTTCACGTTTTCAATGGAGAGCAGGTTTTGTTATCAAGTAGAGATTTTGTTTTGATGGTATCGCGTTTCTTAAAACTGTTTAGATTTATCACAATGTTATATATGATAGTGAATTCCAAGAGAGTATCTTATTTTGAAATTAAACAGCATGTAAAATATAGCAAGGAGCGAAATGTTTGTAGATCGGAATCTTTTAAGATTTTGTCTGGGGCCAGGAAATACGAATACAGCACATATAATGAATGTACTTTGAAGCAAAGAGAACATTAGTTTGTACTAAGTGGTCATTTTAATTATTAGTTGAAATTAAATTAGATTTTCTTTTGTATTGGTATGGTTTGTTTTTTTGATAGGTTTTTGGGTCAATTTTATGCTGTATTTATTCATTTTGTAATGTAAACTGTAAAGATGTTACAATATGATATAATAATTTCATTTTTGACAACTATGAATTTATAAAACCCGATTTTACACAAGTGTGTAACTGAATTGAGTACTCATGGGTACTAAATAATAACATCGAAAATTTTGATTCACAAATTTGATATTACAAATGAACATTTGGCAATTTAAGCTACTTTTTGCAGTTTTCCCTTACCGTAATGATAATGAACATTGTTAATTATGATTACATGAAATTAAACTTCGATTTTTCATCTTCAGTTCGCTATATACAGAAATGAATAGATAGGAACATACCAGTTAGAATGATAATGTATATATTGGTAAATGTGATTATAATAAGACAATTCTGTATTAATTAAGATAATATCTAAAACATGAAGTAATACATCATAATTTATTAAATGAACACAATGGTAAAATTTGTAAAATAAAAACATGGTATTCATGGCTATTTCATTCAAACTTTATACAAGATACTTTATAGACTGTATACGAGTCTCCTGCTTAAAGTTAAATTGTAAGTTGATTTTAAGGAAATAATCAACTGTGATATAATGTTCTAACATGCTTTTACTTCTGTTGACATTTATAACTTAGGTGTTTATCCAGTCGTTGAACATATGCTATTTCAGATATTTAATTTTTAGTCTTCTTTTTATTGAGAAAGGAATATTTTGATATTTTAGAATTTGACTAAAATATAACTAATAGATATGGATAAAAATGTGAATGTAAATCTTTCATTTCAAAGAAGATACCCTCATTTATTTATCGTTTCACATACTTTATTAATGAAAGGAAATAATTTATCTTCAGAAATGGCGTACCTTGTAAGTCAACAATTATTTCAAATTCAAAATTAGAATATAACTTTGATTTAGAAATTTGAATCATAATTTAATTTTTGATGTACCAATATTAATCATTCAGACTCTTCTTCCTTTAAGAATAAAATCATAAATTAATTATAACTGACAATTATAGTTTTATCAGGACACAAAGAATGCATTTCATTTATCAAGAAATATCAAAATGAACTGTTTTATTCATTGAAAGCAACGTTTTTACTGCTAAGGAGGAAGGAAATAAAAAAGCTATTATCTTGACAACATCTTGTTGTGATTTCGACAGCGGACCTGTTGTGAACATATCGTTTCTTTCCTAGTGTTTCAATCACAACTTACCACTGCTGACCAAAGGAATCGCCGCAGCAGTATCCGACGTCGGACAAAAAAAAAGAACGGATCCCTTTCACAGGGGTATCGAATTCCCTCCTTAATAAATTATTCACATTTCCTCTTCAAGCGACTCAATTTTCATAAATGGAATGGAACATAAATTTGTTTAAGTGGTGATATCTGACTCGTAAGTTATTATTTATCGGGAAATTGATTTTAATTGTAACTAAGAAATGCCACCGATCATTAATTTTGATACAACTGGTGGGAAAGGAAAAATTCTACTAACAAAAGGTGGCATTATTTATTCACGAATCGCCTTCATACCAAACGACTAATAACCGAAAGCTTTAAATCTTTAATTTCATTTTTGATTTATGTTTTGTTCATAACAAAACAGATCACGAGGCTGAGTTATTGAATGTTCATGTGAACCATTTGACAGTAACTTTTCACTACCATCTGAACTTACAAGTCAAGGAATTATATTTCATTCTAAAAACGCTAATGTCGGGCAGGTTCTTCGCCTATAGCAGAAGGGCCGAGTCTTTCATCGACATTAAAAACCAAAACTGTGAAATAATCTTTTTCGTCATCTCGACTTGCATGTAAATCAAAACAATAAAGCCCTTTCATCCATTATAGCAGCTTAAGGGAGCTATTACCGTTATTAAAATCAACTGAATTTTCCAAACTCGTTGATCGAAATCGGTAGCATGGATTTCAGCAGACTGAGATTAAATGACAGGCACATTATGTGAAACTAGTGATACTGTGATAAAACAAGCAGCGAACTGAGAACAGGAAGCCGTAGTGATTCATAGATATCCATTGTAGACTTCAAAGGAAGTCACCGACAGATGGCTTCAATTAAATTGAGTATTATTCACTTAGGAGTTGCGTTCGGGATTCTGGTTAGTGGGATTCATATAAGGGTGTTTATCACTGAGCCTCGTTTTGGAGATTTGTGGGTTCCAAAATAAACGTTTAATTTGAGAAAATGGGGAAGAATTTATTTTTATTTCTTTTGATGGTTGATCCCTGCTTGACCTCCCAGGCCGTTGCTAAGAGATTTACTTACCAAAATACATTATTTATATTTGTGGAAATTGCGTTGCTTTGATTTAAATCCTTACGATGTTCTGCTTTATATTCTTATAATCATAAACTCATATTAGGAAAACGAATTGTCGATTGATATACATATGTTTCTTACATTTGTAAATATTTTAAAATCTGATATAAATGTTGAATGGACCTCTCTGGTAAATGTGGTAATAAGAAGAACTTCTTGTTATATGAAGTTATTGTTTATGGATAATTTCAATTTTTTGATTAAACAAAAGTCATTGATAAAATTGTGATTAATTGAATTATATTAAATATATTAATTTGAAGTTATATAAGTTAGAGGAGAAATATGTCATCGTCATACGATTCAAAGACTCGCCTCAACTCTGTTAATATGAAATAAGTAGGGGAGAGTAAGCATATTTATACTTATTTTTAAAAAATTAACCTTGTAAGGGATCCAGTTACATCCAAACTCCATAAAGGATAAACAAAATTTCTGTGGCATTGAACTCAAACAGAACTAAATGAAACACCCTTTATCATTGCACTATAAATCAACCAAATATAATTATTAAAACTGTCATATTGAAATGGATGTAGATTTAATCCCTGAAATAAGCAAATATATATGCAAATATATCATAAACCTGTCAAGGTACTATCTACAAATGGCAACACGCGTCAAACAACTTAAACGTCCTGTCTTTAGCATGTGATTTATGCTGTTAGAAATGAAATGTACACGTGTTATTGGATTCAACATGTGAAATGCACAATCTTTTATTTCATGAAAGAGACATCATTTGGTTTAAAAATTTCATTTTTATCTTTCAAAATTAATAAATTAGCATGAAATTATTCTATTTAATTCTGAAGTTATTTATTATTATATCATAGTTATTTCTGAATTTATCAAAATGAACAACGAATAAAATTTGTTTTCATATTGAAATTTTTATGTCTACCAGTTACCAGTAGTAACCAAAATATATATTGGCATGGTTCTAATTAGTTGCTTTTGTCAATATTTCTGCATTTTAATCTTAGATGACTAAAATTTACATTTTTGTATACAGTATCAATTTCACATTGTGAGGGCAAAATTCATTGGTTCCTTTCTGTTGTAAAACCTTTTGTCAATGTAACAATAAAGTCTAATTTCCGTAATTAAGAAATATTGATGTTGTTAAAATATTTTGAATACAAATATTCACAACAATACAATCGTCAAATAAAAAAATGAAATATTAATGATATATTTATATACTAGTGTAAGTAATAATTTTGACAGAAATTTTCCACATGTATTCCCGCGTGCGAATAAATCATGACAGTTTTCTAAAAATATGACGAAGAAGTTCCATGTCCATCATCTTTAAGGAGCGCTTAAAACGAATTTTCACAAAAAAGGTTTGAAAAAATCAATACCAAAAACATCGTTTCGCAAACAGGCAACAGTTATAAAATATTTTGAATGGCATTTAGAAGTGACAAACATAAAATCGTACATTTACACAATAATCGAAGTTTTAATAAGGAAAAACATTCTAGATATTTTCAATGATATTGTTTACCACAAAACAACAAACAGGATATAAGAGAGATTTCCCAAGATCTGTTTTCCAAATCCATAAGTAAGCGCATTATGTATGAGATAAAGCCGTGTTTAGGAGATACCTGCTGGGGTCCTGTGTTTAGCATTGCTTGCATTCCTGCAGTACATTCCCGCAGTTCATTCACATGTCCAGTAAATGGTGACACGTTTCCTTCACATGTGCTTAGCAGGATGTACATTTCATGTTATACAGTGTACAATTAGTGTGATACACATATTGCAGTTAATACGAAGCACTTAAGATTCTTGTTTTTTGGTTACCGTTGTATTCAATTTGTGCTAGGGTTACTAGTGTTTTAAAGTTTTAAGTAAGAATTTAAACAACGAAAATGTTTTACGAAAGTTTGCAGATTATTTTGCTTTAATGTTGAGATGATTTTCGTTATCAATAATTTTGTCAGAATTTGTTTTATGAAATATATTTCAAGTAAATGTATCTGTTACATTGTTTATTGTTTTAAGAGTTGTTGAACATTATAGCCTTGAAATGTGAGTATTTCGTTAGTACGAAGCTCATTTTGTAAACATACATTAGCTTCCCTTTTTTTAGTTTTTAAGTTGATTAATTCTTTTGACAATTCTCACCAAAAAAAATCTACGTTATTTCCATTTTCCTTTAAACCAGTGACACTTGTATTAACATTACATAAAAATGCGCATGTTATTAAACCCAAGTGTGATTTACGACTTATGAAATATACAAGGGTGTCAAACTCATGTTCCAATATCATAATGCAATGTATGTGATAGGATGCCAATTTTGTATGCTTTTCAATTTCCATCTAAGTTATTTAACCCGATATGAGTGATCTCGTGGAGTGTTATAATGTTAATAACTTATAGACGATATGAACTGGCGAGCCAATAAATAGCACCAGCTGTGTGATTCATAACAACAAGTGTCAGGCGGTTGGCATGCTGTCGTGTATACCCTTTAACAAGCGACGTATCGATAACACATACATCACAGTAGCTACCACGGTTTGCATTCTCTGATGGTTGTTGAAAGGTTGGAATAAGAGATTGGAATTATTCATAGCTAGTCTCGATATTTATAAATGATTATTTCTAAATGTGGATGTTTTCATCCTCTGCATTGGAACATGCAATATTTTAGTTCATTGAGAATGTGTATTATTTTAAATGGGTATAAAAAATTAAGATATTGATTTGCTTCACGTAAAGTGACACTTATGCTTATCATCTTACTATTTATTCATTGGGGCTGAATTATAATATACAATGATATCAACATCTAAGACCATGAAGATATTCACCTTTTTCTAAAGTTTATGAGGAATTATTTGTTGTATGTGTTTATGAAATATGTGTAATAAAATGATTCGTTGATCATACAAAGTTCATGATTCCAAAATTTGCAAGCACCGATTTTGTTTGATATTTATATATTTATGAGCAAAGATTGCAACGACCAATAAATTGCAAATTTAAGTCATTACAATCAACGTCTATATGAAGTAAAAGTATGCCTTTAAATGTATTTACCACTCTTAACTTTCTCTCTAATTTAAATTTGAAAATATACATTCTCCCATTCAAGTCTTGAAAGGCATTTATACGTGATATACATTATGAAGACAAGATTTTCTGGATAACAACTTCCCATTCCTTCTTACAAAGGTACGTATTTGTGTACAAATATATTTAAACGAAAATAATAGCCAATAACATATAAAACATAAAATTCTAACTTTACAAAAATAAAATTCAGATATGCACGAATGAAAAACAGCCATATATATTTTATGGTTTTTGTACATACAATATACAATTCAATTGTTATCTTTAGCATTCAACAGATGACAGACTTGGTAAAAGAATGGACATGCATCGATAAAATGTCATGTTCAACAACATTTTCACTGATGCAGCAGTTTATCTTTAATTGTCATGCGAGTCTAGTCTACATGACAGACATGGTATCAACAGTGTAAAAACCAAACATCACTCACACCTGTCTGTCTGTCTGAAAGAAGCAGGTTTCTGTGTGTGATGATGTATGTTTCAGAGATGAAATGTACACAATGTATGTATACGAAACGCTGACATGCTAATCCTGATGTAAATACTAAGTCTGCTAATTTATTTCAGACACGATGTGTTGTCAGTATCATCAGTAGATATACTGTAGCTCCGTGTCATCCGTCACTATGTAAAACACACTGTCATTCATCAACATGATCACCCGTCAATGTCAATTTCACATCTACATTGTAAATGAAGATTGTTCAAATGACGACTGCTATCGGACAAGCATATAAATGAAACGTTCACAAATGTAAAACAGGTTTTCATACATACCAACAGTATAACATGACATATGGGCACTTAAAAGCCTATGTACTACTGTAAACAATGGCCATTAAATGTATTTTATTTCTACTAGTGCTACCTTTACTAAAATAACTGCTATGGTTCATATTATATCTACTGCTGTTTCTTCCTAAACCACACGGTTACTTCAATTTCATCTGTTCCTTCCCCTCCTACTACTACTACTCCTGCTACTGCTGCTGCTGCTGTTGCTACTACTACTACTACTACTGCTACTGCTGCTGCTGCTACTACTACTACTACTACTACTACTACTACTACTTTAAACTACTTGATCTTAAACAAATACTTTATTTTCTACGGTACTGCATCATGGAAACTATGGCTACCACTTTACTCTTTACACCACTGTATATTCAAAACTACTAATACCACTCTACTTTGAAAACACTTTTGTATCATGAAAACTATTAATACTACTTTACTTTTTGCACTATTGCATCATGAGAACTGCTAATAGTACTTTACTTTTTAGACTATTGCTTATTTAAAACTTCTAATACTAGATATACATTACTTTCTCTACTACGGTAGTTCAACAACTTTAATACTATTTTACTTCTACTCTACTGCATCTTTAAAACTACTTACACTGTTCTACTTTCCACATTTCTGCATATTAAAAACTTCTAATACCTCTTTACTCTCTACACTACTGCATATTGGAAACTATTAATACCCACTTTACTTTAAACACTACTGTATCATGAACACTTCTAATACTACTTTACTTTTTACATACTGTATGCTGAAAACTTCTAATACTACTTTACTTTTTACACTACTGTATGCTGAAAACTTCTAATACTACTTTACTTTCTACTTCTGCATATTGGAAACTGTTAATACCACTTTACTTTTTACACTACTGTATCATGAAAACTACTAATATTACTTTACTTTTTAAACTTCTGGATACTACAAACAATCAATACCACTTTACTTTCAACACTACTGTATCATGAAAACTGCAAATGCTACTTTACTCTTTACACTACTGTATACTGAAAACTACTAAATCTACTTTACTTTCTACTTCTGCATACTACAAACTATTAATAACACTTTACATTTAACACTACTGTATCATGAAAACTGCGAATGCTACTTTACTCTTTACACTACTGTATACTGTAAAGTACTAATACTACTTTACTTTCTACACTACTGTATACTGAAAACTACTGATACTGCACTTTTTTCTAAAATACTGCATCTTAAAAATTGATAATACGATACTTTCTACGCTACTGCATCTTTGAATCTACTAATACTAGTACTACTAGTTTCGTTACTACCGCATCTCTGAAGGCACTTCTGTAATTTCTACGATACTGCATCTTAATAACTACTAAGGTAGCGAATTTCCTAAACAATACTGCATCGAATCACCTTTTTACTTTCTTTACTACTGTAGCTTGAAAACAAGAGCTTTGCTTCTGTGTCTGCTGCGAAAATTCTGCTAACTATTGTTATCCCCTTATCTTTCACTCATCAACTACTACTGCTACTACATTATCTTAACAATTACTACAACTAGTTTTCACTTTTCTATTTAAAATTAAAACAAACTACATTTATTACTGCATCTCGCAACTTGTAAAATATTCTTACTGTTCTTGCATATAGATAAAACCTATTCATGAATTGCCGGAACTTTTTTTCTCCGTTACAAAACTTTTAGCCACTCCTTTTTTAGTAAATACAGATACATTTACATTTGATTGTGGTCTTAAATGTTATCGCTGTCATTTGAAATGTGAATTATTACTCAAATTCAAGATGCGATTATTGTTAATGACAGCATTGAAATGGTGATAATGTCAACTTCGTGTATTTTTGCTCTGTTTCACCACCTTAACCAGCCTAATTTGTTTCCATGTGAAATGTTGCAACATTTAAATTAGATAACCGATCTCGTCTTGTTGAAATGAATGATGTTCGTTTGATAGATGTCACTTTGGGGCGTCTCGGTGCCTGATCACCTTGACATTATGACTCTAGGCTATGTAACAATCAATTAGAGCCGCGGTTTCACATCATAAACTAACAACATGTCATATGTAATAGGTGTTGGATCACTCTTGTGATTACTTCCGTGTTAATGACAGAATAGCTGTCCAATTGAAATTTACAACACATTTCATGAAATTGACAATAATCAGTTTCTGTCAGTCATGTCTTAATGATTGATCTTCTCTAATTAAAGTTAATTTTTGATTAATAATTTCCTCATCACGTCTGTCAGAATGAAATATTGCTATTGATTCGATCTGTTATGAGTTATGATATCTCTTAAGAAAAGTTATTGATGTAATAACCAGTGTGTACTTGAATTAGTTATAGGGTTGTATATTTCGTTGAGAACAAAGCCTTCTGCTGTCAGGACCTCTCACTCTGTAGAGGAGCAATCATGTCGTATTTCACCCAGCTGTAAACCGCAGTGTAGATCTGACCCCACTTCGTAGACTCTCATTAAAAATATTCATTTGTCGTCTAGTATCAGATCACTAGAACACTCGGTTGTAAACGTCCCCTCGTGTAAATTTGTTTTCCACTATAAATTGTCCAGCGGTGACATTTACTATCCTTTATGTTACGAAGAGATTGGAAAACAAGCACAATTTCTCATATCCGTTAGCTATATTTCATTTCGTCTTCCCTCTGAACAAATCAACGCCTTTTAAGCCAGGCTTGAAAAGCCCTTGGCTTGCAGTAAATTTATAAGCAATAAATCTTCAGGCACTTGAAACGATCTCAAAAAGCTCATTCTGCGTTGATGTCATGGGTTATGTTCAGACTATTTTACCTTCAATCATTGGGTTACACGGGAGGAGGGAAATGAACCCCCTGAAGATGACAAGGCGGCAGCTCCTCAACTCTCTACCCCTTTATTAGTCCGAGTGGTTTCATACATCACCTTAACCCTTTGTCTCTCAATTTGGTAGCTTCGCGGCAACCTCTTATAATATTGTGTATCACTTGTATGGTTATAACGTTACGCATTTTAAACGTTGTGTACCATCCGTATGGTTATGACGTTACATATTTGAAACATTGTCTCTTATTTTGGTGAAACTTCTTCGAAACATTGTGTACCATTTGTGTACTTCTGAGGTTACGTATTTGAAATAATGTGTATCACTTCTACAGTTCTGAGGTTACGTATTTGAAATAATGTGTATCACTTCTACAGTTCTGAGGTAACGTATTTGAAACATTGTGTATCACTTGTTTAGTTCTAATGTTACTTATTCGAAATATTGTGTATCTCTTTATAGTTCTGAGGTTACGCATTTGAAACATTGTGTATCTCTGTATAGTTCTGAGAATACGTATTCGATACATTGAATATCTCTTTATAGTTCTGAGGTTACATAAATGAAACATTGTCTCCCACAATGGAACCAATAGGAAAGCATATATAATAGGCTCTCATTGGATTTGCTTTGAGATATCATATTTGAAATATACTCTTTCATGTGTGTAGCTCTTATGTAACGTTTTGAATCATTATCTTTCAATACTTTTGATCTGAGATAATGTCTTTGAAATATTGTCTTTCAATACTTTTACTCTGAGCTAATGTCTTTGAAATATTGTCTATCAATAGTTTTGATCTGAGCTAATGTCTTTGAAATATTGTCTATCAATAGTTTTGATCTGAGATAATGTCTTTTAAATATTGTCTATCAATAGTTTTGATCTGAGATAATGTCTTTGAAATATTGTCTTTCAATACTTTTACTCTGAGCTAATGTCTTTGAAATATTGTTTTTCAATAGTTTTGATCTGAGATAATGTCTTTGAAATATTGTCTATCAATAGTTTTGATCTGAGATAATGTCTTTGAAATATTGTCTATCAATAGTTTTGATCTGAGATAATGTCTTTGAAATATTGTCTATCAATAGTTTTGATCTGAGGAAATGTCTTTAAAATATTGTATTTCAATACTTTTACTCTGAGCTAATGTCTTTGAAATATTGTCTTTCAATACTTTTACTCTGAGCTAATGTCTTTGAAATATTGTCTTTCAATAGTTTTGATCTGAGGTAATGTCTTTGAAATATTGTCTTTCAATACTTTTACTCTGAGCTAATGTCTTTGAAATATTGTTTTTCAATAGTTTTGATCTGAGATAATGTCTTTGGAATATTGTCTTTCAATACTTTTACTCTGAGCTAATGTCTTTGAAATATTGTCTATCAATAGTTTTGATCTGAGATAATGTCTTTGAAATATTGTCTATCAATAGTTTTGATCTGAGCTAATGTCTTTGAAATATTGTCTATCAATAGTTTTACTCTGAGCTAATGTCTTTGGAATATTGTCTATCAATAGTTTTGATCTGAGCTTGAAATATTGTCTCTCAATAGTTTTACTCTGAGCTAATGTCTTTTAAATATTGTCTATCAATAGTTTTGATCTGACATATTGTCCATGTAATTGAAAAATTGTCTGTCAATAGTTCTACTCTGAGGTGTTGTCTGTGAATTATGTCTTTCACTCTCACTGTCTCTCTAACTTCTGATATTTTGTCACTCACTAGAATAGCGCTATCAACTCTCATGGCAACTTCGTAAGGTTCCGGTCCTTGTTAGTGTCGCCTTCGGATGACCCAACCCTTCAGGTTACCTGTCGGAGACACTGCTTCACATCTGCTTCATAGCTTTACGAAACCATTTCAGGACACATTCCCTCACGAGTGTAGTTCTGAGGGAACGTTATACAATCTCTCAATCCTTATTCCCTCTCACCACTGTTAGTGTAGTAGTGAACAAACCAAACTGAAAACGAATAAATATATGTAAGCGACCTCGCCTATGTTTATCATTAATGAAATTAAATATTTACGATATTTTTATTGAAATGGTTTAGTATATGTAAATTATGTCTTCTAACTTGACCTTGTAAAGCCTCAGAGCTTTACTATTCATATCAGGTTTTAATAATTGTCTTACACTTAACACTTAGTGTCATAATAGACCTTAATTAGGTTTGGTAAAGATTTATGTAGATGGAGGATACGTAAATAAAAAACTATATAAAATACAACGAGTTTTGTGAGAAATTACAGTCAGGTAAGTGAAATTAATTGCAAATTTATGATTTTAAAGAAATTTTGATGGACAACTCTTTGAGCTCTGTCTGCTTTTTCAAATTTATGTCTCAGATAATCTATATCAACGCATTCTGTCTATCAAGTTTATTGATAATTAATGTTTGTATATCTGACTGACAGGTATGCAAGAAATTGATATGCGACCCCCACCATTATACAGGTAATTCTATATGTTTTACCTAAACCCCCTAGCTCGTTGGTATGAAATTTACAGCGTGTGATCGGAAACCTACAACTGGTAGCAATTCACATCTCTTTGTGAGAATAAAGGGGCTGTCACTTGACGGGTGTATATTTCGAAGTAAATGACATTTGAAGTGCGGATGTTCAGGTACAACTGCCGAGGTTTTGTGTCTATTTCATTTCTGTACACTCGATACTCTGGCCGTGACATCATGTCGTCATGTCGTAACACACTCACCTTAATTGATTGACAGTTCGAGCAAGGATAATATACATGTGAAATGTAATTATTATAGTGAATTTTAGTTCTTGATTATTGGGAAATTATTTTTTCAATGTTTTAAAACATTTGAGTTGTTGAATGAATATATCAACTCTTTTATCCAAATTTAAATTAAGATATGACATTGAAAAATTTAAGAATTTATTTAATCCTTAATTTTACTCTCATTCATAATATAAACTCGGCAAAAGACACATCACTTTTTTTTACTTAAATCATGAAATACGTTTTATATAAGTAATGACAAAAAAAATCGCGTACGAAGTGCCTGAACCCGAAGTTTGTGTTTTTGTAAATTGTGATAAAATAATGTTCAAGTAATTATGAAAAAAATCAAAATGTGAGAATCGTGTGTTCTTGCTTATGGTGCAAAGTCAAGTGACAAAGCGTTCAAACCAAGGTGGTTATCTTCACTGTGGAAAAAACACCAATCAACCACCATCAATCTCACCACCTCATACCTGTGTCCTATTACACCCTTCCTTCTTGATATAACTTTAATACCTTGATGTCTGTATACAACGTTTCTGTATTTAGAAACTTGGCTTTGTGTATTTATCATGCAACTTAACTGCGCAATAGCAGTTTGGTGGCGTATGATTCAACTATATTATGGCCCGATGATCGCCATACACCTGGATAAAGTATTGAATAACCAACTATAGAATTGACAAATCTGTCCACAGATACCAATTTCAAGCAGAATCGCCATAGTTTCAAGTGATATGGTGTATAGACAAGAAGGGGAAATGTTAGATACGCAAAAATCAGCAAAAACAATAGTTGATGGCTCTAACGTTGAACCACCGTCAACGCTATCTCTAAGTGACGTCATGGATGTTTAATGTTATAGGTCGGTACTGCATTATGAACAAGTACGAGGAGTGGATTGGTGCAATCAGAGCCATTTGATTGGTTAATGACATCCCGCCTACCACTGACCTTTGATAATTGACAAATGGAATGAAGTGAAACTTTAACAAATGTTTAATGGCAAATGCCATAAGCCAGGGACAACTTCAACGTTTAAGTTTAAAATAGTTGTAAGGATTACATGGCTTACCGCTGATTAAAGAACCCTTAGTTTTTCAATTAACATATGTCAGAGTTAAGCCACAACATCCCATTTATGAGCAAGTGTCGGTGCAGGTTTAACATAAATACATAACAGCCAAATGATGACGTCATAAAACGTTTCTAATTTCAACTCAGATAGTGTTTTTGCATGTTGACGCTGGTCTGGGCATATACGTCTCTTATGTTAAATTACGTACTGAATGAATGATTTAGGAGTTTAAAAGGTGTACAAATTATAGTTTGAAATTTTCGTTGTAGACCCCCACTGACTTCTAACTTCTGAAGCGAAGAACTGATTTATGTTAAATATCATTTTCGATGGTTTTGGCGATATCATATTCACTTTATCTCACAATTATTCACTGTTTAATAACAGTCATTACATTTTGTCATAAATATTTTTTGCCGATAAGTTCAATCTATAAAATCTATCTACATATCTATCTACAAATTCTAAGACATAATCTTATTCTTAAACAATTCGATATTGTTGACAAATACCTAAGATTATCCATTTTTAAAACTATCGGTATCATTTAAATACAACAGTTTATACATTTTAAGTGACAAGTAGTGGTTTTAAACCCAAACTCCTTGTAAAATTCTTATCAAATGAATCAATCAATATCTATCTGTTATTATCATATAGTTTGCCGATTGAAAACTTACAAAATAAAAATAAAAATTAGATTCGTCACAGCATGGATTAAACCATATTTTATTTGAATATATTATTCAGTTATTACACAACCGATGACTTGAATGACAAAGACAATTATGTAAACAGTTAACGTCTTTACCAGAAAGTTAACGAAAGATGTTCATGTGTTGTTTTTCAGTAAAGACAAATGTTGTTTTTTTGGGTGTGCTGCGGTTTTAATGGATCATACTTTTGTAATTGTAGTTGTTTACCCTTTGTTTGCTTAACGCATGACAAAAAGGGTGTGTACGTCCACGAAAAGAATAAAAATGTGAGATCCGTTTCCGTATTAATGAGTCAACGAATTAATAGGTTGAAGCAAATATCCTGCCTTTTTATGACGTTTACAAGACGAAGGTGAAACAGGTATTCCTTCGAAACTTTATTACGTCATGGTAAAAGTAAATCAAACGTTTTAAAAATGCACTTTTATTATTCATAATTTATTTCAGTTATCAGATTGTTTAGATTTGAAACTTAATGCTACAGTAATCATTCCATCTTTTAATTAGTTTAAACATATTTTATTCACATGAAAAGGATTAGGAACAAGTTCTCCAACTTAGGATACCCTCCCTCTCCATCTTTTAATAGATACTTAAGTTAAAAAGTTAAGGGCCACCGTGATTTTCAATATCAAGATATTCTATAGTTCATATAAAATTTCATATGATTCTTAAAATTTTGAATATCAAGTTGATCCTTACTGTTTTTGTTAGTTTTATCTGAAATATCTATATGTCTCACAGTATACGTTTTGCGACAAATATAAACCATCCCAAAAGAATACCCCAAAGAAATTACCTCTTTTGAAATATAAGAAAGCATATCATTATGACTCCTGTATTTTCTGAAATGGAAAGATAATGGAAAGTTGCTTGTTGGGTATTTTCGTTAGCATGCATGTCTCATAAACTGGATTAAAGTAAAGATCCGGTGGGACATGCGCAATACATCATCCGGTGTGAGAGATTTAGTCTGTGCAAGGACGAGACAGGTGTGAAAGGTATGTCGTGTTGAACGAATGTATATGAAATCCGCATGTCCGCGTACATCCAAAGGTGCGTAAATAAGGGTCAAATAAACAAAGCGTCACTTGTATGTATGCTTGGACGTGAGAAACATGCAGATGTCTTTTTAATTTGGACAAGCTTACATGATATGTCCTCCAAGTGAAATATGCTGTACAAGTATTACAGGGGAATTTACAATTATAACATTTCAGTCTTGGTATAGTATTACAGATAGTCTTTCTTGTACATCATATTAAACATTTTTGCAACATTATGTTCTTTCTTTCTCCAGTCCACCATAAAAAGGTCCATCGAAAAGGCCAATTAAATGTTTTCAAAGAGGAAATCGAATGTCAAATGTTTTCGAACGACAAACGACGAACGACAGAGACTGGGTTCTCCGTAAAAAGCTCATAAGTGTTTCAGCTCTGATTAGCTACAAATATCTATAGATTTATTTATTATCAGAAATAAGGAATAAACTACAATGACAGTTTGGAAGTAAATATATCATGAGATAGATTTGCTCTTAGGTATCAAATCAAAATATACAAAAACAGTAGAACAAAAATAATTTAATACGGAACGATATATTTCAAATTTCACTATTGTGATATTTTCCCGACATTACGCTATGACGGGTGGTTTAAAAAGTTGACCTTTTGGAAAAAGAATAACTTCTTATGAAAACTATGAAAACAATGATAAAACTGAATAATACGGAATCAAGTTAAAACTGCTTTGACTTAAAATACTGACAAAAAATGGTTCAGAATAATTCCTCTTCGCAAAAGTGTTGCTAGATATATATTTTATAACACAACGTTTACTAGGTACAGATTTCAAACGAAATTTAACACTATTGAAGTAATACTTACATGCTCAGTTGATATTTCCGTTATACTTGTTGAATTTTATATGTGATCATTTACACAGTTAAAAAAACCCAGAACAGAACAACAATCGCTGCAAATTCTTGTAAAGTCACGCTTGGTATAACAGTATGTTAGACATGCTAAATATAGATAAGAAATATTCTTACTTTCATGGGATACATATAAGCGAAAAGAAATAGTAGGGGAACGTAATGATATTATATATAGAGATTTTTCATTTAAAATATTAATTTGTTTACATGTGGTTGATGAAATACTAATCGTGACTTGTGTATTAAACTTAAGCTTGTTTTATATCATTATGAATACAGACATTTATACTTATTTATAAAGATAATTACATATTTTCATTAAATTTACATTAACTTTATTTGACATGTAGAGAATAATTCAATTACATCCAAGCGGACATGAATTATATCATCATGTGACATTTCTTGAACTATGAACTACCTCATGATCGACAACTCCTTTTATTCAACATAGATATGAAGTAGGTAAATTGTTAATTACTTGATTTTTTGAAATCCTGAAAAGGTCAATATTCGTGGCAGAAATGAAAAGTCCTTTAACACCATTCGATGTTAACGTGACTTTCCTAATCATCATAATTTGTGAAAGATAAGCATCATAATTAATATAATAATTACTTTGACATCATATATATCATAAACTACTACATATTCACTTCACTTTGTTAATTGAATTATATAAGCAGTTTAAAATTATGTCATTTCTATAGTTGTTTGAGAAAAGTTAATGTTTTAATGTTTTGTTTGTCATTACGCGAGTGTTTTTCTCCATTCTGTTGAGAAAATGAACGAGAAAGCATGACAGAATCATTAAGATGTTTTATTTAAAGAATCAGTTATAACACAAATAACGATTCTGACAAGAATAATTCGCATGAGTGAAACCCCCATTTGTCTGTAAGCAGCTGTTTCCTATGTCGCATCCTGATCTATTCCCGTCTTCATAGTCTATGAAACAAGAGATTCTTTCCCGGCCACATTGGCTTATAAATTTCCCGTCACATGCTACGGAGAATGAATTATGCTATCACTACGCTCATTTGTCCAAGTGATGAATTCACGAGGGTCGAATCACACACTGGACGCTGACACATACAAATTACAAAGAGTACGCTATAAGCGATATCTGCGGCGATGTCCAGCGAACATATTAATCAACTTCCCTATCCCTCTGTTTGAGGGAGTTCGTGAGCCTCCCACCCACATCGAGGCTGACCTCAGGTCAAGGGTCAGAGGTGAGCGAAAGAGCGATGAAAGCGTGCAATGATGTAAACACGTTATCTGTCATTTACGTTGACAACATGTGTTCTACAGTGACTAACGGTTGTGTGACGAGAATACAAGCACCGATTTAATGTCACCCGGTGTTTAATTACCTGACGTGAGACTTTATTCTGAGGAAGCCATATTTCGTACAAGAGGTCTCATGTCCATTAAGTAAGCGTTTACCAGACAAGTGAAGATATTTATCCGCGAAGTTGTGACACTTGTTGCTGTAGTTAATCTCACATGTCCTTTAAAACTTCTGAAATCTCTGGTCGTCATTTTGAGTGACAGCCCCTGGTTCATATTCTGTGTGAACAGACTTACAGCGTCATCTCAGAGTTCAGAACCCTGACGTTTATTCAAAATATGGATTTTCATTTGGCCATTTTCAAGAATGCCAAGGTTTAAAAATTATTTAAGAAACTAAAAGTATCTTCGTTCATATATAATTATTTTGACAGTTGTGAAACTTTATGATGAAAATACAGTTTTGCACTCAATCCATGAAATATGTCTAATGGCATAGGCAATATTTTCGAATGTCATATCATTGCAAATAAACCTTTGTCGGTTTTACATTATACTAAGTCTAAACATTAGCATATGCATCGTATTAGCGGTTTGTCACATATTTACTCTTGAATATTTTTTTTTCATTATTCCTATGATGGTTGTTTGTTTTGCCTCGATATGACAGTTTAAGCGTTATTAATACGTAGTTTATGATTAGAATACGAACAAGAGGTCAAGTAACACATACATGTATACTGATCAAAATATGTTAAGCACCACTCGATGTTCCATATAATGTGTGATATGTATCGTTTTCTGATCATTCCATGATTCATAAAAAATGTATGTGGCCCTTAACATTTGTTACTGAGTATATGTCTAACTGTGACAAATTGTATCACTTTAGGGAAAATAAGTTTTATTTTATTTTCCATAGTTTTCATTGGTTAAGGGTAATTTTAAAGTTAGCAGCAAAGAAAACTTCGGCGTTTGCTTAATAAACACATCTCAGGGATTATAAAGGACAAATCAAACTTGCTCATCCAAAGGTGATAGGCCTGTATATGCAGCCTTGTTAAACGCATGCATAGCATATCCTAAAACATCAATTATATTTATTGACGATTGACATCAGGCTATAGCAATAAATGAATATATGAAGTAATCACACAATTATCACATTTAAGAACAAAACGGCCTAGTCAATTAAAAAAAGTCGACATCGCATTTTCGAAGTTCTCTTAGCAGTAGGGCTACCATAATGCCAAACTTTGATCCTGGTTTACGCTAACAGAGTTTCGACAATCTGGACCCTGTTGAGGTTCCCATATAATTACGTTAGTGGAAGGTAATGAACATCAGATGAACTGTGTGTTAAAATTTTGCATCATGGGTACATAAACGATGCTTTGAGTAAGTGTGCTAACCGAGGTTGCGTATAAAACAGATGTGAATAATTGCTTGTTGTGAGGAAAATATTATTACATATAGTTTAACGCTTGGAGCATTTACAACTGATAGAATGACACAGATGATCTCATGCTAATTCAAGCAATTACATGCTCATTGACGAATAGCTGTAATGTAGTCTTTAAAGATGTGTTAACGATTAAGTTCACTTTTCAGCAACGAGAGTTATGCAGCATCGCTTTGAAGTGCGAACCATCACTAAAATATTTAAGACGACATTCGTGTCTACTTTCGCCGGAAATAGCATCACGCATGCGTAGCAATGTGCACGAGGTGACCTTCACGCGAGAATAGACCGGTGATGATGTTTGTCAAATTTACAGCGCTAGAATTATGACTACGGTTTAGCGATTCGGTGCGTTCCGAAGTCCTTCATGCTGAAACCCACTCTATCTACTGGCTTTGTTCTGAGCCTCGCAAGCACTGTTTATGAGATTGGGTTGTCGTGAGTGATTTGGGAGGCTCCTAAAGACGGGTCTGTGTCGGTGGAGAACGCTAAAGCCATGCGACACATATTTACGACGTCGACAAATCATCTCCTCTCATTCATCTTGTGGCTTGATTACTGCACAGTGATGCACAGCTGCATACCGAAAGTTTGTTCACTTACCACTGAATCGTAGTGCAAATATCATGTAATTTGGGTTTCGTTTCATTAGAATAACTTCAGCAAAACTGACAATGGATCACCCACTGTTCATGTGTGAACTAGCCATTCTTGAACTCAGTTGGGGATCGTGTGGTCTCTCGTGCAAAAATTCGATTTTTTCATGTTGATATAAACAGAAGGGGTCATATTTTCGAAATTTCGATTTCGTTAAAAGTCAAATGAAATATTCCATATGGACTCTCTGACATTAAATCCAACCTAATCACATTGACTTTGTGCTGAGGAACAAACGTTACTAATTTTTAAAGAAGTTGATAACTTATAAAGGATTTTTTGAAGAAAAAAATATTAGTGTTTTCGGAATTTTGACCCCTGGTCACGTCAATGGCCTGTCAAAACTGTTACGGGTAATTGTGGGGGTACGATAAACATTTGCCTTAAAGAAGAATAAATCTACATATCTGTATTGAAAATTCAATATTATATGTTTCTTTTTCACAACGCTACGATACCTCAAAGGCATCTCAAATTACATGATATTTGCACTAGTATATTCAGGTAAGTGAACAAACTTTTGGCATGCAGCTGTACACACCCCAACATCTCAGCGTCGATGATGAGTTAACCTCAAAAACATATTTGCTGTATCCAAACGAAGACAGCTAGTCCCGTTACCCTTTTTCTTGCCTATCCTACAGATGAAGTCTTTGATGTGCATTTAGAAGTGATATACATAAGGAAGAAGAGTGATACTGGATAACAACTTCTTTATGCTTCAGACTTTTGTTCATGATATCTTCCATTGAATAGATCAGAGATCAAAACCTATTTAAAAGCGATTTGATTTGGATTCAATTTATGTAAGACTTCTTATATACTCTACAAAATAGGTTAAGGACCACAGTTGTCTTCAATATTGAGATATTCTATACATCATATGATGGTGCTTATGATATTTCAATATTGGGGTGTTCCTTGACTTTTCTGTTGATAAAACAATAACATTTAAAAAAATACTCTTAAAGATTAAATGTAAGTCTATCCTTTTCCGAATTGCTTGATGTTCACGTTTAAGTCGTTAACCGAAGCATATTGGAATTCACCTATCTAACAACCCGGTAATTCTCAACTCATCTTTAAGATACTGATCCTAAAGAGACGTTTGTGAAACCTTTACATTGTGACTTAAGCTTTTAGCGTCTCGGATATGTCGGTCAATAAAAATTTTACTTCCTGTATACAACATCAAATATTTTTTCACATTTAACTTTTTAACACTAATAGCAATATTATTGTTTTCATTGGCTTCGTTTCATGCAAACGGGAGCTAAGAGGTTAATTACAGTTTAAAGGCTCCATAATTTATTTAATAACGCCACGAAATTGCCTTGACGGAAGTAGAGAAAGGGGCCGATTTGCTCCCCTTGGGCGTCAACCACTATGGTGGAAGATGAGCCGTTGTGACAGTCATTCGACCCGAGGCCAGATAATACACTATCCCTGATTGGCTGAATAATACAGAGGCCGGAGGGTCAATGTGTGGGCAAAATCAGATGCATCCAAATTGACCCGTTTATTCATTTGGCTGAAAAACTAACTTTAAAGACCATGACTCAATAGGCAATCAGCTTAAGGTTTGCATCAATAAACACATTTCCAATTGGCACAATTACACGGCTAGAAGAGGCAGGCCGAACTGAAGTCAGATCACGCCTTACGCTCTGCAATGAAGGAGTCGAACCCAGTAATCAGGCCGTCAAGCAACACTACCGTCAATTTAAATGATGAAACCTCTAGCTGCCAAGCCCGCAGGGCTAGGAGTTTGAAGAATTTACAACAAAACCTCTCAACCTGGAGTGAAGTCTTCAATGCAAGCCCTACAGTTTGCGGACGATTGTTCGTCTGAAGTTCAGTCTTGAAGACGTCCGCCTGGGGTTATTCAGCTCATCGAGGGGGTCGTGGTAGAATCAAGCAGGAGAGTCCTTTCATTGAGGCCCTCTCCCCGTCTCTCACCCACCTTCCTCACCCCCGGGCAACAAGGGCCAGCCTGTGAATAACAGATTGTCAGAGGCACGTGGTACGCGAGAAGCCTCTTCACTGTGATTTGGTCGCTCTAAGCGGGAAATTTTAGAATATTGACGGGAAAACGAGTAGCCACATGATGAAACTAGGCTTGAAATGCATACAGGATCGTTTGATAACAACACTTGTATTATTTGCCCCAAAGGCTGCGTTTCGGCTTTAGTGAAGTTAGTTAGTTTGCGATTTCAGCCCGTAGCCTCGCTGCATGACACGTGCATGGCTTTTCTTCTGATGCAACATGCATGAAGGAATGTACTTTGATGTTGCTGCTGTGCTGGCATTTGCATACATTGATATAGTTTAACTTTATGCTGCTTTCATGATGAAATCTTAGGCTTTGTGATTCAAGGAAATATGTTCCAGTGACATATAGCACACATTGTCTCAGGGCTGTAGGCGTTTTCGGATGTCGTATACATCATTCTATTGGTGTTCAAATGAAATATCGGGCTAGAGTTAAAATAGTAATATATCTATACATGTATATCTTAATTCGTCAAAACGATAAACAACTCAGGCGTTAGTTTTTAGATAAAGCCTTTTACCGAGAGTATAAAAGTTCAGATTTGCGACTGCAATTGTTTGGTTACGATCTTTATCAATATCATTTTATTGTTTGACTCTTTTGGTAGTTAGTAACGTTAATTACTTTCACTTTTCTTCGCCTTATTATTGATTCGGTTTGATTCACAGTATGGAAAAATCTTGTTTTTATATTCATTTATTCAGAATCTGGCACCGTCAGATTTTCATCAGTATGACAGCACTGGCGTCACCATGCGCTCTGAGATCTATCTGTTTGCGTGGTACAATGCTATCTCCAGTGTGACAAGAATACGCTCAACTAACAGCTCTTTCGTTAATTTCCCATAGCAAATGTGCGTAATGTTAACCACACAATTACAAAAACAGCGAACATATGGCGCCATATGAAACAAGTTGAAAGGACATTTCAGTTGTGTGGAAAGCAGTACAGGTCGCGCGGTAATACTTCCCGACAACTACTCTCAAATAGTCCTCCCAAGGGTTCTCGATTCTTTCGCTGTTTGATTGAAACCCGAGCGTTTCCATGCTGAAGTTGGCTTTTTCTTTCCTCTCTAGTTCTCCTTTGCGCTAACCCAATATTGGAGATGGGACCAACTTGAGCACTTGAATGGAAAAGAAAACTAGGCTTTTTCACCGATCCAATCAATTTGTCAACTTGAATTTTGCGTTTGTTGAAAAGGCAAAAACTAATTACTTGTAAAAATACCATTTGAACACTTTGTTGGCAACAATTCTGTAGTAGGCTGATTACGGTGTAAGTGCTGTGTGAAAATTCAACTCAACTGTGGCATTGATGAAATTGATATCACTCTAAACGCCCAAGGCTTGTCAGCGTTACAGAATAGTTAGCAGGTTTTAAACTCACATAGAGGCAAAGTGCTTTCCTTTTAAAACCGTTCATTTCATTAGAAAAATAATCATTAGCGAAACACTCGTCGCGAACATCAGTTTGTATTAAATCATTCCTTGTGAAGTTTCTTTATGAATGTCCAGTTAAATGAAACTGAAAAGACTTGAAAAATAAATCAAATTGACGGAAATGTACTCGAAAATAAAGAGATTATTGGACACTTTTTGTCAATCGAATGCCAGAGACAATAGTGTTAGAGAATGCAAGTTCAACAGAGATTACTAACGATCCTATGGGCTGCTTGTTGTAAGAGATCGCCATGGGATGCGAAGGGATGCGGTGTCTAGCCCGAGCGTAATCCACTACACCCTGTTTCCCCTTCACAATTTGACATTCAGACCAGGGTGTTACGTCACATGACGAGATTTTATCTGACACTAACGCAGCTTACAACCAAATACTTCCAAAACGATTTCCATCAAAATACCTAAAAGGAGCAAAGCGGCGTGTTAGCGCTCTGATCAAAGCACGAACTGGACAGTCTTTTGACAAGGAAGACAGATTGGCAGCCAGGCTGATGATAGATATGTCACTTTTCATTTTCTACTCCACTTTGCCAGAACACTCGCAACAGACAAGCCGAGCTGTAAGACTCTGCTCCGCGCATTGCACAATTGGAGATGAAGGTGATCACGTGACTATGTCACGCGCACTACGTAGGTCGGCCATCTTGGCGCCAGGTCCGACAACTGATCACCCCAAACCGTCTCTACCTCGCTGCGTTCTCTAAAAGACGTGTCGCATGGAATAACGTCACAGAGTTAAAATCGCGGTGTGCAGAGCTCAGGCGTTCTGATCTCGAATCGAGGTTTGTCAGTGGGAATACGATTCTGCCTTTGAAGCAAGCACTCGCATAATCAATCTTAGCGGCGCGAACGACCCGGAAGCAGGTCTGGCGCCGGATTGCGAATCATTTAAGGTCAATCATATTTATGCTTAAGCATTGTGAAGCGACTCGGTGATTAGAGCTGACAAATATCAATACGCAGGGGCAATTGCTCGTACATGATCACTCCACGGAGAACAAAAAGTTTTTGTTATGGGAGTTATCGTGTCTTTGGGGGCTCGTAACAGGCGCAATATTCACCCTTTCTAGACAGGCAATTGTTTGGAAGGTCTTGTTTTATTTATCAAACTGTGGAAATAATTACGCCAAGTTCATCCTAATGGACACTCATCGTCTACATCAGATAAATAGAGACATGGCAAATTTGTAGTGGCGATAATTTACCATGTCTCGTTTAGAGTCCCCTTAGTTGCATGTTGAAATAAAATGTCTCGGTGAAAGATGTGCCTATTACATGGAACATGCAAGGTTTGAAATTTCTTGGATTAAGACATCGAACCAACGACGTGCTTCTACATCAATACATACATAAATTGTTCTTATATGACTGCATATATAACAACACGTCTGGCTGAATATTTGACCATATATTAGAATCATCGTTCTTCTAATTCGCGGTTATCTTTATTCTTTATTTGGATATAGATTTTTTCTCATAATTAAAATTTATGTGAATCATTATTAATATCATATGGATTAAATATATTTTATTCTGGTATGGTAAACAAGCAAATAGATCATATCATTATGTGGTCAAAATAACAATGGGCGTGTCACGTTTTTGTGCGTTTGAGCATGCTGTATAAAGTGAAAAAAATATTTTTTAATCAGAGGCTTAGATAATTTACCTACAATGACGTACGATTTGTAAAAAAAACCGCTTTGAATGGAATCATCGTTTTTTTTAACAAACAACATTGGAAACATGCAAAGTTCAACTTGAGTAGGATTTAACTGTTTTCAATGTGTAAAATGTTTTTAATAATTCACATATATAATATTTATATTCGTTGTTCCTTATTCAAATAATCCATACATGTACTTATCGTAACTGATAGTCTTTGATATAATTCTTTACAGTATTTATCTCACTTGTTAGTTATCTTTCATTGCCTAATGACAAAATATAATGAAGGACATTATATGGATGTACGACTTCTTTATTTTTTCACCATTGCAACTTTCCACTTCAGATTCCTATACCGTTTTCAAGCATGAACAAAGAGGTTCTTTATCCATAAAATATCCTTGTCCCCAATTTACTGCTTACTTCTAGAATGCCACTGAAACAAAACATCATGAAATTTTAAACGAACATTTAACTAAAAACTCACTGGTATAGTCGTTTTCAATTACGTGTTCAGTGTCATAAGAAATCAATTAATTTTGACATACAGGTTATTTTTTTAAGACAAAACACGCTTATATACAATTCGACATTCCACGGGGGACCATTTACGAAATCGCAAACATTTCAACTTGCTTCTGTCATTAAACTGGAACACATGTAAGTCAAACTGTTAATGATTTGCCAAAAAACCAGGCCCATTTCTGTACAGCGCAGTAAATATATCACCTCTCTTACAAACTACCCCTCACTAACATTTCAAACACGTTAATAAGTTTTCTAAAAGAATATTACGATCCCCTAAACCTTGTGTCCCGCGAAACAGTTGCCTGTTTGTTTCACCGAGGCGCGACCGTTAAGTATGTTAACATATGGCAATGGCGTACTAAGTCTTGCACGCGCACTTTGTATCACGTGACGTGTGAAATGAACATTTCCGGTATTGCTACTATGTGGGTAAGAGTGACATTACAACCCGCTCTTCCTGTTATTAAAGATTCTGATTAGCAAAACCATGGGTGACATTAAAGTCGGAGCTTATATTTAAGTGTATTTCCAAAATGGACTTAACATTACCAAAGCTAGCATTAGTATACTGTTCAAGAATATCTGACAATTAGGCGTAAAACACGCAATTTCAATGCATTATATCTCATACTGTCAAAATATCATTCAAAGCCAAATAAGGTAGAGACAAGCTCAACTTGAGATCAGGATCCAAGTTAAATCGGACCCCAAAAGGCTAATAAGTGTATAATAAAGCTCTCACAAAACTATAATATATTGTTTTCGGTGTTTATTTGGTTAATAACATGATCAAAGTTGACTTTGAAGAAATCATGTATTATCTCAAAATACTCTATTTTTTTGAATCATTTAAAAAACTCACTCAACCTAATCATCCGTTCTTGTGGAGGAAATGATCAAGTATCAGGCAAAAACTACTACTGACCATTTTTGTGTGAACACCTCCTAATCATTCGTGGGAAATAGATTCGCCTGGCTTAACTCATCATGGTACTTTCGTTTTAGAACTGCTTCTTTTAATCCAAAGACATTGTCTTGCAATGGGGAAACATTTATTTTCGTTTTCGTGCGATCACTTTATTGGATTCTTAAAAAATTCGCCAACTGCTCCTTTAAGAAACATGCTTTACCGCACGCTGCCATTATAAGCTAAACGACAGAACATGCCACATTGTATACACTTATGCATTTGCTCCAGTGATTTGTAACTGACAATCATATTGAATGAACTAACTGAACATAAATAGACAAATAGTTCTTTAAATTAATTATTCCTTTTCAGTATTGATATCAATCTAGCCTGTTGAGAATTCAATAATTTGTATGATATATCTTGCTTCAGGAACGTATATCGTGACTCCCATGGTATTTCAGGGTGTAAAAAGTACACTTGCCCTCCAATTCAGTCATGTTTTCAGCCGATTTTGCTGAAATCGTTTGAAACAAAAGTTGTGAAATCGAAAATCAGCGATTATTCATCAATGACAATGGTAGTTAAATCATTTTCGAAATCAAGAAGCAAAAGCATTTTATTGCTGTCTAAGTATCTTAGTACATTTAACAAACTAATACACCTTTCACACTTTCCAAAATCACGAAATACATGCAAAAACAAAAAAGTAGTTCCTTTCTGTATTAAGGTACAATTAACACACAAATACACATTTTACACTCAAGGTGCAGGTTGTCAAGCTAACTAAAAAATCACTCCTTTACACACCAGGAAGTACTTTATGATAGTTATGAAGTTCATTTCTCATGTAATAACATTCAGTGCTTACATTTATGACACCATCAAGGAAAGATCGGGTGTTCAGATGACATTATAAGAAAACTGATTTATATACACATCTCCATTTCCTGTTTCAAGAATTATCAAGTGCTAATGGTACGTCACTCAAAAGCTAATCTGTGAATTTAATTATTTCTAAATCTTTAGTACTATTCATTAAAAAGTGACAGACCCTGTCATTTTGATATTTTTTTATCACTGTATTTACATTATTCATATAATATCATGTAAAGTATAACATAAACTGACACATGATATCATGATTATTCAAACTGTCTACAAATTAGACATTTTCCAGTCGTATGAGTGTCTCTCTTCGTTAAGACAAGATTAGGATAGTTGTACCGTAGTTACAAACCTTGTTCCTTTTGTCTCGTAAATCTTGTATATTTCAAGAGTGAAATATACATACGTCATCTTCGCATATAATGTACACCAACAAGACTTATCATATACATTTAATTCCGTAATATTTTCTAATCCAGATTTGGCACTTTGGGCTCGTAAAAGCATGTTTAAAGAATTACCCGTCACCAAAGTAGAAATATATCTTCAGAATAAAGAGGCTTTAGGACGCCATGAATGACAAGTTGTGACATTCATCTGACATAAACCTGAATAAACGAAATATACATAGACATATGCTCCAAAGGGGTGTATGTAACAGAATATGTGTGATGTTAATTGTGGTTACGTAATCAGGCATTTTTTTATCATAAGGAAAGAAGTGTGTCTCGTATCTAATGCATTCATAACTGGATTAATACATTAAAATATTTTAATAATACTTGTCAGTTGTAATGCATTTTGTATCAAATAGGATTATACGGATTTGCATATATCTGAATGCTTTGGGAATCAAAATCAACGCCAAGTTTACATGCAAAATTGCCATTAAGGAAGAATAAAAGTTTTTACTCAGGAATTGCACTGTGAATTGACCTCATCGGTTTCATTTGCTTGTTAATGTATCAGTGTTGTAGATTGCTAGGGATTAATGTTCTTGTACCGTAATTTGTCCATTAACAACTGTTTAATCGCTGTGAAGCTGTATGGTATATGTCATTTGGTGAGCGTTGACACCACTTAGAACACGACTCTAGAATTCATTATTTTCACTGAGTCATGATAAATACGTCTCAGTTTTATGGGAAATTCTAACAGGCCTTCCTTATTAACTACCCTAAGAATAATGAACTCTTTGAGATTTTCATTTCATATTTCTTCAGATTATAGTTTTAAAAATATGAAATGGAAACCAAAATGGCAAATTTTAAGTCACAATATGCAAAATTCTGAAATAAAAAATGCTTTCAGTGTAATATTTAGATAGATATTTTCTGAAAAATTCCCTCTAAAGATTTCATGGGTTGATAGAACCTTTCAACAAGGTAAAGCTAGCGCCAGTTCCTATCACTGGCTAACCCAAATCCCTAAAAACTGGTGGTTGAGTGTAGTTCCCTCTTAGGGCAATCTCTAAAGGGACTATCACGATCTGCAACAGTAGTCTATATTTTAGTATAGGTAACTGGAGAGATAATGCAAGACTTACCAAGAACGAGTTCTGTCTTGCGGTGGAAGTTGGAGATAAATTGTTGATTCAAGAATGTAAGAATGTCAAATGTTTAACGCCTCACATTTATAACTTAAGAGTCTGTCACTCGTAGATTTCAAACAATTTCATAAACGAAGTATATTTATGATATTAGCATCTTTGTTTGTAATGGTACCAAACGTAATGATTTACTGCCAAAACAGAATTCAACATAACATTAATCTTCATAGATGATCACTCATAAAGATTAGACAACAATATAGCTTTGCTTTTGAAATTGTAAGTTTTTATGTAGGTAATATATCTTTCATATCGAACATTCCAAATGCCAACCAGATGACATTCTTTAAAACCAAACGGCGTCATGAAGTCAATATATTAATAACTTTATGTCTCTCTTTCAAACATTTTTTCTCTAATGTCCATTTCGTTTTCCTAAACTGACAAACCAAACGATGCGTCAAATTTATTGATGTCAGATCTTTTGTAGTGTTTACCATCCCAGACATATTAATTACGTTTCGACTCATTTAATTGATATAGTGTCTGAAGGGATCGAAACTATTAATTCGGTGCAAAATAATTGATATGTTTTTTCTCAAATCAATGACCTTTTAACGTCTTCGAGTACAAAAGTAAGTGTTTGATTCTGAACTAATATATGAACCCACATGTATCAACATTATGATATGTATGTCATTACAAAATTATATGAATTTTTATTTAGAGCCACGAAATTGTAATATAACACTAGTTATAATCAAATGTATAATATACCTATCAAAATAACTGCGACTTTTTCAAAAGAATCGTGATAAATTGAAGCAATAGTATAATCCAGCACAATACCATAGCATAAAGTTGTGACATAAATGTATTCGTATACTTCATTGAGATGTTGTCATATGAATATGAACCTCATAAAATATGAGTTATCAATATAAAAACACCAGAATGTGAAATATTTGTTTAAAGGTATTTGTAACATGTGTAGCATAACAAAACATTGACATATTCATACAAACAACAATAATACACACAAACACAATCTAAACCTCCGACAAACACGATTCACCTCTTCTCTCTCTTAATGACCTTCTTCAATGCCTCGATAAATACAGTGCCATGAAAACTATAGCATTAACGGATATGATACTTATTTAATAACCACATTTTTATGTAATTTCCTTCAACACATCATGTCTTAAGGGTCAAACCAGTGCAAGGTATAGTTGAAGATGATCCTTAAAAACTACTTATTTTAGAAACAAAATTAAGTTTTCTTTGCTGAATGATAGTATCTGTTCAAGTAAAATTCGATGACCAAATTCGATATTCATTTCCTTCATTACATCATCTGGTAAGGCCAAATACAGTACCATGCATACTTACAATCATTATATAACCAAAACTTGAAATTTATTTATATCTGTTTAAGTAAAAATCCAGTACCCTGCATAGCAGAAATAATCAGTATACCAAAATTATATTTTTGTCTGTAAAGTAAAAATCTAGCACCATGCATTGTTGCAATCCTTTTTATAACCAAAATGTAATATTCATTTTCTTCAGTACATCATCTGTTAAGTAACAAGAGCATATTGCCTGTCTTTACCCCTTATCCTCTTTCTATTTATCCCCGGGTCGACTCAATGCTGGCACAAGTATAATTATCGCTTTGATTTGCACACTTTCCTTATGCGGGGGGCAGTTATCTGCCTGTCTTATCGATCTCCCTGTTAAAAGACTAGTTTTTACGGCCCTGTTTCAAATCAATTTGCACTCTAAACATAAATTGTGCAGTATTCACTGATGGCAAGCAGGCATCGCTAACATAAAGGTGTATTTGATCAACGGCTGGCGCCAGAAGTCCGAACGTGCAAACATTTTGATTAAATATATATTCCTAAATCAATATTGACGGATATCTTTGAATGATGCTCCAAGACCTCTGAATCCCCCGCCAATATTTCATGGGGAGGAAGGGGCACAGGGAACGCTGTGAGTACCGGAGTAGCGAGTCGATGTGTAGGCTGTAGAAGACGCCGGGCTTTGGAAATATGAGATTTCTCGAAACGAATTTTATTACATGTATTTGTGTTTGATGCTGATTAATACAGATGATTAAAGAACTAGTTCTTCTACATAAGATTTATCAATAATCAATGTAAATATCATTTATTATTATACCGATATGTTAATGTCTAGCCAGAAGGAAAATGTCGTTTTTCATGATGGTGATGATGCTGATGATAGATAATGATAATGATGATCATGACGATGAAGACGATGGTGCTGATGATTACAATGCTGAAGTTGCATCATGATGCATAATGATGATGAAGTTGCATGATGATAATGCAGATAATGATGCATAATGATAATGATGATAATGAAAACGATGATGATCATAAGCTACATGATGATGGTGATGATGATGATGATGATGCAGAGGATGATACATACACAGGGTCGCTTAGGAATAGCTTTAGAAAGCCATATTTACCTATAGACCCTACCATACTAGTATCTTTACACTATAGAACCTACCCTACTAATATCTGTAGACAGTAGTAAGGTAGGCTATATGAAATATATGTCTTTCTAAAGCTATTTCTAAGCGATACACGCCCCTGTGGATGCATAATGATAGTGATGAATATGACGACGATGATGATTATAAGCTGCAGGATGATGATGATGATGATGATGATAATGATGATGATGACGATGATGATGATGTTGCAGATGACGATGATACATGATAATAATATTGATGATGCATGATTATTATGCTTCTATTGTATGTTGATGATAATAGACATGGAATTTGAAATTGGAAACTTAAAGTTGACAGATACCAGATTAAGATGTAATGTAAGTGAAAAATATCAAGGAGATGGTGAAGACTGAGTTAACTGTGCTGCTGCTAAAGTTAACTTATGATAATGATACTAATGATAATGCTAGTGCTAAGCAGATGACAGTGACAACGACGCAGATGCTGACGATGAAGTCTGCTGCGAAGATTGGAATGACGATTGATGACGAATGTCTGATATGACTATAAATACTATTCGATGATGATTATGATATGATGATGAATGAGATGCTGCTGCTGATTATAATAGTGATGATGATGATGATGATGATGATGAATGAGATGCTGCTGCTGATTATGATGGTGATGATGATGATGATGATGATGGTGATGATGATGATGATGATGATGATGATGATGATGATGGTGATGATGATGATGGTGATGATGATTATGATATGATGATGAATGAGATGCTGCTGCTGATTATGATGGTGATGATGATGATGATGATGATGATGATGATTATGATGATGATGATTATGATATGATGATGAATGAGATGCTGCTGCTGATTATAATAGTGATGATGATGATGATGATGATGATGATGAATGAGATGCTGCTGCTGATTATGATGGTGATGATGATGATGATGATGATGGTGATGATGATGATGATGATGATGATGGTGATGATGATGATGATGGTGATGATGATTATGATATGATGATGAATGAGATGCTGCTGCTGCTGATGATGATGATGATGATGATGATGATGATGATGATGAATGAGATGCTGCTGCTGCTGCTGCTGATGATGATGATGATGAATGTGATGTTGATACGGATGAGGAGTACTAAATAAGAAACTTCTTATACACATATATGTTATTTGTTTTTTTACTTGCAACCAATAATATATATATTATTGCTATTGACAACGACAATGACAGAAATGATGTCTGGACGTTGGATGTAGACACTTTGATGATATTTTAAAATATTTTCTGCAAGAGTTCTTTGTTTTAAGATGTCCACAAATATAAAAATCAAACAATGTGTCTCCGGTGTCTTTTACAACTTCATCGCATTTAATTTGTTGCACGAGGCAATAAACCGTATAATAAAAGTGACAACTGATCACCTGAGAGTTCCAATATGAAGACTACTTTGATACTAGCGTCTAATTTCGTCGAAATTTAAAACGAATGCCTTAAAACATGATTATTTACAACAATAATTTATCAGATGTTTTCGTCTATATTTGTTTTTGATATTGACAGTTTCAATTAAGATTGCCTACACTGTCAGTTAAATGATAGTTACAGCATTAACGTGGTAATAATTGCGTGGTGTTGAAAATGATATGACCTTTTCTTATTAATATTTGATAATAACACAATAAAAGTTTCGTAAACATATTTAATTTTCTTTGAAGTTCTTTATACCCACATAACTCTTATCTTTCCTGATATTAGTACGTAACGAAAATATGGTATTAAGAGGCTATTAAGAGGTATTCTATTTGATAACGACAATATTGTCAGAATAGTTGACATAATCCAATGTCACATTCTTATATGTTCGAATTCTTATATAACAACGTTGATATATTTACCATTCAGTTTCATTTAATTTCCAATTAATGCTTTCCATAATACGCATATTTCATTACAAACGATTACTCAGTCATTCAAAAGCAATCAATAACGAAATAAACAAAAGTCACGGAGTGATATACGACCTCAGATAATTAATGATTGTAAATTACCTTCCGCTGTCAACTTCATGTGATAATGTAAATAATTGTAAACTACTGTCATTTCTGGCTCGATTCTGTATAAATCAATGACATATATAAGTAAGTATAGACGTATGCTGAGTAACCTGGCGCCTCGGTTGTCAATTCGCCCCAGTACTTGTCAATTGTAACGATCGGCTGATTGATGGGATTGTTAATAGCAGACACGTGCATCTCGTCTTCAGATTAGACCTATACCAGTTTCCTTGTCAATTTCAACCAAACTGCACGGGCTGCACGGACCCATCTGTACCGTGTGAAGAATGATAGAGCGTCTTTGTAGATAGTTGATTCCATACCAATATCTAGCTTTGATCGTTTAGGAATCACAAAACATTCTAAATTTTAAATTTTGTTTTATTTGATATCTGATTTTGACGGTGAATGATTTACATTTCGATTCCTTTTTAAGTTACGATTTCAGAAAATGAAATTTATAAAATTGTCAATGTAAATATGTCAGTTGCATACTTTATAACAAAAATTGCCACACATATTTTGCTTTCCATTTTGGATGTTTAAGGAATTTGTCATTTCATATCGCAACAAACCCCATTATTGTCATGCCATCATTTATTCAGTATGCTTTCCTAACATGACATTTTCGTTCAAACTTTATAATCGTTAAAATGATATATTTTGAGCTTTTGAGTGATAAGCACGGGTAATTGATTAACTAATTAGTTAAAATGATTGACGTTTACATTAAATAGAAAGATTAAGTGTTTATGAAGATACTTACACAAACGTTAGTGTTGCGAAAGAGATTACATTCGAATAAAATGGCTAATAGATTAGTGTTTCAATGATAAACATCTATAAATAGAATTCAAGTCGTTACGGTGTCTGCAAAGGGCAATTAATGACATGAAAAATGTAACAATTCTTATATTTTGATATTACATCGTAGATAGAAATATACTCATATGGCAATAAAGATACGTACTTCATGTTGATAACTGAATTTATAGATTTTGTTTCGTCTTTAACTGTCAAATGAATCGATGTGTGCAAGAATACGAATGAATAATGACAATAATGATCATATATTTTTGTTTATCTTTACAATAATTAACACTTCTGAGAATTGTACAAGCCAATTGTCTTGAATCATGTATGATGATACGGTTTTGATTTTTCATGTACTTTTACAAGAGTATAAACCTTTCTTCATAAATGAGTTATCAATTGCTAACTTGCGAGCCACTTGATCTTTTAACGTTTAATTTGTTACTATCTATTTGGCATAAGTTGATATAGTTACATACTTTCGACAGCATGGATATTTTGTCCTGCCTTTAAAAATGTGGGTTTTTTTTGTTTAAGGTCTTAAGAAAAATGTGAGATTTTCACGTAGAGATGAACAATGTTTTAAACTTCTATGCAAAGAATGGCCATGCACATTCACGATTAGGTTTTAACGTAATAAATGTATTAACTTCGGTTCATCAATTCGTGTATAGTGTTTATTTCTTATGCTTTTATTACAAAGTAAAACAATCCATCAACACATTAAACAACGAGAAAATCTTCAATTCTGAACCAAAGATTAAAAACATATCCTTGTTTGAACTTATTTCAAAGAAAAGTCATGTTCAGATCAAAGTGTCACGCAGATGTCAGACACTTCAAAACGTCAGGCTGAAAGAATTCCTCTTGACATCAAACAATTCACTCCATACGATTACGATTTGTCGAAAATAAAAAAATCATCGTGTTTGTTGTCGCCAATCGTGGCGTTTATAAGCTCTTTGTCCCTTAAATCATTCCAACTTGTCATAAAAAATATTTCACCTGAGGTTTCCAATCATGATAATGACTAGTCATAAAAGCCGTAGAAATCACTATGACAAATGTCACCCTATGTGAATATGACAAGAACAGGTAATTCGTACGCCGAATACCACTGTTATAGATCATAACGCAGGCCCCTGTCTGATTAATGGTTATAGAACATTATACAAACTGGCAGGATTAGAAATATTTACTGCGATATCTAGTCCTATCACCACAGGACTTTGTCAAACTGAGTCTAAACGCGCAGGATGAAGCGATCATAGTTCAACCTCTCTGCGGGAGGAAGGATTTCTGAAAGGCATTTTAAAAGGTTGAGAAATCAGAGAGAAAAATAAACTCCCAGAAATAAAAAAGCCCCGCGTGTGAGAGAGTCACGGGAGACTACAAGCCGAGGAAGTATAGGGTGTCTATGGGATGTCGGCGCCAGGGATGTTAGTCATAGCAGCCGAGGCCCTTAAAGGTACATAGATCTTGTACGGTAGACTGCATCTTTCTTACACTTGGCTGCTTTCCATTGATAGTTGTAATATTCATACTGACAAATATGCTTTTCATCAGTGTATAAAGTTTTAATGAAGACTGCCCTATATGACAATCTAATGAACGGGGAATGAATTATCCAGGGAGTGATTACTGTTATGTTACTCCATGGCTTCAAAAAAGCCCTTTATAAATCTCTGTCCTTATTCAGTAAATAAGACTTATGTATCCACAAGATATATGGATCAACAAGAGATATGGATCAACAATCGAAGTAGTTGGTACTTTGAAAAACGTACCAAGATTTTTGTTAAATATTTCACAGATTAAATAATAGACTATGGTCATAGGTGATGTAAATATTTGCACGTTTAATACTTTAGTATTTTTCATTGAGAAAAAAAGTTAATTTGGCAACAAATAGAGTAAAGACATGTTAATTTTTTATAGATCACATAACACATCTAATAACTACACCATATCCTGCTAGGGTATAAAACTTGAAACATGACACGAAGGCATAGTTTTAAGTTTTAAGGTGAACTATCGCAACAAATAACTACATTACAATATGCATGTGAATGAAAGTTGAACATTAAATAAAGGCGGTTAATGGTGAAATATCATATCAAATACCTTAAAAGCATTCTTCTAAGTTGTTAAACCTGAAATATGACATCAAAGCATAGTTTTATGGAAATATATCGCATTGAATAACTACATAATGGATTCATGTGAAAGTTGAAAATTAAATAAGGGCATTAATTATGGTTATATAAAATCAAATCACTAAATAATATTCTGCTAGGGTATGACAATTGAAACATGACATAAAGACATAGTTTTATGGAAATATATCGCATCAAATAACTACAGGTTATTCTTCATGCGAATGAAATTTGAAACATTAAATAAAGGCACAGTGTTATGGTAATATATCGTATAAAAAAACTACAGGATATTTTCATGGGAAATTTGAAACATGAAAAATAACCATGAGGGATCCAAACATTCTCCTTTTAAATGGTTTTATGAAGCAAAGTAGCAGCAGATATTCTAAATGCATTTTATGAAGTGAGATCAAAAGAATTTATGAAAGGAAATTCTAAACGTAACGAGAGGATAGCATGAATAAAACTTCAAATATATTAAAAAGTGGAAATATTTATATGCTCAGAATATAAGCAAGAGGCAAGTGTATTTCACTCTCACAAAAAGATATGTTTAACAAAAAGCAAATCTCAAACTCAATGTTTTGATGTGACATTTATATGTGAAAAAAATTCGTTTAACTTTTACAAAGTATAACCTTGAACAGTAAACTTTCGGGATATAATGTACTCTCCACTTCATCAAATTAAATTAATTAATACTCGGCGATTTACTCGTGGGCTGACATTGGTTGCTAGGCAACGGTGATATGGTCAAATGTGCATCTTATTACACATATGACACTGGTTATATTTCACGAACTTGTGAAGACATTTTTATTATTTAAGGGAAAAAATGGATTATAATTTTCGAGCCGAAATGTTTAGTTTGCAACTTCTATCCACTAAAGCCAACCATGCCAACGACATCACGCGACGCTAATGTGACTCTATGTATCATGTCTTTTACAAAGTTAACTTTTATATTCCTTGACCCCATAAAACTCAATTTTCTAACGGCGTCGACTGGTATAAAACTGAAATTATGTCCATCCCCAGAGTATCTTGATGACAGTGATAGTGAAAAGGGTAATATATACCTCATCGCAATCGTCACGTATGGGAGGTGCACCTCGTGATTGTTAATCAAATATCTCAACTTCATAAACAACGACATAAAAATGTAGATGAGAATACCCTGACTTTCAGGTGGGAAAATTATTTCAAAATTTTGTGATCGGACGATTGCATCCTTTTAAGTGTGTGTCTTTGAATAATAGAGAAGATAAATTTGACGGGCTGTCTGGTGTAACTGTCTCGTGTGATGAGAAAAACTGACATTAACTTTGTCTGCAGTAGTAAAATGCCAGCACGTTACATCATTCATAGTCCGCTTGTTTTACGTTCCCACTTTTACAACCCGATAAACGGTGCTCGCTTCATTTGCTTCCTTTGTAATTTAGGAGCTTGGTTATCGGCGAGCAGGGTGGTTTACAGCAGGGGATTTTGCCATGGTACTAGAAATGGTGCTTTAATCTCTCCCGGTGTTCATATTCAATCAGTGCACTATTGTACCATCGTTGCAGTTCCGCAGTTAACGTCACGGCGTTTGATGAATGGCGGCAGCGTTGACCTTCACCCTTCAACACGCCGGCCGCATCAAAGTCTTCTCAACATGAGATAGGATGCTGATGATCGCTATGAAACACAGGGTGACCCGCAAACAGACATAAATTACGGGGAGGAAGACCAAATGGACAAGCCTGGTGTGTTAATGCTACGTTACAGCGCCGAAACCTCTCTCAAACTCGACCGCAGGGCTTATGGGCTCTTAAATCTCGAGCCGAAGATATCGCTTCACTTCTCTTGTATTAGGCACTAATTAAAGGTCTTCCCATCTTCTTGTCAAATAAAATGGGTAGTTTCCGATGATCTTTTACAAGGGAGAAAATCCGAGCGTTTCAGCTTCACCCGTACATCACCTTTAATTTCGTGAGGTCACATCAACAATAGAGAATTGTCGTTCCACGCAATAGATGTCTGGATAACGAGATTAACAAAGGAAAAGATATGGCGCGGAGGTTGATGAATACGGATGGGGTTTCTCGGGGTGGCGTTATCTTTAAGAGAGGGGGGTTCACTTAAATCATGAATTTCAATCAAACAATGAAAGACGACCCGTAGTGACTGATGTGGTCCTGAAACGTTCTCCGTCATAAATTCTCTAGATATTGATAAATTAATGATGAAAAATGTTGGTGTATTGCTTAGTTATTACAAAAACATAGTTTGATATTTTAAGTCTATATATGTAAACGAAATATATTGTACTTTGAACGATTTTGAATTTCCTGAACGGATTTATTCAATAGCTTATTCATTATATTTTGGCAGCGTTTGAATTAACATGTTTTGAACTCAACATTTATTGTAACAGGTTGAATTCCATTCTTACGCATAACCAAAAAATTCATCAGCTTTTTTGTATCATTTTGTGGTAACTTTGATATAAACGTGTTTAAACTTAATAAATAATTTAAAAGCGATACATACTTAAGCGATATCAATTTATAAATGATCTAATTGTTATTTTTCAATGACAATGTTTCAATCATTTGTTTGCTTGGGATTTACATGTTTAAAGCTCACAATTGTTTAAAATACACAGCTGAGTGATATCGCTGAATTTCATACATTCAGTTATTGTTTTTTCATTGACCATATTGATATCATTTGGGGATAACATGTTTAAGCTCGTTATTCGTTGAAATGGTTTGATGTGGGGAATTTTCTCTGTTAAATTAAGTTTATCAAGTACCTTTCTTGCTTTCAATGAGAACTCATGAGGTTTGCAGTGTCCATAGGAATGTTATTGTTACGTCAGGGACCAAAGAGCCTTCGGTGTGATAGTCTCAGTTGAAAAGAATGGCCGATGAATTGTAACTTGTAACGTCAAATTGATCTCTTATTTCGTTTTTTCTTCCAGATTCACCAAACAGCCTCTGCGGGTATAGTCTCACTATATCAAGGTTCCGGCTGCAAAGGATTATTCTTTGAAATCCCCGTCTTTTGAAATCGTGTCGGTTGTACTAAAGGGAATCTTAAACAACTGAATATTAGATTACCAATGGAATCATTATATTAAACGACTTGGAATATTATTCCAAGTGATTCCTTTATCGCTGTACCGAGCCAGCCTCTGAGGCAACCACAGCACATCAATTAGCAGGCTCCCATCTGTACAGGCTACACATGGACTAGTTTATTTCCAATGAGGTTACTGTTTCTTCATACGCGACTACATCAAAGGCAACCCAAAGCCACAAATCCTCCACTATTCTCGTTCCAGGGACATAATGGTGGCCATGAGATGAAACAGAAAGGGCGTCGGGAGTGTAGTGTGAGGAGTTTCGGGTGTCACGCCAGCTGAAGCAACCCGGATGGAACATGGCTGCCGTATCACTTCCGGTTTATCTTGTCTTCGGGCAGGGAGCTTGATTTCGCACTTCATCCCTCTCTGTGTGTTTTCTGGAAGGTAGAGAAGTGTACCTTACCTTAGCTAAACAGATATACATTTCACAGTTGACCTTCATCAATGATAGGTGTTATTAAGAAAATGAGATCAAAATTGGTCGCATTTCCATCCGACAGGTGTAAAGTTTTATGGAGGTAATTTTTAGACACACGTTGTTCCTTTCATGTAAATAATTTTTTAGAATTAGAATGATTATTTTTTGGAGGATATTAACATAACATATACGAACAACTCTATGCGTGCTATTGTTTTTTCTAGAAATTTGTAAAGTAGCATTTGTCTATCTCTTGTTTTACCAGTATTAATATACCTTTCATGACTTGAATACGCTAATCGGTATAACAGCCGTTAAATTCGATATCAATATCAGTAAATTGCCACTTTTAATGGTCTTGCAGTTTTTTAATAAATCACAATTCTTCACTTTTCAGCTGAAACATTCACCACTCTTTAAATGTTAGCATATGTCAATCCTGTCGCGATTTCCTTTTTGAGCCAATGACTCCATATAAAACCTATGTCAAGAATTTGTTAACGCCAAACAGTTATGTAAGTAACTCGTCTATCGTTATTAAATGCTCCCTGAAGAAACATTTCCAGACATCTTTACAAAATATAAACTTCAAGATGTCAGCGTTGAAAAATCTATCGGCAATAAGTCACGTTTAAAAAAAATCATTCCTTTGACAAATAAGATCCAGACATATTTACGTTATTCAGTTTATGACATATCTGTAACGCTTCTACGTCTGTTGATGGCATCAGCGTAACGTTAATATGGCGACTCTGTCGTTACATGGTTGTTTAGGGCTCGCTTTACCCTGATTTACTACAGGCCTAGTGATGTAAAGAGTCCTGGGCGTACTTTAGTAACCTCGTTCGTAATTTTGAAAATGGATAATGGAAACTTGATTTCTCTCCCTTGTTTACCCTGTGATGTTATTTTTCACACACACAATATGCCAAGTCAGTTAGCACGACGTATGACGCTTTGACTCCTTTCCCATGTCTTTATATAATAAAACAATCTAGCTTTCTTTGCAAATCCAAACTCAATGAATTTTCATTTTCAGAGACTATCAGTTTAGGCTCTATAAGCAAAAGAAACTTAATACTTTTTTGTGGATGACTGTTCATAAACTTTCATCTTTGCAAATCGCCTGGCAATGAATTTCCATTTAAAATCTAATACAGGAAATGTTTTATTAAACATGTTAAAGAGATTAGGATTAAGCCCTTAAGCTAAAGAAAATTTATATGGCTTCTATGGTATCGTGTGGTAGACGAACTTCCCTCAGGTCAAGATCTTCTTTGCAAACCAACGATTAATGAAGCCTTGTCTTAAGATCGAATCAAATTGAACGCGTTTTCCAGATACTTAGGATAAACCTTTCCAAAAAGCAAGTCTAGAGTTTCCTTATATGTCCAGACTCAATAATGTTTTTCATATCTCTTACATTATCGCAAATTTTACAGTAAAGATGTTTTTCAGACACCTTAGCCCTTTAGCGAAAGAAAAAATTGTTTGACTTGTAAAGTCCACACTCAATTATTTCGAATTTTAAGTCCAATACAAAATCGCATGTAAAGAGTTTTTCAGAGACCTTCGTTTAGGTATATAGGGAAAGAAATTGTTTTTATGACTTGTAATTGTACACACTCAATAAATTTGAATTTCAAGTCTAATACATAATCTTTTAAAGTAAAGAGTTTTTCAGAGACCTTCGTTTAGCTCTTTAGCTAAAACAATCTGTATGACTTTTTAAGTACCTTGTGATGCATGACGTGAACGTTCCTCAGTTATCGAAGCAATGGGTAGTGATGTAACTGAACGAGACCAAATGAAAGAGGTTGTTGCCAGTTGATCTACTTCCAACCCAGATATGACGAGTCACGTGGTGAAGGATTTTCATATGGGTTCCTTGTTTGAAATCTGTATCAAATAAGCGATATATCAGATTTTATTCTTTAAAGCAGTTTTTTTACTAAGTTATACGTCAAGGAAAATTCTTTAAATGTTTATCCAATTCTATTCAAGATAACGAATCCGATGGTGTCAAATGTTTAATATTTTCATAAATTTCAATGATTGAGATCTGTATCATAATATTATTATAAGAATCATTTCAAATTAAGTTCTTGTAAGTAGTTTCCTTTGCACACTTCCACATCCATGAGAATTCGATGGTGACCAGATGTTTTCAACTAGATTCTATGTTTAAGATCTCTATCAAATATGCAATGTTTTTAGATTTCATTCTTTTAAGCAGTTTCTTTTCCATACTTCAACGTCAAGGAGAATTCTTTGAATGTAGATCTACTTCCATACAGTAGGTTGTTTATGAATTTTTTCCTTATGGGAAAGCACGAGACGAGGAATCGCTGCGTCTCGTTGATTTCTTTGATTGATCTGAATGTTTCATAGTACGTTATTTACAAGTAGGTATAAATGAAATTTTTTTTCAAAAAAATCGAAGGAAAACTTATACAATGAAATTTTTGCTTTTGAAATTTGAAATTATTATAAGGCTTTTAGTATTTACTATTGCGTAAATACCTCGAAGAAGTTCTAAACGAACCCAGTTATTGACTTGTGTTCATTACATTGTGCAATCACGTTAAATTACTTTTGATTTTTTAATACATGCACTTAATGTGAAAATACAATATCAAACTAGAGCCATAAAGAAATAATCTGAAATATTGTCATTTACTAAACATGAAACTGATTAGATTGTTCTAACGATATTAGCATAGATAACTAATTTCATGTTATAATGTCAAATTAGAAATAAAAATAAACAATCTTAAGAAATAAAAGACTTTTTCAAAACATCTAACATGACGAGATATCTAATACCAAAGTGAGATTTTGAGATTATCTACGACGTTTTGATAGAATATGCCAAACATATATAATTCATATCAAAACAATACAAACATACATAAACTGATAAGGAAAACAGTAAGTCTGTTGTTATTGCTACATTACCTTTAAAAGATATAGGTTATGCTTGGTAACGATTAAAATTGTTCAATTATTAATATGTTTTTAACTTACAGATAACTTCGAAATTTAACTTTATAAAATCAAAACTAGCTCAAACGAAAGAGTAACCTAAGCACATCATCACGAAAGCTCTAAGTCGGCAGTCATACGGAGCTTTATATGTAATTGTTTATTTATTTTTGTTGATATAAAAACACATAACGCTGAATAAAATATGTTTTATTAGTATGTGTTGTTCATACGCTAAGAAATTAACAAATGTAAGAAAATAACAAGGAAGAAATACAATCGCATTAATAAACATGTATATAGAATTAAGCATTACAAATTATTTTGTTTTTTCCTCTGATTGTCAATATTTAGAAAATAATGGCAGTTATAACCAATAGAAATACGAGCATAATTATGATCGTAAATTTATGTAAGTTGTGTGTGAATTAATGTTCATGTTAGATGCACAGACTCTCATTCAGTCAGTCATTGTTACACCTGGTCAAACCATTTTTAATATTGGAAATGTTTGTTCCAAAATAGAGGATCCAAAATTCCATTTATATTTTCAGACCTTATTGCTATCTGAGTTATCTGTAAGGTAAAACCATGAAAACTGAGTATTAGGATATCTTCAACTAAGGTTTTATTTACTTCATCAAGTATACAATATGATAAATCGAATGTGTCTTCATTTCATCTTTTCGCAAGCGCAATCTAAAATCTAAAATTATCAATTAAAAAAACCCAATTGGGAAATTTCACGACGCTTCGAATTATATATTAATATCATCAAATGAACATGTAATAATAAGTATCATATTAAGATCAAGTCGTTATTTAACATTTCCATTTACGCTGTGTCATATAATGGTAACTGGTCAATGCGTTTACCGGAAAGTGTTAAACAGACTGCTGTAATATGTATTAAATATCAAAAACCTGTGTAAAATATAAAAAAGCAGTGTAAAATAGCATAAACCTTTGTAAAATAGCGTAAACCTTTGAAAAATAGCATTAACCTTTGTAAAATAGCGTAAACCAGTGTGAAATAGCATAAACCTTTGTAAAATAGCGTAAACCAGTGTAAAATAGCATAAACCTTTGTAAAATAGCGTAAACCAGCGTAAATTCTTTCTGCAAAGTCCTGTACTGTATTTCTTTAACTCATGCAACAGAAGACAGTGATATCGATATATCGTGTCTGTTAACATGAACTTTTCACATCAAGGCAGAATGCTATAAACAAAATTGTCACTGATTCGTAAAATTCATATTTTGCATATTTTTACATGATAAAATTGCTCAAACGATACTAGTAGTCGACAGTAGATTATTAAATATACATATCATGTCATGTTCTATACACATCGTGACAGAATATTGAAAAGAAAATCTTCTCTAATTCTTAATTAATATACCGTATATCTTTAAATTGCGCAACAGCAGATGATTAAATATACATATCATGTCATGTACACGCCCAATGACAGACTTTTTGAAGTAAACTTTTTCTCTTATTCTAAAAATGCATATACCATCTTTCTTTATACACTGCAACAGCAGATTATTAAATATACTTACCATGTAATGTACACGGATAATGACAGACTATCTACAGAAAAGCTTTTCTCTTTTTATTAAAATGCACATACCAAATTTCTTTATATAGTGCGACAGACGAGGATTAAATGTACATATCATGTCATGTACACGAATAGTGACAGCCTATCTACAGAAAGCCTTTTCTCTTTTTATTAAAATGCACATACCAAATTTCTTTATATAGTGCGACAGAAGAGGATTAAATATACATGTCATGTCATGTACACGTATATTGACAGACTATTAAAACAAACTTTTTCTCTTATTCGTAAAATGCATATACCAAATTCCTTTATGTAGTGGGACAGAAGAGGATTAAATATACATATCATGTCATGTACACGTATATTGACAGACTATTTAAAACTAAAGTTTTCTCTTATTCGTAAAATGCATATACCAAATTTCTTTATATAGTGGGACAGAAGAGGATTAAATATACATATCATGTCATGTACACGTATATTGACAGATTATTAAAAACAAACTTTTTCTCTTATTTGTAAAATGCATATACCAAATTTCTTTATATAGTAGGACACAAGAGGATGAAATATACATATCATGTCATGTACAAGCATAATGACATGCAGACTTCTTATTCGTAAAATGCATATACCAAATTTCTTTATATAGTGGGACAGAGGAGGATTAAATATACATATCATGTCATGTACTTTACACATCATGACAGAATATGATAAATTAACGCTGTCTGTTACCCAAAACATGCATATACAGATAAAGCCTAGTTATCTCAAGGGTATTGTCACAATAGCTTCTGTCACTTTCTGTTACACTGAAGAGGGTTATCTTGTAATGTATGTGCTATCGTCAATAGAAACATGGCTGTTTAACTTGACACATGTCAGAACGTACAAGTGAAACAGAAAGCATCATGTAAAATGCAAACCGAGAATATAGACGATGACAGGGCATAAACTATTTAGGGTCATTCTGTGATAACTCGACAATGAAGACAAGCTCGTATATTTGCACGACTGTCATAGTCCGAATAAAGGATCCGATAGCATCGCATGTGGGAGACGATTTGTGGACAAGTTTACAAAAGATCTGCAGAAATTGGAAGAACGTTGTGACAAAATCTTAGGAAAATCATGAATATTTCATTTCGTGTATTGTGCTGTGTGTAAATAGATAGTGCTAATTAATAATGAGTGGAAATCTTGAATTAGGACTAGGAAATGCCTGGGAAGATCAGTTTTGCAGGAAGCACATGACAATATATCATCATGGTATGGGTGATAACGTTGGGTGTAGGAGATAAACCATGTGTTTATTGATGCACCTGTCAAATATACCTGAGGCTGCCCGTTCAATTGTTATACAAATACATTGATAAGGCATATCGAGCTATGAAATCTTATAAAAATACCATAAGATTCCTAGATGAATCAGAATTATGATTTAGTTATTTTGTGTACACTGAAATGTTTCAATCCTTGAATTGAGGTATTGAATTTGAATATGTAATCAATAAAAAGCAAAATTAAGATTGGAAAATGGTTGATGATATTTAGATAAAGTTTCTGTTCACCAATTCCCATTTTCCTCAAATTTTCAAGCAAAAAACCTTGGAAACGGAATGATTAAAAGCTTCTTTTAGCTATACTATTGGAACCCCAGTCCAGTGTTTTTTGGCTAAACCCATAACATACACCTATTAAAATGACCACTAAATGTACATTAGCTATGAAACTCAGAAAATTCGATAAAATGTCCCTATCAAATAAGTTTACTTTGATGCCACGACAAACAAACAAACTCATCCAAAACTTTCACCGTCGTTCCATGTAGTGCGTCAATTATTGGGTCTCGTGCTCTGATACACAAACACACCACAGAACAAGTAAACCATCATTTTAACTGATTAAAACAATTAAAACGTCTTTCCATCTTTAACTTCAAAATTTCTTTTATTCTTGATGAAATTGCAAGATCTAGTGCAGATAATCAAACTGGAAACACCATTTCAAACTACCACATCTGCAACCATAAATTATCCAGAAATACATAGATAATTTCTAAATCAGAATTATATCTAAAACTTCAAAATTGCAAATATTATTGAAAACATTGCAAGTCCTTGGACTTGGTGTGTGTTTCCATAACCTAGTCCTCTGACAACAAATCATTCAAACAACAAAGTTCAACAACATTTTCCGTCTCCAACCTTCAACAGTCTGATAATCTGGCATGAAACCCGTCAACAACATCCTTGTACCGATCAACATCATACAAACATCAAAATTTCTTTATATTTTTGATGAAATCGCAAGCCCTCACGTACATGCTTTCAGAACGTATATTGTGATTAATGCTATTGCAAGGAAACAGGCTATTCCCGGGGCTAGCTTCGTGTGGATACTAAGTGACAGGGGCGCCATTTGACCACCATCCAACAGTCCATCACTGGCATCGAGTAGTGTTGAGTCGGCGACAAAGTGCACTTGTAATAGCCTTATTAATAAAGATATCTACATTTCCATTCGAGAGCAAATCGTTTCTGTCATTCTGGAGTCCCGTCGGCCACCATCCGAGTCGAAACTTCGCCATTGTGTCTCGGTGTATTGCACTGGCTCGTTGAAAGTCCACCTAGGGCATATAGACTGTATACTTTTGGAATTGGTGATAGTATGTGCTTGTAACAACTTGTAACTACTTAAAAGTATGTGTTGGTGTACAATTATTTGGTGAAGAAATTGAGATTTTTTAAATTTTGTTTTTTAAGAACATTTCCTACATGCCTTTACATTTATGTTTGTTTAATTTTTCTGTTGCTTAGTATTTGGTGAGAGGTTTTGATATTATCACAGCATATAAAAAGTGAAACATTTAGTAGGTCTTCGGCAATATTCATCAATTTTCGAAAAGAAACAGAGTAGCAAAAGGGATAAATGATTTTAACAGAGTAATATTACAATTTGAATGGTAAATTCCAAAGACATCCAAGCTGAATTTTAAAAAAATTCTTCCTTTCATTACACATGACATACTTTTGTGCAGTTTTATTCATGTCTTAAACTTATGATTCTTACATCAAAAAACGATTTCTACAAAGTCAAAAATGCATTTTCGAAGAAAATATTTGCTAATTGACAAGATTAAGAAGCTTGAAATGTACAAGATGTACATTACCAGGAATGTTTTCTCTGTGAGTGGCAGCTATTAGCGACTGTACTTGCCTTATAATTGATATTAATTCGTTCCTCAAGTCACAAGGTTGAGAAAGCAGTGCGGGCGATCTATCATTGCATAATTAATCAGATAACATTGAGGGAAGAGAAGGGGGGCATAGGCCAATTATACAGGCTGACAGGGGTAGATAAGGCGAACATGGCACAGGCAAATATCTGTCTTCGAATCCCCCTGTCACACTTCTTTCACTTTCCCTGACAGGCTGGAAAAACGTGATGAAATTTCACTGGTTACAAATGAAGATAAACTTATCAAGATGGGTCTGGTCTCGTTGAAGCAATCTGCTCCAATTCATCATTAATTTTCAACGGAGATGTTGCAGAACACGATTTTCTCGTGATGCCCGCCCTCAGCTTGTGAAAGGGGGAGGTGGGGAGAGTTTGGGGGAAGGGGGGAGGGGGGGTCGTAGGTAGGGGAGTTGTGCACAACCGAGAGTTGAAAATTTAGCGTGGGTTTGAATTAAATTTTAAAGTTGATTCGGCTCTGAATCAGCTATTATCTTGTCTTAGTCTCGCTCGTTTAATGTGTATACAATAGGAGCCTTTAATACAGACAGGGTCCTAATTCAGCAAGTTGTTTTTCTTTATTAGCTCCTCATGATTACAGAGTAAATATACATTGTATATACATCATATGAGACTCAGATCAATATACAAAAAAATGAGCAAGGCTTTATCATGAAATTTCAAAAGGCTAGAGAAAGGAAATCACATGGGTGAAAGTACAGTAGTTATTTGATTAGAGTCATACACCACATCTTATAAAGTAAACGTATTTAGTTGAATTTGAAAACTTACATTCGATTTCCCGATTGCAGTTTAAAATGCATCGTTCCTTTTCGTCATTCAGTACATTCGTTACACTGATGAATGAGTACAATAAAGGTCAAATGTGTATAATACAATTATTAGAATATTGAATATAAGATAAAATGTATATATATATATATATATATATATATATATATATATATGTACCGTAACCGTGTACGATTAACACCATGGTCGAGAAAGATCTAAATCTAAAGGAAAACTTTGAAAGTTGACTTATAAGAAGAGGATCTAATATATCAATGCAGTGATGAAGACCTCAGACCCACAGAAGGTCGCACCATCTGGAAATTATTGGTCTCGTTTGTCACCCACACGTCTCTGTCACACAATGTACAGTGAACCTGGTCCCACTTGCTAAGATCGGTCTGTCGTTGATCGCTGATCCTACTTCCAAGACTAGACGTGTGAATTTGACTGATGTAGTACACAGCTGATCTATGATGATAGCTGCCGGACAAATGAAACATGGTTTGATGATGGTTGGACATTTTGATAGATGTTCTCTCCTGCCGGAACGCAAAATGGTCGCATTTGGAGAGGCATAAAAACTCGGAAGATGCGATAAATCCTTCATCTGACAGGCAAACGGAGCAGGCAGACTACACGATAACTTATGTTAGCCCGTTAATTGCGACAAAGTTGATGAATCGGCGTTCAAGTACATCATTAAGGCTAATTCATGTGAGCCGTGAGGTGACAACAGCTTTGTCAGATCTTTGTCAGCACGTGACAACTGCACGTCACGTGACAGTAATGACTCCGCAGCGAATGATTAAAGTTGGAGCTGTTCGAAATTTTGATGGATTTGGGTCTAGTTGTTTTTAACAGTTTTGTCATTGAGAAGTATGTCATCCTTTTCATTAATCATTAATATCAATTGAAGGTTTTCTAGGTTTAAACGCACTAGTGCACGCCAATATTTCGTAAACACAACGAATGCACAGCTACTGCATATCTCTCGATATTACTCACTATCCTCACTCAAGAAATCTACCTGTTAAGTTATTCAACAAATATTTACGTATTCAGGTAGTAAAGACCGGAAGTATTTAATGTTACGTTACATTAAATCCGCATGAACTACGATATCGGAAATATTAAAATTTTACTCAGAACCAGAAAAGCGGAAACGGCAGCCGCTATGGTCAATCTAATAACAATGCTAATACTGTGTTATTAAATCGGTGAATTTACAACATTGCTTTCATGAAACATATTTAATTATTTGTTCTCAGTTCAGAGATTAGGTAAATTCAATAGCTGCACACAATACTAGTTCAAGTGTCAATAATTTATCCGTTTTGTGCACAGCTAACCATAGATTTTTATATGTCCGAGCCGACAGCGGCTGTCTCAGTAACGTTTTCATTTTTGATTGCAGGTAAAGTGTAAAGAATGTTTAGTATTTCATTGCATCGATAGAAAGTGTAAGGGAATGCATAAGTCCTCGTAAACCTTAAAATAGCCAATTTACACCGTAAAAGCGTTCACTAGTGCCTTTAAGTCTTACAGATCTGTATATTGTTGATGGATAATGCCATGTAGAGGGTTGATTTAAAACCAGTGTTTCTTATTTGTTTCTTGTTGTGTACATCACATTCTCATTGATTTGTGATATAGAAAATTAGACACTCAGCTTTGCAGTTTAAGCTTCAGAGCGCATGCGCATGTTTTCGTTGGTAACATCCTTCACTCCTTCATGAGATAAGGGTTTTTGCAATGTAGATCAACTGTCTTCAAGTTTTTATTGTACAGTGTAAGCGTCCTTAAATATCTTACACTTTGATATTGAAACACAACCTCTTATTCCAATAGCAACTGCTGAAAACGTTCTGATAGACGTCAAAACCAGAACAATCAGAATTCCCATTCTTCAAAATCCCTTTACCCTCACCCCCATTCCTCAATCCCCAACCCTGTGATATGTTCTTTCAAAATGTTCATGATATACCTTTGTTCAGGCTCTCTGTGGATGATTTAATAGTAGAGTTATTGTTACAGGAGAGAGAAAGCGAATGATTTGCGAGGCAGAACTCAGAACACAGAGGCGCATACCTCATTACCACAAAGCATGATAAATGGATGGCTGTTGTATTATGACGATATGAAAACAAACATGACAAATTACGACAGTTGTGCAACAAAGAAACAGACGCCGGGAAAATGAAAGCAATTGTTTATCTGTCTAAAACAGACGGTAGAAGAGAATTGGGGTCGTGGCGTGAAACAGGGGGTCAGAACATCCGCTGTCTTCACCATGTTGATTTAGCATCGTTTTTATCATATATACGATTCCTGGAAACGGCTAATCTACAGGAACGCGAGTCAGGACGTGCTGGTGAGGTGATGGGGAGAGGGAAAAGTACGAACAAATTACAGCGGTTGTAAATTATAGATATGGTATGTGTCCGGATAAGCGATCCGAACGACGACAGGAACTGACAACTGATAGCGGATGAAAGAAGATAGACGGATGAGAAGAGCGCTAAGTCATTTCTACAAGATGAATGATTATCAACAGTTGTTTTGTGAGCGAAACGGAGATTGTGTCTTTCATCAACTAGCCCATATATCATATCAATTAACATTGGTGTTGTAATTTGAGTAGCCTCCCCTTCTTTCTTGTCCGGATTTTAATGAAGCGAGAAAAGATGGCGGACATAGATTGACGAAAGCGCGACATGTGTACTATAAACATGTAGGTGTTGAAAGAATTTAGCTGAGGGCGACTGAGGGTGATATCATAACTAGTGCTTCAAGCTCAGCGTCTACATTCTGTGCATTCTGGTCTATTTGGCTTTGGACACTCGTACAGTTTTCTGGTCAGAATTCACCCTTGGTCTTTAACTTTGTGTTTTCATGTCTGCTAGCTTTAGACGAGTTATTGTTCGTTTTTGGGAAATATCTAAGCATTTCCAAATGCCCTTTTTCAACCTAAGGTTTTGGTAAGATATATTTTAATCTTAGAACCCTCATTGTATAAAAAAAACCTAAATCTTGGTCATTGCTCTTTTGACATTTTCTATCAAGGCTATCGAGGATACTAGAGTTCCTTCAGCTAAGTGTTGCGCACATTTATTAAACGGCAATAGTCATTCAGGGATTGAAGTGATTTCTGTTGGATACAGTTAATAATAGTGTCCATGATGCAAAGTTTCGCCGGTAGGTGAACGTAGGAATATGACCCACTTGTAATAGAGGTTCTAAGGAACAAATGACGAGAGAACATCCTGTTGGATGAGAATTCCTTCGTAGAGTCACACTTTGTTTCTGTCACCATAATTTTTATTTGTAAGACTTTGTTTCAGCGATCATAATTATTATTTGTAAGACTTTGTTTCAACCATCATGACTATTATTTGTGTTGAAAAATGGGATGATCCTTCTGATCAATTTACAGTTCTTAAATGTTTTTGTTTGCCGTCAGTTAATTCTTCTAAATAATCTGCGGTATATCATCATCATTTACACAGACAAGCTTGTTAGAGCCAATGAAAATACATTTTAATGAAAGTAAAATTATAGGTTCATCGTCTGTTTAATGTAAACTCTAAAAGGGGATATTGTATTATTATTTCAATTCATCAAAGTGATTGAATTGCCAGACGAAATTGTCATTTTGACGCTTTAACAGCGAATATTTACACAAACTCATATCATGAAGGATTCTGTGCGAGGAGGTATCGCCATTATAAATCTAAATTGCAAACAAGAGTTCATTATACATAACTGCCACTTATAGATAGATATTTGATGATTCTGTCCCGGGGAGATTCATCCACAGGGGTCACGTGATAAGGTTGTCCAAACCACGATGAGATGATACTATCTGACAGTACCACGGTAGACTCCAAACACATCACTTCCGCCGCAGAGGATTGTGGGATTGGGTTTGAGAAACAAGCCAGACGTTCGACCACCGCAGAGCAGGGTGATAACGTGTCTTATCATCCGCTTATCCATATCTTATCATCATCTCGTAATTCATCGCGTGGCTTTTTAATTTTGAAGAATGGTGTCAGCCATTTTGATTTTTTGTAATTAGGTGTGCGTTGGTGCAGTGGAACAACGGCTACAGAGACCAGACATTCATGCGTTTCTGCTCGGTTTGGCTCGAGTTTGAAACTACATTTCTGCCAGTTTATTACACATTACACATAAATTTCAGATAATTGCTCAGCTGTTTGTAACTGACTCGTGTTACCAAACTGCGCTGTTGCATTGAAACAGGCATTGATGTTAGAGTTATCAAATTCGCCAACGCACAGGGGTGTCGTTAGGAGAAGTAATGTTAAGTACAACACGTTTATGTGCATTTTGATTCTGTGCTACCAACTGCTTCAAACTCGATAAACTGGGAGAAGAATGTATGTTCCAAGAAATGAAGAAAATTGTTCTTCGTCATGACAAACATTATGTTATTTCTTTACACAGAAATCTTTTAAAATATCTCATTGTAACTTAAGCGTCGACAAAATGTTCTAGATGAAATTGAAAGTATATAATATACTATATTTTGTCAAAATATTTATGTAATGACACTTCAGGTTATGTAAATGAGCTGTCAAAAAGGGAATAGTACATTATATTTAGAAAATACATATTTTGCTCAAAATTGTAATTAAGCCTGTATTCTATTACGTAACAATAGGACGAGTACGGTTCCTTCTAAAGACTCGGTTTAAATATATTTCTGGACACTATAAACACTGTAGAAGTCTTAAATATAATGCCCATCAAGTAAATATTGAATATGAATATAAATATTTTACCAAAATGTGATTTAGAACTACTCTCTCGCGTCTAGAATACGATATTCCTTACCAACGACTCATTTCATAGAAATAGCAAATATTTAACATTTGTTAAGAAATATAAAGTACATCGATAAAATTCAGGACGAATCGTTTGGTTTTTTAACACCCCATATGGCGCAAACACAGCCTTCACATAACAAACAGTTATTTGCTTGGATATATCCCAACCAACTGCGCGTACAACAATAAAGCTAGTTCTTATGTCTATTTGTTCCCGACAAGACCCCTGTAGAATGTTTCAAACGCAGATTATACCTTTATCTCTTCCGGTTAATTTCTTTGAATTCAATTTCAACTTGTTCCGTAAGTTATTTCTTGTTTCAAATTTTAAAGAGTTTATTTACCAGCCATACGTTGCAATCCGTTACAAATGCATTGTTTAGGGGAAAAGTGTTTATTCTTTAAACCTTTACACTAAATCCTAAGCAAATATATACTGTAAAGTTTGATGGAAATGAAGTTGTAACTACTTGAAATGTTTTCCTGTCACGATCTGAATGTGTGGTTTGAACATCGGCCTCATGCAAAATTCAGCCAATAGAAATGATTTGCTTTCTTCTTGAGTTGAAATGATTGTTAATTAGATAGATGGTCAAAATTACAAAAACGTCATCTGATGGTGAACGTATTGACAATACTCAATAGGGTGATGTGGCGGGAGTGATCTTTAAGCTACTAGATTGACTTTGACAATCTCATGTTTATATTTAATCATTGATATATCAATGTTTTTCGTATTTTTAAACCTGTTTACCACTCTCAATGTCAGACTACAGAGCTTACAGTTACGACGCCGTGTTGAACTTAACAGGCAGTTTAACGTCGCATCGGAGGACATTTCAAGTCGTTAATTGGGTGTAAGGAGACCGTCTAACACGGATACAACACATCAAGCCATAAATTCTAATGGGTATAAATTTTCCATAAACTTGAATCCACTGTGGTCCCCTAGTGTAAATGGATGTAATTATAAGTCGACAACAGAGGCCTGGCAAAGCCTTTTAACAAAGCACGAGACCGCGGTATTGTACACACGGGCAGATCAAAGAACTACTCGCCTGTTTGTCATATCTCTGTATCAATTATATCTCAGTTGATATCCCAGTCTTGTCAATAAATCAGCCATATCTACTTGTCTATCATAGCCGGGAGTCCATGCTAGTGACAGACAAGCGACGCCACGCTAGAGTCGCGGTCTTGACACTTCCCCGGGAGTCGAGTGGGAGACGGGGCATAAATCACACATCGGCCCCGGGGGTAGAGTTGTCTTTCTTGTTGACGGAGAGGGCAGGGATATTCCTTGTAATGTATTGGCGAAGGGGTTGAGGTTTGGTGGATATGGCAGTGGCGTTTCTTTATTTTGTTTTATCTGTCCTTTTTGTTTGTTGTACGTGTGTGTGTTGGGGGAGGGGTAGGTGTTTTCTTTCCGGATTAATTGGTAGATCTCAGATCTCTTCAATTCTTCGAATGAGTTAATTTCTTGGAATTGCTCTAAGTATGTAAACTCTATACGCTAGATTGCATGAAACATTTTCATTTTACATACTTATTCTATCACCCAGACGATAGTTAATGCTATTTTGACCTCAACATACCCTTTTCAAAAGCAAGTCTAGACATCAAGTCAACAACTGAAAAAAACATTTCTATCAGGCTCCTTCTTTAAAAAAAATAATAGAATAATTGCTTTCTAGGATTATCTTTTTAAAGACTGAATTTCATTCTAGGATGCGCTGGGTGGAGAGCCATCTTGATTTTTCACAAAGGGGTGTGCCAGTTAGGTTGTCTATCCTAAGGTCCTAATAAACTTGGGATCCAATCCGGTTTCCGAGTCTCATGCGCTCCGATTGTCGATCTAGATATCCTAGAGGAGGGCGAGATTGCCTGTCCTAGGTGATGTACGGGGTCGGTGGAGGGTCGTTAATGTCTTCCTTGTAGTAATCACAGTGACTACGATGTTGACGATAGTGGTGATATATGGCCAAGCGCAACGTTATTGTTGCCTCCTGTTTATTGAATATTTGTGAGCCCGTCAAAATGTGATATGGTTGTGATCTATGGCTCGTAGCAGGTGAAGTCGAGTTTGCCACCTATATTGACAACTGCACTTCAGTGACTCCTCTAAACTTTGACAAATACCCTTCGAGGTGTGGGCCGAGTATAAAAGGAGAGATATTGTCATATGTTCGCCCCACGAGGGAATGGTCTATGTATACTATATATCTATTGACATATCAATTCATGCTCCGCTTACTATGAAGACGTAATTTGAAGTATGGGATATTTCATTTCTGACATATGAATGTGTATAAACTTGTTTGGATATCACAGCGTATGTTTAGGAACATTTTTTTCAAATTTACGATATCTCAAAATTTAATATAGATCAGTAGACAAAACATTATTAAGCCGGTTTTATTGATGTTTTTGAGGAATCATAAACATTAAACTTATACGGCATGTGTGTCTCAAAGCCCAATGGTATAAAATATGCATTTTAAAGAATTGTATGTCAAAACTTCTTTTATTGGATATCTCACACAAATTACATACTGTTTGTTCATACTTTCATTTCAGAAAGCAAAACAATATGTCTTATCTCTTGACTATATATGTTTGACTTAACTCTGAAACAAGATCCCTCTAAACCTTGGGAAAATCTATTCAAGTCTTGTTGGGTGTTAGCGTATTATACCAAGACTCATTTCGCAATGTATATCTAATACCCGCATTAGTATTACAGAGCAAGGGAGAGTCCGCCGTGGCTAACAGACGGATGTGTACGAATCAAACAGGGACTCAAATGAGAAAAATGTAACCGAGCTTTGACTTTCTTTCAACAAGAGAGCTTGCCGATAATGAATTACCTCATATAAGTAATTCAGGTTCGTATCGACAACCTGATCGATCATAATATATCAATTCGGAAGGACGTGGCTTTAAAGGGGCTTACGCGTCTTGTCGCCCGACTCTAGAATTGATGACATGGATATATAACGTTACAAGCGTATTAATTTTTTTAAATACTAAACCTGTCTGGGTATAAGCTTGTAAATTCCATATCCTTCATGTAGTTTGAGAAACTCTGATATTTGTAATGAATTGTATCGCTTGTCGCCTGAATACCGAGGCATGCCAAGGGCTTTTTGTATAGCAGTGGCTTTAGGATGAAAACTTTCTGAAAGTATTTGGCAAGGAATCTCCTGACGTTAATCCTTTCATGACAAAAAATAAGTGAAGGAAGCTTTGAAGACCACTGAGTGAAGATTAGCGTGGTCTGGGTTGACGGGAAGGGAGTGTGTATAATCGCTATGTTTACACCCATACAAATCGCGCTCCGCGGTATCGGGGGAACCCGGGGATAGTTGTGGGGTGTTCGTTATTATAAAGGTACTAACAGCCGAAACATTACCGATAAACCTATCAAACTTGTACCATAGAGGGGATAACAGCAACATAATCACCATTTGTCATTCTATTCCAAATCACTCAAGCCGACATGAAGGCATTTATCTTCATAATTCCAACGACAAGTACTGTGCTAATCTTGAACATAGGCGAAAGGCGCTACTAGATTAGCTGCTCGGAGTGGGCTGGTGCGTTCAGTGCGCATGCGCTTGTTGTATGATACATGAGATTGGGCAAACGGCGTTAACATCAGACCCTGGTAAATCTTTTGAATCCCTTTGATTTAAACCAGCAGAGAAAATTATTGCGAACTTTTGACAGATCAGTATTTTTCGATCCCTTCTGTCGACCGGGGTCATTGGAGCCATGTCTCTCTGTCTGCGATACGGTCCTGCCCCCTGCCCTCTGCGGGACCCTGCCCCGTCCCTACCCCGTACTCTTGTCAAGTTGAGGCCCTCCTCACCCCCAGTCGCTAATACTCGATCAATCACCCCTGCGGGTCACGCTCAGTCACACGAGAAGGCGATTCCTCTGTCAAATTTGTTTGACTAGATATTGACAGATTCGAGTATTTGTTGTCGTCCGGCCGCCGCCCCCTCCACGGCTCTTCAGAACAAAGTAGAGTGTTTTAATTCCCGCTGTTTATTCGTGTTATTGTGGCCGGACAGGCGAAGCGCTTGTTGCATTTGTCACCGGTGCACTTAGATGAGCAGCGTAAAGGGGGCAGACCCTATCATCAGTCAGACTCAGGAATCAAGCCCTTTATTGCTTTTAACGCTGGTGGCAGTTTAATCTTGATATTTATCACAAACGGTGGCAGTCGTGAAGATTTCGGCCCGCATTTCTCAAGTGCGGAGGAAATTTCAATTTGTATTGGGATTCTTCTGTCCTTCTATGACAGGCACGGCGTCTAGAGAGGCATCCGAGCCAGCAATATATCACCGTTCCTGAGGAAATTAGCCCCTGTACATCAAACCCAATTGACATAAAAATTTCTAGTTATCGGAAATTACTTGGGAAGCATCGCCCAGCGGCTGTCGAGATAGGAGAGGGCGAAACATGGCCGCACCATAGCGTACATCACGAGGGTGATAAGACAGAGCCGTTTCCCTTCACCCCCGGGCCTGGAACTGTGTAGCGGCGGGGAGGCAGGGTGCCCCTAGATAACGCCTGTCAGGCTGACATAGGCTATGGCTGTAAGTTCTGGCATATGGAGATAAAATCCTTGGCTGATGCCCCTTAACTTTACACTAAGCTGACAGAAAAGCGTGACTCCCTTTCGGGTCTTTGTCAAATATAGGAGTCTTTTCTTGTTTTACGATGCACAGCTGTTTCAGGACGTCGGTGGCTGTTTTGTCGGCGCTCGTAGGCAAATTTATGTGAAGGTTTTTGCGTGAACCCCACTCTCTGATTGGTTGATAGGACGATGTATTATCTGTGTGATTAGACATAATGCAGAAAGGGGATGGTAATAAACATTTTCACACCCCGCGTAATACCTTAGCCAGTAATAGGGTAATAAGCAGCGGTGATCTGCCTCAAAAACAACTGTGTGCGATAAAACACTTTAAATACTGTCGTTTTAGATAGCAGTTCTACAGTGTTTCCATTAGCGGCACTTGAGACGTGTCGCATCACTGTAGTTGAAGATAGCACACGATGTATTCGTTGCTCTCCCTGCCAACTTTCGGCACCTTATCAAGACACGGCACCAGAGTGCAGTTACACGCTACTCCCATAAATTAACCAGACTTGAGCGATTATAAATGGACCTCTAATGTATCCTGAAATCTCTTAAATTGAATTAAAGTAATTCGAAAACGAAGAGAAAATTTCTTTTTCGTTCGTTTAAAAACATTTTGAGAATCTCTGTGTACCGTAAAGGAACTTATACAACATATTGGGATTTTTTACGTTTTTTTCAGGTTCAAGAATGAAATATTGTTACGTAGTTTCGAAGAATGTAAAGATTTTTTTAATTTTGCTTTTGTAAATTTAGGAAATGGAAGTTATGGTTGACCACATCAATGTAGTATTTTATTGATGATTGTCGAAAGTCTAGTGAAGAATTTAGCTCTATGAACTTTTGTCACTCAAACGCCCTTTCAACACTATTAAGTGTACTTATACATGCCCTCAGAAACCAAGTATTATGCCGATTCACGTATATCTAAAGCAAACTTTGAGGTAAAGTGGTTTGGCGTTGAACGTCATTCAAATACTGAAACGTTCTAAGCAGATCCGTAAGTCTTATTTCGTTACTTCTGCACAATTGACATCGCAACGCCAATGCATTATTTTAACCAGTTCTTGAGCAAATCTGTAAGTCTTATAGCAGATATTTCTGCACATTTGACATCGCAATGCCCATGAATTTTTCGTAAGCAAAATCAAACGGGGAAGAAAGTTAATCACCGCTTTGCATCTCTTTTTCATTCAAATTTCAAAGCAAGTCAAAGACCGACTAACGTTTTTCACTTACATGGGCACTTTTGCAGGTTAATACATATGATCCGTCTTTATCAAAAGAAACCAGTGACGTCGAGGGACGTCAACATGGAAATGAGGCTGCGAAATCAATCTAAGAAACCGACATGGAAAGTACATTAGAGCAGACTTCTAACCTAGGATAGGACCTAGAGGAATAGGGGAAGAGAATTAAATGATAAAATTCCTGACATTTCCATAACTAGAAATAAATGAAGATTGTATCTTAGTTAAAGCCGGAATAGAGTATAACTTGATGTCCACTGCAGGGAAGTCCCACGAGAAGGCCTCAATTATAGCCCCATCAATCATCGTACAAGTGTCATTATGATTGAGTCAACCACCCGTCAATCATGTGTCATGTGATGAATGATGCTGCCAAGTCCACGTGTTTAAACAATGGATAAGTAAATAAATTCCTGTTTACAGACACGTTTGGAATGGCCTTATCCTCGACTTTCCTTCCATAGCGGATTGCTCTCTCAGCTAGTGTAAACCTTTAAACTGACCTGGTACAATTTTTCTAAGGGCTGTGTGTCATACTTAATCATAGACATTGTTTGTACAAGCTTAATCTGAGAAGGATTGCCTTGTGACGATGTCAACGTCAAATTTGGTTTCGAACCCGACCAGAGGTGTTGACTAAGAAAGTGGTTGAAGCCAGCAATAGTATTTCTTAGGATAAATGAATAAGTACATTAATAATTCCTTCCATGGGGTTGAATCAGCAATCGTATTTCATGTGATAACTGAATATTAGGTACTCTAAATTCCTTCGTCATATAAAATGTCATAACAAAAGTATGGATTTGCTAAAGGTCATCATGGCGACACTGCCAAAGGACATCGTAATGTTGGTTAAAACCTGTCCCGTTTTGGTAGAAATATATTTTAATCAATTGATTCTATTTCAGCCCAACTTATATCAATAGAGATTTCAATCTAAGATAGTAGAACCCAAAATGAAATAAAAGTATAGAGAATTAAGGATTTCTGATTGGATGTTATTTTTTGCTCACGACACACAATCACTCACCAATATACACTTATACCTCCTTATTGCACATAATTCGACTATATAAGGGTCAGGGTTGTAAAAACATTTAATTTCATTCAGATCAACTAGAAAATTTATAATTCTTAGAATTATTCGGTGAGATGGTTCAGACGTAAAGGTAAATCAATCTTATCTGAAAGATTTGTAAAGGTGCTGATCTCTTGTAAGTTGTTTTTAAAGAATGAAGAAGACGATCTATGCATAAATATCCTTCTCGTACATAGATAAGTAGACTTACGATATGTTTCTGAAACATTATTCTCAAAAACGAATTTTTTTTATTAATTTCTATCAAATTTAAATAGCAAGGAGCCTCAATGAAATAGTCCTTTCAGTAGGTGACTTCAAATCAGACTTGTTTTTCAAGGGTTATGTAGAGGTTAAATAGTATTAACTACGTGCCAGGCTAATAGAAATATACCTTAATGGCTCTGGCGCGATTTTTGACATTTTAATTCTTTAAATTGAATTTTTCTATTGGTATATGTAAAATGTATTTTCCTATATATGTTTCCACTCGTTACTGTATCCGTTCAACCTCTTTTGATGACATATTTGTCACTTAATTCCGAACCAGAACGTGCTGCAGTTCCCTTAAATTCCATTAAAAGAATTTTCTAAAAGATATAGGCAGATAATTAACTAATCGAGAATATGGATATTTGAAAGCGTTTGACCTGAAAATGAAAATAAGAATGGTGATCATTTGTTTTAACCTGTAAAAGTCGGGTGACTCATCATGTTTATTTCAACAGAAATGGAATCAAAGAATTATTAAGTCATTTTTTTCGAACTATTTTTATCGTTATATATCTGTTCTATATGATCGTAATGCAAGAAATATGGATTCGAACCTTTATGTAAATATGCATTGGGTCATTTCATAACCAATCTGAAACTATAAAGTCAAACATATTCTTATACATGGGAAAAATAATATCACAATGTTGGGTATGTCAAGTATTAAGAACTTCCCTATGTTAGTTCCATCAATAGCAAAAAACTTTTTTTTTAAACAGCTAGTTTTCAACCAGTGAAGTATCATAAAAACATTCTTCACGTACATACTACCACATCATCAATCAATCATTCATCTGATCATGTGAAGACCAAATTCCTTTGTACCACGTTAAATCCCCCTTATGGTCAAAAATCATTTGTGGTATGCGAAGCAATACGGTATGACTATCCATTGATGTATATCTTTGTATACTTAGTGTAATGAGCCAGACCCGGTATAGCAGAGGTCATCATTAACCTACAGCATGCCATGGTGCTTTGTCGTGGTCCAAAGAAGATGAAACATCCTCGTTATTTATACATTTAAGCGTGGTCGCTTTCAATAGCTTCATTGTTATGTAGCGCATGGAATATTGATAGCCAATATACATAAAACCAGTCGAACATCTCTAAGAGGCTTCGGTTCCTTTGAAATATGCTTTAGAGACGGAACCACGTCATGCGGAAGACATTTTTGCTGTGTTATTGTCAATCCAGGGCTTGTTTAAAATGTCGATGAGTTTAAAACCGAGCTCTATGGGCGGAATAATGCTAAGAGTTGTAATGATAAACATCGCAGGTAGCCCTCTATTGTTTACGATCTTAGGCATTTTTCACCGCAGGAAAGATACATTTTTCAAACGTGAATGGAAGTAGCATGTCTTTTCATTTCTTTTTATCTTGTTTTAAGTATTGAAACGAAGTCGACGTAAAAAATAATTTGATTAGCGAGGAAACTGACCTGAAATTACGCGTAGTGAAATGTTTATTAGACAGAAATGAGCATTGCCTATTTGGAGCTATAATCCTGGAGAAAATAAATAGTATGTCCATTTTCATTAAAGATTAATCCCCTCAAAATAATGAGGGTTCATTAGATGCGCTTTGTAGTGTGTGTCATATGTTTGTAATAGATCATTAAATCTCTCAGACCATTTGGCCTCACAGTGGACACTGAACAATTCCTGTATTCGTCATAATTGATATTTAGCTAAGATATGCCATGAATATTGAACAGTCCGTATCAGCATTGTAGATTCTTAATTTAAAAATCCGTTAGGGACTCCACATGACATAATCCTAATACAATAAGCATTTCACGTATTTTATGAACAATAAGATCAAAGTCAAACGACGCCTAGCAGTCTTCTTGAAATATATAATATCCTTTAATACGTATCAGCAGCTAATATACCGAAACGGCGAATCGCAACTTTTGCCTAGAGCAGAATTTTGCTTGACCATGCAACTTCAAAACGTTTCGACGTTTGGCAGTGAACTGAAAACCTATAAAGTATTTATAACTATAAGTTATTTGATTATCCCTTTATCAGATTATGTGACCTGTTAATCATTGTTAAACTGATTAACAGATAAGATTATCTCGTTAACTTCTTACCTGAGATGCTAATCCATATAACGACTTGACACTCTGCTTTTCATGACGTAACAAAACATGATAAACCTATATACCTACATACAGCAAACAGATTAAAGACTAAACCAGAGCTTATATGACTAACCTGTCAGATCGAGGTTTTTGAGAACGATTTATCATAAAAATACTTACATAACAAACGAATGAAAGGCTTATCCGGCGTCTGCAAGAGTTTCCTGTCAATATTAGTTATTATAAGCAAGACAGTATATTAAACATATGTATATGTGTTACCTGATAATTGTATTTAACGAGGGGTATCCCATAAGTTGTCGGCTCAACCATGTTCTCTTTGTCCAATGTTTGGGAATGTTTTCATACCCCTGAAGGACACATAAGCAGAGCCAGAGCACATATATTTTACACATCTTGTCATTACGATCGATGGATATAGTTGTTATCCCGACATATCTGGGGTTTATAGTTAGAAAAACTAAGCAAAAATTGGGGATTATTCCCCCCTTGGGCCTCTTGTATAATGTTACGTATTGCAGTTTTAAAACATGTTCATGAAAGCGTTGTATGATATCGAATCACAATCAATAATCAAACATTTGGATCGCCTGTTTCAGATTTTGGTGGAGTATGTTATGAAGGACAATTCCAATTTAGTTTTTCAAAATATATGTGTCCAGACATTCATGCTTGCATTTTTATGGTATGTTGAGAATTAACATCTATGATAACATTAGAATTGAATATTAACCTTTTCTGCATCGAGTTTATAAAAGTAAAAACAATACAATAAGCAAAGTCTTTAAAATGATAGGTAGTGTCTCGCAAAGAAGCTGTTTCCAAAACATTGTTTATTTTTTGCTGATTTGGGCGTTTCTGATGGTATCAATATCAGAGGTCAAACAACATAGATACCATGATACATGATAAATATAACAGAACAAAGTTTCTGAAGTTTGAGAGATAGAGTACAATTAGAAATGAAAACAGTTACATTTATCGTTATCTAGCTGATGGTATGTACTTATAAGACACCCTTAGTAAAGTTAGATTAAGCTGATATACATGAACCGTGTCTTTTCCTGAATATTGTTTAGGATTCAGTGATCATTCATCAAAGTCTATATGAAAATAATTGAGTTGTATTACTAGATAGAACTATTATTTAATTCCACCTATTATTTAAGCTGTAATGATATCCAAGTTCAAAATATGTCATCAAAGTTTGTGATTGACGAATATATAGACGGTTTCTATTTTAAACTTGGTAATGTCTAGTGATTGTGTTATTAGTCATATTATGATGTTTGTCCCCAAGAAAGACACAACATGGTAACATGAATTTCTGAGTTTATGTAATTCTCATTCTTATGTAAAACTTATTTTTAAGGAAAACTATATAGTATGAATGTGATATGTTATTATGTAAAATATTTTGTGCAGTCATTGCATGTTACCAAAATGATATATTTTCCTAAAACTAACTCATAGACTATCCACATGGGTGAGTGATTTATGACTACCGTGCCACCGAGAAGGCAGGAGGTTGTCTGTTATATACATTCAACTACAAACATAACATTCCCTGGCACACATTGGGTTAAAGAGCTGATTAAAATCAGATTCCGTCTGCATGTTAATCGTGCAATAGATGCGGCCTCTTTGATCTTTGCAATAGCTCATGACGTTGAGTAACAAACCTGTCAAAAGAAATGAACATGTGATTTTGCAGGAAGAGTCCGGGAAAGTAGGCGGGGCAAGAGCAAGATCAACCACGCCCCCACAGCTGATGTCGATCAGCTATACAAAACAATTTTTCCGACTTTCTCCGTTTTCCGAGTTTTGTTTATACGCTGTTGTTCTATATTTCCTGTGTGGCTTTGGTATTAATGCAAATAAATACCAAGGTTTGGACCCGGCATCTGTACCCCATGAGTTTGTGTTATACTCGGGCCACGTGTTCGTACCATCTGTCTTTCATGGGGTTTCCTGCACTTACATGACCACTTCTAAATGTTTCCGGTAATAGTGTAACCTGCTAATTCAGAGTACAAAATGTGACCACGAAATGTACATAGATGTTGGAGAAATCAACACTAAAATTCATCTGTTAAAGCTGTACGCCAAATGAAATATACATAAGTAATCTCATGATTAGGCATTTACTGTTGAAAAGTGGGGATCGACCGGTTAGCTCAATTGATTGAAAATAATACCATTTGAAATGTGCAACAGTCATTTAACGTTCATGCACAGAAATTAGTTAATTCTTTTGAAGATTCAAGACCAGAAATCTTATGTTATCAACAACCAAGCATAAATCTCATTAGAAGGGACTTAGTTGCCCATGTTTTTAGTCCTTCGGTGTTTTATCCATATCTATCCGTGGGATAAAGGGACATTATTGAAATCAGGAATAAATTGGAAATTTGCAAACGATTTTTCTTGAAAAATTAATCATTTTAGAACCAACTGCATAATTAGTTGAATAACTTGTGTATAGACTTCTTTCAGAGATCAGGATATGACATAAACAAATATTGCGTGAGTAGTACTTAATTTAAATATAGTCTGTGAAATATTTTAATGCTTTACTGTTCCTAAATCCAGAATATTTCTTTTTAGTGTTTCATGTATATGCAGTCAGATATAGACTTCTTGAACGAGGACCTATACTGTATTAAAAGCTCCTGTTTAATACACAGTAATCAGGACTTGATTGATACGTATGTTTTCTATGAACACTTCTAAACTTGGAAAATGGTCATTTCAAAGGACGGAGGTCATTGACCCTCTTCTATACCTATTCCGGAATGTGATTTGATTAAATTTGGACCATATAAATATCACTTATTGAATATGTCATACCAGGCTGTTTGTGTGTCTGTTACATTAAGGGATGAGAATATCGAAATTGTGGATCGGAAGAGGAACCGTACACGGATGTCAGTGGCATCTGGATATTCAACTGAAAATAACGCTAAATCTTCGTTCGTTTCCTGGGCGATTTGATAATTCCGTCATTGGTATTACCCGACATGGTTGAGTATAAATTGAGGAATATGACACTGACAGTTTATGATATTTTTCTGATCAGTTTCTATAGTTCAATATGACAACGAAATGAACGAAAATAGAATAGAAATATGATTTACATTACATGTATATGCTTTAAACAACTTTATCAAATGAGTCATAAATGAAAAACTGGAAATCAGAAGAAACATGAACAAGCGTGTCCTTTTTATAGGCACTGTTTCACTTCAAATTTTATGCATTTCCTTCCATCACTTAGGGGTCTGAAGAATACGAAAGCGTTTCTTATACCAATCAGTATATGTAAAGTTTACTTGTCATTGACAAGACGACTAATCATCGGCCATGTTTGATTCCTATTATTTTTGTAATGAAATATCATTATTCGATAAGAACTATAGTTTTACACTCCTGATTCTTTAGTAGTCTATATCACAATGTATTCCCTATGAATAAAATAAAATGCATAATATCCGGTACTAGAGAAAAGTGGGTTACCAGTCATGCTGTGATCTTTTTCTAATTACTGTGAGACGGGAAACGCGAAACCACACTCGTTATAAATGTTTCATCGTGAACAGATTCTAACTCCCCTTCTGTCAGACGAATGTTCTCAAGTGATAAATCACCCAAGCCGACTCACTTAAGACCTATTCCTATCTTTCATCGTGTATTGCTGAACAGATAATAAGCAACATTCTCGAGTCATGCTTTCCATCAGCCCTTTGCATAGTTGACATAACCGCCGCCATTTTGATATGTTCCTACGACGCATGCGCGCAGAAAATCCAACCTCGTCAGCGAAAAAGTAATTGCCATTGGCATATCTTACGTAACATGGTGAAGTGCGCTGGGTTTGCTTGAAAGTTTGACAGGACTGCTAGAAAAAAAACCTTTCACATCTATCTTCTCTAAGAAATAACAGTGGCGTTTTAAGTTTGATGACTGAAGGGAATACTATAGTGTTGTTGATGGATGGATTGGGTTATATGTCGAAATCAAACCTTGAGGTGTTTTTATGAAGCTCTTGAATTCAAAATGATATCGAGTTACCCCAGGTGCCAAGTTTTGTGGTGAAAGTGTTTTCTCACTAGCGGTATGCCTAAACAGAAGAGTTATCTACCCTGCGGATATTGAAGCGCAACCTAGCGGGATGTTAGATCTTTTAATGTCAATGCAATAAAATCATATTCATTGTTTGTTTTCTACAAATACAGATTTTCTTTCAATTTTAAAGGAGTATGAAGGGATGATGAGGTATTTATTTCTTTAGTTTGTCCATATTTATCAAACCCTGGGGAAGTGCCCATCGCAAAGGTACCTGATCAATTATGGATTCAAATCAAACTGAAATAGATTTTTTAATTTCTTAAGGTTTATCAGATTCAATATATTATTAACATAATATCGATTAATGTACTCTGAACTGAACATTGAATGTTGTTTAATAGATGGACAAAGTTTTTAAAAGAACTGAAAAGGCGTTTAGATGGAAACCTTCAACTTTATTACGAAGATGTATGTAATTCTATCTATGTTTTTTAAAAAAATAGGCAATTAACAAAAGTGACAACGCTGATAGCATTTCCCATCACGTTCTATTTGATATGAGAAATATGATATTTTCCTTACTCGTTTTCTACATAAGAAATTGTTTCAAATGAGTAGCATTGTTACCAAACAAATTAATATAAATTTCCCTGTATATTAGTTCTTGATATTGGATCGAGACAAGCTCTGTTTTCGAAACACGTGAACTTAATGCACTATTATATTGGCTGCAATATGCTTCGAGGTGTAGTGTCGTTTAACATATATGAACCGATATTCACGATTTAATTAGTAATCTAATATAATAAGATAGGATTCTTTTTTGCCGTGTACCGTCTTCGTACAGGAAGATACAAACTGTTGATATTATGTAGTTTGTCTCATGTTGATATTCGTTCACTTTCCCTTTATTATAAAATTAAAGACGTTTGTGATACCGATGTAGGGCAGTTACTTTCAAGAAATGAGAAGCTCAACTAAGATATAATGTGTTCATAAGAACCGGAAATAAAGATACTTAGTAAATGTCATACTTCGAGATGAGATGGGAGTATAGAGACACAATCGTACTAAAGTATTTCGTAGTTATAAAAGATTCATTTACGAAAGTGACTCTAAACTTAATACAGAATTAGGGTTTTCGTTATTCATAGGCGTAGGAACTGAACAGGATGAATGTGATTTAAGCATCAAAATTGTAATAGAGGCACAATCAAATCTCTGTGACTTTGAGATGAGAAATCTTGCCTCCCCCTCCCCTACCTCCTAACGGCAAGTTTGGGGGCAGAAGGGCATAAACAGATATAAAAACGCATATCCAAGAAACTTACACAACCCGCCCCGCTTGCCAAATCTTGCCCCCCACCCCAAAAGGTATGAAAAATGAGAAGAATTACATCATTTTCTTGACATATTGTTATGACATTCTCTGTATCATGAGCCTACACGATGTTTTGAAGGATAAATTAATTCCACACCCAGGCAAGCAAGTAATCTGACGAAGGCGGAAGCATGTATTCCGAACAAATGGACGGGGTACAGAGGTGTGTAGGCAACGTTTACCAAAACACCAAGCGCTATCTCTAATATTCGGAAGTTTATAAACAAATCTAAATTGGCAAAACTTTTAATCGTACTGGGATCTGTATTTGACACAAACACTGTTTTGTCCTTTTCAATGAGGTAATTGATTTGCATTTATGAAAACACATCATATGAAAACATCTTTAGAATTGATGATTGGTTGGAACATTATTACACTCATCTTAAGTGTAGCAAAATAAATAAGATATTGATAGTTTTTAAGAAAAAGTGCGATGAAATCACTGGAGTTCAGCGATGGTGATAGGTGATCTCCAACATTCCAGGCAAGACATATGTTGGCACCTAACAACTGGCCACTTTAAGCCTTGCAGCATTTCCCGAACTCTTCTACGCTTGCTTTCTAAACTATTGCGACGGATGTCGATTGTCGAATATGACATCTTAAGAAAAATTGCCTCTTTTCGACAAAGATGGCGCTGCACTTGAAATACCAATTTCGGAGATTAGCAGCAAGGTTTCAATTAGCCAGCGATGTTGATGCGCGTTTTTGCCTTGCAGTGAAAGCTGGATTATCGTTTGCATTGTAAGCATGCATTGCCTCACATTTAGCACACATCGGTCTCAATGCTTTTAAAGGAGCAAGCAAGCCTTACAAAGAAGTCATGATATCAAATTTATTTTAAAAATTTGAAAAAGTTTCTGATAATATCCCCAAAAACCTCCGTGACAAAACTCATGCTAATGTATAAATTGATATATATTTTTTTCGAGTGAAAATTTAAGATATGTACAACGCTTGTTTTTGATGTTTTACAAACTTGGTGTGTTTTTAACGCCGACTGTCTTTCTTATCAAAGTGAGTCGATCACATGTCAGTTGTAAGTAGTTAACACAAAGCCACGGTGATAAAAATGCTTCTGTTAAAAACAAACCAAGCTGCAAAAATAGTGCGTTTTAGCCTAGCGTGGCGGTAAGTGGTCTTAAATCAATCAGCCGTCAAAAATTCCTAAATATTTGTTTCACAATTATTTGACTTACGACGGCATAAAGAACTTATCTTGTGTTGTCTCGACAGAAAACGTTCATAAACAACGATAAGACCCGAGCGATAGAAACAAGTTTGTCACAACAGAATCTCACATCACGTCATACCGCGTCTGTTGATAGTTTTTCAGTATTTCTATTTGGTAATAGAAGATGGACGTTTATAGACTTAGAAAGATTTAGCAGGTTCCTGTGATTGTAAATCTTTTGTGTTTACACGTCTTCGGAAATGGCTTAATCTATATGGACAAGGCCTTTTTCATGGCGCTGCCTTGAAACGGATGTCTATTGGCCTAGCCATTGCTTATTGTTAGATATGAATGTGGATAGATAGATGTATCCCACTATTTCTTTTATTCTTTTTTTTGAAAGTGTGTCATAATCTATTGTACATGCATCCCAACATGGTTATGGTGTTTTGTTGTGTTTTCAAACAGAGTTTGTAATTATTTGAAAGTACACTAATCAATATATGAGCTACATCACATATTACATATTACATGGACATGTTTATTACATTTGTTGTATAATCCTTGGCCTAGCTTTTCGATTCTCTCTAAGCGCTAAGAAACCACAATGTTATTGCTAAGATAGGACAAGGATAGTCCTTGGTACTATTTTAGCACTTAGAAAGCACTAAGATCCAGGCCCCCTTTCACAAAGCCTTAAGGTGATCGTAAATCCTTAAGGTAACCTTAGTGCACTGTTAAAGCATGGGAGTTAAGGTTAACCTTAGTAAAGGTTGTTTTGTGAAAGTCCTAACTCTGGAAGAAGTCTATAGCTTGTGTGAAAATGAAGAAATCTCCAAATCTCCTTTTCATTATATTCAACACTTCTAAAACTTTAGATTAATTGACTTAATTTTCATTTCAGGGTCCAAACGGTAATCTGCTTATGATATACAGGGGGCCTTTGTCACAAGATCAACATCATAGAACAGAGGTCTTCTTTGATGGTTGTTTTATTGGGGTCTTTTGTAAACATATGATAAATCATCTTTGGAGTTTGAAAGCCACGTTAGAGAACGGTAGTCTTTGTGAAAAGAACTCCACGCTAAGGTTCAGTAAACCGTGGCCCTGACGAAGTTTATATCAAATCTTAAGAAATGGACTCCGTCGGGCTGGTTGACCAAACACAATAGTGGTGTCGGCTCAACATATGGACTGATGGAAATGAAAGCTGGATTAACTTTGAAGTGTGTTTTGATACGACCTTTAAGTTCAATAAGGTATATAAAGTAAAAACATTTCTCTTTTCGAACGTGTGTTTATAAACCTTTTCCTTTTATAACTTACAAGTTCTGTTTTTGTTAGTCTGAATGAATCGTTCGTGAATATTTTCTGTTAATGATTGCACGCCAGAACGCAATGTCAGAAATCATGAAAGGTGATTCACTTTGCTTTATAATAGAAATTATTGCTCAGTTTCAAGCTAAATTATGACGAGAAGAAAGTACATGTCCGGCATATAATCAATAAGATCTTAAATAACCAGATAATTAATTAAAATACGAAAGTATCAAACTGAATGACACAAACACAATAATCAGTCCTTCATTTTTCATATCTTTGTAATTTGTCAACATATAACAGACTCTACCCCAAACTGAATTAAAACTAACAAATGATATTTTTATAATTATCATTATTTCATGACTATTGATTCAAGATAGGCCAGCGGACATAAATATTGGATGCAGTATGGTTGTCTATTTCATGCATACATAAGTTCATAGAGACTCTGTATGCGATATGATTAAAAACTATAAAGATTTATCAGTCAATTTCACTTGATCATGATAATGTGTCTAATTTTTGCAAACATAATATCAGATGTTTTATTGACACTAAAGATAACAACATTCCAACCACTCGTTGTAGGTATCCAACCACATGTGACTTATGGAATATTTATGCTTATCATAACAGATTTTACTTGGTGATTCCGACAACCATTTTGACTGCGTGATAAGATAAGGCGACTTAAAGTTTAACAATGTTATATTTGGAATCACACTGGTTGAAATAGTACAAATACTTGTACTTTTTGCGGGTCGAGTCCGTTGACTGAAAGTGTGATTTTCAATATGGTTACTTGACATACTTGAAATACGATTACCGAAACGTTTATTCCTTAAACGCAATCTTTATAACCTATTTAATGATATGATATGATATGATATGAAAAATGAAAACGTTTTAAAGTTTTATTTACAATAGTGTTTATGACATATTTCATATAAATATGAATTCTTTGATTTATACAATCTATTCTACGATATAGTAAATCAGGATATTAAACTTTGATGATAGAAACTGGAATTGAAGACAGCATTCGATAAATCAAATTAACTGTATGGTAAATCAAGACGCGGTGAGGTGAGATGAGGTGACGTGAATTGGAGTTTAACGCCGCTTTCAAGAGTATTTAACTTATTCGCGTCTTAGTAGTATTGCGGGGAGAAAGCCCGTAACACCATCGTGGCTGTGAAACTTGCGAACAAATCATGGGTGGTATCACGCTGAAATTCAGTGTAGCATTGCACCCAAAGCTTACTGACTGTAGAGCAGTTCGCTACTGCAGACAAAGTTGCGAAGCCCCTGGCGGGCTCCGAACCCCAGACCTCTTGATCCTAAACCGAACGTTCTAACCAACGCACTATCCCGCCCCAAAATCAAGACGACCAAACGTTTGATTTTTAACAGCGTTATTGACATACCGTATACAAAGACGGATTTCTGTTCAAATCTTGAATTGATGACAAAAATATACAACAAATGTTCCTGTATGTTAAATTAGGACGCCTTCACGTTTGATTTTAAACAGCGTTATTGACATTTTTGTACAACTAGAATTCTTAAACGTTTCTCCATGTTAAATATGAAATTGCAATGAGAGTGAGATATTAAATGATTTTGACGACTGAATAATTGAGCAAATATCGTTAATTGATGTGAAATCAGGGGATGATGTACGAAATGATTGGTGATTAAATATGAATCAAAAGTGTGGAACGTTTATCAAGATAGTTCCGTTTTTGACGTGAGATATGTGGTATAACTGATATATGATATATCGGGATAGATTAACGTGATTTATGTTGGGAAAGTAGGAATTGGAAAAAAATCATGAATTAACTATTCCATATCGAAAAAGTTGTCTGGGAACGATCTATGGAAGATTTGGAAATACTGGTTTTGCGTGATTAATAGTCATAAGGTTATTGATAGAAATATGATGATTTATATATTTTGGACAGCATGGAATACTGTCGAGGAGGGGCAATAAATACGTTAGATGATGAATTGACGACGTTTTTGACGGTGTAAAATTGCAATTGTAAAGGTGTAATATGTACATCAAACCATTTAATTGTAAAAAAAACATCACCTTAAGTACATTTATCTCTATATCCGCCTTCATGGAGTATTACTTGCTTGCTAACGTTGGAAGTATTTACATCGAAACGTCGTATTTCGTGCAACAAAGAAATTGACTATCAATAACTTGTTTTTCTTCATCAACCCAGCTTCCAATGCCGCTTGAATAAATGTATAACAATGATAATCGTTTCTGAAACGAAATTTGCAATGATCAATATTGTAAGCACATGAAAGTCATATTAAAGCAGAAACGTTGTACTCATCTCACATGGAATTACATCATTTTATTAAAAGTAGATTTACGTTTTAGTTCTACGAGATAAAGGAAAACGATTTTCATACAGGAATCAATATTGTATTGTGACATATTCGTATTTGTCTTTGAAGTATATCGTTTGATTTAAAATCATTCAAACATCTAAAGAGGACGTCAAGCAATTTTTGAAATACATTTACAATCATTTACAAGATGTAATAAAATTTTATCACGAAAACAGGAGCAAAATAAATCAATATAATTATGTTAAATTCTAAATCGTGATTTCACACATTTATACATTCATTTACAAACAAGATGACAAAAATGTGTTATCACGAAAACAGGAACAAATTATATCAATACGCTTGTATTAAAATCTTCATCGTGACTTCGCCCATTTATACACTGAGTAATGACATGAACTGTCATCCACTTGAGACATCAAAGTCAATCCAAACACTAAACCATTCACAAACCCAAAAAAATGGTTTTGACGATTTTAAGTGTCACATTTATGGTGCTTTAGATATGTATCATGCAGAGACGATATCAAGAAACTCTTCTGTGACAGGCTGATGGACAAATAAATCTAAATCTGTAGACCTGACCATCAGAATCTAGCCTGACACCTAATAGACAGAAACAATCTATTTCTTTATAACGTCAGAGACATTATAACATCATGTAAAGCAAATCGTCATTTCTCAAGAATATTTCTAAAAATCATAAATATCTTTTTCGTATTCCAATACAAAAACCTCTTATGAATGCCTTTAAGAGTGTAATCGTCAATTCTTACATACAAAACTGGTGTTCTTGAAGACGTCTACTACATGTACTTTAGAATTTTACGTTCCAACACTTCAAATATCTTCCAATTTACTTTTCAATTAACGCACATTCCTTCGTAAATGATACATGAATATTGTATATATATTCCTGAAACGGTATCTTTGCTCCTTAAAAAGCATCGTTTATGTTTTCGATAAGATTTCAGTATAGTAAATAAGACATAGCATTCACAGTGTGTAATTAGAGATAAGCTTTAGATTCAACCTGTCGCTGTAGTGTTAAGTTTACCGTTGTTTGATAAAATAACAAGAAACCATTTTTAAATAATAAATGTATTTTGAACGACGGAGAATCCTTAAGTGTATATTAACTTTTATCAAGTTAATAAACAGTGGCTTAAACGTCCCGTGTTATGAAAAGTCATGATATTTCTATACATTTTGGATTACACTATACAAAGGTAAAAAGACAGACAACAATTAAGAAAATGCGATTGCGTCGTTTGTGGTTAACGATGTTGAAATGATGACTGTTACTCAAAACTTTAGAATGCGTTACTGCAATCAAAAACATGAAATCATACCCATACATAAATAGAAGCATTATTGCGACGTTAAAATCTTACATTTATTTTCCTTGAGTAATTTAACAGGAATTCCAGGGCGGGAGAAGACATCTCCCTTTGATATATGAATTTGGTTAATAAAATGTTTTGGATGAAATACCTGATGATCTGAATATTATAATACCTGAGTATCTTGATATTTTTATTTGAAGTATTAAATGCAGATTTAATTTGATTATCCATTATATTGGTAAAATATGATTCCTTCAAAGGTAAAATCACTTAATTATTCCACATTCAAATAACATAAGAATTTTATTCCGTGATAAGGACGTGTTTCGTTCCTCGGTGTTATATTGGTATATAATACATTTCTGTTATTATAGAAAGTTGAAAATATAAACCTGAATCATAGGTATTCAAATGATACATCAATAATTTCAACTACTATAAAACTTGCAAATTTTGTTGTCAACCATAATAAATATCAGCTTGTCATTTAAGCTCCTACGTTGTTATACACCCGTCTAATGTAAATGCTTTTCTTCGACATGCACATATGGATCAAAACAATAATCATTCTAATAATGATTTTTTCCAAAACATTTTTTCCAAAAATTGACAAAATTTCGCAAACCTATATTTTTACCATTTTCATAAAACTGTGAATATACATTGATTTAAAAATGGATTCGACAAAAATTGTTCTCATGAACGCTATAGCACAAAGAAAATGAATTACAATGTGTCTGTGGTCTTTGATTGAATAAATGATATTAATTAGCCTTATGTAATTAGCTATGTCATACTCCCTATATGTTGTCAGTTTAAATGACAAAATGATTCCTTCACATAACGGTGCAGCTGTAGGGTACATTTCAGCAAACCCCATCACGGCGTTACTAGACAGTTTTATGGGGGCGACATCCTGAGTAATTACGGTAATTGGCTTTCTTGAAATAAATTTGATAACAGTCTCCAATCACATTGCCACAGTTTTCGCTTCCCTGTAAATCTGAAGTGAAGAAAATATAAAGTAAATACTCACGATTATAGATTTACAATGGGTTTGACCTTTATCTTTTCATGACTTGATTGATATATGTAGTTCCTTACATTGAAATAACTTTTTTTCTGAAAACGAGTTTGATACAATCATATATGATTTACATAACAAATAGCATGAACGTTTGGGGAGTTAAGTATTCATTTTAGTATCCGACCACATAAACCATGCCTAATTGCTGACAATGTACTGAAACGAACCTTTTCCCCAAAACATTGCTGGCGTTGTGACAGTGGAGCTAACATTTTTACGTCACAACTTTGCACTATTGTGACGTTATACGTGCAGCGGTATTACACTAGTTTAATATTCCAAAATACATAATACCCTGCAGAGTCTTACTCTGGTAGAGTAAGTAGAGATTATAACCCGAGAGAGTTTGTGATATGCTTTTTATGAAACGAGTGTGAATTCTTTATTACCCCGAGTGAGAGCGATTTGCTTAAAAATTTGACAAGGGGCATATTTATAGTATGAGAAATGTAAATTAAGTTGAACTCTAAAAAGTTTAACACCCTTCGTTACCTGCATTGAATAGAAATGGCTTGGTATTGTATCATTAAGTTGGAAAAATAATGGATGTTCAACCTCTTTATTAAGCTGTTGCTACCTTTCTTAAAACTTAACGATGTCAGAAGTTCAGGATTAGGTCCTTATATCTGATTATATTATGATTACCAACTATTTTGTGTAAAATATTATCACTAAATTTAAGAATGCACTAAAGAACATAAGGCATGGAAAAGTATCAGAAATAAATGTTTACTGTAAGTCTGCTTACAAGAACGTTTTTGTTTAACAAGAACCATCTCTTCAATACTGCAGTCGTTAAACGCGAGAACGTGAGATTTCACATGTTTCTGTAATTTGACAAATGGAAACCCCTCGTGTGTTTGTTTTCTCCTTACTTATGCTTGAAATATTGCAAGGCTCAGACTTGAGCTTCCGGCGTTTTACAAGATGCGCAGACGCGATGGATAAGCGTTCTTTGCATAGTTAAGTTTCTGAATTGAATTCATATATTACTGTTCATTTAGTGGCGGATGCACGAACTTTGAAAGGTTTTCACCTGTGGAAAAGGGAGGGGTTACTGCCGGGGGTCACCCATTATACGGTCCACTTTTTGACCTTGATGTTAATTAGGCTCCAAATTCGTTCATCCAATCGTTCATTCGAATATACCATTGACTTCCAAATAATCCAAATCATTCCAAAGAATTTTTCAAAACATACATTTCTGAACATACTTTTACGAATAACTCATTATCTTTACAAAGTACGTTTTTTCAAACTAATTAAATAGTTATACAAATGGTCCATTTCGCCTTGTGTAAGTACAAATATAAGCCAATGACTGTATTCACACAGAATCCAAACATACAATTCGAAGTCTTCTCATACACAAGCTCTAAGAATGCGTCTAGCCATATGCTCTGTCTATTTTCACGCACAAAACCATTGCAAATATTCCGGAAATCGCCGTCATTTGGAGAACGGCAGCAAATATCCCGCAAGTTTCTTTTTGTGAAGTAAAACGCAAACCGAATGGGTCCGTATTGGCGAAGAAGGAATAAAATGAACCACTACGAGTTGTCCATTCAGTTATGGGCCTAATCAGGGTGAAAAACTGTTTTGACATTTCTAATGGTTCTACACAATACCATTACGGCCGCTGCCAATGCTAATACCAGTTTGTATGCCTCTTGCTTTTCATGTGGAAAGCATTTGTTCAGTGTGCTCAGATTAACTGAATATAAAGAACAGCTGATTTAACGTTATTATTGTAATCTGTCAAATCTGAATTTTCCAAATCTGACATCTTAATTCTAAAATGTAGCGGATATTGCGAGAACGTTTGTATATAAAGACTTTTACTATATTTCGAGAACGTTAGTATATAAAGACTTTTACTATATTTTCTTGTTATGGATCAACAGTATGGCATTACGCAAACGATCCACTAAAAATCCAAGTCTAAAATTGTTGAAATATCTTCAATAAACACGTAAAAAGTCGATTCAAATGAGATAAAGTGAAATATTCTATTATTCTTAGTAATCATTTTATCAACATCGTTGAAGCTTTCTTTTTGCTGTTTCTCTGTCAGTCTGTCTTACTCTGTATCTGTCTCTCTCCTTCTGTCTCTGTGTGTGTTGAGTATATAGATCAACAGTATGGAATTACGCAAACGATCCACTTAAAATCCAAGTCTAAAATTGTTGAAATATCTTCAATAAACACGTAAAAAGTCGATTCAAGTGAGATTAAGTGAAATATTCTATTATTCTTGGTAATAATTTTATCAACATCGTTGAAGCTTTCCTTTTGTTTAAAGAGTTTGCAATGGGTTAATGGATCGGAGAAGTTGAAACTTTTGACAAATCTTTAATACCATGAATCGGAAAATCAAATTGATGATATAAATCACTAAAACATCACTATCAGTGATAAAGATTTGTATGACTAGATTGTTTTTCAAAGGCATAAAAATCACAACGAAATCTAGCTAAATACATCAAATTGAAGACCACGCTGTGTTTACACGAACACCTTAATGTCCACAATAAATAATTATCAGAGAGTCTTTTGTTTCAGGGCCTAATTGCTCCCATTTCCATCTGTCCTTCACGACCCAGGGTTCTGATCCCCCGGGCTCTGATAGTCTGATTTAGGGGTAACGTGATTAGGGGAGGGGCCATTAACACTGTCGTCATCAACATAAACAGCAATCAACATCACCTAGTCTCCTTATATTGACAGACAGACGTTGATTAATGCAAGCAGTCTCGAGTTATGTAACAGTCTCGGTCTGTCCGCATGCATTAGAGTCTCTGCTGTCTGAGTACTGTCACACGTCCTTTATTAGAATTTTCAGATCAAAATTTTGAAATTTTATTAAATCCAATCCTCACTCCAAAGAGAGACTGGTATATAATCTCTGAAAATGAATTGTGACTGTTAATTTATTTTGTATTTTTTTAAGAAATAATATTAAAATGGGTCATGAAACATAGTTAATTCACTATGGCTTCGGCAATTAGACATCTTGAATTGGTTTTCTTGTCAAATTGACATGGTGACGTGGATTTTATTGTAATCCATTGTTACAATTTACGTATTCAGCTTTGTTGACATACTCCAGTTATATGTTCTAACCTTGTAAGGGTACTTAGAGTGGCATATTTAAGAACAGCAAGATTTTCGGGTTGACAACTTCTTTGTTGTGAAAATCACGAAGACGTTTCGGGATACATGCTTACTCCATTACCAGATTGGCAGTGAAGTGATTGTGAAAAAAGCAGTTGTTTTTCGGATAATCTTGTTTTTGCAATAAGTTCTTAATTTCAAATTGATAATGCTTCTTTGTCTATCCTACATAGAGTAAATCTGTGTTTGTAGTAGTTGTCTGTTATTGTTTTGTTATTCTTATCTTCGAAGCCAGAACTCCAATCATTGAAAAATGTATATGCGTATAGTTCAGAACATGTTTTTCAAATATCACATTTTAATCTCCTTTACGCATTCAGCTTGCTGGACTTCCAATCGTCGACCTTGACTAAACGATCGATTAAGACTATATACAATCTCTGTTCACTAACACAGATTTAAAATGATCGATCTAAACTATATATAGTTCTCTATTAAACACACAAATGTAAAATGATAGATCTAGGCTATACACATTTCTCTATTAAAGACACAAATGTAAAATTTAGATCGAGACTAGATTATCGATCTAGACTATCTACACAGAGAATTTCATCCTAGACTTATCTGATATCAACCAAATAAACATGAGTTTATAAAACTTACAAAATATATATCCGAGGCTTGTCTACTATTATCAACTAGTTTCTTTATATCAGAAGACAGGAGGGTGACATTCTATTTATCATCTAATACCACCTTTCATTACCTTTCAATGAAAATTGTACTTTACTACCCTGTGAATTTCAATGTGGTGACGTCATACCATCGTGACGTCATTACTTGTTTAGGTTAAATAATTGTGATTACATACTTGATAAGTGTAGGGCATTGGTCTAAATCTACTTTCAACACTATATCAACTATGATATATCAGTTGCTATCTTCTGTTGAATACAGTTTTGGATGGTAAAATTCTCTATTCACAAGCACAGGTGTAATATATCACCAGATCGCCCCCCTATTTCACTCATCCACCGGTGTGGTAAGTAAAGGGAACGCTGCTAGTTTATCAATGTCTACCTCGCACGTGTTTATCTACGTTATGCAGTGTGTGTCACTCCCAATACCCCTCCCCCGTCAATTAGTTTGAGGCACGGGTTCACACTTCAAGTTTAAGTCCTGGCTACAGAAGCTCTATCAACGTCATGACTAATGAGTCGTCTATTCAAATTGCACACAAATGTTACTCTATCGATTCACTTGGTACCAGCATCGCTGTGGGTAATTAAGACAAATAGTGTGGGGAATTCAGCCCGATTACCCTACTGTCAGCTTGGATTTAGCACAGTCTCTTGTAGCCCCGTCTAAAATAGTATTAGTTGGCGATCATAGTCAGCTGGTCGGTGAAGGTTGAAATAGATTGCAGTCCGAATAACGGTACCTTTGACACATCATTTCCCCACAATGGTTACTCAAGTGATATTTCTCACATCACCTCTGTTACAAGGGCAGAAGTTTGATGGCTAGACAAAGATACCCTGAATCGAAAGAAACTTAAATGACTCTTCATTTTCTAATACATTCAAATGTATCATCAAATCCATATCTGTCAATTTCACTGGCCTTGTATATGTTACTGACATATTGCATAGAATACATTCTGCTATCCAGTTGTCATTTGGTTCTATCACATCTTAGCATTGCTGTACCTGGACATACAATATGAAAACCAATCATTCTAAAGTAGGTTTAGCATTGCTAAGCTTCCTTCAGATGTGAAACGACAAAATGATTGTTTCAGCCCAACAACAGAATACAAATAGATCAAAGAAAGAGAGTTATCTCCAGAGTGCCACATTTCATAGCACCCCTCTCTGTCACCCTAATAAAAGACATGTGCTTCGTCTCCATGGAAGGGGGCTGCACAATGCTCCGACCCTCATCTATTATCAGCGTGACTCACAACAGCAAACAATAGCTGACATCAGTCACTTGTATATACATGAGCACCACCCTCAAGAACGACTTGTCTCTGATGTGAAATGTCACTCGCTATGTACACGCTTTTACCGTGTAACATTGCTGTATGTCACCTGCTATGTACACGCTTTTACTGCTACTTTGTTGTATGTTGCATGCAGAAACTATGTAATTAACACCGACAATGGTGACTCGGGTTAGCATGTGACACAGTTGACATGCGAGTTAGCACAACCTGGTACTGATGACGAAAGTAATGAAGGGCGAAGGTTATGTGCAACTATGCACCTCGGGACTGACAGGCGACCCACCAAGTGGATGTCTAAGTTACGAACATAATGAGAGATTAGAGGCAACAGCTAAAAGCACTTGGAGAACTTAGACAGCAGCTGACAAGCCGTCAACACATGGCGATACCGTATGAGGACGAGAGTAGACAGATGCACATGCAAATTAAATGAACCTCGGAAAAATATTCTCTGTTCTTTGCCAAGAATAATCTCTGCAAATGGGAGAAACCGATCGTGGTGTATCTCCTGACACAAGGCGGTGTTGTAAACTTCTCTTCAACCGCCATGTACGCTTGTAGCTGCTAGCGGGAAATATTTCTCTGTGCAAAAATGCAACGGCTGTCTAAAACTGTCAAGGTATCACTGTATCTCAGCTCTTAATCACGGCAAGATGATAGATGGGGTTCGGCAAGCGTCACATGCATCCCATCACCACAACACTGGCCTCGGATAATGGACCTTACGACGACAGAAGCCATATCTAAAACACCTACAGGTTGAAAGATCTCGTTCTGACGAGACTTCGCCAAACGAGATTTGTCTTAAATCACGTCAGCCATCATCGAGCGCGATATTTAGGTGCGAATGCGTCGTAACCAAGAGCCCCATGCATACCCAAAGAGCTAAATGATGAGCCGGATAGCTGGAATATCTATTCACGCACGTCCCTTGGAACTTTATGATTGCGAATAGTCGTTAAACATCAATTGGCAGTATATTTACCATCGTAAACATGGTGAATATGAGAATAATAGGAAATGTATACGGTGATATATGAGAAACTGATTGAATGGCAAGGCATCGGGCAAACCTTTAAAATAGCCATGTTGGAGTTGTATAATAAAAGGTCACTCCAAAGAGGGAATAATTTGAATAGCGGTCACTTTGGACTTCATGGCTTACGATTATTGCAAAGATAGACGAAAATTACCAATATAAGAAAAAGTCATTTATGATTAATACATTTTTTTGGGTGATCGATTTACTCACATATTGCATAATCGGCCGATAAATTATTTCCATTATATTTGGGATAGTTATTGTTTTAGGACTTGCGTACCCCGTAGTTGATCAGAGGTTAAAAGAAGACAAAAATAACTTTGAAAATCATGCCAATATGACATTAAATATAGTCAATGTAACAAAATACCTCTCAATTTATTTCCTATTTCTGATAAATCGGAAAAAATATACCTCGTTTTATAAGTCAATTATGTTATCAGATTTAAAGAATCCCAATTTGGGCGATCTCCAGCGTCTAGATGTACGTTTTCCCACTGCCAGTGAAGGCAAATAGGAAAGCGCTGATAGAAGGCACCCCTCGCCGCCAATCAACCAGGCAATCCGTCAACACTTCGCTCCATGTGAGTTTGACGAAGATGTTCTTCAACTGCGTCTGTTCTCTTCACGTCTAGGCGCTTCTGACTCTTCAACATCGCTTGTAACACTACAGACTCGCTTGAAACACTACATTCTCGCTTGTTAACCTAGAGTTTCGCGTGTAACACTACAAGCGCTGACCATCGCGCGTGAACAGCCTCTTACTTGGACAGATCGGATATAGAATTAATCACGAAGCTTAGCAGATCTGTAAACGTCCTTCCGCTTGCTTGACAAAAATTTACTAACAAGTTGACAGCGCCAGCGGAAATGTCTTGGACAAATGGGGGCTATTTCTCTCCGCTCTGACTGATCAATCTCACTCGATCACAGCGATCCTCCTCAGCGGACACTTGGCGCTGTCACCCCACAATTTGCCTCTCTCTCAGACCCCGGTTTGTGACTTCCGGTGTGAGCGCTGTGGCTGTCCAGCGAGAGGAGCCGTTTCCGGTTGCGAGGGGTCCACTACGCACTAATTCCAACTTTTCGTGTCCACTTCCGGCAGCTTGTATCGATCCTGTCAATAATAGCCCTGAAGAGACTAGTTAATCCTCCAAAGTCTCGATGAAGAGTAAGATGTCTATGATTATACCTAGACTTACCTAGATCTTCAGGCTAAAGAATCGGGATCTTCAGGCAAAGAATCGAGATCTTTAAACTACGGACCAACCATTGAATTTCCAAGATCTGGCATTCTTTGATCAGATTTTCAATATTTAGAACGTGGAAATATGTGAAAATGTATATGTGTATATGTCAAGTCGCGATTGTCGAGTAGAAAATCTGTTGGTGTGGATAGTGCTTGCAATTTTTGCCTGTCAATACAGAAACCTGTTTTTGCTTACTTGATAGCTATACGTATTTAATGCCATTTTTAAGGATGGCTAAACGTTCCTTCGCGTCTATGAAGTTTATTTGATACCTTTTTAGGTCAAGAAATCGCCATTAATCTTGAAGTCAAACTTTTACACTGGCATTATTCTGAAATATCCTAGATATAACGATGAAGACGCATATTAACGTTTAACGTTGTCTCAAATGAATATCATTTTATCGTAACAGCGTTTGGCAGACGTTTTTATCGGACAGAATCATACCTTGTTTTAAATATTCGTCTGTTATCAACTTCAGATATTTACAGTGTACACTGGTACGTAAAATAGCCGCCATATTCAACTAAAATCAGATAATGAATTAAACAGTTCTTCACACTAGATCTTGTATGTTCCCTTAGTGATAAGACCTTAACGGTGACACACAGTATACTACTGTAAAATTAAAACGCACCGGTCACCTATACGTATAATCAAATCCGTATTTTTTAAAGAAAATTATTAACTTCAAAGTAATATTTGATAAGCAAATTTTACCATGTCTTTCAACACCACGGACGTGCACACAAACACTGTTTAATTTTCAAATATATATTCCAAACTTTATTTCAACCTGGTTTATTTTTTTAACCGTATAATCAGTCTTCTCTGCTGACAGTTTCCATTAAAATCAAATCCCCATTCAATGCGGGTGTGTTTGGAAGGTCGTGTGTTGTAATAGATCAGAAGATAATTGAAGAAAACACCCCTATGTATATCTGCGTTAATCTGGTAGAAACGTATACGGGGGATATCCATGTTGATATATGTACTCGGGGATAAGCAGTCGGTAATTTATTAAGATATCTAATTGTTTGGAAACGACCCGTGCTCCCCCGAAAACAATATATTTCCATCGTGTAGATAAAATACAAGATAGGGGCTCTGTGTTTTGTCAAGTAAATCGACCACAAATAAGTATTCACATTAAAACGCCGCGGTAACCTATAGGGCACATGAAATGCCCCTTGCGGAGCAGTCTCGCTGACTATTTGATTACAAACTTGCTGCAATCTATACACTTACATGAAGTCGTTCTAAAAGCCACTGACACGAAGGTTACGTAGACTGAGATAGATATTGTAGATGGCGCGCATGAGGGGGACCCCGTGCAATCGAATCTGTGGGGTCAGCGACCACGCCCCCTTGTGGCGATAAATCAAGGCGGTAGGTCGTGGGCTTCAAAGGAAGTCCTTTTAACACACAGGGTAAACTCCCATATATCACAAAACAAATGATCGCCAGTGCCTGCCTGTTTAAGCATTCTGGTATATATCACCCTGGGCTGCTGCTTCTCAAAGAGAATGAAATATGAAGTGGTACGATGCGTTAAGACGGCATGGGATCTGTTTTGGGGAGCAGATACCGTCTAAGACGATGGTTAACGTTTCTACGCTGTATGGAGTGCGCTGGGGTTCTTCAACCTCTGCATGCTTGTTTATATAGCAGCGAATCTCAACAGTTCTGCCTGTATTGCTTTACCGTGCTCTGTTTAAGTCTCTGTATGTTTGTACTGTCATCACATATGTAAACAGCGGCTCTTTGATGTTCCCCATGTGCAAAGTGAGAAGGGGAGGACAGTACAGGGGGAGGGGGTGTTAGATAATGGGGGTTGAATTTGTTTTTGTTTTTTTTAAGAGGCAACGTCACGTGAAGAAAAAGGCTGGTCGTACTATCCCTACGAGTAAAACCGTTGATCAAATCTCCAGATTGATTGGGTTATGTGATGATCGTATATATACGTCTTTGGTTATTTACATTGTATCGTGTCGTGTCAAGCTGTCGTGTCGGTAAGTTGTTGGTGCATTCAGTGCTGGCGCTGTTGCCTAGGGGTTTTTCGCAAGGGACTCGACCAATAAAGATTCAAAAATTTGTTCCACCGCATGGTATCCAAAATATATTAGAATGTTACAATTGTTCATTTTCAAATGGCATGTATGATGTAATGGTGAAAAAGGTGAAATTTCAAATAAGTTTATTGAATTGAACCAATTGTATTGCAGTTTTATTGTGGATAACAACTATATGATTTGTAAGATAGGACGTAACAGAACTTTATCTCTTGAATGTTCAATTGTGCTTTGCCCGTGACAAAGCGACTAGACTGCCATCATACATTATCAATTTATCGTAACGACCTTATTCATGAAGAAAGTTTTATTCAAACATTCTATCAAATTTAACCGCAAGTCAAACTCATCTTATCCATTTCAAACATTTGGTTTATCGCTTTGGGAACATATCGAACCAATAGTATAGCAAACTCATTTATCTAAATTTTGACATGCTCAATTGTATATAAATTCAATCGAAAAACAAGGTCGATCGTCAATTTGAAAGAAACAACCCATAAACCTGCGCAACACATCTGTCAAACATGACGTCATCAAGCACAACAAAAGATATTGTGTCATACATCGATGGTTGAGGATTCCTGTCGAAGGTCCCAGCATGCAACAGGCATCATGGCGTCATCGAGCTGCTTAGTAACATTCTTCACACATTCTTTCCACATAAATAATTGTAAAATGCGACATAAAGCATCGAAATAAGAGGGAGAAGCAGAGAAGGGATATTCAAGCATGTAATTAAAGCTACACGATCAGTCTAAATGTCCCATTATTCGGGGAAATGCAATAAAAATCCAGCCATGTTACCGCCGTATAACTTTTGTCCCAAGCGGTGGTTGCTTTTGATAGATATTAATGTTGCAAACAAAGTGTTTAAAATAATATTTTTACACATTTTCTCAGCAAGGGGGAGAAAACAATTGTTTCAAAAACAATGCCATGTTTTGGAGATTTAAACGTTCATTGGTTTGAAAATAAAATCCTGAAATGAGATTAACTGTTCGATTTTTTTGATTTTTTTACAAATTACAAAATATGAACAATGTCATATCTCATCAACTTTTATATTGATAGATTATGATAAGTTAACTGAATGAATGACTCTATACCCTCCTTAAAACTGTTTGAAAGCGACTAGAATAGTTTTTAATTATTCTAACGATAAAAACAGAAAGCTATGAAAGTAACCCTTCATGTTGTTTACCCAAATTCTGTCACTCAAGAGGCACACGAAGTTACTACATATTTACTAGCTATAAATTAAGTTATTTTGTAGAGCATTATAGTGTTTGGCTTATCTCTATACACTTGATATTATCTTATCAAATTTTTATTTTAGAAAGTATTTGTTGTATCTACATCTGTTTATGTTGGAAACTTGCATATGTATATTATATAATTTTAGATTATTTCTAAATTTTCTATAATTTTATATATTTTGGTGTGGTATTCAGTAATTCTAACCATCGCTCTTTAAATTCATTCACTGTACTAAAATAATAGTTTAACGTTTATTGATAATGATGAATGCAAATCATGTGAAGTTAATTAAGGTCATTGTCAAATCACTGAAACCAAATGAAACTGCAAATCGTGACGAAATAAAAGAGACATACTAATTTCGAGTTCCAACATTGCGTTCATTGTAATTGATGGTTAAATCGCATTTCTTCCAAATATTCCTGATTCAGTAACGCTGAAATAAGATAAATGACAGAGGTGAGAGAATGACGTCATTAACATTAGTTTTCGCTACATTACAAGGATGTGATTTATCACACTGCCAGTCAACGGCTTTTGTCACATTAAACAGGTGATAATGAGATTTACCACTGACGGCTTCAGGTAGGGCCATAGAGGCAGAAAATATAGTAACCGCATTTCATATTATAAGGAAGGGGTGAACGTGAAATAGAAAGGGGGATTTTAGTACGTTTATAACTATAAGGGATGGAGTGATAAACAAATATAATAACCATATTTTATATAAGGAAGGGGATGAGCGTGATATAGAAAAGGGAATTTTGGTACGTTTAAAATTATAGGGAATAGGGTTTTGCATTAGAAAGGGCTTGGCTGCACCATTCATAATTGGCTGTGGGTTGGTTTACATTGAGGGTTGCATTCGACAAACATATGGCACCAATAAAGACGTACATGGTCACAGACAGAAGAGAGACAGACACAGAGTGAGAAATACAGAGACAGAGAGAGACAGAGACATAGACGGAGAAGTAGAGAGAGAGAGAGAGAGAGAGACAGAGAGAGAGACAGAGAGAGAGACAGAGAGAGAGACAGAGAGAGAGAGAGAGACAGAGAGAGAGAGACAGAGAGAGAGAGAGACAGAGAGCGACAGACATAGACAGATGGAGCAGAGAGATGGAGCTCGGCCGGAAACATGAAGGTTGACGCAGTAAAAAGGAGAAATGATACTATTAATGGAGAGAGTAAAAAGTGGAAGGAAAGGTATGAGAGAGAGAGAGAGAGAGAGAGAGAGAGAGAGAGAGAGAGAGAGAGAGACAGACAGACAGACAGACAGACAGACAGACAGACAGACAGACAGACAGAGAGCCAGACAGAGACAGACAGAGAGAGACAGACAGACAGACAGCGACAGAGAAGGAGAGACAGAGAGACAGACAGAGAGAGACAGACAGCGACAGACACACAGAGAGAGAGACAGAGAGAAAAAGAGAGTGAGAGACACAGAGAGAGAGACAAACAGACAGACAGAGAGAGATAGAAGGAGAGTAAGGCAGACAGAGGTAAAAAAAGAGAGTGAGAGAAAGAGACAGTGGCATAGAAAGAGAAGGAGAGACAGACAGGCAGAGAGAGACACAGAGAGAGAAACAGAGAGCCAGACAGAGAGAGACAGAGACATAGACAGAGAAGGAGAGACAGACAGACAGAGAGATAGAGAGAAAAAGAGATTGAGAGAAAGAGACAAAGACAGAGATAAGGAGAGACAGAGAGACAGAGACAGAGACAGAGAGACAGACAGACAGATCAGTAATTGTTAAACCAGAGTTTATCAGTTACACTTTAACAAGTTACAGAATACAAGTTACAGTTACAACATAAGTTACAAGTAACCCTATTACATGTTAACCAGTTACAAATGAATTCGCGGGTAACATATGAGAATATGAATCTGTCATGAAGGGAAGATATAGAAAGGGAACGTCGAAATGGGAGGGGTTATACCTGTTTATACCTCATTAATCACTACCTCAGCGTTACAGACTCTGCACCTGAGCGGAATAGCACCTTTAATCAGATTGACAATTACAAGACAAACAAAGAAGATAATATAACTCCACTTAAATCTCGCTGACAGTCACCACAATTAATTTATGACCCTTCCAATGACTGATGTGAACGGGATAACACTCAGGTATTCCCATGACAGGTGCTATTGTATCAGCGACCAGCCACCTGCAATGCTATTGTTCTCAATATTTCTCACGGCAAAGGTGTATTAATGCAGATATTTCTTTCCCTGTCTATTTCTGTGTTTTACTTCACTTGTGATTTATCGTCACTTTTATCATCGCCGACGACATCTCTCAAACCTGAATCTCTTATTCTAAAGGCCTGACAAGAATTTTGGGTAATTCAATTAGAAACATAATATGTGTCTGCCGGCCTGTCGTAATGGCACTTGAAATGCGAGGCCCGGTTATGTAATCGATACATATATAGATTTGTCATTAATCTCAATGACATTGAATGATCGGCCCTTTTGCCATTATCATTTTTCATTTAATACTCTCTTTCTCATACGAAATTTGCTAAATGAATGATCGGCGAGCAAAGTTGAATAGCGGCGGATGGCGGGATAAAGAATCGATTTGAAATGCAGTGATCGCTTTGTGTGACTACCGTTAACTAATGTTAGTCCGATTTACGAGTGGTTCGATCAATATGATCGATGGTTATTATAATATGACGGGCTAAAAAGTCGCATTCATATCACACACGATTTATGATATCATAAAGGCGTTATGTTACATGTTGACGGATGAATAATTATCGTAAAGAAGCCCGTCTGTCATTATCCTTATTCAAATACACTACTCAATGATCCGTGACATCTTTTTAAAAGAACAAATGAAACGAAAAGTCGTTAATATCCATTTAATCCTTATGCATGGCTCTTTTAACCTAAATACACTAAAAAAATCTAATATCTTATTTTACAAATTACTCTTTCTTATATATTTGATTTTATTAATCACAGTTACATTTCTGATTAAAACCTGATGTGTTAAAAGAGATCTTTTTTTATGAAACAAGGGTTCGGTGTATCATGTTATAATTCAAATACTTAAAATGGATTCACGTAAAGAATTCTGATTGCCTTTACCAAGTTAAACCAAAATTTAGTCTATGAAAAATTATAATGTGAAATGTTCCTTCATCCATAATTTTTTTACTTTGGCTCCTTATTTCAGTGTATTCAGTCAATCTAGACTTGCTGAATGTGGACCTAGACTGTATTAAAGGCTCCTTTATATACACAGTCATGAAGCAGAACTATTACTAAGTCGAAGAAGAAGAATACAAAAAGGAAAGAAAAATCATAAAATTATTTTATTTGAATGTCACATACTCTAGTACATCATAAAATATGATATAATGAGGAACGACGCGATACAATTAATACAAAAGAAACACATTACATAACACAACGTTACGTCAAGTGAATTGAATCCGCTTAATTTGAAATTCGAATCCGAACCTATCCAGTGATAAAGAATTGGTTATAGCGTGACAGCAAGGGTGTGGTGTGCAAATGTGTAAACAAAATTAATTTACGGAAAGATAAACACGAAGTGTATATTTTGGGCTTGCCATGTCCTTCCTCGTGATATTGAGTTTCGCAACTTTGTAAAATATAGCAATGCATAACCACACCTCCGCTACGTCAGACGTTGACTTTCCAAGAAATGAGATACCGGGTTCTTAGAAGTCAAATATATCAACTTTAATCTCAAATATTTACAAGTATTTAGGCAACAGATAAATTGGTGTCAAGAAAACATGCAATTTTTCATCTTCACTATTCCTGAAATTTGATCGAAATTCACGTTATGTGACACATGGTAATAAACAGATTGTCTCTGTTCTTTAAAAAATGATAAGGCTGTTTTCATTTAGTTACTTTCCTTACTCCCTTAAGCTGTATGATTTTCAGGTGTGGGTTTACTTTAATTCTAAGACATGATGTGCCCTTATATAACCTAATATATTGTTTAACTCAAATTCAAATTGTTTATTTCGGCATAAAGGCCATTGGCCCGTGTACAAAATAAGTTATATAATTTTTCGGAATTATACTTCAAGGATTGTCTTTCTTTTAACAAGTGTAAACTTCACAAACTGTACCAAGTTATTGATAATACTATCAGTTGTACTTGATAATAGTTCATAAAAGATAAACCTGTTAACATTGGTGAGACATTGGGTTGGTAAATATGATGTTCTTAACATATGGTTAGCTGGGCAGATCAAACAAAAATGGTATTCATCTGTTGAACGGAGTCCCGTAGGCCATGTTTCGCCGAGCAACATGCAACCTTTTATGCAATATTTTAAAATGTCATCACCTAATGTTGTATGTTGTGCGACACTTTAATAAACTGTTTTTCTTCTTCTTCTATAACCTCGATATGTTTGAAAAGTAAGTCTAGTTTCCGTGGTGATCATAGTCTAACCAACGGACTGTAATGCATTGTAGGTCTACCTTAGATTCACCCTAGCCAGATACAAAACCTTTAAAAATAGTCTAGCTTCTAAATGGACAACAATCATTTCCCTTTTCTCTTTGGCTCCATGTTTAAAGGAATAATCGCGTTAGGCAGACTTTGGTGATGATTCAACTGAAACAAATACATAACAAATAAACAAAAACCCCGAAACACTCCTTGGATTCGCAAACGTATAAGTTTTTAACCCAGACGTCTCAAATTTGTGGTAATACACAATTGGAACGGTATCAGTAATTCGTTTAATTTCGGTCCATCCTCAACCACTACACAACCTCTTATTTCATGTTTGGACTCCTACGCTATTACGCCCAATGACTTGCACGGAAAAGATACCGATGCATCTCAAATCTGACCAATGAGAACGTTATTCTAAAATGGTTTTGTTTGAGATTTGTATTTCAACACATGTCCCCTTAGATTTCCGATGTTTAATGGCTACAGTAATGTTTAAGCGTACCACGAGGAAGTCTTTAGTAACTATGTATATAAAGGAGCCTTTTACACAATCTAGGTCCACATGCAGCAGGTCTATATTGACTGAAATTAGGAGCCCCAAAAATATTATGGATGAAGGAACAGTAAATTATTAAGATTTTCATAGACTAAATTTTAGTCTAGGGAAAACGATGATAGGATATATAGAGAGTCTCGTAAACTATCATTTTCAAAGGCTTAACATTATACATATACACCTGGACAAAAGTGATATCCAATTTATCTCGTAATATAGATTAATGAGAGGGATCCAATCCATTTGAAATTTTTGTCTAAGGTTAAACCTGATCAGAAGTTCGGCAAATCAAAACATTCTTCAGTCATGGTTCCCTTTATCGAACTCAAAACAATCATCGAAATAAACCTTGTAAAACAATGAAATGTAATTGTGAAGAAATAATTATTGCAATAAAATTTAAAATTTTCGCCTACCTAGAAGGATATTCACAGTTCATACTAACTTGGTCTAACCAAAGACACAAGAACAAGTGCATGAGCTCTTTCTGGTCCAACTCCACAGAACACAACCGTTGCCGTTACAAAGTTACTGAGACTGTCTGTGAGTAATTTTCCTTCGCAGTAGCGCATTTTTCGAAAAAACAAAGACATACATTCAAGACAATAATGTTTTATTTTGGTTCAACGAAATGGGCAATGAAGAATTCTGAAACACATTTTGAAACAAATAATAATAATATTGGAGGTTATTTCGCATTGCTAAAATGCTATAGTTAAAGTTGCTTGAGTGTATGACGTTGGTGTAAAAAGCTGCCTTAAGAACGTTACCATCTAAATGAAGATCTGTTAAGCAAAGTGATATTTTAAAGGCACTAGTGCACGCTTTTACGGTTTAAATTGGCTATTTTAACGTTTAAGAGGACTTATGCATTCACATAACCTTTCTATCGATGCAATGAAATAGTTAAAATTCTTTACAATTGGCCTGCAGTCAACAATGAAAAAATTTAGACAGCCGCTGTTGGCTTGGACATATAAAAAATCAAAGTTTAGCTGTGCACAAAACGGATATCTCAAAGACAGTTAAACGCGGCTGAACTAATGTTATGTGCAGCTATTGAATTTACCTAAACTCTGAACTGAGACCAAAGAATGAATTATGTTTCATGAAAGCAATGTTGTAAATAAACCGATTTAATAACACAGCAATAGCATTGCTATTAGATTGACCAAAGCGGCTGCCGTTTCCGCTTTTTTGGTTATGAGCAAAATCTTAATATTTCCGATATCGTAGTTCACGCGGATTTATTGTAGCGTAACATTAAATACTTCCGGTCTTTAAAAATCAACTTTACTACCTGAATACGTAAATATTCGTTAAATAACTTACGAGGTAGATTACTTGAGTGAGGATCTTGAATAATATCGAGAGATATGCAGAATCTGTGCATTCGTTGTGTTAACGAAATATTGGTGTGCACTAGTGCGTTTAAGGTTGTATCTTTTATAACAAACATTTCTCAATCTACTGCAGTTCGCTCTTCAATGACACAAACATTGTTGTTTTTTTAACTTATTGATAGCAAAACGACCAATATGGATTGTTAGTATTAATAAGTCAAACCACCAGCATACATGTAAATTTGACGTGTAACTAACGCTTCGGAAAAAACTTTGCTAAATTCTTGTCGCGTACCAAACATATTTGGCACTTCGGGAAGAATATGCAAGTTTTGAGATTTGAACATTAATCAGCATTTTAGAACGTATCAAAGCTTCATAAACTTCATGAAAACTATGTCACTTTGAAACGTTTAGCAAAAACACCAAGTTCCGTTAGAAGTCATTTCTTATAAAAGTTAGTCATTCTTAAGTTGTAAGATAAATCTAACTGAAATGCTTCATGTAATGTGATATATAGCTTATTAAAGATCAAAGAGAATCTCATAACGAAGGTAGATGTTCTTTGACGAGAAGAGAATATTGTCATAATTAATTATGCATACATGCCTCCAGACCGTTGTAAATAGGACTAAAACCTATTCAATGTCAAGATTTTTTAATGAGAATTAAATACCTCCTTAAATTACGGTGTCGTAAACAACACAAAATGTCCTCTTTTTCATGAGTATGACGCCGAGCTCAGTTACAACATACGCATAAGAATGTGAAATTACATACGAAATATGATACCTTGGAAGAAATATGTCACAAATGCTTCATAAACATTCATGTGTTCTTGTGATGTAAGTGAATGCATTAATTATCGGGTTGACAGTCTGTCGTCTCACTATGTCGGTCTAATTAATTCCTCTCCGAGAAAAAACGATGATTTGTTGAAAGCGGAAGTAGATTTTAATATCGCGAGAAATGACGAGAGGATGTATGAGTGACACACAGACTGAAGTACATTTCGTCTTCCTGCTCGAAGGTGATAGGTCTGACGATTTTATTGCATCCTTTAAAGTGTTATCCTATTATAAAACGTCTTTACCTATCACTTTAATGATAAATTTGGTATGCTTTGACAGCTTAAAGAGGATCACAACAGTATTAGATTAATGATCAGACTCTGAAAATTAATTTTCAAAAATGATTATTTGTTTATAAGAAATGAGAGAAGTGATTCTTTGCTTACTTCAGATAAAGACCGGCCCTTTAAGAGGTTATGTTGAGGTCAAAATAGCATTAATTTTAACCTACAAGCAATCACTTTCTTGGTAACGGTGTTTTTACCTGCACCGAACGTCGCATGTAATGCAAATAGTAACATTAGTTTAACAAAATATATCCTATCTACATAAAGTCTTGATCATACATTGTTGTATCTTTTTTGTACATTTTTATGATTTTAGTCTCTCATAACCCCTTACACGGGTGACTCAACTTTTATTGTTTTGTATGTATTGTAAATATGTAACGTTTGAGGTGAGACTTAAATAAACAATCTGTCTGTCTGTCTGCGAATAAGAAGTTGACTCTCCATAGAAAGTTTCCTCCTTCATGACATCAGCTTCAAGAACACCTATCAAAGAAGTAAAGATGTTTTTGTTTTTTTATAAAAGACTACCTCTTCTGAAGTTTGCAATTTTCATTGGTTTTATTTCACAAAAGCTTGACGTTCTTTTCTGGACATTTTAACTATTTAGATGGCAGTAATTAGTAATACATCATTTACGATTAAGGACACGTGTTTCCCCGTGATGAGTTAGATTCCCCTCTCAACTGTGGCGGTAAAACAATGTATTTAGAACAGCATGTCATGTCATGTCATAAAAAGTCATGTGGATATGATTTTAGTAAAAACATGACCGGATAAGTTCTTCTTAAAAAATGCTACCCAAAATGTTTTTAAACTAATGGTAGCTCCCATAGGTAATTTTATCATGGAACGAACTGTGACACGCCATATGCAAGCTTAAAAATCAGAATCGTATTGAGAATAGTGAACAAATTTTAAACAAATTGTTTATTTGGCAGAGAATCAGAGTGTTTGGGAGTCACACTTTGCTGTATAGTACAATCTCAATATTTTGCAGTACGAGTGCATTGTTGGATTCGAACCCAACACATCGGGACAGACACTTATGAGATTATTCATTCATAAAAAATTAATACAGGACTCTGAAAGAGTCTCGGAGACATGATAAGCCCAAATATCTTGTCCGATGACAACATCTTGTCTATGTCTCGTTTTTTTGGTGAAAGGAGATATAAAAATACAGGATAAACTCGGAGTAGGACACAATGACTTCTTCCATGCTTATTTTCTATTGCCATCTAGCTCTTAAACACTTCTCTTTCTCCATATTGTTTATATGTTAGTTTCTTTGAGCTTCTTCGTCAGCTTGTCTGTTTCATAAACGTATTCATTCATGTTTTTTCATACATATTTTCTATTTTCATCTACATTATACAATGTCAGAGAACGAGTTCTAAACACTGCACAATAAGTCTGAATAAATCATATTAAATAAAAAAATAAGTTGACAGAAGTGAATAAATAAACCCCATTTATCATTCCTCTAGCAAATGCTTCCGAATTCTTTTCCAACTACGTGTACGGTAAAAAGTTTTCAAAAAGTAAATGTTACAACCAAAGTGAGTATGCCATCGAGAGCTTTAACAAAACCAACAAGAGTGGCGATTATAAATCTGCTGTAGGGGATTTTCTTGCAGGAGTTTTGACGACAGTTCATGTTGGGGGTGACAGTTAAATTATCCCCCTACTTCCCCATTAGTAGTATGGTCACACACAGAGAGTGTCCCCGGCTCGTTCCAGCGTCGCTGTCTACCGATGAAGTAGTCGTGCCTTTGAAATGAGCATTAACTGGCGCCCTTACGTGCACGTGTAGTCGCTGAGTTTCGGGGAGTCAAGGTAGGGGTCGAATCCCTGCAATGGGACGGGGGTACCACATGTAGATCAAACTGTCGCCTGAATGCGAAATGAACGTTTAATCATGTCGACTGAATTTAAATTTGACCCATGAAATGATATAAAACTCGTATGTCAGATCTAAATTCCAGTCATAAAACATTTAAATGCTTTCCTAAAATACATTTTAACGAACTTCAAAGAATTACCACTCGTAAAAGACTAATGTAGCGAAGTTTACGATCAAATTTTTCTACACTTTACTAGCATTTACGTCTATTGAGCCTCGTTCTGAGGGACCACCAATAAACAACCAATGAGAATCACGCTGAGGGCGGCTGTAGCTACGCAGCGTGGTTTCCCGGATGAAGCGAGCGTGCGTAATTAACATGGCGTATGAATACGACAGAGGCGGCGACTGTCCACGCCTCATGCTGAGTTGTAACAATCCGCGCTGTGTGAGGGTGTCAGAAACAAACACTCTTGTTGGAGACGGGAAACCCTTGGAGCGCACTTAGACAGGACGTGGCATTGTTGAGCTGTCCAATGTGGCTTGCTTTACTTTTATGCTGCTACTTTGGAGTGCCAAGATCAATTAATAATCTAACTATCGCCATTCGTAACTGTCCCGACATCAAAGGATGGTATAGGGTTGTGATCGTCGAGTTCAATGGTTTTAGGGAGATAGATACCACGATAATGTCATTCATATCACAACTCTGCCTAGAATTGCTGATAACATCGAATACTGACAAATTCGAGGCTATTTTGCCCATCAAGAGGCTATACTCGACAGCCCGACGAGACATACGTGGGGTCTCGGGATTCCGCGTGATATTACGAGATCTCACCTCGAGATATCCGTTTGTGCGTCTCCACTTGTTGATTGGCTCATGATTGCAACGGATTATCTTAATCTCCTACCACGATATTTGATTTCCTTCAAAACAACAATGCAAGATAGCACAATCGGAAGATAGCCAACGACTTGAGATACTTTGTTCCCACGGTCTCAGGTTCGAATCTCGAAGTTAAGGTTAAGAGGATGGTACAAAGACAAAGATTGTGAAATCTTGCATTAAACACTTGGTATTATCTGAAACTTCAGACACAAAACATTTGAAAGAAACATATATCTACCCTGAAACCAAACCGGCTATTTTTATTTTCGACAATAGCTGAATCGCTATCAGCCGTTATCATTCACGAACTGCAAAAAGACGTTGAGGCAGTTCTTGTAATCAAAACCAGCAATCATTAAGAAAGAAACATTGAAATTGTCTCCTGGGTAGATATCGGAGTGTCAAAGTTAACACAGACGCTTGCAATCTATCTTTTAATCATTTGTTAAACTGTCAACAAATGACTAGGCAGATTATAGGTTTACACGTGCAAAATGTTCAACGCTCCTCAAAAACCCATTAAGAAAATTACTAATACTTAAAATATTTAAAACGTTTATGGTATGAGCAATTTGATACTTCTTTTGTGCAGTTTACATTCAATTGCGAAAAAAACCCCAAGGGACTTGGAATTAAAAGTCTGTGGATAGATTTTGATATGTTGGTCATAGATATCAATTAATTCGCCTCCGAATGGTTTTAACTTAAATCTAAATTTCTATTTTATATAATATTCATGATAATTCATATTTTTTACTATGTTACCTTCCTACCATAAACCAACCAGAATATCCCCCTAAAAAGCAAGTCTAGATTTTGATGGATTTTTTCCTTTTTAGGATCTTTTAAGAACATGCAAATATAAATGTATTAAAATAAAGTTCCTTGTTTTCATAAATAAGGGAATTAAATGTAATGATTTTTCAGAGATTATACAGAGATAACAGTCATTGATTAAAGTCCTTAGTTCACTTGCATTTACAAAGGGTAACCACCTTCCTTTTTGGATAGTTGAACCATCACCGGCCAGTGTTATAAACTTTGCAACATCGTTCATATCATATCATATCATATCATATCATATCATGTCGTTCATAAGCAAAATACCCGATTTGAAGAATCACTTGTTGATCCAATCCAATGACATGACAGTGTATCTGAAACAACTCGCCGAAGTCCTCTATTCCAATAACCAAATTCTCTTCACTCTCCTAGTTCAGAATCGAATCTTTCTTATATCAGTTCTTGAAAGCCTAACAAAGTGGCTCTAGCAGTTACATCTGAAACTATTCATAAAGCAAATGCTCCTTCGTGTATTCCTGCAACAATTTTATAAAATCGCCTGTCAGCATCACACGTCTCTATCTCCTCAAACCGGAAGTGGTTTGTCATAGCACGCATGCGTTTGAGGAGGTGTCGAAAACACAGGGTTTGCAGACGACAGAAAAATCGTAACATCTCCTGCCTCATTTCCTGGAAGCTGTCTAAAAGTCGTCTGCTCGTGTCAGCGCAGACGACATCGTGAGCCGACTAGTCGCTCTCCCTGAAAGAAGTGTCAGACACATCATGCAAGTTTGAACATACCAATCATTCGACAAAAACGTTCTGCTAAGGGTACTGTTCTCAAAGCTGTTTTGCACTACGGACCATTTTGATAAGGATGCTTAGATTCACGTCGATAGACCTTCAGATTATGATGTAAAGGATTTAGTGAATCTTCGCGGGAATTTCCTATTCCAAATGATAAGCTTTGAGATGACGACACTCTGTCGATGGCAAATACGGGCTAGGGTAGTTTCTTATAATACTTTTTTTAATGATTGTGGTTTTGCTCCATATGGCATTTTGACAATGTCGTCTAGATAAACCTGTGGAGATTCCGTGATGGAAACTTCAATCTGCCATTGGTAGAATTGTACTGTGACATATATGGATGCACGATATGAATATGTATCCTTAGTCCATATCAATTTGAACGCTAGGTTTGAGGACAAATGGTAGAACCTAACCATATATCTCTCTTGACGGGAAATTTTAGTGTTTCTCTGTAACAATAAATGGTAGTGTCGGTCTCAACTCTGTTTTATAATCAACCATGTGCTCCTTGTTTAGTGTTGAGGAAGACCATGAACATTTGCAAAGAAATACATAGAGGTCATTATATGAGAGTCCATGACGCACTATGTTTACGACACGAGTGCCTAAATATTAGTATTTCCCGAGCGAGAGCGACTGGTATTGAGGCGCGAGTTATTCATTTTTGAAAAAACGTAAATGGTTTGATCCGTTTCTGTTACAGTTTAATTCTCCATTTTCTCAATTTACATCTTCTATCTCATGCTATTCTGCTCGTCGCCCATTCATTACCCAAAGAAGCTACACATCTCATATTTTCTTACGTTACCTTTGTCACAAGTGGGCCATATTTCGCGGATCTTCCGGTACTTGTAACAGAGGTTCATGTAAGTAGAAGAGATCACTTGAGAATATTGCTACCCTGCACGAGATGTATAAATACGCAATCCCTGATCTGCAGTTTTATGATATAATACACGATATTTCAATCGTACAAATTTCATATAGAGGAGAAGGCGTAATCGTTTCGAAAAATGCCTTGACATAATGAAATTATTGTTTTATAGCCATTACCCAAACCTACACGTGTCTCTACCCTCACCTGTCTGTCAAGTCGCCATTATTGTCGCTTCCTCAAGCAGACGTGAATGTCGTCTGCCATCCCTCCTGTCGTCTGCTTGTGACAGTTTTGTAATGGCTGGAGGTCGGTCCATCACCAAGCATCACCTCAGTGACACGCAAGGCTGGCGGCTTGACGGAAAACAGAAGGCATCACTCAGTTTTCTGCCATTGTTTTTAGAATTACGTTTCGCCCTCTCTGAATTATTTATTTCCTCCGACGCCGCTTTGAATAAAGTCTTTACGACTTTCAGACTAAAACTTGTCGTTGTGTCATTTCAACAGCTTGCAAAGAGTGCATACATTTGTTTCATGTATTATGAAGTGAAATATTAACAACCCACGACCTCGGCACTTTTTATTGTTAAGATTTTGTTCTTAAACGTGTTTCGAAATCTACGCCTTACTGTCCAGGGATGTGATGGGTATAGCCTCTATCCGCGATCATATTTGTTGTTAACATTTATTGTATTTTGATACAGCCAAGATATTGTCTTTGGCGCAAAAGGACAAATGAGCATTTAGGCTAACTGTTGAAATCCGGTACATTTATTTACATTAGATGGAGTTGAAAGAAAATTGAGTATTACTATTTTACTGATTGTCGTTGAGGCGAAATAGTTTTAATTCAGATAACGTTCTTTAAGACACAGGGAATGTTCAAAGTTTATTATATTTTCTTTCTTTTATTGAAATTTACCGTGTATTACGTACTTCTGGGGCGTGATCTAATCACTGTTTTTTTACCATTCTCAATTGCTACTAGTATCACACAGTTCTTCTTTCATTATTTCGCTATCTGAATACTGAGGAACAATAAGGTTGGTATTTACTTGATATTCATTAACTGCATCTACCATATCCACTTTATATACTCCCTCTGTCTCTCTCTCTTTGTCTCTGTTTCTGTCTGTCTGTCTCTGTCTCTGTCTCTGTCTGTCTCTCTCTGTCTGTCTCTCTGTCTCTGTCTCTCTGTCTCTCTCTCTGTCTCTCTCTCTCTCTCCCTCTCTTTTTTTCTCTCTCAGTCTCTCTGCCTGTCTCTCCTTCTCTGTCTATGTCTGTCTCTCTGTCTCTCTGTGTCTTGCTCTCTCTCTGTCTCTCAGTCTCTCTCTCTGTCTCTCCTTCTCTGTCTCTCAATCTCTCTCTCTGTCTCTCCTTCTCTGTCTATGTCTGTCTCTCTCTGTCTTGCTCTCTCTCTGTCTCTCAGTCTCTCTCTCTGTCTCTCCTTCTCTGTCTATGTCTGTCTCTCTCTGTCTTGCTCTCTCTCTCTCTCTCTCTCTCTCTCTCTCTCTCTCTCTCTCTCTCTCTCATACCTTTCCTTCCACTTTTTACTCTCTCCATTAATAGTATTATTTCTCCTTTTTACTGCGTCAACCTTCATGTTTCCGGCCGAGCTCCATCTCTCTGCTCCCAAACAGTCTGTCAATTCCAGCCGTCTGACTACAGCCCCTTTTTTATATTTAAGTCTCTATTTCATGTCACAGTGAAATCACGCAGCCAGGCTTTTTCCCAAATCCAATTAAACAAAAAATCGGCAACTAATGGCTTTCTGTAGATTCCGGCTGTAAAATAATGACTTACAGCATAATCAAGTTTCTGATTTATCGCACCTTTTGCACCATGCGAATGATTTATATTGATGTCTGAGACTAACATGTCGCTTGTATACTTTACAATACATAAATACTCAGCTAGTAAAAACATGATATAGTTGGCGCCAACTGTCAACTCAATATTCCAAGGCAGATTACTCGCGTGCCGCGATATATTTGCCAGATCGGATTTAGTCCAATGTTGTAAATCATAAAAAGAAGCCATGTATCAGCAAAACGAGGTTCGGAGCTTGCAGAAGCGGAAGTACGGAGTGAACCAGTTCATCCAATCAGAAACGTTGTTACATGTTAATTCAGTAAGAATTCCTTACCGTGGCACAAGTGGTCACAGAGGTATAGTAACGCATGTAATCTGTATTATCACAAGCTCCACAGGCCTTCTTTGAAGCGTTCATTTCTGCTGCCAGAGCTATCAATCAAAGGCGTGAATTATTAGAGAGAATAATGCAAAAAGCTATTTCTCGCGAGAAAACCATCGCAACGACAGTCTATTATGCGATTCTGACAAGCGACCTCATTAGTCATACCCATTACAAAGCGACATCCGTTGCCATTTGAGGCATGTATTTTGGCGCACAATTTTCTGATGTAATGGTGACAATAGTTTATCACCCAAGCGAAAGTCTACCAATTCTTGGCATATTAATAATGACGTAATGACCCACACTCGCAGTACACAGCGTAATATATCAGCGGAAACATTTTGGTTGAATGACTTATTGCATACAACTCATTTGACACTTGAGCTAATGGCAATTATAACGTGGAGCTATCATTCACTCAATCCTTACTGTTGCACGGCGGGACGTTGGCAAAACATGAAGATTGATTGCCTTAAATTAATTGGAAATTAAGAGAGAACGTAAATGTCAGGTTCAGCCGAGCCTTTGATGATATGGAAATGACAAAAGCTCATTTAAGCCTCTATTGGGATTCGTGAATATGTGAATGCCTAAAAATGAGAGAACGAATTCAGATGAGTGTGTTTTAGGTCAAACGCCAGGAGATGAGGCCTTTCTTCATAAAGACCGCATAACGAGACTAGAATTAGCCAAACTTGCCAAAGTAGATCTATTAATGATCACAAACGACTCAAAGCTGAAATATTCCATCTGGAACAGCAGTCTAAGTAGTCTAACTACGCTGAATCGGTGTATGGAGAGAAAACTGAAAGTAGACTGATCAAATCAAAACATTGGTTCTTCAAGAGAGCGTTTGATCGAACTGTGTCGGCGACGCCTTGGATGGTATTACGCATGATTAGAATACAAGCTTAAGAACTTTTTCTATAAAATATGGAATGCAATATCGTGAAAGCTTAAGGTCTTTGAACGTTTCACATTCATCTTAGTAACGGACAGTCTTAAAGAAATTACTCTGGTCGTGGATTTGACAGTGTTACTGATCATGTCATTAAGCGAAGATAACTTGTGAGACACGCTTGTGACTTTGACATTAGGGCATCTTGATATCAAGACATTGTACCAGCTAAAACGGTAATTATGACACGCAAAATAATGATTTCATTTGTGATTTAATTTGTCCTCATTGAAATAGCTTCTGGATTCGAAGTTCAAAGTAAAGTTGAGATGGACAGTAAATGCGTCATAGTAAAAAAGTTGTCGGCAGTTATTTTTAGTGAGGTTGTAAATGTTGAGACATTTTCTTTATCACAATGTTTAAGAGACGCGTTAAAGTGTAACGACAAGACTTGAAAGGTTAATCTAGCCTCTAAATGGCATGTTTACACACGTAATGCTATATGTACAATATTAAATTACAACAAACATTTATGAGCCAAATTATGAAAAATATTTTTGGATCTAAGACACAGATTTTGTATGAACCGGCCCATATTTTCACCTTGGAAAGTATACCTGTGTTAAAAGTACTTTGCACTTATATATGGACAGTGAACGTTTAAGGAACTGTAGCAAGTTTTTAAAAAGATTTTTTTATTCCACTTTTCAACGGTAAACATTAGTTTATGCCAAAAGTATTATCTTCAGAGGTCAAATCATCTCATGACTCAACCCGATCATCCGTACTCGATGAGGATCAAGAAAAAACCCACAGGTGATCATCTTTGATTGAACACCTGTGAATCAGATCAGGTGAGGAAATGGATTTGCCTTCTTAACCAACCATTGTACGTTCGATTTAAAACTGCTTCTTTTGATAAAAACATTGTCTTTCAACTGAAATTATTAATTTCGTTTTCGCGAGATCACTGAATTTACCTTAAAAACGTGCTAATTCCTCTTTAAAGTCAGAACTTACGCAGAGAAGATGTTCTTAATCGAGAACTGGTAGAAATGGTATTACCAAAGTTAATGTTGGTGCAATCCATGGCGTAACTCTCCGTAACCATTCTTCAGATACGCACTTCTTGTATCAACGTGTAGACGACTTAGAGTTTTCAATCCACCATAAGTTATTTTACCAAGTTTACAAGTTTTACCAATTTAAATTTCATTGTATGTATATGTCAATATTGAAAATCAATCCTTACACTAGACTGATAGTGTGTGTGAGTTACGAATCTACATTGGCCGGGATAGTGCGGTGGTTATAGCGTGTTCGGCTTTGGATCAAGACGTTCGTATCCCACCAGGGGCTCGGTAAATTTGTATGTATTGCAGATCTGTTGCAGTAGAGAACTGTTCTACACATAGAAAGTTTTAGGTGAAAGGCTACACTGAATTTAAGCGTAGTACCACTCATGGTTCGCCAATACCAGCCGATTGTCGCAGGTTTCACCGAAATGCATAGCCTCAATTGTGTTGCGGGCATTCTGCCTGCAGTAATAATTGCAGCCACGATATAAGTGAAATACTCTTGCAAGCAGAGTTAAAACCCAATAGCAACTCACTGTATCTACATAATACAAACAATAAATCGGACACAGTGCAAGTCTAGTCGTGTGATGCGCCGAGCTATCTCTGGCTCCTCATGCGTGAGTAGCGAACGCCAAAACTCGGAGCAGCACTTGACTGGGCTGTCACATTAAAGCAGAGCGGTGGAGGAGGAAGGTCTAACATGACAAGATGATAGCTTCGTGAATTACACTTATCAAGTCGCGCTTTATTTGAGTAAATACCTCTGACGTGCTGCTCCACCTAGGTGTCATAACATGCGCTTGGTTAACGCCATGAATGGGTTGCCTCCCCTTAATGGAATTTTAATGGCGGATCGTAGTTTAGTGTTAAATTGTATAGAGGAATTGTTTTGTGTCTGCAAATGATGCTTGTTTAAAGGGTTGTCTCCTCTTATTTGGATATTTAAAGCTAGTGGTAGTTTAGGTGTGGATTTTATATAGGGATATTTTTGGTATTCTTAAGTGGTGGTTGTTGAAAGGGCTGTCTCCCCTAACAGGAGTTTTAATGGCGGATGGTAGTTTAGATGTTGATTTCTTGGAGAATGCGATGGTTGTTCCTTCCTTATCAGAATACATAGCCCTGGATTTAGAAGTGTTAGCATATACACAATTACTACTCTCACAGATTCCAAGATAAGAAGATCGTATCAGTTCAAAACCATTTTGAAACAGGTCCCATTTTGATTGATAAACATTTTTCAAAAGGTGCCAGCATTATGATAATATAAAATGAGATTTGATGCGGGAACTAATACTTTTTTCAGCGACCAGACCGGAATTCACTTTAATTAAACTTTAAGGGTATTTTTATTTACAATGTTTCGAAAGAAAATGAAGATGTGGACTCATTAATGGGCGTCTAGATGTTATTCAATGTTACAAATATCATTACAGCCTAAAAAGCAACTCAACTGTAAACGTTAAAATGTAGCTATATTTTAGGCAATATACCTTAAAATTGTATTTTTTAAGGCGTATTCACTTACAACACACTTCATTTTAAAAGTCTATTTAAAATCTGTAACTGACTGTTGGTGTAGCTTAGAAATTAGATACTCATCAACACAGTCTTTCTGTGTCATTAGGCTTTATTTTACATTATTTTATATTTCCAGTATCAATGACATGATGTAAACTTAAAAATAAAATCTTACTACAGAACCGTAGATGCACTTATAAAGCAATTCAGGTCTCATGTGAATCAAGTGAATATTGTATGTATATATATCAATTTGGTCGTGTTGGTATTTCCACAAACACACCGCTAATGGCTGAAATACTGCCCAAGCGGCGTAAAACAATAACTCACTCACTCACTATTTTCACAAAAATGACATGTCTAGCGTGTATCTTTAAGACATTAAATGCATTCGCTGTTGCTAAATCATTAAATAAGTGAATAGTCATAATCAATTTGGTCACGTAGATATATTGAAAAAATACGACTCAGCGTGCATCCATCTTTAAAACAAGACAATTTATGGACAAGCTCTAGTTAATGCATCTCTGTAGAACACGCAAACACGCTCGTCTAGCAGCCGCGACAAAATGTGTTTTGTTGACAGAAGCAATGTTCCTAAGATTAATTAGGTAATAAGCTGCAAAAAAGGACCGTAACGTTTTTCTCAAAAACATATTTTCTGAAATGGAACACATTCCGCATAACAGATTTCATCCTCAGTAATAGCCCTGTCAACAACATACAAGTTGTCTTTCATTTCCAAGTAATTTGTGTATCTGTGCAGTGTAGCCTTGGCTTCACGATTGATGCAGTTTAATGTAAGGGTCGGACAGCCAGTTTACAGAATAGTATGGTACGCCAGAAGGGTCACAAGACATTACAACATAACCTGAATAATATACAAGATAGTGATTTGAGATTGTTGAGGATAGGTGAGCGGAGGCATGTTTGGCCGATTTTTTGTTCTATCCAAAGGGAGATAACTGCAAGGCTCTGATCTTATTTTAGGGTCGTACAGACTAGAAGTGAGATTGTCAAACAAATATATGAGACACAAATCGGGCACATCCAGGTGCTCATGCGGTCACGATAATGAAGACGTGATTCGTTATCCCTTAATTTGTCGCAACTAACAACATTTAAGAATAAATATGTATTTCTATATTCATGGTTATGACATAAGGCGGTTTTACACTGTAGTGCTAACGCTCTTTAACGAACAGTAATATACTCAATTCTTTACACGAATTCATTAACAAAAGTAAACGATATCCTTGTAGTTTCCAAATCATCAAAACTTGATGTTTTTTATCAGTAGAAGCAGGCAGAGGTGCCGCTATGAGACATACCCAACAACATTTGATAACCTTAATTATGCATTTCGTTGTAATAATTTGTAACCAGCTTGATATCATTTTGATTTTTTTTAAATTTGCATTGTTAAATAAGCCAAATGGATTGTTCGCCAAAGGTTCCATCGTGAAATAAACATATGTTCAAAACATTGTAGTATAAGATTTAAACATTCTAGGGCAAATATATTCGAAAATATTGAATCTTATTGTGAGAGTATTTCAGCACAAGGGATGTATCTCATCAATCAAATTATTTCATCATCAACATAAAAACATGTGTCTTTTATTTCATCCATGCAGATGAACTCTTTTGACGGCTTTTTCCGAAAGACATTTGTGAATAAGCGGTAAGGTAAATAGATATGATAAATGAACAAAAGGTGATAAATTGTATGGAACAGATTCATAATACTCTTAGACTTTTAAAGTTGCTGACATCCGTCAACGTCACAAACCAAGGGAGATAACTGTAGTAGCTGAAGAGTTCCGGCCATCATAAAGTGTCGTGCAATCTCGCACACTGGACGAGAGAGCATCACTTGTCAAGTCCGCCCTTCATTATCCGACATTAGGCGCTGAGGTATACAAAACTGATGACTGGAGCAGACGATCTCTCGACACGGAGGATAATAGCAGTGCACACTGGCCCAGGGCCTCTACGCCTTGCCTCATCATTTTGCCGACATCAGTAGTCGTTAGTTTGACAGGGCAATTTTAGGTTGCTGGGGAGAGTAATATTGTAGCGTGCATGCCGTTTCTTCCACCGGGTCTAATATGTTTCGGCAGAAAATTGCTTGACCTGTGGCCACAATGCTTCATAATTCTCTCCCCTTGCGCAGAACTCTTCAATCTATTTTCAAAAGGTCGTAACCTCCTGTGACGTGACGCCCGATCACTCGCTGTTTCTAATACGCAATGCTTGGGCAACGCTTGCCATTTGTCTTAACGGGCAATCTTATGTGCATATGGCAAACCTTCGCGGCTGAAAGATGGGAATCTTAACTGATTCATCAAAACAATGGCTTTCTCATGCAAAGACTTGCTTCATTTCCATAGCCCCGGTATAATAAACCAGGCATAGTCAGCGCTCATCAGAAACTAAATCATCGGCTGTTAGACTCCAGATTTCATCGATTAGAGGTTATTAAATATGCCACAAGAAATTGTGGTCGTTTCTGATGAAAGGTGTTGGATAGAGCCTGGGGCAGACGGCGGATAGATCATTTCCACTCGCTGTCTGCGGAACACCAGGCCAAGAGACATTCTATCCAGCGTCCAGCTTGAGATATTTCAAAATTAGATTACTCGTGTAAATTATTTTGCACTTTGATAAATATCTGTTAAGCCACATTCAATTTGATGTAATCAATATATGGTAGCCCCTACCTCGTATTAGTAAAAACCTTTCTGGATTTTTTTTATTAAAATGAAATGAGAAATATGAAATTTATCAATTCGTTTAGATATGTATTTATGTTCGCTGTGATAGAATTATTAAATGCTTTACTATCAGAAAGGGAGGAAAGCCTAAATCACTTGGCGTACTGAGCGGTTTATAACTGTTCAGAATTTTCTTGGAAATATTTGGGGATCACAATCGTTTGATGCTGTCTTCCTCAAAATACGTTTATACATGACAGGGGCTCTAAAAGTTATGAGTAAACTATTAAAACAATCTGAATCGTTTTGCATACGCATGTCATCGCAAAAACATCATAATGCCTAATTGTTTGATAGTTATCAAATGAATCATTAATTTCCCAAATCAGTCCTGACAACAGATGAAATATACAACACTTAACTCTTTATGTGCTGCACCATTTCTTGAAGATTTGAAACCGAAATATTTATGCTTGCAATGACCCTAAAATGCTGGCAATTTCTCATCTGTAAATATTTACAATATTTCAAGACGCAAGGCATTGGGATAGTCACTTAACATTCACATACAGGTTAACTGCAAGTATAAGGCTTTAATCCTTTGATGCCCTGTATATTACTCCTCTTCCGTCTCTAGTCTAAGTAGATATATGTACATCAGGCAGGCAGTCGCCACTCGGCTATCTATTTACATGATAAGTTTCACGCTATTTGATGTGACATCCATGTAATGGATTTATCTCTTTGTTATGACATGTGTCATGGCGCTGCTCCATCATGTGATAGCCAGCATTAATTCTAATCTGTCCAGCTAGTAACTGAATCTATGACGGTGTCTGTCTGTAATGGCTGTGTCGCGAAGACAAGGAAAGACAAAGCGAGCAATTATATCTTACATACGGTATTATCACATCTCGATAGGTGGCATTGGTGATTGACGTTAGGATGGAGACACGCGCAGTTAGAAGTTACAACCGCTGTCAGGAGTTTATACTTACGTCAGAATTTGATAGCTATCTGTGTATAGTTAGTGGAAAGGGTTTCTAATGCACTGTCATTCTGTGTCAGTTATATCAGTGAGTTTAAGATTTCCTTTAAAACGTTATATGCCAAGGATAAACAGATATACCTGATATGTCAGTACAATAATGCATGGAAGTGTTAATAATAGCATTTCCGCAATGAATGCATGCACAAATCCACATTATTTTCTATAGAACTAATAAAGAGTTGAGCGATGCTTTATCTATCACCAAGTGATTATGAGTCATTGTTGTTGGTCAGGTCATCAAGGGGAGACCACTCTCAACGCTTTTATTGTTAAATGATCTTGCTATCGTATAGCTGTGAATCATCTAGTTTGTAAAGGTGGTGTAATGGAAATTTGAAAATAGTGGATTCAAACTGGTTTACAAATACTGCTTAGCTTACACGTAGAGTGTTTGTAATCTCATTCTATATCAAACATCAATATATCAATTCAAAGTCCTAGACGTTTGGAATATACGAGTATACAAATATTCTCCAACATTAAAGTGATTGTGTCATGTTGGTAAGGGTTATATGAAAGCATGCCATCATTTTATTCTTGCGGTTCATAATTGTGTTTGCCTCGCCAATGGTGTTTTGCAATATTTAAAAAAAACACAATTATGAATGCCAAAATGACATACTTACTTTAAGGCGCATAATATTGTCTGAAGCATCTAAGATCTTAAGAGTATCTCGAGTATCTGACGTTATATAAAGACCCCTATATGCAGGGTTCAGCCTTTACACCTTCAGTATAACTGCCACCAAGGACGTCGGGCGTTTGGGCTCTTTGTATGCGATCCATTGAGAAGTCTGTTAGAATACTGAAGTGATTCTTTGGCATTTAGCTCAGTGGAAGTGAGAGTGAGATAAAGACGGCAAGTGGATGGGAGTAGACAGTGTCTAGAATCGGGGGGACACAGGCCTCTTGCTTGACGGGCACAAGTAGGTAGCCGAGCCGCTGTAATACCCAGATAAATGATTTAAGGAGCCATCGAATTGCGTGCGAATGACATGGGCAAATGAGGTGGTTACGTCTTATACAGTTCTGATCAAAGCGAGAGCCCCTGCTTGTCATGGAAGCCCCACATGAAAGGTGATTTGAGAGGCAATTTTCAAGGCACTGACGACCCAAGTCTTGACAGACGTTTCCTCGTGAATTGTAGCGGGTGACGAAAATGGCGTTTATCCTATTAAGGCCTACTTTATGGGGATAACGCTAGCTAGATCAAAGTGCATCTATGACAGGTAGTGCTACTTAGCGAGGCTTATAGTTAATGCAAATATGACAGGGAACTAATCCCTTCAATCGAAATGACAGGCGATATTTCCTCTGTAATACGCAAGGGTCCGCCCGAAGGCTCGAAGTTGGTGCAGAGTCGTTGGACTCACCAAACAGAACGGTTTAAATTGACGGCTTCATGCAAGAAACTTGCTAGAAAGGCAGTTATTATTAAAATAGCTTTTAAACAGGACCGCCGTGGCTCAGACAGCACTGAAATTAAATGGTTTAATCATGTTTTGTAAAACACTGTTTTTCCTAGACGGGCATTTAGTGTGCTGTGGAATAATGGCTAGGAATCGAATTGCTGCCAGAAAGAGTGGGGATAACAGGGTATGGAATTTAGGGGGAGGAACAATGGTACTGGTATTTTACAGTGGGTAGAAAAAAGTTGCGAACGTCTGGAATCAATTATAGGGTTTCTACCATTATTTACAAAATCTGCATTTTAGATTTTAAGGGATTGAAAATGGACGGTTTTATTGTAGGCATTAATTCCCAGCTGGTTAAAGATCGTATTTTTAAAGTGTCAAAGTTTTTTCATTTGGCATTTGGAGATTTAGAGTGCAGTTGCTGTAACAGTCAACGGGGAATATTTTATCTGGTAAGATCTAACTGATTCAGATTAATTCTGATTTACAAATGAATTTGCGTTTTCTTTATATTACGTATGTAATAGTGTGATTGTTTCAAGTACAGATTTTCGATTTCAGAAACCCTTGGTAGAATTAGACACATTTAAATGCTTCAAAATATTTGTATCATAATTCAAATATACCTAAATAAAAAGGCATATGAAATGATAATGCAAAAATGATAATAATTTCAAATAAACTTAACGTATATTTTCAAGCGTTTTTTTTAATATAAACTCAAACCATTATCATATCGCATTAAATAAGCTGAATTGTCATGGAGTGTCATTAAGGTTGAAAGAAGTGAAAATCATTATGATAACATTTGTAATCGCAAGTAAGTAACAAATAATGTACAAATCTGCTTGAATACAATCATGACAGATTCGTCGTACAATACAACGAAGAACACAATTAAGCAGATATAAGTTGCTATATTTGTTTTCTTGACAAAACCTGAAGACAAAAAAAACCCAGAAAAAATCCTTAACTATGTTGTATCTATACCAAGACTCTGTGGTAACATTTGAACCATTCACACAGTCGATATCCAAATAGGCAACTCTAGCTTGGTAATCCAAAAAGTAAATATTACTTTTCCAAAGTTTTTTCATTCATGTATTAAATTGAAGACTCATTAAAATGTTTAAAAAAAATATACTGTAGTCATCGTGGAACTTAAAGCGATAAATTATTTCTGTGCAGGTACTAATTGAACAAAACAAAAGAAACACAGATGAACTATGATTCATACGTCAAAATGATAGATTTATCATAAATAATAACTCTCATGACAAAAAATATTCAGGAGTTTACATGACCATTATTCAGACATGAGTTATATGCATATATCATACAACAGCCTTTTCAGTAATCTGTCTGACGTCTGTTTGTCATATTAACCATTAAAATGCAATTAATCTTTAACAGTGTCATTCGGACCAATGATGCTGAATGACTGGTATACAAAAAGCTTATTTTTATTTCAACGATAGACATAAATCAAACCATGCTCGTAATTGAAGTGAAACAGTAGTACTGTTTGAAGTATTTTATCTTTTGTTGAAAGAAAGCATTACAGTGCGATTATTGAATTTTAATGCCTACTTGTGACGAGCGGAGGTCAAAAGGCGAAGACGATGTCTGTTAAACGTATACACGTAACTTTAATATCCTTGCAGCGAAAAGCGAGCCCTCTCTTTCTCACGTATTGTGTGGCTTGACTTTACCAGGCAAGTTTGGATTTTGGTTTAAGTTGCCAGTCTTTGTTATTCTTGAGTCTTTGTGGGCGATTATCGCTTCATTACCTTCCGTTTTAGATGCATATTGAATTTGTTAATATGCTAGTTGGCGGTTTTTCAAAAATTTGCCCTTTTTTAAAGCTTTTATTGAGCTATACATAAACTAGCCCAGTGAAGAATGAATAATGTAATTCTAAAAGGGGTGGAATATGTTACTACTAGAAAAGAAGGGGTGTTACTCTTCAGGTCATGGTACAGTGATTTAATTTATTACATTTTATCTGTTAGAATCTAAATTTGTTTGATTTATGAGATAAACATTTGGTCGTCATGAGTTATACAATATTGTTGACAAAATGTTGAGAATGGACGTAATCGAACGTAACAAGTGTCATAATTTTTGTATTAGTATGTGTCTGCTGAAAATCAAAGTGGATAAAACCATTTGAAATCCAACAGGACCTCGGCCTTCGTTTGGAAAGTCTCTTTGTGTTAAGTTGTAAATAAAATACAGGCCTTTTAAAGTCATGAAACATTGGCAATCTATATTGCTCAGGGTTGTTCAAGACTTATTTTTTTATTCTTGACTTCTTTTGTTAAACTAAAGAGACATTGTTATAAAATATTATATTACTACCTATAAAAGACATATTTTATTTAATCCCATGGAAAAACGCCTTCTAAGACCTTTTATATTGTACTATTTGTTTTTGTCGTGAAGTAAAACAATATTTTATACCGGGCATACTCATTCATCATTAAATAAAATATTCACACGTCCTAAAATTAAGTTTAAGTTGGGGACATTTTTGGATGTTTCAATCTTGTATTGCTACATGTTTGTGTAAGTGATGTATTTAATAAAACCGTAGCCCGTAGCACAAAACTATGTATGATGTTTTTCATACTTTATGACAAAAAACAATAGGCTCAATTGAATCATTTCTATCCAGAAACTTATAGTTTGTCATTCTAAGATCACAATCTATGTAGGATTCGAACTAGAATAATACACGCAAACGCCTTTAGAACGTTCCACTTTAACATTCTATGGTCGTGACCTATGTGGGATCCGAGCCCGTTCCCATACAAGAAAACGCCCCAGTTTATCTTCATACAAAAACTTGTACGCCTTGGACTATCATTATAACGCCCCAGCTTTTCAAACCTATATGAATATTAACCTACCGTGACCAGAACCAAATGGTCAAACATCCGTAAATCAATGAATCATTTTACTTCCTATTTCCAGTCTTTGTACACATATTATTGTCTGTTTTTGGTCATTTACCAGTGTTCTGAACCATTGGCCCTCAATAGAAGTCAAATTGACCGATCATTCCCATTGTAAGAGACACCACTTATTGAATAAAGACCGGTGTTAGCAAGGCCTGTTGATGACAATGTCTTCAAATTCCTCATAAACACTCGTTCGACCACACAATCGGCTGTCGAGTGTACTGGCACATAATTCTTGTAGGTACCAAGCCTCAGTAGCACGTCGACAAAAGATGAAAGGGCACCGCGTCGTCGGCGCCTTTGATGTAGGTTGTCAATCTTGTCGTGTGAATTCTCTGACCACTTGAAGACAAGCAGGTGAAATAGACACTTATGAGTTCGCCTGTCCACTAAACAACTATCAATTTCAGATTGACTGTGATAAAGGCATGATCCCACCTGTAGATTCCAGTTGAGGGAAAGCGTATTGAGTATCTTATCTGTCATTTATTCAGGTAAATGGCAAGGTGAATTCAGGTGTTTGTAGGAAATGAGTGTGGTTGTTTACTTTATGGTTTATACTCTTATTGTTCAAAGAGGAATGTTTTCAAGTTTTTTCTCGATGAATACGAGACTTATCAATAAAAGGATTCATTTCCTGTTTTAAATAGATTTTCACTTTTCGTGCCCCTTCGTAAGCTGTTTGAATAAATAATATTTCGGGAGAATTCTTTTATTTTAGAATAATCAGTTTTTACATCTAAAACTTATATCATATTCATTGATACAAATATCCCTTTTACAACGTTTTAAGGTCAGTGGTCCTTGTACCTTTATGCTCGTTCACCTCTCACAAAATATATCTCTTTTTGAAGAGAAGATAAGTTGACTAAACAATATGGTTCCTAATGACGTATACAATTATTTGACGTGTCAATAAGGAACAATATAATGATGAAAATAGCAAAGAAAAGTGAAAAGTGCTTTTTTTCCGGTTTGTATATCGTCTTTCAAATCATTAATTCAAAACAATTACAGCCGTACAATCTAATAGATACTTGTTATTTGTCTAGTTCTTATACTTTCGTAGACTTTGTAGAGTATCCCGTGACAAACCAAACTATATTTCATAGACAACAACCACAGTCAATCATCGTGGAACGTTATTTTTTACCGAAATAAGGTCATCTCCCCCAAACATTGTTACAGACCGCAAGTCAATATTTGTAATTATAGGAGTTCTAAAATTAAAGCATCACCTTTTGAAAAATTATGCAAGTCGATTTCATTAACTTGAGTTATTCAGAGGTGTACATACAAAAATGGCCGCATGAAGTTTTCTAGAAACTCGTCCCTTTCTTTCTATGACTACAGATTATTGTGTTGAGTAATAAATTGTTTCAGGAAAATATATTTTTCTCAAACAATTTTTTTTTATTTGGAAATGCTAAAAAAAACACCATCAAAAATGGATCACGTTCCTTTGAAAGCTACACGGCCTATATTTCGACATTGTTCTGAATTTCCGTTGCAATAACATTTTCAAATCGAGCATCTGAGGACCGTAAACAAATATAACTTTGATCTCTGAAGGCTTCCATGTTTATTATCATTAAACATAAATAAACACCAAAAATGCTACCTAAATGCCTCATACTCCTTGATTGATGGGCAAGTTATTGGTTATGCTAATGGAGAAATGAAAGGAAAACCACTGGTCGAAGGTCAACTATCAGCAAGGACAGGCACTTTCAGGCCGCCACCGGACACTGGTATTGTTAAGAGTCCGGCTATTAAACTTCACTTAACAACTAACCCTATAAATTACGAGGCGCTTCTGAAAGAAAAGCAACAAAAGTCAGTATTGTAGAAATTATTGCCCTTCCCTCATTCCTACAAATGACCGTAAATAATGGATAATGCTTCAAGAGGACATATAATTGTAATTCCTTAATGCATATGGACGATGGTCAATGAATGGGTGCGAGGGTTCCCCGTGGTTTGATCACGAGTACGAGTTCGAATCCCGCCGTGTTTGTGTTTCTCGTCAATAACCATGAACACCGTTGGAGGTCGTTGAGATTTCATACACCTTTGATCTGACAGGGGAACTGTTTTATGACAGTCGTAACTATAATCCTGCCTTTCACCCTCCTAAACTGACCATTTCCTCCCCCGCCCCCTTCTCAACAAAAGACGAGCCCACGAACGCTGCGGTAGCCGAATAAAGAAGGCAAAGTCTTGTGGCGTTTGGCTACTATCGGAGCAGAACTAATAAATGGTGACGCCCCATCACAGCGGTTCGTCACTTCTTGCTAAGATTATACAGACGTTTGGACAAGAAAATGGCCAAATTACAGCTTTTCCCCCTACCCGATATGGGCTCGGACTTTTGACGACGGCAGGGATCGCTGGAGGCGGGGTCGAGACTGGTTTAGTGGACAGTTTAAACTATAGGGATGTTCTTCCAGGTTCCATTCTTGAAAGGAATTTTTGCCCGAAATTTTATCATTTGGTTCGCTGTCATACTTGCAAATGTTAGAAGGTGAATGTAAACGTTATGTAGAAGGTATAGTGAAGTCAATAATAAGGATGAAAGGTTCGAATTTTTTTTAAATACCCCCATAATAAAATAATGATATTGATTAAGACCATTGTTACCATAACAGCTCCAAAATAATAAGTTATCATATCATATATAAAAAGTTCCATAAGGTAAAATTTAAAAAGGTTGACAAAATGTATTTAATTATTTTGTTATTCATATACAGTTAAGGCTGCTTCATATGGTCGTTTTAAGTATATACATCAAACCTCTCAATTTTATAACACTTCATTATCTGAATCCTTAGCCTAGCACCATATACATTATATTTCAATTGAGGTGAATTTGGTGTAAGTATATACATTATGTATCATTACGTAAGTCCGTTTTTTGTTTTCCCGACTAATCATAGAAACATCATCAAAATTACTTCTTGGAGATAGAAATGCAAAAAATCATAGTTGTAACACTTTAAGACATACTTATGCACAATCAGCAGAAATTAAAATGATCTAATCGTTGTACTGTGTACCGTTTTGTACGCTTTTCTTAACTGTATACATTTGAATTTTATTTGTTAATTCAATAGCTAATGTCTTTAAACTACGTAAAAACTAATTCTTTCACACAATTCACAGCAAAGGTGCGAAACTAATGTGAAGTTCAACCTAAAATCATAATTCAGTAAGAGTTCCGTCTAAACTTCAGTGTTCTTTCAACTCTAAAAAAACCTTCCTACAAACAATCATATGTCCTCTGAAAGGAACAGTAGCACGTTTCTTTAAATTCATTTGTTCAAATTATCCCCATCATTTTAGGAGGTCAAACATTGCTCAACTGCACAGTCGGTTATCGTAGAAGAGTGTATCATGTATCAGAGAAACCTACTAGCGGCCATTTTGGTGTGAACACCTTTTAATCATTGAAAGTGGGAATTGGATTCGCGTCGCAGAACGTTCGTAAAGAACTGCTTCTTTTGATTAAAAAAGATTGCCGTGCAGTTAGTAATATTGGTTTTCGCTTGCGTGTGATCATTCTGATTACCAAACAAACAGGGGGCGGGATAGCGCAGTGGTTAGCGCGTTCGGCTTCGGATCAGGAGGTCCGTGGTTCGAATCCCGCCAGGGGCTCGGCAACTTTGTCTGCAGTAGAGAACTTAGTCTGTAGGCCAGACCCTGAAATAAGTAAGAAGCCTAAGCAAGTCTATGAAAGACTCTGAAAATGAAGAAATTTCAGTCTCCTTTTCATTTCATTTAATATTTTTTTTAAATTTTCATTAACTGATACATTTTCATTTCAGAGTCTAATTGTTAGACTATAGAGAACTGTTCTACACGCAGTCAGGTTTGGGTGCAATGCTACACTGAAATTCAGCGCAGTACCACCCATGGTTCGCTAGTTCCAGCCGATGCTCGCAGGTTCCACCGCAATGCATAACCACAATAGTGTTGCGGGCTTTCTCCCTGCAATAATACTAGCAGCCGCGATATAAGTGAAATAATCTTGAAAGCGGCGTTAAACACCTCACCTCACCTCACCTCACCTCACCAAACAAACAGGCTTCTGTCCCTTTAACACATCCGGATACGAGTTTTTCCCTCCAGACTGGATGATTATGTGGTACAAAATCGTTTTCACCAGACGCATACATTTGAATGTCACTCCATGCCACGTGCTTATACGGACGTGTTTTAAAATAGAAAACGTCAAATTAACAACATAATGACAATAATTTGCAGTTGTGAAAGGTAATCCGACATTTATGTTTGAATGAAATCGGCTACCACTCCTATGACTTGTCAAATACATATTGTAGCAGTTACATAACATCTGCGTGACATTAATTGCGTTCGAATGGTGCAATTACTCTCACCCTGTGGCAAGTTTAGAAGCCTATTTAACCATCAATGTCCATAAATGAGTTATTAAATATAATTGATTTATGCATATGTATATACTATATAGGGAAATTCACTCTTGACGTAATTGGTATATATACTTGGAAAGCCTCAGTTAAATGTACTTCACTATAAGCGTTCCAATGTTATGCCTTATGATGGATCAAGAGGTCCGGGGTTCGAATCCCGCCAGGGGCTCAGCATTTTTGTCTGCAGTAGAGAACTATTTTACATGCAGTAAAATTCGGATGCAATGCTACGCTGAATTTCAGCGCTGTACCAACCATGTTTCGATAGTTTCAGCAGATGCTCGAAGGTTGCAATGTATAGCCTCAATAGTGCAATGGGCTTTATCCCTGCAGTAGTACTAGATGCCTTGAAATGAGTCAAATTCTCTTGAAATTGGCGTTAAACCACAAAATCCCCTCAAATCACCTTGAAAATCTGTAACGTATTCGCTTTGAGTGCTCTATTTGATATATATATATATATATATATATATATATAGATATATATATATATATATATATATATATAATTTTATATATTTGAGAATATCCCATTCATTTAAGTAATCCTTATAACCTGTTGAAAAACTAATCTTCGTATTAAGATTGCATTTGGATACTTCCTTCAATCTCAAACATTGAACCTCTGATCCAATTTTATTCAACGTACTTTCACTTCATTAAGCATAAGACGAGCCGACATCTGTCTGTTGAAAATTATACGCTTGTCAACTCCTGCATCACAGAGAATCCCTAACATGCCTTTAACCGCGTTGCGTTCCCCTTTTCTTCAACCCCACCCTCAACAGAATGTCCCCTATCCTCTTCAAGTCTTCATCACAACTTCACCCCGCCCTACCCTCAACCCCCATCCTTAACAGAATAAACCTTACCCCCTCCCTCCTTTCCCTCCCCTGACCCTCAATCTTCACTCATATTCACAATCAAAGTCCTCATTGTGCTCTTTCCCGCCCCGTATTGCCCCACCCTCGACAGAATACTCCCTGCAACACACACCCCATCCCCCCCACCCCGTCTCCCTCCTTCAAGTCATTCTCACACCCTGCTCCGCCCATGCTCCTATCATCCTCTATCCTTCTATATATCTTTCCTCTCCCACACATTGTCTGCCTAACCAGTTCGAGAACTGTCCCGCCCTTGTATTTGCCTCACCCACACCCCTCAATCCTTCCCCATCCCTGGGGTAGCGTACTGACTGACGGGCGCTTCACTCTCATAGATGCTGCCGACTTGATCCTGATTGGGTTTGACAAGGGCTGTCTATCAGGCGTGATGAATTAGCTTCGTGGGGTCTTTGTCATAATTGTTATAATAGAGACAATACAGGCGTAAAAGACATTACCCAGCCAAAGGCAGATACAGCCCGTCCCACAAGGCTTTGGTTTGATGTATGATAATAGTTCGCCGTTGAATTAACACTCAAAAACAGGAGCGCGGCACCATCCCGATCCACGTAATAGAATAACCAGGAATATGGAATTGCGGGGAAACGTGACGGCCCCTCGACAAACGAATTCACGTCACTGCGTCTCCGTGACCTTGGATAACCCCTAACGTGGGGTTGACCTGGTATGGAAAATAACGTTGAAGTGATAGGGTTAATTCTGTCAAAGAGGGCGCTGTGAGCGTTTGGAGGACAGCTGTCGATGTGTGTGCACGACTCACGCCTAACATCAAGGACCGTCTTCTTGTGTGGTTTTACATTAACCTCCGCTAAGTCTCCCTCTTTGATGGACAGCGCCATTCATTTCCGCCATCTTGCCACCGACGTGTACTTTACACAGCGTTGACGTAATTCGTAGTTTGACATGCACCTGTCCCCTTTATGCAGGGGTAACTGATAGCGGGTCAACCATTGTTAGATTAATCAATAAGAAGATAGTATGAATAAGAATGTATTTGGAAACCTTGCCGTTTAAACTTATGCTGAAATGAATTGTTTAAAATTATGCTGAAATGAATTGTTTAAAATTATGCTGAAATGAATTGTTTAAAATTATGCTGAAATGAATTGTTTAAAATTATGCTGAAATGAATTGTTTAAAATTATGCTGAAATGAATTGTGGAATGTGCATTTAAGAGTTAAAGCGAACCTGGCTCTCTAAAAGAAGATATGTAATTATTCAAAGACGTATATCTACAAGTTAGCAAGTCATGAAATAATACAATTTGATTTAAGAAAGATTTAAGTAAAGAAATCGGCCGAAAATGAATGATATGAATTTGTTTTTAAATTTCAATGAATTTTCAGTATATACATCCATGTATACATCAGTGAATTTTGATAAGATTTACTCTGAAACATGTAAGAATATGAGTTATGCTCAGACAAAAATGGATAATTCAGGTCTTTGACCATTTCCAAATTTTTCCTGTGCTTGCTCTCTAGTCTACAGCGCCAGAGCTTGATAATCCAGTAGGAAATCTAAAGAAGAGTCATTTGTCACTGAAGAGGCCCTGCACACAACCAGGGATTATTTTGCTTAGAAGCAAGGTTCAAACAAGCTTGTGATTGATACTGACAAGTTATACGCCGTGCAGGATTTCGACCAAATATCGACGATATGCAGGAGCAGTGCGTCATTCCCAGTCCGATAAGGGTTAACCTCATCGAGCATATTTCCCAAGAAGCAGACAGCCTGTATGTAACACACGCTTGAAAGGACATGCCAATCCATCTACACCCCATCTCAGACAGTTGCTGTTGTGTTGTATTGTATGCCCAAGCTAATTATCCGCAGAAAGTTAACACTAATGCATGTGTTGACATACTGCCAGACGAAATACGTCGCACGCACCTGTCTCGAAAACTCTCGGAAGTTCTCGAGAATGTGATCGAGGTACATATTTGCAGACAGGATGTTCCAAATGAGAGGGCTCGCAAGAGTAAGCAGCCTGTACAACACCATGTACATATTTGCAGACATGTCCCTTCCAAAGCGGTTGTCTCAGAAAAGTTCGGAAACGCGGTCGAGGTTCATATTTGCAGAACAGATTTTGATGTGCGGTCCATAGAGGTTTACTTAGTATAAGAGAGTTTAGCATTAATCCTCCTGATAGTTAAGTATTGTATTGATTGCAGATTGTTGATTTTATATTCGTTTTTCTTTCGAAATCACTTGTTCTTATAGTTTTCATATGTAGACAGTCAGTTATGATTTGAAATGTTTAAAACAAACATTGTAGAAAGGATGAAGAAGGGAAAAATAAGAAGTAGTAGAAGAAGTAGTAGTAATAGTAGTAGCAGTAGAGGCAGCAGCAATAGTAATAGTAGTAATAGTAGTAGTAGTACTAGTAGTAGTGCTAGAAGTAGTAGTAGTAGTAGTAGTAGTAGAAGCAGCAGTAGCAGTACTAGTAGTAGTAGAATAAGTAGTAGTAGTAATAGTAGTTGTAGTAGTAGAATCAGTTGTAGAAGTAATAATAGTTGTAGTAGTAGTAGTAGTAGTAGAAGCAGTCGTAGTAGTAGTAGTAGTAGTAGTAGTAGTAGTAGTAAAAGTAGTAGTAGTAGAAGCAGTAGTAGTAGTAGTAGTTGTAGTAGATGCAGTAGTAGTAGAAACAGCAGTAGTAGTAGTAGTAGTAGTAGTAGTTGTAGAAGTAGTAGTGGTAGTAGTAGTAGTAGTAGTAGTTGTTGTAGAAGTAGTAGTAGTAGTAGTAGTAGTAGTAGTAGTAGTAGTAGTAAAAGTAGGAGCAGCAGCAGCAGTAGTAGGAGTAGTAGTAATTGTACTAGTACTAGTAGAAATAGAAGTAGTTACAGTAACTTGCAGAGATTGACTTGAATTATCAATACAGGCAAAATAAGCATATAAACGATAAATGGATGTGACAAATATCATTACATGTTTATGTATCAGGAATCGAATATGACAGATGAAATAGAGATCAATTTGATTGCATTTCTGGAAGCTTTTCAAATGAAAATATTCAGCGGACTTGATAGCCAGACTTCGGTAAGACGATCTAAGCTTAAAAGTGTACATGATTCCGTGTATCAGCGAAAGAGTATAACCCGATTACTCTTAGACATAGTAGACAGGATAAATCCTAAAACTAAATTAGTTATGTTACAAGTCAGGACTAACTAAGTGATCGCTTTCTAGCATGAAGAGAGAGTGAGATAATTCATCTCTTGATCTCGTTCCTTCCGATATTGTCGGCTCCTATCCGCCGCCATTGAATGCCCATTTGATTGAAAAGTCCTCTACGTTGTAATATTACTCTCCCCTCGGCCAGACACAATACAGTCGTGTTAAACAAACACAATGCATTTCACAACAATCACGCCTACTTCGAATCATCAGTCAAAAATAATCGATTCCTGTAAAAAATCAATCAATCACCCCAGGGTTATTTTGTGTACTGATGTCCTTTGACAGAATGAGCGATGGACGTTGACAGCGCAACGCGAGCGCTCCCTATAACCAGTCGCCAGTGCCAACGTGAGTGATGTCCCTTGCGCACTCTTCAGTAAACGGAGGGAGAAATACGACTTCCAATCCCAAAGACGTCACTAGTTGTCAAAAGGCAAAATTGGATCTGTCGCGATAAATGGTGACAAGGCGAGAGGTAGATGGCGAGTTTTGAAGTCGGGGTGGGTCGCTATAATTTAACTTAGGCTATTGAGCATTAAATTTGATTGCTTTACCCTCTCAACAGGGCTCGTCGTTATTGTTATCGGACATTTCATGAGCTCTTGTCAAAAAGTTAATAACTTTGACAGTTTCAATTTTAGAGCATCCATTTTATCTGATGGAGGTCATGGCAAAGTCGACATGTTGGAATTGCAAAGAAAGGATGAGCTCATCCCAGTGTTCCTTTGAATGATATATTATCCCCCTTCTGATGTATCAGCGGCCATATAAATATATAAAATTTATAAAGTCAGCTTTATATATTACATACACATACTATATTTGATGTCAGTTTATGGAAGAACGCGTAATTTTCAATAATGTTTCCCAATCTTGAAGACTTTTGGAAAGTGATGTCTTCATTGCATGCACAGTGTAGGATTAAACTTCATAATGATATTTTCGCATGTCTTGTCTCTCAATTAAGTTTCATACATTACACATATGAAGGACAGTGGGTTTAATGGAAGAGCAACTGATATGGCAATAAAGAGATTGAAAATCAATAGATCGTGTTCTGTTAATCTGAATTCTTAATAAAGAAGGAGATATCTGAACAATTTTGATACTAGCATTTACTATGAATTCACTCCATGCAAAAGGTAAATTTCGAGACAGTTTTTGGTTTCCATATCTTACAATGTGAAAAAATACAAAACAGATCAATCACAGCCCCCTTGCCTGAATGATATTGATGTCGTTTGTCGAAATGCAAATATATGCAGCACCTTAACAAGGTATAAGAATGCGGCTCTAACTCAGTCTGGACATCAGTTCCCTTTGAACCTACAAAATACATTCAATTCGAATGACATTTCTAATGATTCAATCAACGACAACGTAGAAAATGTCAGGAGGGAAAATGTACCCCTGTCTTCATCAAATTGATTTAATTAACATTTGAATCGGTATTAAAAAGGCATTTCTGCACAATAAAACATCTGTTGTGAATGGGCGTGGTTCCTACATCCTGTCATTAGTGCTATTGTTAAGGAGGAAAGCCAGTTCCACTGTACAATATCATATAGCATGTGATCCATCACTTCTCCAGAAGGCCGTATAATACCAAACTGAGATCAATGTTTGGATGTGATGAATTTCTTTCTCTATGTCTCTTGTCGGATAGGACATCATCCTATTTCAGTAATGCCATTTGTTTTTCCCTTGTGACATCACGCTAGCAATATTTATTATCACTCATCGCATATGTATCATCGTCAGTTGTAATTGATTAGTTCTGGCAGGTCATGCATAATGCACAAGACACACATATTGAAATGGTGGGGTAGGAATCTCGAGCTTGATAAAGAGGGATTGGAGAGTTATCTTTATGGAAGATAGATGGTGTCCATGACTAATGATAGTTTATATATCTGACTTATGAAGACTTATTTACTTATATATGCTGATTCGGCTGTTAGCTTTTGGCTAGTACTCAGTTTTGTAGTTAGTCATATAGAATTTTCATTCGCATAAGGTAGTCCTATGGAAGTAACTTACCTTAGTGTAAAATTCAAGAACATGACTTTTACCCTTTGTAAAGATTTTTTAAAGGAGCCAATGCCCTAGAAAAAAATGATAACAATTTTTGGATTGCTTCAGCTCTCGTTTTGTTATGGACTTAACGACATCTTAATTAATGGCAATTTGTCATAAGAACACTCATGTCAGGAAGAATATTTGAATGAACCCGTAGGATTATGGTATATTTTAAATGAATTTCATAAATAATACTTTGTTTACAACATATCGTTTATGCCTTTGTAACAACAGTTAAAATTATATTTATTAGAACTTAGTTTCAAATCAGTTAATCCTATTATCAGAGACGTCTTAAAGATAAAACAGAATCGGCAGCAGCTAGTTCTGTGGAATTCATTATCAGAAAATGATAGTTTAATCCACGTGAACAGTGCATTCCAAGAAATGTGATCAGGTTCATTTTTTGTAATTACGATGATTAAAACTTGGCATTGGCAATTTTTCAGCTGTGTTTTCTTAGCTTAAACGATGTTGAAATCCTGATTTCAGTTGATTGCAAATGTAATTTCAATGTGAATCAGGCAAATGATTTGAAAGATCGTATTTCAAACATTCTTTAGGACTACATTCAAATCACACGCAGTGGCATGCAATGAATTCACCGAAAGCAGATTGAAAGGTGGAGTTTTTTCCCAAGAAGGAGCAAGATGGATTCCCGTATAAACGTGTTCTACTGCCCAAGGGTTAAATTCCTAGTTCCACCCCAGCTAACATCACTTTATACACCCGAAGTATTATTTTGATGAAGAGTCACGCATTTTGTCTCTCGTCCACACCATTGACATGGCATGGATCAGATTAGCCTTAACTTTGAGGGAAATGATTTCGTTAAAAAAAAGGTTCTTTCAGTGAAATAGAAATAGTTGCTTTGTATACAGAGCCATGGCTAAATAACCAGTCTCTATAAAAGTAGCTACGTAGAAAGCAAGTTTCATTTCAAAGCGTAACTTCCTTTTGAAGAAGCCTTTGAAGGAATTTTAGAAGTGACAAACATAAGAACGGAAAGGTTTTTTTTAATAATGACGTTTAAAACTATATATGCTTATTTCTTCAATCAATTGTCAATTATATCCTGATCTTTTTCTTTAGAAGATATTATGTTCTTGGCTTGGTGAATTTAAGGTCGATATATTATAAACTACAGTGTGTTGGTTAAAGATAGGACAAGACAGCAATTTACTCATTTTGAAGATTTTTTTAGAGCGAATACCTTTCCGCGGGAGAACCTGCAATATAATAAAGTATCTTATTTTAAAAAACCAAAAGCGATCTTAAATAAGATTCATATTAAAATCCATTGTATTTTAACAATAAATTGATGGTATTACAGTAACATTCATAATGGCCATCTGCCTCGTACTTGTGTTGATCTATCACAACTAAACCCATTCTATTAAAAGAATTCATTTGTTCTGACTAGAAGTCTTTTGTACCAAAACCCCTCTGACTTCCCCTATCATCAGTAAGAACCATAAGGATCCCATGCATCTGATTACATGTCTGTACCTGCCGCTATAGCACAATAGACTCGAGTAATACTCCAGGAAATTGTACCGTAATCTCTCGCCTGATGGAGATTGGGTAATTGGAGTTTGATCAACGAGCACATATTGCAAAGCCAGGCTGCTGCAACTAGCTTAAATCAAAGCTATGAAATGAAACCGCCGCGCACTGTGTGCAATTAAGAAGACGATGCCATTCAATCCGGCAATTTGTGAGGAAACATATTCTCCGGTGGGCCAAAAAAGCATTAGTTGTCGGTTTGATGGTTGGAGTCTTGCGGGCCGTGGAGTTTTATGTGGCCTCTTGTCATTCCAGTGGCCCTTACCAGACCCAAATATCGCGGCCTAGGCTCATCATGTTTAATTATTGTCACTTGGCTTTCTGGGCAAGCAAATTACCAAGCTGCCGTGGACACGCTCTTTCAGTACCAAGACATTGCTGGGACATAATTTGTCTAATCCAACGGCACTAAATGTCTAATTTGCTGAGGCATACTGTTGTCGCAACCCCACACGTCCTGGCGGTAATTTTAAGGTTCTCTTACTTTGTTGCGAATGCCAATTTATTTCTGTGAGGTTTTCGTTTAATGGTTTGCAATTGGAATTAAACCAAGGGCTGACCGACATTTACATTAAGAAATCCGAAGATTAAACCTTCAGCTCCTGAATTGGAATCATTAAGAAAGTTTCCCCAATGTCTTCTTTGATCAATTAAGAAATCTTCTGAAGAAATAATTCTTAACGAAATTAAAAAGGAGATATCCTTAGGAAGGAATAAGTGACGTAAATTGTGCTTGTATTTGGCAGTTTCGAGATTGTAAGGTTAATTTGGTATTCTTCTTTGATTATAATGTGATTATTCTGATGATATGGTGATTCAAACACGGTGATTGTGTTCAATATTGAACAGTTCTTATAAACAGCATCCATGTGGATAAGATGCAAATACTTAAGAAATAAAGCCCTTTGGAACATAGCACATTTTAATTTTGTTTTCCAATACAATATTTTGAGAAAATACTTTGACAAGGGTAAGCTTAGTGACAAACGTAGGTAAACTTTTGAATTTACCTTACCGTATTATAATAAATTTCAGCACTGAGATAATGAGTTTCTTTCCATAGTGTTAATTTCTTGTTTTCTAGGATTGAATATATGAAATGTTATCATATAAGCGAAAACATTTAAAACAAATTATCTTTCTATTCTTTAAGTTTACATTTTTGCGTTTATTCTGAGAACCACACTTGTGAAATGAGATTGAATATAAACTGAAGTCCTTTTCTCCTAAAAATATTTTGTTGTATCTTTCTATTCGTTAGGTTTACCATTTCTGTGCTTATTATACTAACTACCATTATTAAATGAGATTGAATACAAACTGAGGTCTTTTACTCCACAAGAATGGTAAGAGAAGGAAGTATTTATAAAAAAGAAAATCTTATACGGTATTAAAATGAAACGTCTCATCCGAGCTTATAGACTTTAATGGTATCAATAAACTCATTTTTGTAAAGGATGGAAGATTAACTCACAGCAATAAAGTGCAGTACAGTTCTTCAAGCAAACCTATTTTGCTACAGAAATTCTGTGAGAAGTCCACATTAAGACCAAGAACATAACTTCAGTGCGAGAGTACAGTTCGGGTGGAATCAGATGTTGAAACAACAGGAAAACGTATTAATGTAAGTACATACATACTAACTAGAAAATTAACCAAAATGATGAGGAACTGGACTCACTTGATTGAACAACACGGCGCATTGGAGAAAGGAAATTACATACGACAGATTTAAATGAGACAGACTATTAGGAACCCTTTGAGAAATTTATATACATCCTCATGAACTCGTCTACATGAGCTACTCCCGTGCTTTACAATACGTTCTACAGGGACTTGGTACTCGGTAAGATCGAACGCTGGAAAAGTCCAATGTACAGACAAGACCGTGCCATCTTTGACCTCAACTCTGTACCAGTTTTCCTTGACGCTTAGTAGGGGCAGTTCGCCATTTTTATCATCAAAATAGCAGTGTCAAGTCAACACGTGACACATTTTGTATTAGCTGTCGTCTATCTTTATTACATCTAAGTAGTAATGTTTACTGCAAATGATATTGCTTCTCGTGAAACTATTTTGTTTGTCTTCAACCAACTTATAAATCAATGCTACGGATACATACAGGTTTGCACGAATTAGGTAGAACAACCTCACAGAAATAAATTATTGTACTTTTGCCAATAATTGTTCAACACTTTACGTCAAATATATCTTCAAAATCCTTGGAAGTATTTGGATCCAAATATATCGTATCCTTCCTCTGTTAACCAGCCAATCAGTTAATTCTGTCAGAGGTTAATACTATCTAGTATCTACAGATAAACTATCAATGGAAACCTGCACAAAATCAAAATGGAAGCCGATGTCTTATGTCTGCATCGCATCACAGACTTTGTCCACAGGTCATGCTGGACAATAAAACTGGAATCAGGACCACCGGTCATTCTACCTTAAATCAGCCAATCATTTTCATCCTACAGTCATGCGTTGCTTTAAAATGCTATTTCATATCCTGGTTAACCTGACAAAGAGTTAATGTGGAATCCTACATACAAAACTTTCAAGGGCAATACACACAAAGCTATCTATATATATGTATACAGCCAATTCTTGACGATATAAGGTGAAGGAATATCTACCAACAATCAACCCATCGGTATCTGGAGAAACATGGGGAGTGTCTTGAATGGACCGTATATCGCTTTGTAGAACCCTACATAAAGAACCCACCTGCACTTACCATGGAGGTGTATACAGGGCAAGTCTACACAAAATCCTGGAGAATAATATTGGAACCCAATATTCTCTATATGTATCAGTCCATCCGGATTCGTGAATCGTATAGTTATGTTGCTGATCCAAAACACTGTCTACTTATGGGCTATCCTGTCCATCCTGGATATCTAAACGAAACTCTCCAACAAATCGTGTTTGCCCTTTCTGCAATGTCAGACAATATGAATCTAACCACTTATTGGACAGCAATAGGACACTATATACAAAGCCCTTCTGTATTGTGACACAGAATGTTATTATACGCCCAGTTAACAACCCTTTCTAGACATGATCTATATTTTACCAAATATACGAAAACTCTCCGTATTGTTTCATAGATACTTTATACACATGGCCAGTCTACAACCCATTCTGGACACCTAGGGGTGACCCTATATTGAAAACACGTCTGTCTTGTTTCAAACACAATGTTCCAACTACAACCTATTCTGGAGCATCAGACTACAACCTATTCTGGAGCATCAGACTACAACCTATTCTCGAGCATCAGACTACAACCTATTCTGGAGCATCAGACTACAACCTATTCTGGAGCATCAGACTACAACCTATTCTGGAGCATTAGACTGCAACCTATTCTGGAGCATCAGACTACAACCTATTCTGAAGCATCAGACTACAACCTATTCTGGAGCATCAGACTACAACCTATTCTGGAGCATCAGACTACAACCTATTCTGGAGCATCAGACTACAACCTATTCTGGAGCATATATCAATGGGAACCTAGATATCAAACCTCAAATGGGAGAGGTATTCAGATAGGTTGCTAGCTTATTTACCAACCCCTTTCTCTTTTTGAAATAAATATTGTTTAAACCAGATATCAAACCCTTAATCACCACAGACAATGCAAACAGAGCTACAACCCTTTCGATACAACAACTAAATGGGAACCTAGGTACCAAACCCTTGTCATCACGGACAATCTAAATAGAGACAGTATACAACCCATTCTAGCCAACAACTGGAGAGAACCCTACATTCTAGCCCCGTCTGTATTGATTCAAAGACAATGTATACAAAATCAGTATACAAACTATTCTGGACCATGTCAGAATGGTAACCCGGGTACCGAGTCCTTGTTATCACAGAGAATATAAACAGAACCTTCTACAACCCTTTCTGGGCTATATAAGTGAAACCCTGCCCACGGGCCTCTTCCACAGCTGATCACCCCGTCTGCAGACCAGCACCTCTAGCAAGTGCTCGTATCGATCTGATGTAACGTCCCACGATCCAGTTCCCCCCGTCAGTTCACATCATATCCAACTAGTCATTGATGAGTCCCGACAGCAGACATTTTAAAGCGTGATGATTGCTTCAACTACATGCTCTCATCCTCACCAGAAACCGAATTACTGGGCGCTGATTTAAAGTAATCTGAAAAGTGGAATAACTGCCTGTAATGTGATGGGCCTTTCCTCCGCGGGCTGATTAAACAGTTCTCCAGCTAGCAGATCAAAGTCACTGGCTAAGTCGTGAGGCTAGCAACAAGAGAATATAGCTCTCCTGGCCTTAGGAAAGTCTTCACTTATCTGCTCCTAACGTCTTAAAGGTCTTCCGAGGTCTTTTGGGAGATCTTTTGGTTTTATTATGAATCCTGTTTTGGGCATTTTTAAAGTTTCTCTTTTTGGCTATTAAAAGTTTAAATCTTTAATGTCACGTCATTGTTTCTGTCTGTCGGCTGTCTATTTTGAGCGTTTATTCCAGTGGAATGACTCTCGATTACATGGTTGTTAAAAACACGGAGATTGATGGTAGAATTCGTGTTCATTGCTTGTCGAGTTGAGCTTAATGAGTTGATGTCCTCAACTATGGAAATTCTATATAACAAGTAATATCAATTTCGATTTTTAGCTCATCAGGTCTGAAAGACCCGATGGGCTTATGGCCAGGCAAGGCGTCCGGCGTCCGTCCATCCGTCCATTCGTCCATCCGTCCGTCCGTCCATCCGTAAACTTTTCACTTTTTCGACTTCTTCTCCAGAAGCAATGACTCTAGAGAGCTGAAATTTTATGTGCATACTCCTTGGCAAATGGGGATTCTAAATTGTAGATTTCGTGACCCCATGACCCCAAATTGGGGTCACAAGGGTCAAAACCTTAAAAATCTATTTTAATCTTCTTCTCCAGTTCCAAAAGGTCCAGAGAGGTGAAAAGTTGTGTGTAGACTCCTTGGGCACTGGAGATTCTAAATTGTAGATTTTGTGACCCCGTGACCCCTAATGGGGTCACAGGGGTCAAAACCTGAAAAACCTATTTTCATCTTCTTCTCCAGTTCCAAAAGGTCTAGAGAGCTGAAAATGTGTGTGTAGACTCCTTGGCCAACGGGGATTCTAAATTGTAGGTTTGGTGACCCCATGACCCCAAATGGGGTCACAGGGGTCAAAACCTATAAAACCTAATTTCATCTTTTTCCCTAGTTCCAAAAGGTCTAGAGAGCTGAAAAGGTGTGTGTAGACTCCTTGGCCAACGGGGATTCTAAATTGTAGGTTTGGTGACCCCATGACCCCAAATGGGGTCACAGGGGTCAAAACCTATAAAACCTAATTTCATCTTTTTCCCTTGTTCCAAAAGGTCTAGAGAGCTGAAAAGGTGTGTGTAGACTCCTTGGCCAACGGGGATTCTAAATTGTAGGTTTGGTGACCCCATGACCCCAAATGGGGTCACAGGGGTCAAAACCTAGAAAACCTAATTTCATATTTTACCCTAGTTCCAAAAGGTCCAGAGAGCTGAAAAGATGTGTGAAGACTCCTTGGACACTGGGGATTCTAAATTGTAGGTTTGGTGACAATTTGACCCCAAATGGGGTCACAGGGGTCAAAACCTTAAAATCCCATTTCATCTTCTTCTCCAGTTCCAAAAGGTCTTGATAGCTTAATAGTTGTGTGTAGACTCCTTGGACAATGGGGATTCTGAATTGTAGGTTCGGTGACCCCGTGACCCCAAATGGGGTCACAGGGGTCAAAACCTAAAAACCTAATTTCATCTTTTTCCCAAGTTCCAAAAGATCTAGAGAGCTGAAAAGGTGTGTGTAGACTCCTTGGCCAACGGGGATTCTAAATTGTAGGTTTGGTGACCACTTGAGCCCAAATGGGGTCACAGGGGTCAAAACCTATAAAACCTAATTTCATCTTTTTCCCTAGTTCCAAAAGGTCTGGAGAGCTGAAAACTTGTGTGTAGACTCCTTGGCCAACGGGGATTCTAAATTGTAGGTTTGGTGACCCCATGACCCCAAATGGGGTCACAGGGGTCAAAACCTAGAAAACCTAATTTCATATTTTACCCTAGTTCCAAAAGGTCCAGAGAGCTGAAAAGATGTGTGAAGACTCCTTGGACACTGGGGATTCTAAATTGTAGGTTTGGTGACCATTTGACCCCAAATGGGGTCACAGGGGTCAAAACCTTAAAATCCCATTTCATCTTCTTCTCCAGTTCCAAAAGGTCTTGATAGCTTAATAGTTGTGTGTAGACTCCTTGGACAATGGGGATTCTGAATTGTAGGTTCGGTGACCCCAAATGGGGTCACAGGGGTCAAAACCTAAAAAACCTAATTTCATCTTTTTCCCTAGTTCCAAAAGGTCTAGAGAGCTGAAAAAGGTGTGTGTAGACTCCTTGGCCAACGGGGATTCTAAATTGTAGGTTTGGTGACCCCATGACCCCAAATGGGGTCACAGGGGTCAAAACCTATAAAACCTAATTTCATCTTTTTCCCTAGTTCCAAAAGGTCTGGAGAGCTGAAAACTTGTGTGAAGACTCCTTGGACACTGGGGATTCTAAATTGTAGGTTTGGTGACCACTTGACCCCAAATGAGGTCACAGGGGTCAAGACCTTAAAATCCTACTTTCATCTTCTTCTCCAGTTCCAAAATGTCTTGATAGCTTAATAGTTGTGTGTAGACTCCTTGGACAATGGGGATTCTGAATTGTAGGTTCGGTGACCCCTTGACCCCAAATGGGCAATGGGCCTTTTTTATTTGATTGTGAATAACTCAGACGTTGGGACAGGCTATCTTTCCTACACTGCCCATGACCCCATGGTCTAAACCCAAACACCTATTTCTATCAAAAGTCTGATGAGCTACAGAGCCCATGGCTCTATTTTTAATATGAAACTTTCATCACTACATTACCTCAGTTTTTTGGTTGTTTAAAAGTTCAGTGTCTGTCTTCACATTTTCCATATTCAACAGTATGACCCCGTAAGATGAAGTTGTCGGTACGATAGCATCGGTTCAGTGTTATTACAATATAAAGGTGTTAATTCGTGTCTGTGGGCAAACACCGGACGATGTACGGCTGATGGATGCCCAGGTCGTTTTGGAAATGTAAGACAATGGCACAATTTGTAGTAAGTAGTCTTAATAAGTCATATATTATCTACAAGGTATTTTGCACGTATCAAAACCAAAGCAATTTTGGTAAATATCAAATTCCCTTTGTCTCGTAGGTAGGTGGGTGGATTTAAGTGCGACGTTGGGCCTTTGCCTCGTGACTAATGCCTGAGTTCTGTCCGTGTTACATTTTTTAAGACTATCCGATATCCAAACTGTAAACATTATAACATTAAGTGGTCCCTAGTTTCACACACTGACCAATCGAGACCTTCTGAAATTCAAAGACATTCTTCAGATTTAATTGAGTCGACTTGTCATGACTTTCATGGACCTCACATACAACTTAAAGCAAATTATTCTAAGAAATGATCACTTCATATCAGCATATACAGCATAGGTCAATGTTTATTATATGAAAACATATAGAAGCTCTGCCGGGACCGAATAATTATGTCGGATTAGACAGATTGTCGGATTAGACAGATGTCAATGTAGACAGATTCCACTGTATAGTATTTGTACATAGCAATGTGATGAAAATCAGTGAAGGACTCGTCACGTCAGTACGAGGATGGTAAATATACGCTTTATCAATATTATCTATGATTTTTTGTTTCATAAAATTGCTATAACGCGCAAGCTTGTTAATATCTAAATAATTATATATCTATCTATCCATAACATAAAACATCATGTACACTTTAGAAAGTCACAAAAGAAGGGTATTGTGAAATTGTCATATCAATGATATCAATAAGTAATAATAAATGCTATCGCGTTTCACAAAAATAAAGGTTTTATCATTGTAATCTTCTGTCGGAATAAGGAATAAGGATGCAATAAACTTGTTTTCCTTACTTTTCTCGAACACGATAATAGAAATAACAGCTCATCATGCTTAATTACCATTCAAGGTAAGTCAATCTGATGAAATGAAAAACTTATCTTTATGAGAAAAGCAGCTGATAGACAAAATGCCTATATCATAACTGTTATTTGTGTTTTAATGTATTTTGATAATGTCTTTTGTGATAACAATATTTGGTATTGTCAGATAAAAGTATTGGTTTTACTTCCCACATTGTAATTGTAATAGATTTTATTTTTGATGAGAAAGTTCATTTCTCAAGGCTGTTTTCTTTACTATACGAGAAACCATTATTTTGAAACCAGTTTTTCCAAATGAAAATTTTAGCTTGATTGATAAATGTAAAGAAAATAATGCATCGACTAGCAAGAATGTTTATTAAAGAATCACAAGATAAAAAGATGATATATAGATGATTAAGGTAAAATAGATAAAGATAAATATAAAGATAGATTTATGCGTATTTTTAGAGGTTAAGATTTAACGGCTTGGTACAATTCTCGTTCTTGTTAAAATGACATATGCCAACTACATGAAAAAATTTAAGTGTTGATTTCACATAAAACAGTGTTGGATTAGAATTAGGAAACTCGTAAGAGAATCTAGAAATTATTTTTCAAACGTATATATCTAAATGGAATTGCAAATCGATGAATAAAAAACGAACAGGATAAAGATAGATTTCATAAATTATGTTTACTCTAGAAACTTTTTTTTTTTAAAATAAAGCATAATTTACTAAATACAGTTATGCAAGCAAAAGAAACATTTCCTTTCGAGTTCAATTGGAGTGATCTCAATTAATGTGCATTATATGTTAAACCGTTATTAACATTAGTTACTATCGCAGACTAGTGTTCCATGGTTCTTGTTTCGTATCCAACTGGATACGAGAATATCTTACATTAGCCATTCACTTAGTATATATATATATATATATATATATATATATATATATATATATATATATACATATATATATATATATATATATATATATATATCGAATGCTAATGCTATATATATTTCCAAAATCGAAACGTGCAGGAGAAAATTTTGAGTGCTGTTGTTTTTTTAACAACGCTTTTAACTATGAAGACTGTGCACTTTATTGAACTTTCACCTTATATATATATATATATATGATGAGGTAATAATTTGCATTTTATCAATAACCCAATGCAATGTTTTGCTTAATTTCAGATTGGACGACAGCATACGTAGTGAACAACTGAACCTGTCCTCGTATATTGCAATATAGTTGCTTTAACAATCGTCTTCTCTAAACCCTTGCACAATGTGCTATCATAAATATGGACTAATTGACGTGCAGTGAAATCAGAGGAGCCTGCGAATTAACACAATGGTTATAAAAATGTCACATTGCTCAAACAGATAACCCCTTTTGTGAAGGAAACCATTTGTTTTCCATCCAATACCTCCGATGTCACAGTGGAGTACGAACGGCATTGTTATTGCGTAAACGAATGCTTTCCCTGTCTTCTGCGCCGTACATATATGAAAGAACGAAGGGAAAGGTGATGCTTTTAACGCCAAGAAAAGATTTCGTTCCATCAGTAAGAGATTTAGCTTCATGTTTCTTTAATGGAATGTTAAATCTTATAATCATAAATTTCAATATCAATTCTTTTAAATGGATCTCTTTATTATGTTTTCATCACAAGTCTTGTTGGGTGAAAAGCTAAACTTTTGGAATTGAAATACTGACGATTGGTGTCCGATTCGGAGATTGCACTGATTTTGAATACTGAAAAGAGTACAACGGTTTGTACTTTGTAGAATGGAAACATATTAATGTCACGATTATTCTTTATCCAAAAGAATCTATTTCAGGGGTGGTTATTGAAAAGGGTATTCAAATTAAGAATCCTCTCTATTTCATCGTATGTCAAACAACAATCTCATTGAAATCTGATAAGATCTATTACTACTATCTCACAGCGATGTACGAATGATAGGTTCCCCCTGATTTCAATGAGATTTGTAAAAGTCTTTTTTAGCTCAATGAAACCTTTTTCATGGATAAACGGTGCCTCTGAAATATGTCTCATTAGCAGCTTCATATTATTTTATTCAATATTTCAAGTTAACAGCAATTTTCATTTGTTCTAATTAAAAGTTGCTGAGGGTGAATTATGCTTTAACAGGCGATACAAGATGGCGTGCGTTATATTTGCTGATCATTTATTTCGAGCCGTGGTTTCCATTGTTCGTGGATTGAGTGACGGGCATGTTATATAGAATTAATAAGCGCATGCTTTGCAGTATTGTATGACTGATTCTTGAAGATTCGTCACAGCACTAGCACCTGACTATCGGTACTGTTCACCTGCTGTCGGCATAATCCAATGCGCATGCGTCACTGCGTAAGATTATTGTGTGTTTTCATTTCAACGCGTGTATGTGTTGTGGGTTTACACAATGAAGCACTCGCAACCGCCGGCGAACGTTGACATGTCGAAGTGATACAAACATGCGCGAGTGCGCAACCGCAGTCCGGTCACGTGTCATATGCATAGTGGCGTACACATCCACATGTAGATCAAGCACGCCCAACAAAACGTTAACGCATTAAAACGAACAAAGGCAGGTTTTCCAAATCGCTTTAAACCAATAACAGAATATCCAAGGGAGAGCATTAGTTTTACAATGTTAAGGCACAAATTATGTCAAGATATTCATTCGAATTTAATTAAATCATTTATCTGATAAAATATAATTAAACACATGCTGGGCGACACAAGACGTCTCCTGAACGATTCGATGACTGATAAAATAAAGTATCACTGATAACGTAACTAAGGCGTTTTAAACTAAAGTTAACGCCTTTTGTGACAAAGTAATACTGCGAATCTTCACTTAGCAATATTAAATAAAAACAGTGGTACCTACAAAATTACAGTGACCTATTTAAAATAATATTCTTTGATTTACAGTATTTAATGCACCAACATATATGCACATCGATAACTTGAATGACTAGGGTAGATTTGGGTGGCTTTTGAAACTCGTCTTTCTTTATAAAGTTGAATTGGTCCAAGGACAAATAACCAGAAACGAGTGTAGAAAACAAAAGCATTCATCCTGTAAATAAAACACATGAATATCTAAATATTATACTTTTACTTTTTCTGGGCGAGTCCACTTAGAGAAGAGTCCTACACTAGAAGCTATTTATGCAGGAAGTTGTTTTGATAGATCGTAGGCATATATAGGTATATACTAATATGAACCAGTATTAGTCTATTTTCAAGGCGCAAATGAAGAAAGAATACTAAAAATGTAATTTATATGTAAATACATTTAAAGACTAAAGTACAAAGAAAAAAATCTAACCTGAATTAATTCATTTTTCAAAATTTCAATTTACAAATCTATAACTAATTTTTTTTGTTAACTGAAAAATGAAATATATGCTCTGTTAAACACATTATTTATTCGTCCATTTATGGTCCGATGTCATGTTTGAAGAGTAAGTTTATAATTGATGATAACTCAATAACATGTTATTGCCAATATATTTCGAAAACTCTGCATAAACATTTCTAGTTTAAATTGAAAAAGTTTCTGAGTGAAATTGAATTATAGATCTCTTAAAATATATATGATGTATGTTATCTATTAAATATGTGTTAAAATAAAATTCCCGATGGAAAGCAGTTTTGACAACTGTTAAAATTTTGACATTTTACCCATTTGACAACTAACTATTAACATTTTCGATCGTTGATTTGACATGTAAAATAATTTTGGATTAATTGAGAATATTGTTACTATGATAACTTTTGAATGATTTGACATGTTACTACTCATTTTACAATGATATCTAACTTCATTAAGTAACGGTCATTAATTTCATATGGATATTTCTTTATAACTTGAAAAAATGATATTGATATTGTCCGTCATCGATATCCTGACTAAGTAAATTCACGATTTATTCTTCTGACATTGAGATTAAAAAGCGAAGTCGAACCTAACCTTTATTCCATGGAACGAAGAAGTTAGGAAATAGGGAGTGAAATGCATATTTGCATGTAAATCCCCTACATCCATCACAAGCGCGGACCTGTCAGTTTGGATGAAGGATCTACCTATTTCCCTTTATCTGTTGAGAAAGCTCTATTACCCGGCCAGTGCTCTAACCAAAACAATAATACAAATTTCATCTTATTTCAGGCCCCTAGCCTCCCCTTCCCGTCACTTAGAATTGGTCGAGGCGCCAGTACCGTTGACCTTGTCAATTTTATTTATGATGGAGATTTATTACGTAGAACCGGAAGTTGAATAATAATGGCGGCAAGCTCTTCTCACCTCACCCACAGGAGAGTGACAAACTTGGTTACGAGCAGACTGGCGGCCATTGAGGCATAAGTAATTTCCATAAATTCTTGCAGATCGTTGAGATATGAGGCAAGAGTCAAACAAGCTTTACTTGAGTAGTCTCGGTAACGAGTGCAGTGCAAGGAATCGAGCCCAATCAGATAGTAGGAACCTCTGGTTTTATAGTTGTCGTAAAGACGTCCTGTTAGGCTGGTCTGTGTGTGAGTTACATGGCAGAAGGCAATCACCCTGGATGAGATTAAAGATTGGGCGTGCAAGAATACAATACAACTGGTCTTTCAGACAGTAGTGGTCTTTATCTACACTTTCCTAGGAGCAGGGGGTAAGCGTTAAGAAGAGGGGTCAGGTCTGTGGCTGCTGACCCCAACCTCGTCCCCTTTCTCCTTCCGCCTTGTTACATTCTCTACACTTCTACATTACCACGGGTTCGCATGGTTGCGCTTTTTACGCTGGTTTGCCTCCAAGCAATGGAAAACAAGGTTAAAGGACGACCGGTCTCTTTAATATGGTTTTCTTTAATAAATGACGGTTTTACATTACAATGCTGCTCTTGTTCTGATATCGTATTAGCCAAATGTTGTCCTGTAGGAACCTTTGTGAACTCTGTCTCTGTCTCCGGGAGATTGTCCCTCCTATAAACAGAATGCTGTTCCATCAGGGAAAGATCTGCACTGGAATCAATGCAGGACTAATGCACTGACAATAACACTCAATTAAACCGTGTTATTAACTACGCGAAATCAGTCATAAAGCCGGAAAATTGCTCGAAATGAAAACAAAGGGGCTTTTCCGCGATCTGGCGAGTCGATAGGGGCTAGAGGACATGCCCCAAGCATTATCTATATTAAATCAACAATCGCTCTCCAAGTCTTCTAATCCTGCAGTCGGTCCGGATCTGTGAGAGATCTCCGGTCGTCTGCTGATGACCTCTTCATTATCTTGTAACGTTCGGGAGAAAACTAAACTGTCGTAGGCTAGATTAGAAGTCATGACACCAGATTAACAGCGCCATTTCCTCCGCTAGAGTCATACTTCCATTTGGCTGCCTGTCTGTTGGGGTTGGCGCGATAGATTTAATGGCCGTACCAAATGGAAGTGGCGAGGCTAGATAGTCGTCTGCTCCGGCTCGTTTCGGCAGAGTCCAATATACTAGCCCCTTCTGAATGCCGTCCTTGTCACCAGCGATGAGAAATTGTCTTCGGGATGAATCAAATTTGTCGTAAATCACCCTTGAATCTGTCTCCCGCGCGCCCAAAGGTCGTAACTTGGAATTTATCAGCTTGCCCCAGCTCGTCTGTTTCCGGAGTCCACGTACTTGCGCCATAATGCCAGCCTTCTTGTAGCGATTTACTACCGCCCGAACCCATACACATCCCATCTCCCTTCCTTTATGGCAAAACGAGACAGTTACTGAGCACGGAGAAAGAATAATGCCGACCCATGGGGACACTTGCAATTTCATTTGCGCTTCGCCCGCATCGTTTAGCTCGCATCTCTGGGAAGGAATTTGTTAGATTGTGAAGCGCAATGCCCAAGAGCGACTCTCAATCTTATAGACAGTTTGATGCAAATAACGGGGATGAGAAACGACAAATAATGTCAAAGATTAGACAAAGTGCCACGTAAACAATCTCCATGATATAGAATATCGTAATAAAGTGTCGACCGCGCAGCTTTAGATGTGACAGGGGTTCTAACAAGCTTCAAAGAAAGATATTTCAACTCAGTGTCGCTCAAACTTGCAGTTAGAATTCTTTACGTAATAAGTCTTGACATATTCTCACAAAAGTGGAAATTCATGGTTTTTGAAGATTCAAGACGATCGTAAATTATAAGTAGATTGAATAATCCAAACTTTGCCCTTTGACGAGCGTATCAAACTGCTAGCACATATTACGTCTTGGAGTCAAACTTTTTGCTATGTATCCCTTGCTGCAACATTGCAAAGATAAGGTAAGATACGAGAAACGAACGTTTTGTTATTTGTATGCTTGGTGCCTGTTTCTCTAACTGAACGAATTTTCAGCACGGTATTCTTGCAGAGAATGTTGACACTAAAGTCTTATATCTTTACTGCCCAAAAGGCGCCAACACCTCTTTGCTATTATTTAACTTTTATTGAACATGTTTAGTAGAAAAAACTCTTAAAGTCAAAATTTTGTTTTGTAGAAATTGCTTTAACATTTTCACAGGAAAAAAGAAAGCAAGGTTTTGTATTAGTGATGCGAGTCTCATATCATTACTGACCAAAAGGCACCAACAAGTGTTTGCTGTTTAACGATTATAGAATATTTTTAGTAGAAAAAACTGTTTAAGTCAAAATGTTGCTTTTTAGAAATTGCTTTAACATTTTCACAAGAAATGAGAAAGCAAGGCTTTATATTAGTGATGTGGGTGTATCTGTAACGTATGTTGGTTATCCTCCATTCCAGACATTTTCTACCCCATGAGATGAGACAAGCATGGTATGTGTCAAGATAAGACACGTTTCTATATTAAACAAAATTAAATCGTCGCCTGAGCAATAACATGACGACATGATCGTGTCATTACATCAGAGCATTAATTGATGACGTCATATCATTGTTGCTATCAGTAACTAATGACTGATAACACGTTCCATAGTTATTTTCACTCGTGACAAATATCACATTTTATTTTCATTGTTAGATTCCGGTATTTTACCGGTAATTATATAGTAAAGATATGTATTACACCATTGTCAAGAAACGTATATTGGTTCTTTAATTATCCCCTTTTTCAGGCACCAAAATCCCATTTTACTGTCATCATCCCCCCCTTGCATAGGCGAAAATTACATGCTACAAGAGAATAGCTATCTTCGTACGTCTGTAATTAGAACTTTTCTACTTTTTCATGATCTACATGTACATGAATTTTTTTATATTTTCAATTTCACAATCTACATTTTTTAATGTTATTTATGTTTTATCATTTCTTCATACACCTTCTTCTTTCTCCTCCTCCATCCCCCATGTCCAGCCGATGCTCGCACGTATCACCGCAATGCATAGTCACAATGATTTTGCGGGCTTTCTCCCTTCAAAAATACTTGCAGCCGTGATATAAGTGAAATACTCTTGCAAATGGCGTTAAACCCCAAGTCACCTCACTTTCATGATAATCAGCATTGAACTTCTTCATCCATAAACTCTACCTTTATCAAAATGACTTCGTTTTGTAACATGCGTGAGTTATAGAGTCGAACTTAACTTCCTCATACTTAAACATCAAATAATATTATCTTAGGGTAACGATACATTCGTATAGCCATAGAAACTGGAGATTATTGCAGTCACATTATACGCGACCCTTCATCCCAAAAAGTTCTTCTTTTGCAAATAAATCAATCTGCATGTTTTGTCATTGAAATTTCTTTGACACCAGGTCGTAAGCTTCAACAACAAATCACTCTCAAGATCACTTTCATACCATAAAACTTTAATATTTTTGGGGGAAGAAAACCCAACTCCTTATGAAGAGCATTTTCAAGCCATAAAACGTAAATAGTCCTCCAAGAAAAAATCAAAACCATCAAATAAACTTGCAAGACCTCTTTGACTGGGCCATGATGTCTCCAGGCCAATGTTGATGCTGATTAAAAGCAGCAATTCCTGGTCTGCGGGAAGGGGAACATCTGTATTCTACTGTGCCCAGAATACTTAAATTGGGTTCGAACAAAGAACTGGCGCCCCTTTGCCTGTGCGCTACAATAGCCGGCAATAAAGACGTGGAATCAAGCACGTAAGAAAGCTATAGTTTCCGTGCTAGTGGATTTGGGAACAATTTGGAACGTTCCTAAATTCAGCGGGGATCATCGAGGTGGGATGCAACAATGACTAGTTAAATTAAGCTACAGGTATAAATGTCACCCTAGTCATAGTAAATCCACACTTAATTATCTACAGTTTTGCAAATTAGGCTCAACATGTCCCGAGTTCCGATTTCCTTGAATAAGGATTTCCGGCATTTATCATGGTCTATGCTGTCGTTCTTTGAATTTATAAGGGCGTCGAGGAATTAAATTTTAACTTTATTTCTTTGAGTTTAGACGTTCTGTGTAAAAAGTAACCTTATTTATATGAACTAAGGTAAGCCTCTTAGGGAAATTTTAACAACTTGCCTGGAAGATACTTCTTCAATTTAATTCCCCAGCTTTTTCTATATTTTTCAATTTAAAAAGACACCAATTGGGCTATTTGAGCATACATTTTCAGCAATTAAACGTAACACCTTAACGCCAACACACTGACTTACATCTTGAGAAGACGGTTCGAACCAATAATCAATGCGCGAGAGGTTACATGTATTTCTATGCTGGAACCCATTTGTCTGGACATGGCTTTGTCGGCGATACGCTGACATACTGTTAACAGGATATTGTATTGGATTGTATTACTTTGTTCATTAATGATATTGTAAGGTTTATACTTAAAAAATAGAATTCTACTTCTCTTCATTGTTCGCTACAGTTACACATATTATCTTATCTGTGAATAGTACTAAAAGTTTCAGTAGTAAGGGCTTTTTCAAGATAAATAAAATGACCTCACGAAAACGAAAATAAATGTTTCGAATTGCAAGACAATGTGTTTCGATCAAAAGAAGTTGAATTTACAATGATTGGTTATGCTTGGCAAATATATATCCTTACCTCAAAAGATAAGAAAGGTGTTCACACAAAAATGGTAGCCAGCAACACTAGATCATTTCCTCAACGACTACGGATGATCGGGTTGAGTAATGAGATGTTTTACCATCAGAAGATCATAAATTTGGCATTAACTAATTTTCACTTGGGGAAATTTGAAGAAATAAATCGATCAAAAAACGTCATCTGTCCCTTCATCTAAGATGTTCTTAGAAAATGTTTCTGGTGCTTACAGTGAGCGTATTCTACTGTTAAAACCACTGGTCAGAATGTCTGAAAATAACTTTACAATGTGTCATCTCAATACTACAGTACAATTTTTCAGGGCACTTAATTGACCGTGGTTAATGACTTTGCACTTGTAACGAGTAATACTTTTATTGCTGACATTTCACATTCTTTTAGTCTTAAATGACAACGAATATGTCTGGAGCGGAAACTGTGATGAGAAATCATATTCTTCCAAAAAACATTTTCAAGACTTAGAAATTTTTCTTTTAAAAATTATTCCTTAAATTGTTACCATTTTTCAAAGAGTATTCTAGTGTTAAAGAATATATACTCCAGCGGTAAACAATTCATGAACACACTTAACGTTTATAACCAAAGAATCTACAGAATTCGGAATAGTGTTCTGCGATTGAGCAAAGAACTACATAAAAGAGTATTAATTCTTTGAACATGCTTAACGCCAATTTAGAAGCGAAATGGATTGGGGCTTTTTTCTAGGATTCAAAGGGTTGGTTTGCTATTGAAGAGATTGTAGATATAGATCTACCCATCGTTTGGGAATTTCTATGATATATAATTGGCATTCGTTTTTGTCGATGATTTTTATAACCAAACATCTTGGATTGTTAGCAACAATAGCTTGGCGCCCTGAAACGGCTTTGTAATCAACAATTATGTTTCCAAAGCTTGATTAAGGAGAAATGTGAAGAAAAGAGAAATATATGGAAATTAATGGAGAACTAAATCCTAACTAAGAGAACACCATATCCTGATGTTGCAAAGCAAAAGAAGGATTGTTAGGGTAATATTTACTATCAATGTTTGGTTTTAGGAGCGTGACGCCATTACTGTTTATCACGGGACACTGAGTGCAGAGGAGCTAATGTGAATTTAAATACCATTTTGAATCTGCAGTCTGACAGTGCAGGAAAGTTATACGAATTTTAAAGTGGATTAGATGACTCTTCAAATTTAATTTATTTGTTTTTATATTTAGTGTAAAAGTTCATTAAGTGTCTCTAATGACACGAGTTTATCATATTCATTGAGATTTCTTGGATCATGTGAGATCATCTGATGGAGAATATGAGATATACTGTTTATAAATTACCATTTTCATACCTGAATTTGTATTGCAATATGTCATCCAAATCTTAATAAACTTTAAATTGGAATTCAATGTATTCTGAACATTCCAGATATTGAAATTTATAAATATCATACGTAAAACATATTTTCCATAAACACAATCCCTCAAATTTTTTACGACATCATAATCTTGATATGGACTAGTATGATCTTAATAAATGACTAATTTGATCATAATAATAATTTTATCACAATTTAGGAACAAGCATTGACTAATATCTATGTATTATAATTAAATGTTGAATATTGTTACATGGTATTTCTTGCTCTTCTTGTATCCTTTTCATTTGAGAGTATCAGTATTAGACTCCAAATGTTTAAGTATATAGATTGCATATTAAAATTCATATGCCATAAAAGTGTAAAGAGTTTTCGAGATTTTGATTCCATGACAGATCCCTTTTTCAATTTCAAAGATTGAAAGAAAAATATCGAATTGGGAATTATAAAGTCGAAAAGCTTTCACATCATGTGTTAAACTTGAAACAGTCAGTTTAAAAAGTTCTCTTTAAACCCCAGTTGATAACACTAAAAACTTCAAACAACTTTTTCAAAAGAAGAGGATTATGTTATCACGAGCTAACAATTCAGGTGCGTCCATATAATCATTAGGGACTAATGCCCGAACTCATCAACACGTTATTAAGACGTTCTCGTTACCTCTGATTTATAGAACCTTTTACCCATAACTCGAAATGAACCCTCCCTCGTTTACTGAGATTTAGTTTGTCACTTTCAGCGTCCCTCATTTGTACGATGAATTTTCTGTCAATCAGCGGCTCTGAACCCCTTAGCCCCTTGCCAGAGCCTATTACAAGGACTTGTCATAGTTTGTCTGCTTGGATTTAAAGGCTTTCCAGATATGGCAGAGCGAATCCTTTACGCGACAAACCAGAGTGTTATTTATCATGTAGTCCAAGCCAGTGGTAATACTTTAACAAAGATCAATGGGACACGGTCATTAAAGTTGATTGAAAAATGACTAGATCTCGGTTTGACGTGAATAGTGGTCCCTGGATACACCGAGATGTTATTAAATGGCCAGGGAAACTCATTTCCCCATCCTTCGTTATCCCTTTCTTTAACTTGTGAAAAGTGGAAAGCATTTCATTTCCATCCTCGTCGGTAGGTTTCGATGTGTTCGAGAGAAAAAATGGCGGCCATTGTGAAATTAAAGGGAGATAAATGGCCTGGCTTCCTGCGTCTTGTTCCGAAAACGAATTACCCGCTGACAAAAGCCGAGTTTAAAATGACTAATTGGCGCGAGAAGTGTCATTAACTACACGGCGTACTCTCTTCAATTCTTCTTCTCAAAGAGAAGTAGCAGGTGGCCTGAAATAGTAAGAAGAAGCAGAATTGGAGATTTGTTCTCGATGCTGTTTTCACGTCACCTTATTCTATTTATTACGTATATATCTCCGACTCTTCTACCGTTTCCGGTCTTTAATCCAAATTTAGTGAGGGACAAATTGGATTAGGTTTGGGGGCTAATTTGGTCCCCGCAACCGCCCGTCCATCTTAATCTACGCTAATCCGATTAAGCCGATAGAAGAAGGAGGGGTAGCGTTGCTGGAGCTCCCATCTGGGGAAAATGGCGGTGACAGAGCAATACATCTTCGTGACAAGACAGAGGAGGTTCAAGCGCAGCGCACCTTAATCAAGCAAGTTGTTAGCAGTCACGGAGGAAAGCCAGGCCTCAATATATGACCCCGTAATAACATCCTTGCACGATCTGTGACGCCGAAATGTCTTATTTACGCATCCGACGAAGGGAAAAAGTTTCAGCTTTGTTGGACAACGGCCATTAAACAAATGTTTCTTCAGCAAATGATCGCTTTCCTTGACGGATTGCGACATCGGTTCAGCCTTAACTATGTGAATTAGATTTCATTGAACAGACAGCAGGGAAAACATATTTCAATTTCAGGGTATTGTTCCGAGAGTCTGATTATTCCGGTGGTGGCAGTTTGTTTGTCCCTTTGTTAGGAACATTCCATTCAACGATATTACGCAGGTTGCCATTGCTCTGATATCGTTGTGAAAAAAAATCCGATGTAACTATGCTTTTTTATTGTTTCGTGCAACCCCTTTGCAACTTGTGCGTCAGGCCGGTCAATCATCAAACCAAACGTGCTACCTTGCGATTCTTTTATTCGTTTACACACGACTTGTGTCGACTTTTTCCTGTATTTTCGACCAGTAATTGGGTAACAAATGACACGCGGACGTTTTATGAACTTGGTATATGGCATCTGGCTTCATTTGGGATTTTAGATGTCAGATTAAAAGAGGTTCGTCGCTGATATGCGATTAAGAAATGGGGGAAAAAGTGGGAAAAGAGAATAACTTGAACCTTGAAATGCCACTCTATGTCAGAGCGGTTACCGCGGCTGTCCTGTTTCTATCAGTCAATCACAGCCGCACGAAGAGGCCCTGTCAATCAAATTTCAAGTCATGCGAATTTCAGCAAATTGATCGGTTAACTTATACAAAAAGAGACTGATATTATAAGGCAAAACCGTAAAAACTCAAAGCAATGTTGATTCAGCGTGACGTTGACGGCTTTAAAATGGTTAATTTTTGCATGATTTAACTTTACTTTTTATTTACTGACTTTCAGATGCTGCTCATTTGAATTGAGTGTCTTTTCATGTTTGATTTCACTTTAATAAACGCCACGATGGTATTTTAATTGGAGCCGGAATTCACTGTTGATATGAAGATACATTAGAGACATATCTAAACTGTTAACGTATCTGGATATCGCCAAACGTCATTTTATCGAAAGCGAAAATTAATTACCCAAGTCAAATTTAGATTCGAAGAGAATTTATTACATTTTCGTCAGTAAGAAACTTTCCGAAAGCCGAACCTAATCATAAACCTTCCTTGACGTCAAAAGCAATACAAACATCAAACTGCTTTCTTTTGTTTGTGAGTTTGTGCCTATTATTTCATATTATTTGTCATTTTGTCATTATCAGTTGGCAGGCGGGTCGGGTTATACTATTTTTAACGATTAACGTAGTCTCTCCGCTTGTCAAGTGACAATTCTAACAATCTGGCTATTGCTAATCAGTGTCAACGAGCAATACTTAGACTTCAGTTGTCAAATTAAACGCATTCACTCTAAAGGTAGATATAATCACGGGGGATGTTCAGATTTAGAAACAATTATCTTTATCATCAAATCATAATCTTGTTATGAGTCACATCTATAATATGCATTTAATACACTTAAAGACATTGACATTGTTTTTATTTCGTTAGTTTAAAAGAACATAAATCTGCCATTTGTAAGATCGGTTTTGACGGTTATTGGTGATTTGTGGACTTTAGGTGTGAGGGTCGGGTTTTATTCCCAATAAAGTGACTGTTTAGAATGGTGAGAGAAATCTGATGACGTGACCGCTACTTGTGGAATGTGGTCCCCCATTGGGAGGGGTTTTATGGGGGACCTTGCTGACCGAAATAGGTAGGTGGCCTGGGAAGGTTATTGCGTTTAACATTGGTTTTAAAGATTTGTTGATTTATTTGAATTAAATTTTTATCTGTCATCCCATCCTGTGAGTAGTTAAAATGACTGTATCGGGGTATTTTTGTTTTGAAATGAAATTCAAGGGGACATTCAAGTTTATACATGTATGTATTAGTGCATGAGTGTAACATAACCCAGTTCAAACATGTTACTGATGGTAACGTTTTGGTTGATTTAGATTTGGAAAGTGGAAATAAAAAAAGAATAAGAAGTGAGGCCGTTCATTGGCGCTACAAGTGTGGGAAGCCTTGCTACGGAAATACAAGGGATTGATGATTGGTTTTGTCATAAATCATCTTTAAATAGTTGTATTTTCTATAGACAGATATATAAATGAATGACACCGTTTTTTTCATGTCATTTCCCTCTAAACAAAATGGCGGACGGGTTGCCGATAGGTCAACCTCTTCCCTAGTCTAACAATTAGACTCTGAAATGAAAATGTATCAGTTAATGAAAATTTAAAATAAAATAAATGAAATGAAAAGGAGACTTAAGCTCTCAAGTCTTTTTATAGACTTGCTAGGCTTCTTACTTACTTCAGGGTCTACAGTCTACCTCTTCCCTTTCTCCCTGATCTGTCCACTCTCTTTTGGATGCTTATCATCCACGTGTTTAATAACTGAAATATTGTTCAAAGTACGTTAAACTCGAACTCACTCACTCACTTAACAGCAAATCGCCTTGTATCGCTATGATACTGTGTTATAAAGACATCATTATAAGTAGGTACAACTAACCTGTTACCAATTGTTGTCCTATGTAAGTATGTCGTTAATATAGGGATTGTAAATATATACGTGGAGATGATATAACATAAAAGATAGCATCAGAAGAAAACATAATTCTTCAGTAAATGAATTTATCATTATTTGATATTGCTTATGTGCTATAACAATACAGTCAGTTCAACAACGTTTTTCAAGAGAAAATATTTTTGTCAGTTAAAACCCCTTGTGGAAATTGTATACAGCTGCATACCGAAAGTTTGTTCATTTACCACTGAATCGTAGTGCAAATATCATGTAATTTGGGTTTCGTTTGAACGTCAATAGAATAACTTCAGCAAGACTGACAAAGGATCACCCACTGTCCATGTGTGAAATAGCCATTCTTGAACTCATTTTGGCATTGTCTGGTCACTCGTGCAAAAATTAGAATTTTGGCATATTGATATAGACAGAAGGGGTAACATTTTCGAAATTTCGATTTCGTTAAATGTCGAATAAAATGTTCTATATCGACTCTCTGAGATTAAAACCAACATAATCACATTGATTTTGTGCTAAGAAAAAACGTTACTGATTTTGAAAGAAGTTGATAACTTATAAAGGATTTTATGGAAAAAAATAAAAATTAGTGTTTTCGAAACTTTGACCCCTGGTCACTTCAATGACCTGCCAAAACTGTTACGGGTAATTGTGGGGTACGACAACCCTTTGCCTTAAAGAAGAATTGATCTGCATATGTGTATTGAAAATTCAATATTATACGTTTCTTTTTCGCAACGCTCCGATACCTTAAAGGCATCTCAAATTATATGATATTTGCACTAGCATATTCAGGTATGTGAACAAACTTTTGGCATGCAGCTGTATTTTCAAAAGGTATTTTTGAATTAAAAAGCAAATTATATAATCGTTTACATAATCATTTATCATATTCACGTCTCAAGTGTCGTTCACTACTTTACCCAACAACACAATGAGTAGGCCCAGATTTAGTCAGTGAAATATTTCAGGAAAATGCAGATCGCTTTCACTATTTATTTTTTGGTCTCGTGGTTTCATTGCATCTTGATTTGCTAAATAAGGACCCATGCTGTATTAAAGCAGCAATAGCACGTTTTATAGATAAATATAGTGTTCTCACGAAAACGAAAATGTATGTTTCCTTTTTCAAAACACTGTTTTTTAATCAAAAGAAACAGTTTTAAGACCAACGTACCATGATGGGCCAAGCTATGCCGATCTATTTTCTTTCCTCAAATGATCAAAAGGTGTTAACACGAAAATGGCCGCCTGTGGTTTTTGCTTTATATTTGATAATTTCCTTTACCACTACGGATGGGTAATGAGATGTTTTGAGCCTCTGAATAATACATTTGGCATAAGCTAATGTTTATTGGGAAAATTTAAAGAAATAAATCATTCACAAAAACGTGCTATTGCCCATATAAAGGCTTACATTTTATACATCCTAGAGCAGGACTGCACAAGAACTTGTTCACACGTTTCTTTAGTAACATTAGATAACATCTCAACACTATCAATTCTTCGTGCATTCTTGAAGTTATACTTTTGACTTTAATAAAGAAAGAACTATTATGGCATATCAAAAAAACATAAATATATCATCGACACATGCATGCTCGCTAATATATTTATAATTCTTTGACTCTCATAATGTATACAGTAAACAGCCTTGCATTTCATCATGCTCTCTTATTGAAGCGCCTTATGTTTTTTATGAAATCCGCGGATAATAATCCACCATTACACAATCTGTGACTGATGATAAATGCAGCTCTATGCTACCACATTATGGCACGCCGTTATCAATTTAATCACCGAGTTGTCACGCCGGCACCAAATATGCCACTAGTGATGAAAAGAGTAGGCTTACCATATCATTGTCCTGTCTACACTACTGGAATAAACCATTCTGCAGCCATATAAATATGTCAAAACTCTTGAATAATCTCGGCAAACTTCGACAAATATGGCACCATCTGATAATTTGTCATTACCATGTGAAATAGAACGTAAACTAATAGCTATCTCCGGAGAAAACGAGTTGCTAAGTGCGAGTTAAATCAAGTGTTTATGTGTTTTAATTTTCTCACATCCGCCCGTCACACGAGCTGCCCTCAAACATGTGTAAATTTCACTTTTTATTTCTGATGAACGAGGCAAATTTCCATCTCGTTAAGACGAGATTACGAAAGATAACGGTCGAATTATGTCTCGTGGGGCAACGTGGTTTGACGAGACCTGAGCCAGTGCAGGTCATCTAGGTCTGATGTTTCTCCGATGTAGTTGGTGGCCACAAACTGCAACCGCCCCAGAGCTTCCATTGCGTCCCAACTGCCCGTCTATCCTCAGTGGATGGTATTTGCAGTTGGCGATAAGTTTCTTTGTCAGCCCGAGTGATATATCTTTCTGTACTCCGAGGAAATTGGACTCGCGTTGCTGCTCCTATACATCATGGCGCTTCCAATCTCCCGACCAATTTCTCTCCGCCAAAAAGATCCGGCAAGAGAGGTCACAGCGGAGCAAGAGGGAAATGCAGCCCGACAGAGCGTTAGAAATAAAAAGGCGGCTGAAGACAGCTTGAAATGTGTAATCTGTCAGCCTGTCAGTCATAATTACAAGCACATTTTCTCATAATAAACAGCGTAATATATCCTTGTAAAAACAACAGCAGGGAGGTTCGGCTAAATTGGCCTGACGTTGTACGTCGGTGCAGCATCAAGGGTGTGGGTTACAATCCTCCCGTCATGCGCTGACAGGCGAAGGGGGGAAGGGAGGGGGAGGATGAGGAAGGGGAACAGCCTGCGTTCCTCTGACAGATAGACGGAGAGCCCACCCTGACAGAAGCTTTTCAGCCCGCCACCATTCTCCAACGTGTGAGCAATTAATTCTGCGTTCCACTGAAAGGGTTAGTTTGGCACATGAAGTCACAGTAGATTTCAGCTAGCATCAATCACCAGCCTCCTTCATCACCGGTCCCCACTCTCTCACCCACGGACCAGCCAGGGGAGTCGGGCCTCTGGAGGGGTGCCTGTGTACACGGGAGGGGTGATGAAGGATCCTGACAAACTTTCAGGAACTTTCTCCATATGGCCCCGCGTGTTCTCGTTCTCAGTCGAAAGACGTGCACCTTGTGTTGAGTACATATGTAGACTGAAATATAGTCACAGTCTCGACCATAGTCCTGCTCCAAGATGTGTAAAAATAGTAGAAGCCATGATGAATCTAGATTCTTATTCAACTCAACAATACAACAATAGAACAAAATTAAGCATTACGTCATTTGATAACGTGTATCGAGTAGTAGTAGTAGTCCATGATATTTTAAACCAAACATTCGCCCAAAGACCGAAGCGTAATCTCTTGAAAAGCAAGTCTAGATAGGGCTGAACATCAACCTCCAAATTCTCTTACGGTCTTTTCTGTGTTAAACTTTTTAAACTTATTTTTCGTTCATTTTGTCCCTCGGCCACTTTGTTTAACTCCTCTGGGAATAGGTCTCTTATCTCTAAGGTCCTTGAATTCTTAAAATTGGTCATCTAGCTGCTTGTTGATAACGTAGCACTTGTTGATATGGAAATTTACCCTTTGTAACATTTAAGATATCTATATCATTTATAGATAAAGATCAACATGTCAGACGAATATGTCATTTCGTATGGAGGCTCGAAGTCTGAGGTTCTATCAAATTTGACGAGATCAAGAAATGGAATGAAATGTATCAACACTTCACAGAAAATAAAGGACATTTCTTGCACACTGTAGAGAAAAATGTGACTGCAGGAATTCTCCTGTGGTTGCACGCCCACAGAAATTAACCTCAAACTTTGACAGACGTTTTTATTACGTATTTTCTTGCATATAGTCTCCTTTAAAAAATGTAAATAAATTGTAAAAAAATTAGCAAAGCTTTAGCAAAGTTATAAATTTGTATCTCAGATCACTGATGTTTTTTTTTAGAATTAGATGATGAAATACGACATATTAAATCACGTAATTTGTAACAAAAACCTTTTCTAAACAAATTACTATGACGCGTGATCTAACTTGAAGAAATCAGTAACAAGTGAAAGGTTTTAACGTTGAATAGATAGCCAAATCATACCATTCTCATACATGTATTCAGAGAGTTGAAAGATTATACAACTCCCAGCATTGTGACTCTTTAAGAAATGGACAGTTCTGAAACTCAGCAGTACACTTGGGTAACAGGTTTGGAAGAGGAAGTAATATAATAACAACCTTGCGTACAGCATGGTTAGAGTTTGCATTCCAAAAGGTGTTTGAGGAGAATAAAGAACGATGCTATTTCTTAGACCATGAGTAAGCTTTTGTTTTGTTCCCAATGTGAACTATGTTTATATTTTTAATCAAGGTACTACATATTGGAATAAATTCATATATATAAATTGGCTATGAAATAATAGTTTTTGATATCACATGAACCTCTTTAGAAGAACGTAGTGAATACAGACAAGAGCAATCCGTTCCATTCGGAATTTCAAAACAGAACTTCAAGCGCCATACTATATAGGTAATGATTTAGGAAATATCATCTTATTTCAAAGTCTTTACCACACCATTACAATTGACTCTTTGCATTCTTAAACTTCACATTGTATCAAATATCAACCGTAAACCTTTTTCGAATTACTTTCGTGGATATATACATATACGCTATTTAAACAAAAGGTACGAACTAAGGTGTAAAGATTGTTAGATACGAACAGGAACTCAACCAAAACCAAGCTTACGTCTTAAAAGTAGTTTGACATCCCAACGAATAGAACGTAACGAACGAATAAAGCAATTAGTCCAGCCACGTAATTTAGATTTGTGTAAACGTAAGATAAACACTGACGTGTTGGTGTGATGCAAGGCGCACTCATTGCCCTGCTCGGAGTTCAGCATATACTCTATAAAGTGTATGACATTATGTAGCTCCACACACCGATAACCTTGAAACGTGGATCGTATAGCAATCCCCAATTTCCTCACGCCCGTCCATCTCCCTCCTGGTTCCCATTCTCGAAATTCCTGATGTCGGTGTGCATGATTTGGAAACTAATGACTACGTTAGGGCGTACAGCACGCCGCTAATGTCACGATAAACTGTAGCACAGCGGTGAATCAAGTACCGCGATTCTTGACTTTTACGTCAGCTGTGATACGGTTTGCTGTTTATACTTGGTCCAATCAACAATAAACGTCGAACAGTTATGTCTGTTCTGTTCTTTGTTATGTATTTTTGCGTAATTTCAGTAAATATTATGTGAAGTGGTAATTTTAAATGATGATTTCGAGTAATATCAAAAGTTAAACGTCAAATTGTTATTGGTAGACTATTTTCATTATGTGCAGCCCAAAAGAGTTCCCAAAGAGACTATGTCTACAACTGTTTTAATTCCAATTGCGCACGAATGAAAAAATTAATTTTATGCAACATATGTTTTGGTTAACGGCAGTCGAAACGAGTGTGGCTGAGAGTGATCTCCCTTGTCTGACAGTTATGGGACATGAGTAGCCACGCTGTTGAGTAAATGCGGTAGGTCGATGTACTCCTGTATTCGCTATAAAATACCTGGAAGCGTATCTGAAATCACTTTTAGTCACGTCGAGGTGTTTTGTCACCCGTGATGTTGCTTGATAACCCGGATGTCTTACTTTTAACGCACTCGTAATTGTATAAGGTTTAAGTCTTCTACTTAATACTAACCTGAGCTTGTATCACGAATGGAATCTGTAAGATATGCATCCTCATCTTTGAACTTTCTTAGTACTTACTCCCGGGATATCTTGAATTAGTTAGATGTCGTAAGTAAATTCACTAGGATATTCAGATCCACGTTTTCTTTCCTACGAGAAAAAAACCCCATAAAATCAGTTTATTAGAGACATAAGTTACGAGTATATTATACGTTTTTACGTATTGATATTTTAACTTTAAATACTTTTGTTTCCTTTCATATTTTTTCTCTATGAAGTTATGATATTCTCACAATTTGTTTAATCTTATAGAATGATACAAGGTGATGGAAAACAAATATATGAACCAGCTGAAAGTACAGTCACCCGGATGGGAATTACTTCACTTTGTGTAATCGTAATCACACGTCCGTGAATTAATGCAAAAGTACGCCATGACATTTTACGAATCTTTACGACATGTTATTTATGTTGGGCAGTTATTTATGGTGAACAATTTTCCTGCGGGAAAAATCTGTTGCTGTCTGTTCATCCTGATAAATCAATGATGAGTGATGGAGGAATGTGAGAAGTCGCAGGTAAATAACATAAACAGAGGCTTTCTCTTTGACTTAGTCTGTCTGTCGATGAGACCTACGGCTGTTCCTTGTAATCGCATTTTCTCCTCTAACGAGATTTCAAATGTGCATCCCGAAACTTTTATGTTGGGAATTACCAAAGCATGCACTATCAAAATGACTGGCTGTCAAACTAGTTAATTTAGCAACATGAAACGTCTGTCAATTGGATTAATGCAACACTCGTCAGTCGATTTAGCACCGAGGTTTGAACGTGTTCTACGGATTTGTGCGAAGGATCAAAGAAACAGGTCTCTGGGAGGCTAGAAAAAGCAGACGAACTCGAGTCTGGCAAACGTGAAACCAGGCAGACATATCACAAGGGTAGATGGGTTATGGAATCGCAGTGCTTTATGTTCAAAACGGGAGTCTCCTGCATGGTGCTCATTATGTATGCTAAATAATTACAGCAGACGACATCGAGAAGAGCAGACGTGAAACCAGGAATCTTCTGTACTGAGTACTGGGTAGGTTTTGGACTTGGACTGATGTGTAACCAAATTTAGAGATGACTGCATGACGCTAATAATGTGACAAAATAATTACAGCAGACGAGTCGGAGAGGAGCAGACGTGAAACTAGGAAACTTCAGAGTACCGGGTTGATTGTGGACATGGACTGATGTGTAGCCGAATTTAGAGATTACTGCATGACGTTAACGCTGTGACTAAATAATAACAGCAGACGAGATGGAGAAGAACAGACTAGGAAACTTCAGAGTACCGGGTTGGTTGTGGACTGATGTGTTTCCAAATGTAGAGATTACTACACAACGCTAACACTGCGACTAAACAATAACAGCAGACGAGATGGAGAAGAACAGACTAGGAAACTTCAGAGTACCGGGTTGGTTGTGGACTGATGTGTATCCAAATGTAGAGATTACTACACGACGCTAACACTGTGACTAAATAATTACAGCAGACGAAATGGAGAAGAACAGTCTAGGAAACTTCAGAGTACTGGGTGGGTTGTGGACTGATGTGTATCCAAATGTAGAGATTACTACACGACGCTAACACTGTGACTAAATAATAACAGCAGAGAAGATGGAGAAGAACAGACTAGGAAACTTCAGAATACCGGGTGGGTTGTGGACTGATGTGTATCCAAATGTAGAGATTACTACACGACGCTAATGTTATGACCAAATAACTACATCGGACATGATCATCGAAACAGACGTGAAACTAGGAACCGTCTGACTAGAGGGTGGTGCTGCGCAGACGAACTGGGTTCTTACTGCATGATGCTAATAATGTGAATGTTTGATTAATTACAGCAGGTGGAGAACATGTTTACACTCTCAGAAGACTTCCCTCAACTTGTTGTCCATTTCCTACTCTCAGAAGCTAAGGGTCTGATCGGGCCCTTCAGCGATTCTTAGGTTGGTAGGTGGCCCACATAGCGAACCCTTTGATCTCGCAGGCTAGTTTGCCTCCCTCAAGAAACTTTCACTCCTCTTAGTACATCTGTTAGAGTGTTTACTGAAGAAAACACTCATTTATTAATATTTGTAGAGTAACTGGGTGATCAAGTTACGCCAAGGGCATCCACTAACGCAAGCAGGCTCTACAACATCAAAAGGCGAGTGTCTGAGCGCGGCTTGTTTGCATGGCACATACACCTTTGGGAGATCAATCAGCGAGCCAAAGTATGCTGAAAGCTTTTAGATTAAATCATAATTAACTTTTTTGCTGTGTCAAAACCAGTCTGGTTTGACGGGCAAATGTTGCTGTAGCGTGAACAAGAGCCCGAACCTCGTTGGGACCGGCTTGTCTGTATAGCTTACCAGCTTACGATGCCTAATTCAATTGGCGCGACGTCCGACGTGTTTCGAGTTTGTTTGGAACAAGGGGAGATAGGGGGATGAAGCGAACATTTAAATGTCAGCGTTTCTCAGTAGAGGGAACATGAAAAGTAATATATAGCATTGTTGCATCTTTTGTTTGACATCCACTACTTTAATCGTATTGCCGGGGTTAATCTTATTTAATTATTCCTGAAATGTTCTTGTAATTTATCAGGCTAGCTGTTAATCCAGGCACTTTAATCCACTGAAGGCAAACAGGGTCTTATCTCCTTAATATGACAGCTTATGTGATTAATCTCCGTATGTAATTTCACATCACTTATAAAGTCACGCTAAGCATGGATCAAGTGTAAACCTCTCGCTAAGCTATGGCAACAAATTGAGAAATTATTCATTTTTTGTCAACAGCACTCTGGTTAGCTTTTATTTATTTCGTTTGTCTTAGTGATCCATCTTAGTAAAAACATGCGTAGGGCAAGGGACATACCGTCATTGTCAATTAATCAGCGTGTAACTGGGTTTGTTTTGCAGACGCCGTACCTCTTATCCTATAACTTCAATTGTAGGCATTCAATTTGCAACTAAAAAGGGCTAATACCGCAAATCACACGAAGGTGAAAAGAGCCAGATCATCTTAGTATGTACTAACAGCGCCACCTGTCACGATTAATGCGCATTCCCTGGTGGCGAAAGCCTCGAGAAGGGAGATAATCGAGTTATAAGCCAGACGGGGCGTTCCTGTGACGAATTTCAAATGGACCTTAATGCTTTGTATTATCCATGTTGGTTGATCTTACGACTCTAATGTCTACATAAGACAAACTTCTGCCAGAAATCTTGTTCATTTATCTTTTTTTCACTGTAATTTTTGTAAAAGGCGGGTAATTTTGTCATGAATACTTTTGTAGTTATTTTCGTGTGACATTTAGCAGCGTTACATCAGGGGAGTTTGTATGTAGAGTCAGAAGGTAGTTTGGGGGTTAAATTGGAAACTCATAGGTTCAGATTTCGATTCATTCCTTCTTCTTGCCGCCTAATTGTTCATGGAAATTTATATATATTTTCCATAGAAAAATATAGTTCTAAAATTGTTCGGATAATATACTGGATGTCATCTGTTTTCACCATAATTATGTAGTAAAATTGAAGTGTATGAAGGTAAACCAATAAACTGACTCTAACATTGAAGGCAAGTTAATATATGTAAAAGATAATTGTTCATAGTTTAATTGTAAAATATTCTTAAAAATAACAAACTGAAGATGAACCGTTGTATATATCAGTTCAGTACCTAGCGGTTTCACACAAATGTGATCCTCAGGGTAATAAACATGTTGCTACATCTCTTTCATCGCCATTCACTCTTTGATAGGGAACATAGGAACTTCTCTATGAAATGACATGAAAATGTGGTTACTGTCACTAATGTAAAAAAAGACATTCAGTCAGACACAAATAGCGTGCATTTCTGGGTGTTTTTTTTAAAGAATTCATGGTTTCATCCCGGACATCATGTGGTGGTTAATGGTTCAACATTTTAACTTCAGTGCTAACTATGTCCCCAGAATGTCTTACACCTCGCTTGACTGATTGCTTGAATGTCTTTTCACAAAGTCACATTACCAATGCTTGTCGGCCTCAACTCAGAAAGGCATGTGCTCCAAGTGGCCGTTTTGTATTGGCAGAAACGTTTGGATTGGGTTTCACGATCATGTCACAAATGATAATTGGGCTGAAGTTTTCGTTAGTGAGTGATGAGTCCTGATATTGCTTAGATTTTACTTACAGGAGGCAAATTATATTCGAAGGGAATAATGCGAATCAGCGAATATGACCGTTTTGGCGGCGAATCAATAATGGTCTGAGTAAGAATAAGATGGAATGAAAGAACAGACATGCATGGCAAGGAAAGAGACATTGTGACAAAAGGGGTGAGATTCTCAATGTGTAATCGAGACCATAAGATGATGCTGTTGGCCTTTACTTTATCTTGAATGATGATAACGCCCGTCCCAATCATGCTAGGGTGGTTAACTAGTTCGCGCTTTCGCCGGACGTAACCCCTATCGAACATGTGTGGAACATGCTGCAGATCGCATTTCCGGTCTTAGGGTACAACCTGCAACCCTAGAAGATTTCGGTAATGCCCTCAGTTAGTTTCTTTAACAGAATTATACTGAGCGAAAACATCGGTATCACCTTTTAGTTCCTAATAAGGCGTCGACAGGCACTGTGACATATTTAGTTTGTCACTCTTCGATATGGCTCTACCCTGAGACTAGCAAGGGCATTGGTTATGAGTATATAAGTGCCTGATTCATACAGTTTTTCACTTTAAATTTACAATACGAGTTTCATTTGAGAATATACCAACATTTTTCAAACTACTTTCGATTTTGGTCATGTTATAACAATGGTTGGCCATTATGATGTGCCTACTGGAAAGAAAATGAGTGAGAACAATTATTTAAACATATTTTATATAGTTATTCTTCTTAGGTAAACCCTCCCCCCCCCCCCCCCCCCCCCCCCCCATACAAAAAAAAAGAATCCAACAACAATGGGATAAATGTTTAAACCATGTCGCTAAGGGAACTTCAGGATTATTTAAAAATAATATTGTTTGAGAAGCCTCAAGCGAATTTTTCAAAAGACGATATCGAATGCACGAAGTGAGCTTGTACGCATACATGTTTGTTTCTAATTTAAATCAGCGTATTTGAATCCGCTCAGCTCCTTCCTAATACCCTGATCTCTTTCATAACTGGTGAACTTAGCCACGAATATCAAGCCGATCCAGCTTCACGAGGCATCTGGCCAGAAATAGATCAGGATATCAAGAAGGAGCTGAGAGGGTTCAAATAAGCTGATTTAAGAGGATGATCTCATTAGGCTAACTGTTAAAATTGTATCGTTCGATAATGGTGATAATAATAATTTGGATGTTTATAAGGCGTACATTTCCATCCATTTGTGGATGCTCAAGGCGCTACCAACAGTATTACCCTGGTCTAACCTAAGCCCACATACCTGTTACCACCATCACAGGGTTTTACCAGGTACCCACATCCTGCTGGGTGAACAGAGGTATATTTTAATCTAAAAACTTGAACTGAACAAATCACAATTAAAACGGTAAATTTCGGAAACAAACTTTCGATACAATAATACCATTGATTACGTTTGCCATCTTTGACTCTGACAACCTCATGGCCGAAATATTACCCAAGCAGCTCTAAAACATCATCTCACTCGCTCATTTAGTCTAATAATTATACTCTGAAATGTAAATGTATCAGTTAATCAAAATTTTAAAAAATATCAAACGAAATGAAAAGGAGACTTAAATTGAAATCAAGCTCTCAAGTCTTTTATAGACTTGCTTAGGTTTCTAACTTATTTCCGGTTATGGCCTGCAGAGTATCGCTCATTGAACATCATCACAATGAATATTCTCAAAGGGAGATAACCGTGAGTGATACCTTCCCGCTGTTCGGTTTGGCATCTCCGGAACAGTCAAAGTTTGACAAGCCGGGAAGATGGATACCATCTAATTTAGGGCCCTTGTTTCTTTCGGTGATTCATTGCCCCGACTCTTCCTTAAGTATCATATTACTTCAATCTGATACAACACCTACGTATTTTGTCACTGATCTGTTTTTCGCTAGTCATTCATTACTTTCCGTTTAAAATCACGTCATGGTTACTTCTTTATGTTCAATTTATCTTGCACGTTTTTACAAATTAGATTTATCACTTCCTACATTACTTTTTCATCGACTATTTTCGATATTTAAGATATTGGATGGAATGCACAACGCATCTTATTAGACTTACCGTATGTTCTTTTTATACTAAAAGTGGTAATCAATAATTTGCCTGGATTTAAAAAGAACAGATTTCACGGTCCTATTGAAATATATCCCATCCTTTGTCCCACAAACTTTCCATGCAAGGCAGAATTCGTGTCAGTCATCTGTCCTTTCAAATTTAGTCATTGCAGCGCCCTCATTGGTGAATAGCAACCACAGGGACGTTTCTGATTGGACTATCAAGTTTATGTGAGTTACTCTAAAGATATTGCACAGAGAGTGTGACGAAACGCTCTAAGGCTTAGATAAACCAATACTTGATACTGGCGCAAGGCAGTGCTTGTGAAGGAAGTTGTGTTGTGATCTCAAACCCAAAACGTGACAGACGCTTTTATAACCAGTTCGTAATTACAAATTACTTATAATTTCGACGTGCGTATGACAAAAAGTTATCACTTCACAGACTGATGAAAGAACACTACGTGCGGCAGGGTGGCCGGATACCTGCGTCGATGACTACAGAGAATGAAGATTATATTAATGTGTGTCCAGCCGAAGGATTAATGAGTCGCCCTGTGAAGACATCAGCGGACAAGACACCTTAAGGTGATGCTTTAGCACACCCTAATTTACTTTGCTTGATTGAGGTGTTTGCACGAAGGACATTTATATTGAAAGCGTGGTTCGCATAGCATGATATCAAGGAGGGGATTAGTTAAGGTAAAATGTCGCTGTTTTCTAAGACCTGAGTGGTCAAACCTACAGCGATGTGGGGAAGGGTAATCGTTATCGTAAAGACTTCCAAGAATGCAAATAGGAAGAGCTGTCGGATCTTGTGCCTCCAATTTGTAGAAGATGAGCAGACGACTTGGAAGTTGGCTGATTAATTGGAGCAGCGATGTCGTGTACATCTCCCTCGATGTTTGTCTGCTACAGAAGAGTTAATGACGTTTCCTCGGCCCAATCTCTACCTGTCATCTACAGCATTCTTCTTCTCTCTCGTTTATCTCAATCTGAGGAACGGGGGCTACTTAAGCGTAGATTTGACAGCGATAGCGAATCTGATGAAGGGACACTTGGCGCTAATTGACACTGTTTGGAATTAAGTGGACTTGTGTGGCCTTTTTCTCGACTATCGAGGCAGTAAATCTTTTCCAATCGTGTTGGTTACCAACTAGATTGGTCATCAGTGAAGTCACCTGCTGTCAGAACCTCTTCAGGTCGACAGGTGACCCCTCCATGCAACATCTGCCATCCCACAACAGTTGTCTCCCTTTTTATCATTCATCGACGTTCTTGTCCAGAATTACGCCTTGACGCAACAGACAATTTCCAAAATGACCCTGTTATGTATTCACACGTAAAATCGATGGTATTGGTATCTCTTTCATTTAAAGTAATGTGGCCTAGGATCAGGGGACAAGCTTTATGGATTGCGAACCAATATACTACAATGGAGGCAACGTATCGGAAAAGGTGTTCACAGTGTCAGCAAGAAAGTTTCGTAACTGATTCTTCTGTTATTAAAGTAAAGTTCACTATTCAGTTGTCTCTCAAAGTTGTTTCATAATTTAAGTCTTGAGTTCTACGTTACAAGTATAAAACCTTTATGTTTCTTAGTAGCCACTCCTGGAGTAGTAAGGGTCACATATAGCAAACCTAAAAAATAGTGTTATTTAAAGACGCACAGAGTTTGTTTCATGATTTTTTCATGTGGCTTTAGTAAGAGCAAAAATACCTTATGACCTGAGTTCAGTAATAATTAATCGCCCCACTAAACTTGCATCTTTATCTCTAACATGCCAAAAGATTATATTTTCTTGTTTTCATTAAATCGGAAAACGGCCATATAAACGTTTAAAAGTAGATATTTTGTGTCAGATTAACATGTATATATTTTAAATGACCTTCTTGATACTATCAATTTATACTTGTCTTTGTATCTGCTGCTAATACGTTTCCAAATTGGCGCGCGTCACTGTCGATCACAAATAACGACTTTTACACGTTTATTGCTTCTACACCGAACTGAGAAGTATTAGGATTCCGATTTTCTTAAACAACCTCTACTTCACGATAGAATAACACAATTTATCATGTTTGACATATTTGACTCAAACAACATACTGTGCACCTTTAATCGACATTGCTGGCTGTTGTTAAAAGATAGTACTTATCGTCATGTAGAATATATTACAATATAAGGTGTAAAGACATGATTCCCGTTGAACTTCGACCATGACACATGTCAATAAGTCAAATTTTAGAAACTTATCTAAAGCATTTGGAAGGTAAAATTTGAATTGATAGAGTTTGAAAGGTTATGAAACGAGTATTCACGAAATAGCAAGTGATTTCGGATTTTCATTGAAAACTTAAATTGACACAGAGTTTGTTTCTCAATTTAATGTGGCTTCAATAAGAGCCAAAATACGGTCTGACCTGGGTTAAGATGAAATATCTTCCCTACACTTACATCTTTATTTCTAAAATGCCAAAATTATTATGTTTTCAATGACAATACAAAAAGCGTCATATATTTGTTGATAAGTCGAAGTATGTGTCCAATCTTCAAGAATAATAGTTAAAAGACCTACTAAACACTACCAACCCATATTTTTTTTTATCTGCTGTAAATAAGTTTCGAAGACTCATTGGCGCGTGCCATTGTCCGGTTTTCGATCACAAATCAACGCTTAAACCTGTTTATTGTCGCTAAACTGAGATAATAAATATTAAGAATGTGCTTTTCGGAAACAACCACCCCTTCTCGATTAAACAACCTCATTAATATAGTTTGTAAACTTTGACTCCAGTAACATACTCTATACGTGTCCCTTTAATAATGTCATGTATATTAGGCATTGTGGATGAATATCATCGTATTGATGTTTTTAAACGTATAAAAGGTGAATATTTTACCATGAAAATCACGTAGTGTCTCCGTTTCCTTACATCTATTTTCAATGTATATTCGGTATGATATACTAACTACGACGATAAAAGTCAGCGTATTTCAAAGACACCAAGTGACAAGACAAGCCCTACGTTCACATCGTTCTTGCTTTCTGGCTCCCAGACATTAATTACATCCACTATTTATTTTCTTCAGTAATGACCCAAATTTGCGGGGACGGCAAACAATTAGGGACGGAAGAGGCAGCTTCCACTGTAATATACAACATATTACCAAACCTCGTGCTCTGCCTACTAATCCAGCCAAGGCCCCTGGGGCTTACCAAGAGTTATCGCATCGTCTATTTGTGGACGTAACCTCCCGAAGCTGACCCAGAATCCTTCCATTTATTTGGTCTCTTCCTGGCTTATTAGTTCTATTGACATGACGTTAAGTGAAATTGACAGGGACTGTGGCACTTGTAACATCATTAGAGGGGAGAGGTGTAAATAAGCGCCGTTGAAGACGGACGGGATCTGTTTGGATGTTATCACTTGGGCTCCGAGTGTTTGCCGACCTCGGGACATCAGCAACTGTCATTCTCATTCAGTTTCATGCCCTGACGTCAAGAGGCCCCGAACCGGCCCAGATGGAGACCAAGCACGTGCAGAGGAGCTCTCCTCTTTGGGAGATTAGTTTCGTCAATGGATATGAGGAACTCTTCAACAGGAAGATCAGTTTTGTCAATCGAGGAATTTTCTTTAACCCTAGTACTTTAGATTCCGATATGGTTCCACTCGTGCAGATGTATATTCTGCATGAAGGGAAAATGCTTGTACAAGCAGTCCGGTAGTTTGTCCAAGTCTCGCAAGAATCACGATTGGCATTGTCAGTCCTGACAATTGCGAGGAGACCGGTTTATCAGCGTGACGAGATCGGCAATCAAGCGCCTGTCTTCGGTTGCCGCTTGTGAAAGGCTCTCTCTGTAAGGCAGAATTATACCAACAAAAGAGGAGACATACTTCATCGGAAAGTGATTTCTCGCAATTCATGGAGTGACACCGTAGTTATTTCGAAGCCCTTTGTTCCAAATAAATGTGTTGGAGCAGCCCATCGTTCACAGTTAGTGCTGCCATGTTTCTGTCACTACTGACATGGTGTAGCTTGTTAAGACACTTGTAGCGCGCATTGGGACCCTCGCTGTAAAATCAGCATCGATTTAAGACACGTCTTGTTGACAGGAGACGGCGCGAGGGAGCTGACGGAATCAGTGTTGAGATGTCAGGTCCGACAGGACAGGGACACAGTGAGACTCTCCACCCCAAGCTCAGTGCCTGAGTCACTACACACACAACTCCGCTCTCAGTCCACATGTCAACATGTCCCGACCTGCCGCCGGCACCTGTCACACTCACATAGCAAACTTTTTGTAATGCTCTTGACTTGAGAATTCCATTGTTTTTTTACTCTTTCGATACCACTGAAGTATTGCGTGGACGTTGTAAAATGAATTGTTTACCTTTTTGTAGTCTTAATCTTCGATCCTCATTGAAGTTTCGACTATCAAAATATATGGTTTGAATTTGTATATATTTTGCAAAATTAAGCCGAAAGCCCCACCCCACTCCACTACTTTCTACATTTCAACCTTTTTCACTATCGCATAAACTATCTTTTTTATGATATCAGAATTAATAGTTCCACCTTCCTAGCTTTCATTTTACCAGGGTTTTTTAATAAAAGGATGTCCCAATCAAACCCTCCCAGCAATATATGTACTTAGAGAGTTCATTAGGCAGGTTAAAAGGGAGATTTCTGTCACGGATATTAAGTGAAAAAGTTCGAGTAGCTTTGGTTACAATACACCTATATCAGTACACTTCCAATGATTTATGACTCTTTTAAGTTTAAGAAAAATATTTTTCATCCCAAAGAAGTTAGTTTGAAATTGTCTTTGATATTGAAGAACTTGAAATCAAGGAAAGAGGACTTTAATGATCAGAAAACATTTCAGCAATCTATGGACAATTCATGAATTCTTTGTTTTATATTTCAAAACAAAAACAACACTTTTCTCACTTTTCCGGATAATTTACTCCGAGTGGTCTTTGGTGTGATGGAACTCGAAACCGGAAGTGATCTATCAAATATGGCTGACGGGTGTTTGGTCTGGTCATCATCGCACGCTGCGCCATCTGACAGCGCCCACTGGGTACTGTCTTTCTGGAACTCGTTCCGCTGTTTCTTTGATGTGACAAATATTTGTAAATCTGTCAGCGGGCGTATCTAAGCACTCGTGTTATAGGTGCTTTAATTTGAAAATGACCACCCACCGGCAAACGACTTCACACATGAATCACCATGACGACAGACGAGGGGGTAAACAGCGCAGTTCCCGACATCCTCTGACAGAATCTGTCCTCGCCTGTCAGAGCAGTAGATAACAACGTGTGGATAGGAGAGTGAGAAGGGGAAAATATGGGGGAATGGGATGGGGGAGGGGGAGAGAACAGGAGAAGGAGGGGTACGGTTGAGGGAGATGGAGGGGTTAGGGAATGGAGCAAACGAGGGATGCGAGATTGTTGAACGATTGACTGTATATTGGGAGGGAAGGACAGTCAAAGATTGTAAATGGAACAGTAGCATTTGATCTATTTTTCAAGTCGAACGGGGTTACAAGGCCAGATCGGCATATGGCATGAGCTGGTGTCCGGCGTCAGTCCGTTAAATATTCGTATTATCGACTTCTCCATGACTGAAGCATTCTCCTTCTGAACAACTTTCCCTAAAGAGGTGTTGAAATCTTTTGAACAAGTACCTTGGTCAATAGGGATATGAACTGTATATAAACTGACTCCATGGTCGCTAACGAAAGACAAAGGAGTCATGCCCTTAACTATATTTTCCTTTCTTCTCCATTAACAACCCACAACTGTCCAAAGAACCCACGCCTTTCAACCATATTTGTATTTTTCAAACATTTTTATTCCATCATTTATCATATCATTTTTCTCTAAAATTGCACCCCGTCATCCATGTTCCGGTAGAAAAACCGATGGTTCGTGGTTGAGAACGGTGGATTAGAAATTGAACCAAGAGTGAAAGAATGGTGGAATGTTTACCCAAAAAAGGTGGAACAACTTTGGGATGTTCTCTAAATGAAAAGTTTACACTGAATTGGTATCCTTGATGTAATCAGGGACTTAAGTGAAGACTCTGCTAACAGTAACTGTACTAATAAAGGGTACATTATTAAGGACGTATGAAAGACAGAAAAACTGCTTTGTTTGAGGTGCAACAAGGTTAAATATAAGGGAGTATAAAACAAAGGCTAAGCAAAATGAAAAAGGAAGAAAAGATAAAAGATTAAAACGGAAACGAAACTTATCAATCATCATGAAGTATGTTCTTATTTAAAGCAAATGGTATAACTTTTTAATCATAAACTCTTGAATCTTAGAAATAGTGAAATTTCTATTTTAAGTGCAAGCAAACAAATTCATATTGCACTTAATTTTCCATATCTCAAGTAACAATGTTTCCTAGAAAGACTTTTGAAACGTATTCACTTGAGAGTGAACTAATCCTGAAATATTTAGCTGGTTAACATTGTTGACAAAAACGGTACAAACATGATAGAGGGCGCCGTTATTCCTACAACAGGGCCATGTGATATATGAAATAAACGCACAAGATGAAGCATTGCTTTTAAACAAAAACTTTCCCCTCCGCAATAGATGAAGTTTTTTGTTGCTTCAATTCAGCCGAACTGAGGCACACGATTTATCAGTTTGAGGGATGAGTTATCAGTTGTTTTTCCTCAAAGCAAATTGGTTTGAATGTTCTTTACAGCTGAACTCACACCCAATGGAGGAGATGTATCTATCAAAAAGCGATGTGTGGCAATACATCTCCTGCAACGAGAGGCCCAGATACTGTTGTTCCTTCAGTTGCCTGGCGCCGCGGTCTGTGAGTGATGCGCCACTCTTCAAATTAACCTGTCAATGAAGAGGTCTTCAAAAAGAAATTGCTACAAAATAAGCAGGAATTATTTGAATGTGAACACAAACAACAACTGGAGAGGTAAATCATGTCAAATAGGGCAGAATGAAGAATCGTAGAATCACAATAGCTCTACACTGTAGGAAGGGATCGAGACGCGTTGAGAATTCGTGTAATCTTGGTTCGTGAAATGAATAGGATGACATTTTGCGAAAACCATGAACTGGTTTTTGACCTCTTGAATAAATGTCTGTAGATAAAACTTGGGTTTGTCGAGGATCTCACCAATTTCATCTTATTTTGATATTATCATATAGTTTTATTTCAAGGTTTAAATCAAAGTTATCATTAAAGACTTTTGATTTGCAAATTGTACAAAATTCAAGTTTTTTTCACGGTTTTAATTGTATATACACTTTTGGGTAAATCTAAAGTACTATATAACAAACATTTATATACATACATATGTTAATGATGATGCGAGGATTATGTAATGAGTTATGCACTGCATCTAAGATTGTACAATGAATATGTTAAGCTTTTTATTAAAGGGCAATAGTGTATGTTGTTGGAGCCAAATGTATCAAACTTCAAAAATCGTGTTATTTTATCGAGAACTACTGGTTATATCTGGAAATCAAGATTTAAATGCTCGTCAGTTCTGATTTGTAATCGAAAACCGGACAGTGGCTCAACCAAATGTAACTTTGGAAACTTATTCACAGCAGACACAAAGACAAATATAGTCGGTAGTGTATCACAACTTCTATACAAGCAAATAGGACGCAGAAATTCAATCTCGTTACATTTAAACGACGGTGTTTTGATTATATTTGAAACCAAGTAAGTATGATAATTTTGTGATTTTACGTCATGAAAAAACAAGTTTTGCGATAAGATTTGAACTATACGCAGGACATATGTTATTTTGGGTATAATCTAAGCAGCATGAAAAATTATGAAACATACTCTGAGCCACTTTAACCTGGCTTTCCCCTCTGAAAGCTGGATAAATTAAGTTGGTCTTACTTTCCTGGCATGTTATCTAATTGAAATCAAGGGTTTATTAATGTTTTTCTCTGTCTGTTTTGAAGCGGGGTCAGATGAGAAGGAAGTGTTCCTCATCTTTAGTCTACAAAACACCTTGACATGACTCTTTGTATTTATTCAGCTCACACGGATTGTCCGGGTACATGTTAGAATATCGATAATAGGTTGACTCATGGAAAAAGGCAGAGTCCATCAATTCCATAGACAAAATCCCTGATTACTTTCTAATGTCACAATCAGATATGTTTTATGTTTCTACTTTATATGATAAATGAATTTATATTTCAGGTCCATAACTTGAAATCGAAAGATATCGATAACCACATCAATGATTTTTTGTTAATCATATGACACACCATAAAAAAATTTCCAAATTTTATAAATTATTCTCCAAGAGGATGACTAAACAAGCTCTACTTTACACTACCATTATATTTCAGAGACTGTGCCTGTCTGACAGCGTGTATGACATGATATGATCTCGCTCTCAACACGAACATGCCTAGTCTCACTCGGATCTCCGCACGCCGCTGTTAGCTTCAGTATTTTTAACATTATCTGAGAATCATCCAGTTATCTCCTATTGAGTTTTATGAGCTGCCTACCCCTCCCTGTGTATTCCAGCGAGAAAATTAGGTTTGAGTGATGGTCTGAAGAAGGTGATGAGACAAGGTATATCACTAGGTCCATCGTCTTTCCTCAGGAGATAGGTTCCCTACCGCTCAGGAGATAGGTTCCCATACAGATACCCCATATCAGTGACTGGCCAGATTCTAATATTTGAACCTCTGTTTTCGCCTATCAGCAAGACCCTAAATTAAGATAAAATGCAAGTAGGTCAAGAAGAAGATTTAAAAGATAAGGAAAAAAATTCACTCTTCTTTCAATTATTTCAGAATTCAAAATTTTCCACCACCTTTTCTTTTCAGTGTCTAATTGTAGGTCTACTTCTGTTTTTGCTCAGTTTATTTTGAAATCCAAACCGAATGGGAAGTTTTCCTTAAAACTTGTAATAGGACACATTGAGAAATGCATCAAAATGCATTAACAAGGCTTTTGTTCAACAAAATATCTTTCATTCATCAAAATCCCTGATTGCTTTCTTATTCTGTGTCCATTACCTTTTAACAAGCAATATGTTTCCCAGCAAGAAAAATTTGGATTCCTTTAACTAGACCGGTATTTACTATATAAATGATATAATATATATTTAATTTCCATTCTTAAAAAAACATCCACCCCATTATGTTTAAATTTGTACAAGGAGCTGTTACAGTAGGGTCGCTTTACTTCAGGTTAATCTTATTTTTAGAAACATTCCATCCAGATCTTCCAAATGTAAGTTTCAATTTCGCCGGCTCAGTCTTTGGTTTGTTATACTCAAAGAAATTAACTTAATTAAAATATATATACATCAACTCAATAACCCGATAAAGACAATTTTAAAACATTTGGCCCCGTTGTTTCAATAAATGTTACACGAATACCTCATACTTTTACTTATGTTTGATTTATGTTGTTGGCAACCTTTTCCTCTAAATATTTTTCATAAAAATGGAAAGTTCATCAAAGCACAATTTTCACCAAGAAAGCATTCATCCGTCTAACGTGAAGTTGATTCATAGAATACTCCCAGAGAGTCTCGGTTTTGAACGTCTCAGTGTAAATCAGTTCGTTTGGTTCACAGGGGTTGATGGTTGAGAATGAGGGATAACGCGGCTTACTGACCCGACGCTATTTGTCAGTATTTCAAATAGTCGGTAATAAGATTGTGTAATTAGAACGGACCCTAAGTAATTCAGAACGAGGTCGCGGGAGGGAAAAAGCCAGATTCAAACCTCGATCAATCTGTCACAAGGGACGACCTTGTACCATAAATCATCGCCTTCTCTGGCTAACTCGCAAAAATATGCACTATTAATTTAAAAATTATTCTTCGGACCGGGAAAGCATATGAAATAGGATAATTATCCGCATACAAATGTTGCAATTAGGGTCGGTGCGGGAGGCTGAATGGCATTTCGTGTAATTTTCCTTGCCAAATTTGAACCAAATGGAAAATTAAATAGGAACCCCGTTTTATATGGAAAACTGTATTGATAAATATGCTACAAGAGCTTCGGAATTATCCGTTGCCATGAAAATACTCGTGATATATTTGTTTGTGTCATTAAGAGAAAATTCGTCACGAACAACCATGCAATTTTCAAGGAGCCGCAAGATCATACAGTGAGAGAATTGATTTATTGTGATTGTGATTTCATAGTTTTACGCATCAGTTAGTGATAAACAGTGATATTTGAATAACTCACCTTTCTAATTGGCGTGCACATTATCATACATTGGTGATGACGATCATTTTGTAAAAGCCTTGTCTTGTTCTGTTACAACTACTGTGGAGATAAACATTGTAAACTTGACATTTGACTTGCTAAATCACAGGCAACTGTGATTACAATCAAATGTAGGATCTAGGTTCAGTTTATCATTCACAACTCGTTTTCATATTGCCAATTACAAACCTTAAATAGTGTGTACCGGAATACTCCGTTTTTGGCTTTTATCTATATAAAAACATGGATGGAACACTTACATAACATTTAGCAAAATCTTATCCAGTTTGGTATTACTTCTCAGAAAGAGTAGTTTTAATCGAAGGTTTGAGAATCAAATTTCGACATCGTGATATAAATCAGATTCCTGAAAGCATTTAATCAAAGGAAGAGCAATGTAGTTTAGGATTTCTTGGAAATAAGAAGTATTTCCTTTAGAGGTTTTTGCCGAAAACAAATGGTGATCAAGACGAAACATCATGATTTAAATAAAAAATAATTTAATATTTTGAAAAAAAATAATTTCAAGAAAAACTTAAGGTCAAAACCCAACCATGACCAACATCTGTCCTTTCGCATCTAGTTTTGAATCCAAACAAAGTTTCTTTACAGGGACAAAATGGAATTTGGTAAATACAATGCTTTTAGGAACATTAAGCCCGAAGGTTTTACCCAAATCACACACAGTGTTTTTCAGATTTCGCGTTATAAATGGATCTTTGCAGTTCCGGAAACAAGTAATGGTGCCTGGCATGGAATCCTTGGAAATGTGACGTCAGATTCCAACTGTCATAATAAGAGTTCGTCATAAACGGGTAGATTCCACATATACAGCCCATCTGCTTCCTTATTTTGACAGTTACATTTTCAAAGCATCAAAACATCATTTTCCCTTCTTGTTAGTGCTGTGTGCCTGCCAACTCAAATTAAGCTTCGCCTCCAAGAAGCATTCCGGCCATTGCTGCGTTAATATTGCAGAAAAGCCCTAAGATTGGCAGCTGTAGCAAGGGGCGATTGAATTACACTTGTCTGTCAGCAAATTATTAGCAAAATGCCCTCTCGTAATTGTCTTCAGGAGTCTTAATCTACAGGATGTGCACTTTCCAAAACAATCGTGATCAGTTTTTGGGAAAATATTATCGAAAATTGGCTGCGATTGACAGGAAAATTCCGCTGTTGTCAAGAGAGTGTTCAAACACTGCTCTAATGGCTCTTTTGAAAGATCGTTCTTTCTACGGAGAAGAAAGTAACAGATAATGTGAAATTGAAATTTGTTGAAATATTTTTTTTTTAAATGCTCAAATTTTTCATTGGTCTACACTTTAGAAGTGTTATCTAGGATGGAAGGACTTAAGTTTGTAAACAAGAAAAAGAAAGGCGGTCTTTTAAGATTTTCTATGTTCTTTGTATGTGTTGAAGTTTTGCGTGACAACTGCAGAATAGTTTTTGATAAAATAATTTGTTTTTTTATCCGTTTCTGTATTTTACCAATTTTATCAATTTACTTCTGGTTATTCTTTTACTTTATATTTCAACAAATGAGATCAAATAAAATTAAGTTCATTTCATTTTATTAACTATTTAAATTTCCTGAATAGGTCGGGAAATTATTCAGCAAAGGTCACCAAAATTACGTCTGATCTGAAGTGTAAAATCAATTGGTCATCATGTAATCACAAAGAAAGAAATACGCAAGGCACTATAGTCAATCAAGGAAATATTCTTTCGAGAGATTAATTTTCAAATGTGCCTTTATGATTGAAATGAGTAAATTTGTAACGTATTTAGTGGCACGTAGGGAGTAATCGACTACAGCATTGATTATTACAACAATAAATCGACGCCCGAGGCATAAAATGAAATCATGTGTGAAAACTCTCGAATAAATGGCATTCAACATTTCACAAAAGCGCAAATTATGACATATTGAAGGCAGTCATTGTTTAAAGTCACACGTTCGCATCAGCAGTAATCAATTATTGTTGCAAGCAGATAAAAAGACTGGATTGGGAAAATAAATTGAATAAGACTGACAGCGATATATGCTATCATGAAATTCTTTTTTCAATTGAAGACGATGACACTTTCTCATATAGCGGGTGATTTATGACGTTAGGACTTTGACAGAAATAGCTTCTATAAAAATGTTTAGTAAATTGAATGCAATCTGGGGAGTCCCCCGGGGGTTGGGATGAGTTATGGGATGTCAGAAAGGGATGATTCTCCAAATCCCATGACTCGAGTAACTTGCAGATAAAACCGTCCCACAACTACAAATGACATCATAGACGACTAGACTAGACAATCCACGTTTATCCTGTCATATAATCAAAGCCCAGTAACCAAACATTTCACTTTTTATGACATTTGAAAGTTTTTCGTGATTACTTTAAGAAAAGATTTTTTCGATTCCCAAACTTCAACTCGATAGACAGAAGAGACATTTGTTATTAAAAATAAGAAAATGAAAGTTTTTATTGAAACCTTCCAAAGTTAAGTTCATCAATTTTGCAACTTTACAACGTCTGTATGTAAAAACCATGAATGAACGTAATCGAAACCATTTTTAGATTTATCGTTCTTGTATCGCTGAACCACTCATTTCACAAATTTCAACTTCTGTTTAAGTCCAAGCTAATGAACATATTAATAATGTAAGTGACCATCCTACTACTCTCAATGTTAATTTTATTTTCCAGATTACTTATTATAGTACTAAATTGATTATAAGTTCTTATAAGTAACTAGACCCCCACACCCACCCCATTTAACCATTCAATTCCCTCATATTTGCTTAGAGGTCCTCCTATTCAGTTACTGCATCCAGGGTTTCACTTTTCTGACCAACACTGCACTTTACCCATTCATTTCAATGACCAACATCTATTTCACTCAATATCAAATCTTTCACATCTTTACATTTTCTTGACAAAATCATTTTACTAACGAATTTACCTTTCACTTTCTAGCTCACACGTCAGCTGATTGATGATATATGATTTTAGTCATGAATTCCCTACAACAATTCTTTACTGAATATTGTTCTCATATTGTATTTATTTCGTTCACTCTCTCACCATCTTTTGTATTGTATCAAGTAAACCTTCACTTAAGAACTTACCATCCTAACAATTGCCTCCTTCCCTAAATCATTTCACCTATTCACTCCTTATTTCACCAGCAAACCATCTCATTTCTCATTTACTCTCTAATTTGTCATTCATTTTCCCTTTTTTAATAACACGATATTCTATTTATTGTCTCACTCCTTTCACCTATTCATTCCCTGTTGAATCCAGTCATTCCCTATTTCATCCAACCAACCAACCAACCAAGAGAAGCAATTGTTTGTTATTCATTCTCGATTCAATTACTAACCAAACATCTTAGTATTTCATTAATTCTTTCTCTCATTCAATGTCGACTTTAATCACTTACCATTTACACATCCTCTCTCTCTTGTCTATTCCCGATTTAATTTACTAACCAATCACCTTAATCTTTCATTCATTCTATCTCTTATCCATTATCACTTCTTACCTACTAACCATCTTACTTATTGACTCACCCCCTCTCTGTTTCTTATACATTCTCTCTCCATTTAACTCACTAACCATCGGTCTTACTCTGTCCATCACCCTTTCTCATTAATTCTCTACTTCAATCACTTAAAAACAATCTCATTCATTTACTCACTATTCTACTTTTCACTCCTTATTCGTCATAATCATCAGCAGTACTAACCTCTGAAGTCCTTTCACAAACTATTTCCCTCATATAGGTTTTGTAAAAATGATTAGAAGAAAACTTCAATTAAACCTGATCAAGATTATGCCTTTTTGTAACATATCAACACAATTATTTGATTTACTAAGCATAAGCATTTTATTACCATAAATAAATGCTCCATTGATAACCTCTCTGGTAACATTAGCACTTTAAGCGTAATGAGAGATACATAGTATTGTGAACCCGATGATATTGGATTTTACTCGTAGGAGGACATATATATTATATCTTTAAAAAAATAATGTATCAAGTAAGCTTCATGCATGTTATCTATACACGAATTCATGTGCACGATTTGTTTAAAAATCCGTCAAAACAATCAATATGAAGAAGGTGTTTGTTAAGAAAAACATGTTTCATATTTTTAAAGAAAACAACAAACCTTAATCTCTGAACTTCTGCCAATCATTAAAACATCCATCAAATTAAATATTACGAAGGTGGCATTTGTTAAGAATAACATGTCTGATGTTTTTAAAAGAATTCAAATAACCTTAATCTCTAAACTTGATCAAATTGCATTGATTAGTCTTGCAAAGGGAAATAACTGTTGTGGGACAATTCACCAAAAGCTGTAAATAGAGTAGTGCAATAAATCATTGGTAAACTGCCTACCTAGCCACTAAAATTCAATGCAACAAACAATAGAGTATCAATTAACAGCAACTCGTGTAATGTGGCACATTGTCACTGGCGTCGGATAGTTAGTGGCGCGTGACAATTGGACAAATAAACCAGAACTTGAAAGAGAGTACAAAACACCATAGCTTGTTTGATTGTTCCAAGTGCGATATATATCAAGTGATAGCAAAACCTTCTGACAACACTATAGGCATTTGACAGCAGTCAAGCAATATCTATCAACATCAAATACACCGGCCGACATCTAACGCCCGATAACTAAGATAAATTGGCTGGACTTAAGAATATGACATTGAATTCCAGCGTGCACGGTATCTGAACAACCCCAAACATATGTTAATTTGAGTATGTTATATACAGGGTGATTTATTATCCTTGAAACAGGTTTGTGTGATGATGGTGATTACGTTGCGTATTAATATCTGAGACTACGTCACCTTGTCAAACGAAACGCAGACCTGTACATTAATTAGACGTAGTTACGTATCTGACGTTATAATGGCCGCTCTCGCGCGCTATTTACAGGGATATTAATTCATTGCAAACTGACACTTCAAGATTCTACCTTTCTAACTACCACCATCCTTTATTACAAGTCAGACGAGTATGATAGATGGGGTCTCCTTAAATATAGCAATACACGGGATCGAGATTCAAATTATTGCGTATTTCAAAGAAAATGACAGTTGAAATTGGAAACAAATTCATCATCATTGAAATGAAGGTACGTTAGTGATGGAAATAACTTTTAAATACAAAGGTGGATGGTGTCGTTTTTCACCAGGACAAAGAGTTTACGATGTAATTTTATCATTATTGGCAATGTTAGGCAGTCAAAAGTATGGTTTGTTCAAAACTTTTGTAACAGGATATGAAAAGGGCATGTTAATAGCGTTCAACTTTTGGTTTGATAAATGGATCGCTTTAAAACTTCTTTGTTTAGTTACACTAAGTACAGCTTACCTATAGTCATAAAATGTTTTTCTGACTTTGACATTAAACGGCAATGCCTTCTATATATACATAAATATGTCAATTACACCTTCAAACTTTATAAAGCCTCATTATTGCTTTATATCTAATATCATAATAAGTAATCCACACTGATTATCAAATACGATATAATGATAGGTATTCGAATAAGTTATCAATTGAATCATTAATTTTATTGTCTCTATAGAATTATACATTCACATTCAATTAATTTGTCTTAATCTTTTCGATCTCTGGTGTTTATGAATATCATTTTGTTTTCTCAAGCCATTTGTATACCAATATTAGGTGTAAATGCATCGTGCAGGTTTGGTTACTAAAGGGAGGTAACTCTGTATGGTCGATGCTGTAATCAATATCCCAATATTCTTGTTGTTGGACTGTCTCGTATTTGGTCTACTTCAACCGTATGCCTAGTTAAGTCTGGTTACATCCGCATCTTTAGAAGAGTTCTATTCAATAAACGCATTGATTTTTATAACGACATAAAGGCTTAAGAAATATCCAATATCAAAATATGTATGTATAATTTTGATACATCTAATCTATGTTGCTTCAACAGGGTAAGAGTTTTCTTCAGAGGGATTGAAACATATGTTGTTATCAAATTATGAAAATATGACAATATAAGATTATGGAGTGTTATTGGTGAAGCCTTCAACAACTTTAAAGATTATGTTGAATTCGTTTCATAAGAGTCAAAACACTGGATACCGTATTTCTGTATAAGGAAGCAAATTTAATCTTACTTGTTGTTTATTTATAGTTTAGGTTTATTTGGATTTGGTCTGTGCCAATCGTAGTGAATTACCAATATCTTTGCCATTTACTTTTATTACATGTCATCATTGGAAATGCAGTTATATATATATTTATATATGCTTAGATGGTATGAGCAGATTTTTCATCTTGATCATCCATATTGAGTATGACACTTGCCGACGAAATGTTAAAAAGTTCTTAAAATCGAAGAGAATATTTCACTACCAAGAGTTAGATCAGTTGAACAATAAAGATTAACTTAAATGTATCAAATACGTTTATGGAAATTGTTTTGTTCCATTATAAAATCGTCCGCATCATCAGCAGGATAACAAATATCACAAAGTTTTGAATATGAATATTTTGAGAATAAAACAGTTGTCCATATCAGCATTTAGATATACAGATATACCCCAGCTCGTTTTGACATGGAAGTGTGTGTGTCAGTTGCAAAACGAACTTAATATATAATGAAGGCCCCAAATACCTCCTCTTAAAGAAGCCTTCAATAATTCCTAAATATTTATTGTAAGTTACTACAGTCAGTGAATCTGAAGTCTCTTGAAACTTTTCCAACATTCACTGATTGCAATGCATGCTGAAAAGCAAAATTCACTGAAATTTAATTTTCCTATCCACGACCATTCAGTAATCACATTTTCGAAAAAGAGATTTCTACATATGTTAAATTTGAGTCGAGCAAGGGTTTCAACCTAACCGTGTAACTACACAGTCCTGCGCCTGGATGCAGAGGTCGGGACTACGTCTGATGTACGCAGCACTTCAAAGGGTCTTGAATCTGATTGTGTGTGATGTATGTTCAGAGTCACAGCGTGCATGTCACATTATAAAAGCCCTGCTCAGAGTGGCACTTTACGAGCAGGGGGAGTGATGTGATATTTCCACCGCATTTGCGTCAGTATTCAACGAAACGGGTTATTACAGATATAAATATCATTGCAGACAATCTTGGGAAGGCGATATAAGTGAATCTACACAGGGTAAGGTTGTCTTGTCTTGACCCTTTGCATGTAGAATTGCAATCAGACGTGCTCCCCGTCCAATCTTTCCTTCTAGGGTGTCAGCGGGGTCACACGATGTACGGGAGGTTTGTCCTTTTGGCCAGATTCTCCGTGATGTGTCCAATAACACGTAGATAAATCACCGCGGGGATGGCTGCTTGGCACATGATATTAGATCAAAAGTCTTGTGCCATTCAATCAATCATTTCCCCCACGACTGAGCTGAAATCCTGACCGCTCATCTCCGAGTTGCACAGAGCTCTCAGCACACACGATAGATCAAAGTTTCAGCTCATTCACGTGTGATTAACAAGTCCCTCGCAGCTTATCAGGCCATCCAAACGTCCATGACAGTCGTCTGTGTTCGGACTCACTGAAGCAGACGACAAACATGGAAGACATTGTGTACATGCGCCATCCAATCTGGGGGGTTGACATGGGATCTGACGGCAATACTAAAGGCTCTGATTGCCCCTTCCAAGGTTCAGCAGCGCCATTGACAGGGGTAGAAAACCTGCCCGTCACGGAGAGATGAGTCAAGCCTCCCTCGCGCACCCTGCGGTGGGTATGGATTAACATCTCGGGTTCTCTCGTAAAGCACCAGATATGATCGCCGACAGATCGCAGGGAATCCGTTTTTCAGTTGCGTTATAACCTTTCTTCTTTTCTTTCAAGGTTCAGTTGACTGTTAACCCAGTCTCGTTGAGAGGCCTTCAGAGTCTACTATCTTAAGCGATCTCCGAGATGGGTAAATTGGGCTTCATGCTCAGAACAAAACACTGATCGTCTGCGGTAGAATGGTTCTGTCAGCATGGACGCTCATACATGTAAGCAGACGACAGTTAAAGACCTCCTGCATTACATCAAAGACGCTGTCTAACTGAGCTGGTGCCGATCGCTTACATGGTCGTCAGTAAACAGGGCGACCTTTGACTCATGGATAATACCCGACTCTCTCAGTCTATCTCCAACACTGAAGCCACCTCAGACGTGTCAAGGGTCGAATCCTAACACTGGATTGTCAGGTTATGAAGACATGTCACAGATTTTATCTGCCTTATCATATTTGCATATCTTATTCCTTCACTTACGATGTAAAAACTATTCTGATAAAGCAGAACGAAATGTGATTTTGGCGCCCTACTGTTAATCCTTGGGATGTTGTAGCATAAATTTTGTATAGGGCGTATCTAGATAAAATGTCATCTGTGTATGACATCCGATAATATATTTTTCCTCAGCATTTTGTCTATACAGTGGCTAGTCAAAGACCTTTGACACTTGCACGAAAAAAACAAGTTAACCATCTTGACGAAAATGAAAGCATGGCAATCTTTAAAGAATGCTTAGGCTTGTCCAAGAGTTATCTTAGTGAAAGTTACCTTTCACTAAGGTATTCTCTAAGTGAAAATTACACAGAGTAATCTTTAACATGAGTATAACTGTATAACCTTCTTTGCCACCTTGTCAAAAAATCAATTTGGAACATTTTATAGCCTTAAACGTATAAACATCAAGATTGACAAAACGACTTTATTACATATTTAAAATATTGGTGTATAATCAATGTTGTCATCCAGAAATTATTTCTAAAAGAATCCATCCCGACACCTTGTATCGCCATATTCCAAAGTTAATAAGTGGTTTTCTGAAATAATACATTTGGAAAAAGATGTCAATGCGTGAAGTTGTTTCATGGTAATAAATTTCAGATACATATTCATTACCATAACGCATGGACAACATAATATCCAATATCTTTCAACACACATTCTTACCGAAATCATAAAAGATCTGTATCATCATGCAACTGACAAAATCCATTATCCGATTATCAACTTTCTATGGAAACCAAAGGCCCGAATATGAGCATTCGCCAGAAATATAAAAAAAAACATTCTTTGATGATGAAAAGCACTCTGTCTGTTATCAGTAAGAACTGACATTGATTTGAAATGACAATGAAGCCGATGTTTTCCGATTGCATGAGTAGGTGCTCGGGAAAACCGAGAAATTCCGAATGCAATATTCAACTGATGTTGATTGTCTGTCGTAACATGTATATAAAGCGTGGATCAGTTATCACAGCGGACAGTGGTTTGTCAGATAAATCGGCTTCCTATATCCACTTCTGACTGTAAGTCAAAGAAGAATCTTGATCGAATGTCTTCAGCGGTACCATGTTAAAATGTTCATGCTTTCTTGAAAGCCAGAAACCTGATAAAAAAGCCATTAATGCCCATCTCTTGTCTCCGCGAAATCCCACAATCCTCCGACATATCTTTGATCCATTACGGCAGTTTGTCAGAATTACTCTTGATACTGACATACATATATTAATCAGGCCGAGTAAACCTATCGCTCATCTTCAGTCTGCTTGAGATGAGCAATATGGCGGCTCACCTAGCAGACGACCAATTGGACGGTAAAGACGACATTGTGAATTTATGCTATAAAATTTATTTCTAATTAATTGATGAGTCACTATTCTGTCAAGGATACTGTCTTGTTGGAATATGGAAGTTTTCTTCATTGTTGATTTCAGTCCACTTTCGTATATACACCCTTGTCATTCCTAGTTTTTCGACGTTTATGTCATATAATTTTTTTACAAACGGACTTGCGGATTATTTTAGTCTTTGTTCTATAACGATGCTATGTACAAATAAACAAATAGTTTGCAAAATGTCCTTTGAAATACAAGCCTTAAATGGGTAGTCAATTGATCAAAAAGCTGAACTTCTGCCATCTATCTGAAATGGTATATGAAGAAAAGAAAAACGTTCACAATGGCGACAGGAAGCCTATTGTAATTACTAAAAACTGCTTGAAGAAGACAAAGCATGACTTGTCTTAAACAATTTAGTTAAATGTGCTTTCCAGAATTCCAGAAAGAAATGAAGAATTAAAAAAAACTTTCATATTATGAGGCTAACTACAGTCAAAATTAATTATGTCTCCGTCTCAAAAACGACAGATACTACCAAATGATTCTCACATAACCCTAAATAAATAAGTGTATTTTTATATTGAATTGATATTATCTACTCTTGCGAACGTTTACAATCCATCATGTCTTTAATCATACTTCAGTGTCCACGGTGGCTGATCCAGGAATTTTGAAAGGGGTAGAGTGGTTACCTATTGAAAAGGTGGGGTTAAACCTTGGGGTCACCAATTTTAAGGGTCGATTTTTATTTTTTAAATTTCCAAATTGGGAGTGGGGAGGGGGGTCGAACTCCCTAACACACACCCCTTCCTGGACTTGCTTCTGGGCCAAATTCAATGTACCAGACGACCCAAATGATGATGATGGTATATCTACCAGACGTTCAAAATGGCGGCCAATATGTCAGACGACCTACACGTTGGCTTTGATTGTAGTACTGCTGTAGATGTAAGTAGAGCAATTTGTCGCCCGATGTTCGTCTGGTCATCGATCTCATTAACTGCTTGTTGGTAATTGTTCTGCAGTGCTTGGTGTTGATGAGCAACGACAGGCGATGAATCCTTACTCATCGTGTTTTCCCTCCGTTCTCCCTATTCACAGAAACGTGTCTATAAAGTGTATGGGTAATTACATTGTAGCGATAATTAGATTAGATTAGAAAACGTAATATACAAGACGCTCAAATGTCATATCGTGCTGAACACCTATTACCTCTATAAGATATGGTTGAAGATTTTTCTATAGAAATGGAATTATCTAACTTTTTTAAAGATGAGATATCTTTCCATCACTAAGTAAAAACTATCCATTTATTAAATATGCTCATGTCAATTGAAAATCATGATGATGTTCAAAACTACACAAATAATATTTTGTCAAATATTTTTGTAAATCAACTTATTTTATAAAATTTTGTTGTTATGTATATGTACATATGTTTCTCTCTGTGAATCTGAAATGTAGATTTGGCCTATGACCTCCACTTAAGAGAAATAAAGATTGATTGATTAGATGTTCACTATTTTCATTGTGACTGAATACATTTGAACTCAATACATAACAGGTGGTAGGTTTGAGTCTTTGTTTTAGTGTATAAATGAAGGTAACGTCATTTGTTTAGATTGTTTATTGATTAATGTGACATTCATTCACTGAGATGCTTTAATGATGATTACATCAAAACTGAGATCGGACCACATGTAGGCAGAAATAACATGGAGAAAAGGGATCCTATGAAATGCACATCGGAAGAAATTTTGAAATATTAGTAGCAGATCTGTATGTTTAGATTCGCTACATTACGATTGAGTTGCAACTACTTACTTTAATGCATTTGTCTTGATGACAGAGTATATGTATTGGATATTTAAAGCTAAGGGAAAGATGGCTTTGAGGCGATAGTGAAGGAAGTTGAAGAAGACGTGAAATGAAAGAGACAAATAACAAGAAAGTGTACTGATCATTAAAGGAAAATAGAAACACAGAGAGATATAAGGAAAAGCACGAAATGAGGAAAAACAAATAACCACTGATTTTCAAAACAGCGAATCTTAAACCATTTTGTTGTATATTTTTAAAAATCCAGCTTCGTTTTTGGAAAAAAACATATTCCACTCCAAGAGCTTTTATTGAGCAGCTAATGGGCACATTGCATTCATCGGTGACAGTTTTATCTCTACTGCTTATAACAATTGCATTCCTCTTTATCAAATCTTATTATGTCAAGTTTTTGTTGGAAGGACTGTCGGGAATACATTCAATAAGATGAATCAAGATGTTTTTGCAGTCCAAAGTTAGCTAAATCTGACACACGAGTCGGCTCTCTTATCTGATCTTGTAAGCACATGTAACGACTTGGTCGTTAAAGAAAAAGATATCGTCCCATTGTCTTCAGCCAGCTTTATGGATAAGAACTTGAAGAATACTCATCCTTTTTTGTGTTCCACGGAAGTTCCTAAGCCAACAAATGGTATTTTCTTCTCAGACCACTTTGTCATTCTCATCCGGGCATCAGACGTTTGAAGCAGACGATAGTGAATCTGCCCGGCCGCCATGATGGATCTGTTGGGCAGTCCGTACGGGCAAAACGGTACTGTTTTCTTCTGCTCGATGTCTTCCAGTCACACAGACTTAGACAGTCCATCTTTTATGGTGTATTGAGTAGATGTACGATTTTACTAATGCGTCTGATGTTCGGGAGATAGAGATAATCGTTCAACGAGGGTGTCTGGGATATTTCAGAAAGACAAGAAAGGACTAAACAGAATCTTACAAAGAGCCATTTTGTGATTATATTCATCTGATTTTGCGTAAAGTGGTATTAGCAATTTACATGTCGTTAATAGACAAGAGAGAGGACTATCAATTGGATTTTCTTTACATTGATCAGAGATACTTTACTTTCATTTTTTTTACTTTGTCCATGCGAGAAAAAATGGAATATTTGAGGTTTTCGACATTTCATTTTTATGCAGTAATATGATTTAATCATGGATTTTATAATGTGGGGAGTTTTAATTTTGAATTCATTGCATTTATATTTTTCGTTTTAGTTCTGTTTAGTTTTAGGAGAGACAAGTTAACTTTTATAAGCTCAGGAAGGTTTAGTGTCTTCGTTCAATGATCTGTATCCTCGCGCATTAAAGTGTTTGATTGCTTTGGCATTTTTATTGTGACATTGACCATGAGAGTAATCCGATAATTTTAGATGAATGTGTCCACTCATAACATCGTCACATGCTGATTTATCATGTGGCTAAGACTAAATTTTACAACACGTGAAACGGAAATATATAATCAGAAGATGCTATAACAATAACTACTGTAACTAGAATGGATTAATAGAAAAGGGTTCTACACGTTAAACTGGTTTAACATGTCACATGGATGTGTAAATTAATTATTCAACTTAAACATGTCAAAACACGTGTAAGTGAAATGTTTCAGTTAGATATGATACACATGTTCCAATAAGGATAGATAAAGGATGTTTGTCTCTCCTTTACAATACCATTTTATCACATCGATTGAGGTTGAAAGGAAATAGTTCACGAGAGGCACCACGAGAGATATTTATTGGTTTCTACCTCACGCGATGGGATAAACATGCCATTGCCAAGATAGAAAAAGTATTCTATTAAATACATGACTGTATGGTTGTGATATACGTTGAAACTACCACATCAACGGTGTTTTCTTACTCTGAGATACCTTGTTTATGATACAAAGTGACGTTCTGATGACGTCATGTTGAGTGACGATTGGTTATGACGAACTAGTTACTCGTATATCTTGAAATAGGAAGACGTAAAAGTAGTGCGGAACAAAACTGGAATATTACTTCATATGTTACCAAAATACTTATTTATGTAGATCATGTTTCCACATGGCATAACATATTTAATAAAGGTGAATAAATAACAGTCGAAATCTACACGTATATCTCTTTTGAGTTCATATCCTATTTTTGACATTTATACACATTTGTCAATTTGAATAATCGTTTAATTAATTAATTTTGTCGTGTCAGTTTTTTTTCATTATTACAATCTTAAACGAACGTCAACATATACACAACATGTACTAAATGCATACATCAGCGTATAAATCAATAGTTCTTTGGTCAAAGGGTTTAATACAATATTGTGTGAAGATTTTTATCATATATGTCATTTTGGAGGAAATTGTCCTTCTGCTAACTATATGAATTACCTCAGATAATATATGACTTTCGATAAAATCAAACCTCAAATTTCAATAATCAAAAATATGCATTCAGTAACATTAAAACATCCTTTCATCAAACAAAAACAACGCAAATTAGTTATCTTAGGAAAAAGAACACACTTTAAAGCTCTCAAAATAGTTTTCTAAACTCAGCAAGACAGTTTCATCAGTGAGGGAGAAAATCAATTGTCTCGACGTTTCCAGGAATTGCCCACCAATCTATTCAAAACAAGCCTTTTTCTCAACTCGGATCCTGCGGTCGTGTAAGTGGTGATCTCGGAACATGATTCCTCGATTTGGACACGACGTCCGCTTATCCCGCAGACTCCGTGATGGCTGCCGATTCCTCGGATCGTGTTCCCAAACATGGCCGAACAAATTGACGAATAGCAGAAGAGAAAACAATTTGTCTCAATCAGTAGTTAATTTGAAAAGAGAATTACCCGGCATGTCTATAAGATCTCGCGGTTCGGCGATTACTGGAAGAGTGATGGCCTAAAAGACCTCCCTTGGCGAAGTCCAGCGTAGGCAGACGACAAGCAAGGGGTCATCAATCCATATATAAGCTGAAAACGGAGACAAATATTGAGACAATAGCAATAACTGTATATACCCCTTCATGTATTTCTCTGACAGATGTCGTTTAGGGAAATGGGCAGTTGTCATCCGATATGGATATCACCGGCCGGACAAAATGTCGTCTGCTACAGCGGAAGTCCTCATAAATACGGATAACAGCGTACAGATGGGATTCGGTCCGCCTCTGACATGAGCCACGGTGCCATGAAGCAATCTGAAAATGAAATGATCTTCTCCCAAGTATTTATTCAGTTTGCAGGATTAGCCTATCATCAAGACAAATACCGCTGTGTCACAAAACAAGAGAAATTACTCTGCGCTGAAGGGGCTTCCAATTTGCCTTAATATCTGCCAAAGACTTTTGGTGTAATAAATACATTTCTCAGATTGCCTTTCACTACACTTTGCGTCTCAGTTACTTCCCTTGCCAACAATACTTAATCATGTTGATTGTTCGGAAGAAGAAGAAAACAATAATTGATTTTGCTTTGCTCTCAGGAGTTACTTGTTACCATGATTGTTGACATGGTAGGAAGAAGGAAATGAATTTGGCGCATTACTATTTAAAAGGACGATTTAGTAGGGGAGATTTATCTAATGTGCCAAAACTAAATTTAGAACGATTAGCTTGATAGCTTTTACAGTTTTAAACAATACATTATGTAAATGAGCTTACAATCTTCAGAAGTTGCTAGATGGTTTACAAATAGCAATCAATTATTGTCCTTTGCTAAGGCTTTTGTATACAAAATTATAGCTTTGTATGCTTTCTGTCGCTCTTATTAATTGCCAAGTCGACATTTCGATAAGTCGTGATTCATATTGGTTAAAAGGTTTGACAAAAGGAATTCAGATTTCAAATATATACTGATTAATGCTCTTCTTCTTCTTCTTCTTCTTCTCCTCCTCTTCTTCTGTATGAATTACTTTTGGAAAATATTCATCGCTCTTCGGGAGCAAATTCCAAAACCGTTCATTTTATCTTCATTAACCTTTGCATCTGTACTAAACTCCCACTGAAGTGGTGGCTTTTATATTTTAAGATTTTTTAAATTTTAGTTGGGGTTTCTCTGCAACAAGTTTTATTTGGATTACGTACAGAGATCGGTTCGTTTCTGTTTAAACGTTAATCATATCTTACTGAAACTGTGCACAAGTAAATAACTAACTTACTAAAGTGGTGCCTTTTGATATTTCTTGGTTTCTGGTTTCAATGGAGCAGAAATTAGATCAAACGTTCAAAAATGTCCTACTAAAACCGTGCATGTGCATTACCGACAAAACAAAGACAGGGCCCCGGGTCACTAAACAAACCCCATTTCCCCTTTAAAAAAGAGTTTTGAGATACGATCCCCGAAATTGGAAGTCTTCAAGTACTTAAGTATTAAGTATGAAGGCAGTCACATCGGGGATCGGGGTTCATTACAAAACTCTTTACATGTATGTTTGATGAACCCGGATACCTGTGCTATCGAAGTGGTGCCTTTGTTTTCTCCTATCATCGATATCTTTTTCAGTATTCTTTTCAAAGGAACGCTTGGGATCAGTTACGTTATGCTGGAGATATACATGGATATGAACAAAACTCGAAGTCTAATAACTGCATTTTGATTCATAGAAGTTGCTTGAAGCTCTATAAGATAGATTCACAAACTTTTTAAAGAGCTCACTTGTTGATGATGGAAACTTGCAAAGTAACTTACACCCTTTGGTTATCATTGTCTTTTAAAGGGTCGTGGATAGTGTTGAATGTAAAAGGTTAAGTATCTCTGGAATCATTTTCTTTGTAAATACACCACAGTTAAGCGTGTTTGCAAATAGATTTAACCAAAACAACTCATACTTTTCTCGTTTGAAGAACCAAAAATCTAAGTATCTACTTATGTTTGACTTTTTGAAATGACACACCGGTATAAGTAAAAGCCATTTCAGAATATTTAAATGTTTTTCAGTAAACTCACAGGTCCCATTACATAAGTTACGAAACAAATTATGTGTTCAGTGGCAATAATTTGTCTTCTTTGCAATAAAAGTTTTAACAACAGTAGTTTTTAAAAAAGTTCACGACAGTTAAATAACTTACCTTTGCTAAGTGCCTCAACAAAAGTTATTGCAATAATAAGAGGATAAGTGCATATGTTTACGGACAAAACGTCAACCATAGAGATTTATCTTGCCTCTTTACTTACGGCATTTGATTTGATGGAAGTAACATCGAGGGACCAAATGACGCCATGGTAAGATAAATAATGTGAATGAGCTGATGGTTATTTGATGAATACACCAGCTTTTAGTTTAGAGCCGATTGGTGAAATCATGCCCCCTTTAAATATGTCTTAAATGTTCAAATTCTGTTTGACATTAATATGTTCTATTGCAACGATCCTTTGTACAGTAAAGCTATTTAAATACTAAAAAGATATAATAATATAAGTAACGTTATAAACAATGTAGCACTGATTCTTAGAAAAAGTCCTGCCAACCGCCTTGCAATGCAGGTTAATCTAATTAAAATTGGATATCAGAAACTTGAATGGGCACGAGTGTTACGTTCAATATGCTTTTAATGAAAGCTTAATACAGCTCTACTTTTATAATCACACTTAAGTCTTTGTCATCAAATGTTGTTGTAAAACATAAGATGAAAATTCGTACAAGGCAAACCCTCATGAAGTCCATGAGCCTGGAAATACCACTTCCTTAAGTATGCATTCTTTCTTCATTAGATTGATAATTCAATTGTTGATATAGATCCAAATGTATGATATGGAACCATAGGTTTCTTTTAAAGAGACACTACGTGATTTTAAATGTATTATATTTGACTAGCATACGTGTCAAAACACATTTTCATACCATATTCATTCAAAACAACAATCTTCCTTCTTCCTGATCTAGTTACGTTTTGAAAATTTTGATTGACTATCTGACGCGCGCCACTGTCCGCTTTTCGATCAGAATCTCTATTTAATACCCTTTGTTGTGCTGTGCCGATTGGCTCTGTAATGATACTTTCCAGCAGCATTCAGTGCTTCTTGATAAAATAACATCATTTATAAAGTTTGATATATGTGACACAATCAACTCACGAAGCTTTTCCTTAACATACCACCAGGGGCTTGGCAACTTTGTCTGCAGTAGAGAAGTGTTCTCCGCGCAATAAGGTTTGGGTGCAATGCTACAATGAAGTGCAGTAAAGAAACACCCATGGTTTGTTAGTTCAAGCAGATGCCCGCAGGTTTCACCGCTATGCATAACCACATTATTTTTGCGGGCTTTCTCCTTGCAATAATACTAGCAGTTGTGAAAAACTCTTGAAAGCGGCGTTAAACCCCAAATCACCTCACCTCACCTAAATGCACCATTGGTTATGCATATTCATAATCTTAACACTGCTGAACTGAACATTGGACGGTTATCATAAAAACTGTTCTTGAAAGCTCCTTCGGCTGGATAAGGACCAAACTTTAACTCTCTAGAATTTGAATATACGTTTCGAAAAAGCGTGGTTACATTCAGCCATAGTGGCTGAATAGTTAGAACACGATGACTCACTTACATGTACATGTCATTTGCAGTATCTAATGGTATTTTACACGTTTTGGGCCGTGCATCTTGCAAAACCAGTTATCATGAATAAATCTAAGTGACGAATTTCCTTGAATACTGAGACCCTCGACACACATTCCGAACTTTATCTTCTCGTTTTATATTTATAAACACTTTTATCGTCGAACGTTAACCATTTTTAATTTATATCAGGACTACCTTGACGTTAGGTACAAGCATGTCTAAAACCTTATAAGTGTTAGGTAATGGTACATGTAAGAACAAAGCAATTATACTTTGCAACGTCAATCAAATGAAATACCGTTTTTCTTTATTTTCAACAACGTTAGTGACCACATATATTGCTTTATATAAGCTAAAGGAACTTGATTATTGTCACAATGCTGAATTATAAGAAATATGCTCCACACGTAACCATGTGTTAAGAAGTTATTCGTATAGTTAACACGCCCTTCCCTGTATTACTCTGCAAATTATTATTTTACTGTTTATGGGGATGTTATTCTGTCCTGAAATGAGGGCATAAATAGCCATAACATCGGTAACCCGTCGTTGAAAAGAATATTCTTGCTTTTGTCAGTCTTTACCCAAAAAGGGTTAATCAAGATTCTTTCCATGTAACCTCTGTTACAAGTATACAGTTTATAGAAATACAGAAACCTGTCTAGACGCAATTAAAGTAAGTTGTTAAACCAGAAACATTGTTTCAAATGAGCGTTTGGACTGTTTCCTTCACCTCTGCGGTTAGACTAAAATTTAGTCTATGAAATATTTCAATAATTGACTGTTCCTTCATCTATATATTCTTTTCTACGGGCTCCTAATTTCATAATTCAGTCAATCTAGACTTGCTTAATGTGGACCTAGACTGTATTAAAGGCTTTTATTTAAATTCACAGTCATGAAGCAGGACTACTTTGCGGTTCGACTATATTTCTTTGTGAGAGAAATCAGTTTTATATTTTATAAGATATCAAACTGGATCAAATCTGTATTGTAAATATTCATAGCTAGGGCATTTAGAAAACAATAAGCTTGTTACTACCTGGAAAGATACGATAATCTGATCGAGAGAGCATCTTTAACGATGTACAGTACAGTTCCAAAGTACGAATATTAACAGCCAGCATGCTACGCTTAAATATTTTTAATGATATTCTTATTTTCAGCTTTCTTGTCAACTAACATTTTCTCACCGAGGGGATTACACAAATTATTTCTAGACCCTTTGTTATCTCTGTCTATGTCTGTCTACATATCTGATATGCGATCTTAGAAAACCCTAATCAGTAATCACATTTGCAATATACAAAACTGGAACTACCTATTTCACCTGCTTTTCGTTTTCCTTCTGATTACACAAGTTTGTATCCAGGTATACTTACCTGTCGCGTTATCAGAGCTCAGGTGAGAGGGATCATGCTATAAGGAACTGGATTTGTCTAAGGCTTTGAAGTGCCGACGTTAGTAGTTCCAATGACAAAGTGTTCTATCCAGACATGCCTGTTACAATGACAAACGACAGTTATACAGCCACAGTTTGACAAATGACAACAATAAAAACATCAAATTAAAACCTAGTGCTTTTTAATTATATGCAAACCGTAATTTATCAGACTCTACGAGTTTTATGGGGTTTATTGGCAATCCACCCGCACTTGAGTCGGGCTTCAACTGTGTTTCGACCCATAAATAAGCCCCTATATGGTCTTCGTGGCTTCGCTGTCAATACGAGGGGGATTATGAAGTCGAAATAAATTTCCAAGGGCTCTTTGGTCAAGACGAAAACTCTCCTTTCATATCCAATTTAATCTTTATCAATTACGATGAAATATTTCACCGTAAATTTATCTTGATATGCTTCTAAACGGATTTGCTACTGGATCAAAACAGCTTTTACAGCACGAGTGATTAATGGTACGTGTCCCTCTTTTACAAACCTCTGCGACTTTATTTGGATTTGCCTTGTAAATTACCACTACTTAGTGTGGCCAGGGTCAATAACTAAGTAAACATGCTGGCAAATGATATCGTCTTTTGAGACTAGTGTTAACGAACTAAATTGGACATGGAATGACAGATTTATAAATTCAATTAATGATTTGCAACACTGGGTAATTAATCATTTTTGAATGGGTTTTCCATTCATCTGTCAGCCTTGCCTCCACTAAAACTCTTTTTCAAACATTTGTTTCTTATCGTGTCTGCTCTTATGACTTTTGTTGTTTAAAAGACGATTAATTTCCACGTACAAATAGTGCATATATCATATCATAAATATGCTCTTGGTTTTATGAACACATGCCAAGATACGCTAGTACAAGACTCACGCCCAAACAATCAACCCTTGCTTCACGTGGCGTCCCGTAATAAACTACCGTGTTATTAAAAGCAATGCGGCAACGTGAAATAATAAATTGTTGCTTCATTTAATCTCCACTGTAATGTATTGTGTAATAGATATTTCTCTCCTGCCGTGACCAATGCAACATGCACCTTGATAAATGTCCCATCCCGTCCAAAACAACGCGCCATGTCATGTTCGGCAATAAACAACTCAGCCTTCTTCTTAGAAGCAACGGGGGACAGGATTTATCTTGACAGTCCATATCCATCAGAGTTAAGAGAATTACACTAGAATTTCAGCTACATGCGAAACTTAATTTACCGGCTCTCCAAAGGTTAAACACAGCATGTTGAAACAGCTTAATATTGTGCCTCTTTCATTTCTGACTTAGTGCGCTGAAAACAGAACATGGTTCCCCAAAAGCAACATATCCGCAGCTTAAAGGAAAATTAATCGAATTTATAACTACAGCTGCAAATCTCAATTCAGTGTTTTACCCAGCTGGGTTATCGTGTAAAACAAAAATAAATTTCTCAGTCCGTGTTACGTTCCTGCACTTTAATCACGTGGAATTAATGTCTGTGTGATGCAGATCCGTTAAGAACTCGATACAAGTGGAAAGCTTTTTCAGGATAATTCTTTCCAACTCCGAAGCCTTTGAAGTTGAAAGACACTCTGAAAGAGAGAAGGATAAGTAAGGCGTATTTGTGAGGTGCATTAAGAAAGCCCCCCTACATTGCTGAATTCTCGTCACTTTACCCTCATCAAACTCACGCAGAGGAAATACATGCTACTCGAGATGACGAAGTCTTCTACACAAAGGTTCAAATTACGACAAGTTTAATTGTTTCTTCTTTGAGTCATTCAAATCTTGAAACAATTTTCAGATTTAGTTCACAAGATCCAAAGCCATAAAAGCAAATAAATCCGTTGTTACTTTAAAGAGCTATATTGCCAACGACGAAGTGCATATAGCATTAAGTGAAGAGATTTGTTTACCACTCAACGGTATTGTGTATTGCACGTTTTCACATCTCTCTACGCTTTAACGACGTGTTTTACCCACAGGAATATTGTATGTTATCAGCACTCGAACATTTGCAAAGAAATGTTGTAATACTTCCTTTTTGATTGCTGTTTATTATGCAAATTGAAAAGAAACTGCAAACGTCTAATATTTTGATAAAATTGTTTCCGAAAATTGCTTTACACTGTGGTAATCTAAATGTGATATAGCGATAAATCACACATAGACGCCAGGAAAGAAAGTTTGTAATAAATGGAGTCTGGATTTGTCTCCCAAGTAAGTGTGATGGGTCGTCCTCTCTCTCCCAAAACGACCCTAGCAACAATAAATAACCATTCATCAAAATGGCCGATCTGCCCCAACTGGGCAATAAGACAGAGGCAAAAGTCTTTAATCAAATGATGGCCTAAATACCCTGTACAGAACCGTCTCTTTAAATGAAGGAATATCACTCTTGGGAAATTATCTACTGTTATAAGGGCACGATCCCGGCTACATATTCAAATAGGAGTTTTATGACCGTAGGCCTTTATTACAAATCCGAAGGATCTAAAGTCGTAGGGTCGTCACAACCATTTTCTCAAGTTCTTCCTAGGGTGAGCACTGTGAATAAAGACATCCATTTCTTCACGCGAGCCTCGCAGCAGGAGAGTTTCACCAGTGAAGATTGATTATTCAATTTGGCTGATGCGTTGATAGATATTGAAAATGACTTACATTTTGTTGATGTCCAAAACGATGCTTCTTTCTAAATTGAAAGAAATAACGTTTTCTCAGAATTCTTGAGACCATTTTAACAAGGCAAGGACGTTTTTCTTGTCCGTGTCTATGAAAGTAAACCATGGAAGAGAGCCTGCGTAAGTCCGCAATATGCATTTCGCAATGAAACCTTAAATTAAGTTTGAAAGCGCTAACTTTTATTCCTCTGCAAAACACCTTGATTTTATTATTCCAACAACTCTAGTTAGCATACCTTCATCATGTTATCATTTATTTGGACATCATAAAACGTCAAACTTACCAGATTTCATGAATACGTTACATACATAATCAAATGACATTACAAACATATCTACAGGAACACCGCTAACAGAAACTTTAATCGGCGAGATTTTCACAGTGCATAATCGATCCTCTCCGAAAACAACTGAGTAAAGTTTCTATCAATTTACAATTTCGTTACACGAGTTAAGTTCCTTCCTTCAATAACATTAACAAATGCGAGTTTCTAAATTAAGTGTAAATAATTCAGATCAAATCACTTTAAACGACAGTATCAATGCAAGCAACACACGATCAAGTCGTTTAACATTAGAGAATTTTCACACTCATATTTTAACATTGATCGCTTCTGTCAGTTACAAAAGCAACGGCGTTCTTTAAGACACAAGACCTGTCATCATCTGTCAATAACTAAGGACCTTTATTGACTCGTCTCTGATATATGTGATGGTGCATTGACAAGCCGTTGATTCAGTGGCCTGTGCTCCTTACCTAAAGCATGAGCGATCGCAGATTTCTGAAGAACAGCCTCTGTAACTTTAAGTCATCTTCGTCAACGACTACATCATCTTGAATTAGATTTGTTCTTTCATGTTCCGCTGTGGCTCTTAAGGGGGCAAGAGGTGCCCTCCTCTTTAAAATCCTCCCCATTCGTGTCAGAAAGCTGTCAAACTTTATGGAGATCAAAGCAGCCCCTGCGAGAAAAGATGCCAAACTCTGTCTTTCGTTTTAAATTCAAAAACTGCATGTGATAGTCAAGCAGCACTTCACTGCACCTCTCATCGGGCAGTTCAAGCCTAGCATAATACCTGTCATTTCACTGCGGAAAAAATATGGATAATACTGAAATAACGCCTTTGAACTTGTAGAAAAATTGTCTCTACAGTTAAATGCGTGTATGTTGAAGTGGCTACAGATTAATTGACTCTGAAATTCAAATACAAGAGGCTGTGGTCTTGATTTACAATTTCTTTCATATGGACTCGAAAATTGAAAAATAAAACACCCTGTAAGCTTGTTTCTCGCAAGTTTAAACTGCTTGAAAGTTTAGTATCCGGTGAGATTAGAAGAAAATATTCTGTGTATATTATGTATCCGTTTGTCCTTGCCATCCGAGCTTCTTAAACAACTTTGTATAATCCAGAACAGGTGGGACTTAAAAAATGTCAAAATTGAAATAAGAAAAAGGAGTATTTTTATTCAAAATGATAATGATATGCAACATTGAAATGAGAATGAATTACTCGAAGAACATTTTAGATTGACTGAATCGAAAACCTTATTCTCTCTGTTTAAAAACAGGAGGATTTCAACGATATTGATCCATGTGATTTAGTTTCGACTACGTTTGTAATTAAAAAGATAGAATATATCAAATATCAAAATGAATGTCAAAACTCTATGGTTATATACATGAAAAAGAAGATGAAGTGGAATTATCTTTGGCAAACCTTTTTTAGCAGGTACACTCTGTGACTGCTTCATCAGGTGTTATATGTAAAAGGAGACTAAATTTCTCACGTGAAGGAAGGTTATATATAAAAAAGAGTAAACATGGGATAGTTCTTCGTTCAATACCTAACCAGTCACTGGTTTAAAACTGGTAAGAAAAGGGGCGTTGTTTTTCATTCATATTTACACAAAGAAACCAAAATCGTGTTTTGTTTTCTTAGTATTACCCGAGCCAGAGTTGGGGTTATACACAAATTCGCACGAGTTTCATAAAAGTCATATAACACATTTTGGCGTGTAATAATTTCTTAAATACCGATTTAAACGCGTGGAAATATTCAGCTTCCTTTTCGAAGGCCCGCTACAGTGACGTCACGAACAACGGTTTTATGACGTCACAGACAACAAAATGCGGTAACTCGCTCTGAAACAATTGTTGCTGGGCAAACGTGAAATGTGCACATGTGCTCATATTGAAAATATGTCATCACTTATGCTTAACCATTTGGGTAATAATATAGTGTGTATAGTATACTAATATAATGAAGACATTCTATAAATGGTAACAAGTTAAGGGGATATATAGATGAAGTCCGAACGTTCTGGAAAATTACACTCATCTTACCAAGTCTGGTGTGTTAGAAGTCAGACCGTGTTAAACCTTCAACATCAGACTCTCTGTATGTAAATTGTACCTACTCGAGAAACATAGAGACTCGATAACCAGGCAATGAATCTGTTTGAGCTTATCTGGGGGCAGATCATCCAATTCCTTGCTTCTGGGTTATAACAGACATCTTCCTGTCACGGCAACTCAACAACGACTAACACCAAACAACAAATTACCCCTCTCTGCATGAAGCTTGCCTTCTTGACGGAGAAATTACATGTTAGAGTCAGGACAGCTTTATCATTCACAGAGATAATCCAAAGCAGATATTGGATAGGTTCGCCCTTTGCTCAGATGGGGGTACTTTCTGAATGATGTCTTCTATTCAGATCCGACGCGTAAACATTAAAGAGGATTTAACTCTGCTTTAAGCTTTGCCAATATTCATGATGTTGTCTGATTTATGTGAAATTTCACAGTGCTGGTCACGAGATTGGCAGGCAGTTATTGCCGAGTTGGAAACGGATGGCAGAGATGGTTACCAGAAACCAGATCCCCGCAATGTCGGAACACTGACCAGAACACCACACAACAGCGCCCGTGAAAAATGGGAGTTTGTAATTGCTTATATCAGGTGCACCGAGCGATAATAGGAAGACCAGCAGGGGAGGGAAAGCAGTAGTTTGCATGCATAAAGCTATTCCACACAGACTAAGAGGATCGCGGTCTCGACTCAATGGCAAATTGAATGGCCATCGCCATGAAAACAATACATTTATCACGTTAATTGCTGCATTTTATATTCAGCGTCGCTGACAGCGCTCTTCAGTACAACTAGAAGGGACTGCGGAATCAATTGTGATGTTTTCTCGTACTCGGCTTTACAGCTCCCATGTCCTGGTGTATGGAGAAAGATATCCTGCTATATCAAGGTGTCGCTGTCCATCTACGCTTCAGAGATCTAGTTCATACCGCATTGACGACGTGCCTCCATAAACCGATGAATCATTTTCTAATGTGTATTTGGATAAACGATCTCAATGCTGTAAATTATTGCACCCAATATTCTCTCTTGTCATCGCAAGAATTGGATTGAGAGTTATATGGTTTACATAAGAGTTTAGTATTCAAGTTTAGACACCTTTTATTACTTAATCTTTTAGCTGACGTCATGATGTACACTAAGGATCGGTAATGCAATATGCACTCAATGATCTGTGTCCTTAAAGTGCAGCTAAACACGACATTTGGTACTACGTGGGATATTTTGTCTCGCAATAAGTGCTTGGACAAATATTAAAAAGCATAATTTCATAGAAAGACACTTTAGTGCGTCGTTTGATCATAGATGGTAATTTCTCAGATTACTCGTTGACATTTTCAGAGCCTACTATCCTACAACGTTTCATAAACATCTCTTTTGCATAACATTGTCACACATATTTTTGAAGTTACATGTGATTATTCATTAGTCCTACTTTTCAAGAAAACATCTCTTTGACCCTAATTAAACCGATTTTCTGAATTAACATTTTGCTTTTGAGCTCCAACTGACACGCGTGATAAATTGCGAAAATCAGGAATTGATTATTGTGTTTTTTAAGAGTCTGCTTTTCAGGACAAATAAACATAATGAACTTTAAGGTGAGACTCAATGTTTTTTGAAGGCATATATAAGAAACGCTGTTATTTGTTGTTATTTCTACGAGATTGAGATTCGGTTATTTATAAGGGGGTAAAGTTCAGATTTTAAAATCAGAAACCAGACAGTTCACCGCGGCTGGTGTTCGCCAAGTCTTCAAACGTTTGATTTGGAATGATACACATGTAAATTGGAATTATGATTTTAGCTTCTGAAAATACATAAGGTGTCTATAGGATTTAACTGAAAACTATTACATTTTTTTAAATAAAACTATCAATTATTTAGCTTTTTGAGATAAATATGAAAGCTAAATTACTGTTGAAGCTGTACTCTTTTGGAATTTTTTCTTCATAAATATTGATAGTTTATCTTCTTGACATCATCTATAATTGCCATATCTTTATTCCATACATGTTGTTTTATAGACTTTTACCCTGTCCTTTGTGGGTGTTTGTACAATAAATAATCTTGCCTTCTGATGTTTTGAACCGACATTTATTATTTGCCCGTTGAAAAAACCGCCGTTCAATAAATCTACAAAGTTATTACACATTGTGTCCTAACATCTCGTGCTGACTGACGTCACATTAAGTCACAAACATTAAGCATGACGTCGCAAACATTAAGTATGACATCACAGTGTTAGCGGTGCGGCAGCAAAGGGTAATCTCGAAGATGTTCATGCTTTTTATTTGATATAATTCAGCGAGCAATAAAAAAATACTAAACTAGATCCAGTTTAATAACATTTTTATTAAACTCTTGAGTGTTATTGGTATCTAACTCGCTTTCGCTCGTTAAATACCAAACCACTCACTCGTTTCATAAAAAATGTTATTAAACTGGACGTCGTTAAGTATTCTCTATATATTATTTTGGCAAGTATCAAAGCCAAATAAATGTCAGGAAAAACACTGAATGCATCTTTAAGAAACCGTAAAACTGCATTCTTGATGGCTCAGTATAAAATCATATAATGAACAGAAACCGTAAGAATCACAGAGACATATAAATCCTGCTTTATACAAGGAGCTTCTAAAGGACGCTTTGAGAGCCTATATAACCGACAAGTTGACAGTGTGTATACACCATTATATAGTACATACCCTACATGTCACTTTGAAAGCACTGTACTCGATTTATGATTGTTTGTTTTCTCTTGAATGTCAGTCTTGGCTGTTTTTCGATTGCACACATATATCACATCATGATATAAAAGTAAAGACAATCACTTTCTTTGGCATGAGGCAATAAATACTTGATGTAAAAGATTTATGGCACACGAGAGACAATTTTTGTCTCTCGACGCCATGACAGTTCAAGTGGCCCCTTACGATCAGATCAGAGTAGCTCCGACTTTCACAAACAATAAATTATACACAAGAATTTAATATCATCTCTCATGAATGCCGTATATCATGTTAATTGAAGGACATTTCTCACTAGAGAATGAAATTCCCGTCCAAAATCCCATTCCATTGTTTTGCAAGTCAACAATGGGTCTTTCCAAAGCTAATAAATATTCTGAACTGCACATTCTCTGAAAGTTATGTATGATATTGTGTTGTCAGAAATGAAAGATGTTCTGAATGAATATTTGGAAACTTCAATGACAATTTATTTATTTAACTACCACGTCTGATATTAAGAAATAAAATTACTTTTTCTATGGCTGAATTGTCGATATTAATGTAATATAATCCACCAATTTGATCTTGAGCCTCGACATAACGTCTGCAACTTGCACATAATTGCCCATTACTTTACAACTCATGGTTAGGAAGTTTTGTGATTTGAAGAAATAAAGGAATGCATTTGCTCCTTGTTGATGATATACCCAGTCACTTATCCACGCTATCTGAACATGACCATCAGCTTGGTGCAAGTTATGGAGTTCATGAGGAGCAAATGCTTTATGAAGAGGAAATATTTTACACAGGGTACTTCAGTTGTAACTATTTATTTTCCAATAGTTGAACTTTCTCTTTGGTCTCACTAGGCCCATAGAAGTGGGGGTTTGGGGAGGGGTCCCCACCTCATATTTTTTATGACAAATTTTTAAGAACTTCAACATAAGAAATATTGCCTTCAGTAGCTCCTCAGACTTCTGTTAAAGATATCATGAAAGGTATAATGATCATAAAAATCACATAAGGACCCCACCCCTCCCACATACATCCACATCCACTAACAGACAATAACTGAACTTGCAAACTGAAAAATTCCACCCCTTTGAATTTTCTATTATATCCCCAAAGAGGTCTGTAAACAAAACAAGTTGTGCTCTTGATCAAGTGGTCGTTTCACAAAGTGACTTAACACTAAAGTAACCTTAGTGCCATCATTAAAATTGCAGTAAGGCTACCTTAGTGATTTAATGTTACCTTAGTGTTTTGTGCAACGGAACCCTGGTGGCAAAAGCTCACTGTTAGAATTAGTGATACATGCCATTTAGAGATGTTTTAAAACTATGATATTGAAGGCAATAGCATAACCCAAACCTGCTCCTATATCTTTTCCCCAAGTTGATTTTCATTCCCCTTATTAATAGACTTTTTCTCAGAACTTGTCTTTAATCATGTTGGTTAACTGGCTCCAATGCAATCAAGGTTTCATTCAGTAGGTCTATATAGCTATATGCATATCAAATTGAAAGCAAAACTAAATAAAGACACAGGCTGAATGTGCAGTATCTGAAAAAAGTATTACATTTACTGTTTGTTCCTACTTTCTGATAAGGCAAATACCAAGCTCAATTGAACCTTTGGAGCACATTTTAATAGCCTAGTCAATCCCTTTATTTTCAATTATTTTCTGTGCCAAGTGCAAATCCTGTTGAAGTCAAACAGTGTAACCCTAAATCTGTTGACAAATTGATTTGTTTAATTTATCATTGCCCTTTGTGAAAGCCTTTTCCAAATGAAGCCAAGAAAACATGTTTCAAAAACAAAACAACCAACATCCTTCTTGGTCGAAAGGTAAAGAGATCAACAGGGATAAACAATCCTAGACAAAATAGAACAGAAAGTTAAGTCTTTGAAGGACATTTAGAAGTAATATACATTCAAAAAAACAAGATTTTCAGTATAACAATTTTGTTATAGTGAAATTCGCAACACATCATATGCTAATTCCTCCATCAGGTGGAAGAATGTAAAGTGTTTATGTATGTGCTTTAGCATAATTATTCCATTTTATTATTATTATCATTTGTTAATCTTGTTCCTATAATTACCTTTGATAAAGTTAAATTGAGCAAATTAAATCTAGATCTATAGTTGCATATTTTGTAAATACTGAATAACCTTATATGAAAATGTTATTCTAAACTTAATTACATTGACTGAGCTTTATCTTAGGAACTCCTGCTCTCAGAAAGGAGTCTTGGCTGATAGTTAGAAGACAATTTGAAGAATCACCTTGAAATTCCATTTCTTTAATGATAGAGAACAAAGGAAGTAAATGGTCCATAATTACATTGGCACAATTTAACCGCCAAAGCCTGTTAAGAGGATTTTTCCCACTCTACTGCAAGGAATTGGTCTGAGCTCACTATTATTATCATTAGATATCTATCTTAAATGTAGAAATAAACTGAAATATATATACTTATTGTTCATAAAAGTACCGGAGATGTAAACCTTTATTGTTCATATTTTTTTATCTTGAACATAAAATCTATCCTTTGTAGGTCAATTAAAAGTTTTAAGTTAAGTGAATTTCAGTAATGGCCAATTTTCACTAAAAACACAAGTATCCAAAACTCACAAATTGCTACAGCTATAAAAAGCATGGGTAAAACAGATTTAACTATTTAATGATATTAGTGAAGAACAGTTTTCTATGATCAATGAAACAAACAGAATTTTAAAAAACTATGAGTAATATGAAAAAACATTGTTGAGAAAACATATTATTTTTATTCAGTGCTATGAATGATTGCCCATCAACATTTAAATTTCATGAACAAAGGAATTTTATCTTACATAAGCAATATATTATCTGTTTACGGTCATAAATATTCAAACGTCTTGTTTTTATTGTCAACACAAGCTCAAGTACAGGCCAGCAGTTGTTTATATTCAACAATTACTCAAGATTACATCTCTTAAATCTCAGGCAAATGTTAAAAGGCTGTGTAGATTTATAACCTCTTTCAGTGTATGTCGTCCTGTTAGCATAGTGCAAAGTTAAGTGCAGATGGCTTCTGGGTTCAAGTTGTTACAAAATGACACCGGTTTAATGGTAACATGAGATTCAAGATGGTAACAGTGAGCTTCTGGGTTCAAGTTGTTACAAAATGACACAGGTTTAATGGTAACATGAGGTTCAAGATGGTAACAGTGAGCTTCTGGGTTCAAGTTGTTACAAAATGACACAGGTTTAAGGTGGTAACATGAGGTTCAAGATGGTAACAGTGAGCTTTTGGGTTCAAGTTGTTACAAAATGACACCGGTTTAATGGTAACATGAGGTTCAAGATGGTAACAGTGAGCTTCTGGGTTCAAGTTGTTACAAAATGACACCGGTTTAATGGTAACATGAGGTTCAAGATGGTAACAGTGAGCTTTTGGGTTCAAGTTGTTACAAAATGACACCGGTTTAATGGTAACATGAGGTTCAAGATGGTAACAGTGAGCTTCTGGGTTCAAGTTGTTACAAAATGACACAGATTTAAGATGGTAACATGAGGTTTAAGATGGTAACAGTGAGCTTCTGGGTTCAAGTTGTTACAAAATGACACAGGTTTAATGGTAACACAAGGTTTAAGATGGTAACAGTGAGCTTCTGGGTTCAAGTTGTTACAAAATGACACAGGTTTAAGATGGTAACACGAGGTTTAAGATGGTAACAGTGAGCTTCTGGGTTCAAGTTGTTACAAAATGACACAGGTTTAAGATGGTAACACGAGGTTTAAGATGGTAACAGTGAGCTTCTATGTTCAAGTTGTTACAAAATGACACAGGTTTAATGGTAACATGAGGTTCAAGATGGTAACAGTGAGCTTCTGGGTTCAAGTTGTTACAAAATGACACCGGTTTAATGGTAACATGAGGTTCAAGATGGTAACAGTGAGCTTTTGGGTTCAAGTTGTTACAAAATGACACCGGTTTAATGGTAACATGAGGTTCAAGATGGTAACAGTGAGCTTCTGGGTTCAAGTTGTTACAAAATGACACCGGTTTAATGGTAACATGAGGTTCAAGATGGTAACAGTGAGCTTCTGGGTTCAAGTTGTTACAAAATGACACCGGTTTAATGGTAACATGAGGTTCAAGATGGTAACAGTGAGCTTTTGGGTTCAAGTTGTTACAAAATGACACCGGTTTAATGGTAACATGAGGTTCAAGATGGTAACAGTGAGCTTCTGGGTTCAAGTTGTTACAAAATGACACCGGTTTAATGGTAACATGAGGTTCAAGATGGTAACAGTGAGCTTTTGGGTTCAAGTTGTTACAAAATGACACCGGTTTAATGGTAACATGAGGTTCAAGATGGTAACAGTGAGCTTTTGGGTTCAAGTTGTTACAAAATGACACCGGTTTAATGGTAACATGAGGTTCAAGATGGTAACAGTGAGCTTCTGGGTTCAAGTTGTTACAAAATGACACAGATTTAAGATGGTAACATGAGGTTTAAGATGGTAACAGTGAGCTTCTGGGTTCAAGTTGTTACAAAATGACACAGGTTTAATGGTAACACAAGGTTTAAGATGGTAACAGTGAGCTTCTGGGTTCAAGTTGTTACAAAATGACACCGGTTTAATGGTAACATGAGGTTCAAGATGGTAACAGTGAGCTTCTGGGTTTAAGTTGTTACAAAATGACACAGGTTTAAGATGGTAACACGAGGTTTAAGATGGTAACAGTGACCTTCTGGGTTCAAATTGTTACAAAATGACACAGGTTTAATGGTAACATGAGGTTCAAGATGGTAACAGTGAGCTTCTGGGTTCAAGTTGTTACAAAATGACACCGGTTTAATGGTAACACGAGGTTTAAGATGGTAACAGTGAGCTTCTGGGTTCAAGTTGTTACAAAATGACACCGGTTTAATGGTAACATGAGGTTCAAGATGGTAACAGTGAGCTTCTGGGTTTAAGTTGTTACAAAATGACACAGGTTTAAGATGGTAACACGAGGTTTAAGATGGTAACAGTGAGCTTCTGGGTTCAAGTTGTTACAAAATGACACCGGTTTAATGGTAACATGAGGTTCAAGATGGTAACAGTGAGCTTCTGGGTTTAAGTTGTTACAAAATGACACAGGTTTAAGATGGTAACACGAGGTTTAAGATGGTAACAGTGAGCTTCTGGGTTCAAGTTGTTACAAAATGACACCGGTTTAAGATGGTAACACGAGGTTTAAGATGGTAACAGTGAGCTTCTATGTTCAAGTTGTTACAAAATGACACAGGTTTAATGGTAACATGAGGTTCAAGATGGTAACAGTGAGCTTCTGGGTTCAAGTTGTTACAAAATGACACCGGTTTAATGGTAACATGAGGTTCAAGATGGTAACAGTGAGCTTTTGGGTTCAAGTTGTTACAAAATGACACCGGTTTAATGGTAACATGAGGTTCAAGATGGTAACAGTGAGCTTCTGGGTTTAAGTTGTTACAAAATGACACAGGTTTAAGATGGTAACACGAGGTTTAAGATGGTAACAGTGAGCTTCTGGGTTCAAGTTGTTACAAAATGACACCGGTTTAATGGTAACATGAGGTTCAAGATGGTAACAGTGAGCTTCTGGGTTTAAGTTGTTACAAAATGACACAGGTTTAAGATGGTAACACGAGGTTTAAGATGGTAACAGTGAGCTTCTGGGTTCAAGTTGTTACAAAATGACACCGGTTTAAGATGGTAACACGAGGTTTAAGATGGTAACAGTGAGCTTCTATGTTCAAGTTGTTACAAAATGACACAGGTTTAATGGTAACATGAGGTTCAAGATGGTAACAGTGAGCTTCTGGGTTCAAGTTGTTACAAAATGACACCGGTTTAATGGTAACATGAGGTTCAAGATGGTAACAGTGAGCTTTTGGGTTCAAGTTGTTACAAAATGACACCGGTTTAATGGTAACATGAGGTTCAAGATGGTAACAGTGAGCTTCTGGGTTCAAGTTGTTACAAAATGACACCGGTTTAATGGTAACATGAGGTTCAAGATGGTAACAGTGAGCTTCTGGGTTCAAGTTGTTACAAAATGACACCGGTTTAATGGTAACATGAGGTTCAAGATGGTAACAGTGAGCTTTTGGGTTCAAGTTGTTACAAAATGACACCGGTTTAATGGTAACATGAGGTTCAAGATGGTAACAGTGAGCTTCTGGGTTCAAGTTGTTACAAAATGACACAGATTTAAGATGGTAACATGAGGTTTAAGATGGTAACAGTGAGCTTCTGGGTTCAAGTTGTTACAAAATGACACAGGTTTAATGGTAACACAAGGTTTAAGATGGTAACAGTGAGCTTCTGGGTTCAAGTTGTTACAAAATGACACCGGTTTAATGGTAACATGAGGTTCAAGATGGTAACAGTGAGCTTCTGGGTTTAAGTTGTTACAAAATGACACAGGTTTAAGATGGTAACACGAGGTTTAAGATGGTAACAGTGACCTTCTGGGTTCAAGTTGTTACAAAATGACACAGGTTTAATGGTAACATGAGGTTCAAGATGGTAACAGTGAGCTTCTGGGTTCAAGTTGTTACAAAATGACACCGGTTTAATGGTAACACGAGGTTTAAGATGGTAACAGTGAGCTTCTGGGTTCAAGTTGTTACAAAATGACACCAGTTTAATGGTAACATGAGGTTCAAGATGGTAACAGTGAGCTTCTGGGTTTAAGTTGTTACAAAATGACACAGGTTTAAGATGGTAACACGAGGTTTAAGATGGTAACAGTGAGCTTCTGGGTTCAAGTTGTTACAAAATGACACCGGTTTAATGGTAACATGAGGTTCAAGATGGTAACAGTGAGCTTCTGGGTTCAAGTTGTTCCAAAATGACACAGGTTTAATGGTAACATGAGGTTCAAGATGGTAACAGTGAGCTTCTGGGTTCAAGTTGTTACAAAATGACACAGGTTTAATGGTAACATGAGGTTCAAGATGGTAACAGTGAGCTTCTGGGTTCAAGTTGTTCCAAAATGACACAGGTTTAATGGTAACATGAGGTTCAAGATGGTAACAGTGAGCTTCTGGGTTCAAGTTGTTACAAAATGACACAGGTTTAAGATGGTAACATGAGGTTTAAGAAGATAACACGAGGTTTAAGATGGTAACATGAGGTTTAAGATGGTAACATGAGGTTTAAGATGGTAACATGAGTAAAAGTCATAAAAGTAATGTAGAGAAAATTGCAGCTTCCGTAACATAAGCCTCCTTTGACTCATTGCTAGACTAATACATGATATAAGTACATGAAAGTACATGAATTTATTTTTTTAATAATGCCACATGTTTTTATATATTCATTTTTTAGTCTTTCAGTTTTATATTGATCAAGTCTACACTTGCTGAATGATGACCCAGATTGTATCATAATTTTCAATTTTATACACAGACATGGAGAGATAAATCTCACTGCTTGGGTCAAGTTGCACCAAACACTAAGATAGCCTTAAAGTCATAGTCTTATTTTTGCGTGATAAATTGTAATGCAAGCTTGACAAATAGTTCATCACTCACAGAAATATTTCCCCTTACATTTGCAACAATTTCAGAACTCTGCATGTATTTGAGCGCTCAATAATGAAGTTCAAAACACCCTACCCTATGTCTTTGGCTAGCGTTAGTCCTTACCACGTAATTTCCTTAAGGCCATGACGTAGAACACATTAAATTTCCCAGCTGAATATCCAATGAAAATAGCTAATAGTTTACCTTTTTTCAAATACAGAAATAACAAAAAGGTGGTAAACTCTTTGAAGAATGCGTCTGTCATAAGTATCGATGCTGCAATTACTAGATTTCCGGTATTTGGTACATGCGATTGGATTGCACTTCTCATCGGTCTGAAACGGCATACGCCAATAAGCAGCGTCATCCTAAAACCTTAGGTATAAAACGGGCATAAAAATGAAAATCTTTGCAGACGCGACTTGGTGCAAGTGTTCAGATTTTTGCTTGTGAAGAATAATTAGCCCAGTCTAGTTGCCTTACAAAATTGATTCTATGACTTTAAGTAACTAAGGTAAGCTTAATACAATATTGTAGAATAGCAATGCAATTAATCTTTGTGCTAAGCTGCTATCTGCAACAACTTCCATTTCTTTAGGTTTTTTTACTTCATCCAAAACAACCATCGTAACCATGTAAAAAGCAAGGCTATCTTTTGGTAGAATTTACAATTTCTGTAACCAGCTTACATTTTTTCATTTTTTATAAAGAAATCATGTTGTTTTTAGATACCGAGTCAATCTATAAAGTCACTTGAAACTTTACAATATCTATTTATTTGTTACATTTTCATTTCTTCAGCACATTATTTGAAGTTTTGCATTTTCAGAATAGTAAATGTTTTTATATCCTGTATTTCATCAGTATTTTACTGTAAAAACTATTTGACATCAATACTTACTTGCATATCATTCAATGAACAGATTTTAAAAACTCACAATTTGCTAGACTTTTAAATGAACTTTTAGGATGTTATTTTCGTTTAAATGTAACCATCGTATTAGAAAACCCATATGTGGCTTATAATTTTTTCAGAGGATAAAACATTTTTTTACTTAACTTAATCTATAGCTAATAACCAATAGTCACAGAAAAATATGTCACATATCAAGCAGAAACTGTATACGGCCATTCTAGTTTTGAACTACGTTTGATGATTTGAGTAAGGGAAATGAATTTGCATAGCTTAACCATTTTTTATCATGATGTGTTGATTAAAACAGATCTTCTTGAAAATATTGACATAATGTTTTCCTGGAGAAAAACATAATAAAATGATAATGATAATAATAATATACATTTTAACGCCTAATATCCAGTGCGAGGCACTGCTCACTGGCGGTACATTATTACCCTGAAGGAATTGTACTACAGCAGCTACTTAGCGCTTCCGTACTTCCCTTATTCAGGTACCCATTTATACAGCTGGGTTGACTGAGTGCAATGTGGATGAAGTGCCTTGCCCAAGGACACAACGCGGTATGAGGCCCAGGTCACAAATGTTTGGTGTCTCCACTGGGATTCGAACCCGGGTCGGCGGCGGCGATAGGCCAGCATGCTAACCACTACACCAAACATGTCACTGTGCCTTTAAATACTGGAAACCCATTTCACCATTTCAATCTTTCAATATAAAATTTCTTATAGATATATATATAATTTCTTTGATTATATTTCTTGTGAAACACCAGAAGCGTACTAACCTTCCTGTAACTGTAACTAATTCACTGATTATGAAATATGAATATTTCATCCTTTTTTCGAACTTTCATTTTCATTACAGAACATAAAAGTTGGTTTCAAGTTTGAAATAAACCTCTCAGCCATTGTGGAAATAATCAAACCAAACACAAAAGTCTTGTTTTCAACTTTATCATTCCTTAAAACTTTGAAAACTTGATTTCATCAACACATATACAAAATCATCTCCTTATCATAGCCATAAAATTTCTTCAAAGACAAGTTACTTGAATCTGTGTGTGACATTAGATTCTAAACAATTAAATTTCTAGTCCTTGCTTTTAAGATTGTCATTTATATGTATATACTCATGATATGCCAGTATATATTTACAGATGTAATATTTGAGAATAAAACAGTTAATATATCATAAAATAATATTATAATTATGTGTGTTTGTATGACAGGCTTACAAATTGAAATGTTAATCTAACATGTAACAGATAATATCATTTTTAAATTTTAAGTCAAAGTACAATATTTCAGGTATTGATTGATATTTAAAGAGCCATTCCTTGAGTTGTTGGAGTCAAATATGCCAAACTTAATCAATGGTGTCATTAAGTCGCAAAGTATCAACTGTTACCAAAAAGACACATTTTAAAGCTTATTGGGTTTTTTACAGTGACACTATGAAGGTAGAACGTCGCAATCATGATCGAAAACCGGACATTGGGGCGCTTCAAATAGTCAAACATAATTTTGGAGACTTATCTAAAACAGCCAGGAGGGTTAGGAGTTGATAGCGTTTGTTAGGTGTTCACACTTAATTACTGACCAGTATAGAATGACTGGAAATATGGTAAATGTGTACACACTTAATTACTGACCAGTACAGAAGGATTGAAAATATTGCAAATGTGTAAAAACTATATCAGGAGTAGCTCCTGAAGAAAATGAAGTTTTTTGTAAAGAAACAAGAAAAAAACCCAGAAAGAACACTGAATGTTGAATACAAATGAATTACTGACCAGCAATGAAGGCTTGAAATTATGGTAAGCTTTCACACAAGAGATGCATGCTTGTGACAATGTTGGAGTTTTTTTGCAAAAACAAGGGAAACAGTCTTAAAGGGGCAGTATCGCATTTCAAAAAATAAATGTTCTCAAGGAAACAAAAAGAAATGTTTCTAATTACAAGAAAATGTTTTTTAATCAAAAGAAGCAGTTTGATCATGAGTGTACAATGTTCAATTAAGATATTCGAGTCCATTTACCTACTTCAAATGATTAAAAGGTGTTAACAACAAAAATGGCCACCAATGGTTATTGCTTGATACAATCATACATGTATTTTGATTATTTCCACTATGACTATAGATGATCTGTTTGAGTAATTTGATGTGTAACCCTAAGAAGAAAATACATTTGGCATAAACTAATGTTTATTGGGAAAAATTATATGTTATGATTCAACCCAAAATTGTGATAATTCAAAATAGTAAACATGTCCTCGCGAAGCATTGATTTTCTTACAACCTTATTAATCCATAATTGTAACATTGAGACAAAAAATATTTTTCAGTTTTTAAGCAATGCCCAAAAATATAAATTCTAAAATAAAAATGTGTATGACTCTGTTGTAAGTGAATAACAAATCTATGATTAGCCATACAACTTTTAGATTAAACCCAAACATTATTAGTGGTCATACCCTACACTTAATAATAATGATAATAAAGGTTAATTCATAGTGTGCATTATCAAGGTACTATGCATGCTCAAATGGTACAAATTATGTATTATTACCCTGAAGGAATTGTATTTTTTATGCCACCTATTATCTGCTCCACTAAAACATATAGTGTCCTACTTTTCCTGTGGTCAGGTACCCATTTGTACAGCTGGGTGAACTGAGTGCAATGTTGATTAAGTGCCTTACCCAGTGACAAAAGACAGTGCATGGCCCAGGTTAAAAATATGTGTCTCTCCATCAGGTTCGAACCCGGTCATTGGTGTGAGGGGCAAGCATGCTAACCACTACACCATTGTGCTCAACATTTACAGAAGCTGTAATACTGCCTTTCTGACCGAAAATAGGTTTAAAAATTACCAGTATTTTAACATTGACCTTATATATATATCTATAACTATCACATCAAAAGAATGAGTAAAAAGATGCATGTTTCTTTTTATCAAATTCCAAAAATGTTGCCGAATATAAAAAAGATGATTTATCATAATCACTATATATCATGAAAAAACCTGTCTGACTTGTAACTATGGACAATACAAAACAAAAAATAACAAACATTTTCACATGAAATTCATATCCGTGAGTTAACCCTCAAACTAAAACCTATTGTTGATAAATGGTATTTCCTTAACCGCCCCGGTCTGATAACAATCTATAACAAAGTAAATCACATTGCTAAAATCCCCTTTTAGTGCTCTCCTCCCTACGATATCACATTGTCGTTTATCTTCTCAAAGTGAGCCCTGACATAAGACATTTATATTCTTAATAACCCTTAAAGAAGAACCACTAAAGAAAGAGGCTTTTTATATGCTTAAACATTAGTTTAAATCGGAGACCAATAGTGTTTCTTTTATCTTGAAGATTTATCACAAATATGATATTTAATTATTCATAATACGTAAATATTTGGCTTTAATGTGGACAACAGCTGACTTTTAACAGTCTTTAAGAGTATTGATAAATGTCAATTTCACTTATCTGTTAATATCATATTTTCGGATATTTGAAATGCAATCTGTTTTCTTTGTTTAGATATTGTGATAGTTTTGATAGATGGAGATTTGTTTTGTCCAAAAAAATTAAAAGTAATAATCTATCCCATCAATTTTCTAAAGAGATAATATAGGGTTTTTTTTAACTTTAGACTTAAAGTAGCAAATTTTTTCAATGTTTATTTGTGCAAATTTTCTTGGTTAAAATAGTGCATACAAAATTCATTTATTCAGAGGGAGAAACACCTCATTACTACAACTAATTATCCATAGTAGTAGATTTAACTGTCCGATACCAAGTGAAACTGCATGCTGACATTTTAGTGTGGATACCTTTTAACCAAATGGATTGGCAAGCTTAACCAAAGTTGGTACATCTTTGTAAGAAATCTGTCTACTGATTCGGAAAATTGTCTTTGTAATTAGTAAATTTGACCTTTTTTAAGGACAAATGTTCATTTTCTTTAGAAAACAAGCTAAAGTGCCTTCAAATGGCCAAACCATCCAAGTTAATTGACAGACAGACTCTGAACACCATACCAGCCATACGCCTTTCAGGATGAATAGAAAATCATCACTTACACTAAATATCAAGTTTATAAAAGCATATTTATTAACCATATAAAAAAAATTTTTAAAAATTAATGTCAAATTAAAATTGCCACTAATACAGAATAACATATGTTTCCTTAATATTTCAATAATGAATGGATACAACCAAGACCTTACCACACTGAGTTTTGTGCTATAGATAAATTTAAAGTTATATATTGACAGGATGAAACTCATTAAAGATAAAATCAGACTAATTTCACTAAATATCAAGTTCATATAAGCCTGTAAGCTCCGTCTAAACACATCTGTAACTCACAAAATCGTAAGTGCCACCTTCTCATAACTTTCCCTTTGTGAAGCTAAGAAGATGCATTTTTCATTATAATATTCTTGCTCTTTATTTAATTATTCAGGGCGGGGCAGGATAGCGTAGTGGTTAGCATTATCGGCTTTTGATCAAGAAGTATGTGATTCGAATCCTGTCAGGGGCTCGGCAACTTTGTCTGCAGTAGAAAACTGTTCTACACACAGTAAGGTTTGGGTGCAATGCTTCACTAAATTTCAGCGCAGTACCACCAATGGTTTGCTGGTTCCAGCCAATGCTCACAGATTTCACCATAATGCATAGCCACAATGGTGTTGCTTTCTCCTTGCAATAATACTAGCAGCCATAATATAAGTGGAATACTCTTGAAATCGGAGTTAAACCCCAAATCACCTCACCATTATTCAGGGAGCTTTCCATACTTTGGCAAGAAAAAACTTGAAAAGCTACACAATTTTGAAAATATTTAGGTGGAAGAATTCTTTCTTTAAATAATCTTATGAATTATGTTGAAAGCCATTTTAATAAGCGTTCCATTATTCAATTTTCAAAGCTCACATGGTGCTTCATAAATGAACTCAGTATATAAAGTTTATAAAAGCATATATCATATTACCAATTCAATTTGCCTCTATTGCTCAGTAACATATACCTCCTTAATATTTCAATACAGAATGGATATGCATCCTTTCAACAGTGGATCCGGACTCTTGTGCAAGGCATGAATTTCAAGTTACGCTGAGAGGATGAAACTCATAAAAGATAACATTGAAGGTATCAAAGAACAAACAGAAACAGCATTAACCAGTGTGGTGTGTGTTTCATCTTCGATTGATGGCTCGTGTTGCGTAGGAAACACTACCCTAATGTGTAATTTCTCAAAAACATGACAAGACCATTCAAGAAATTAAGGCGGTCATTATCATTTAATGAATAATAACTGTCAAGAAAATTTACGTATCTGATTGAAATTTGAGGTTTGACACAAGCGCAGCCCTAGCAAACTTGAGTCTTTGTTTGATGATCAGGAGTCGATCTAAGGGATATGATTACCAGGACGATGCCATCATCAGGCAAATGATCAACTGCTACTGTCAATTACCGAACTTGGCGCTAATGGACTACAAGAGCTCTTGCAATCTTAATAGCTTGCTCACATGGCAGTAGCCTGTCTGAAGTCTTCATTATCAGTTTTTCATTTCACTTTCGAAAAAAGCCTTTCCCACTGTCTCTGTTCCCTCAAGTATCAATATTCTTTCCCTTCAATATTAGATTTATCATAGTTTCTGAGATATCAGTTCATGTTTCAATGTCTATGTGTAATCATTTAATTTTCAATAGTTGACTGTTTCACTGTTTATGTGTAATCATTTCATTTTTAATAGTTGTATGTCTTATTTTTCATGTACTATTGTTTCCCTTTCAATAGCTGACTTTTTCAATGCCTATGTGTATGTATAGACTAGACTAGAACTATGCATGATATCATCAGGAACCAGAAATGACATCATCAGGAACCAGAAATGACATCATCATGAACCAGAAATGACATCATCAAGATCCAGAAATGACTTCATCACGAACCAGAAATGACATCATCATGAACCAGAAATGACATCATCACGATCCAGAAATGACATCATCATGAACCAGAAATGACATCATCACGAACCAGAAATGACATCATCATGAACCAGAAATGACATCATCAAGATCCAGAAATGACATCATCACGAACCAGAAATGACATCATCATGAACCAGAAATGACATCATCACGAACCAGAAATGACATCATCACGATCCAGAAATGACATCATCACGATCCAGAAATGACATCATCACGATCCAGAAATGACATCATCACGATCCAGAAATGACATCATCACGATCCAGAAATGACATCATCACGATCCAGAAATGACATCATCACGATCCAGAAATGACATCATCACGAACCAGAAATGACATCATCACGATCCAGAAATGACATCATCACGATCCAGAAATGACATCATCACGAACCAGAAATGACATCATCACGATCCAGAAATGACATCATCACGAACCAGAAATGACATCATCACGATCCAGAAATGACATCATCACGAACCAGAAATGACATCATCACGATCCAGAAATGACATCATCACGAACCAGAAGTTACGTATTCAAGCATCAGAAGTAATGCCATCCAAAATCAGAAATGATGTCATCAGAAATTAGAAATGACATATCATCGTTAGTGATATCAAAGATGGAGAAAAACATTCTCTCTCATGTAATAAAGGGAGGCAACTCAAGAGAAGAACTACCAGGTGGCATGGTAATTACTCTAATGTTTGATTTTGACATAGGAAAATTGTACAAATGAATATTGATAAAACAGATCTTTTTAAAACACAATAAGTCAAAATAATTTTTTAAACAAATTATGTACTTTTGAAGAATGTTTATAAAGCTTTCAACTAAATGACATAAAAAAAGAAATGAACATTTATATGAATGTTCTCTTTAATTCAAACAATGACAGAACAAATTATATTTCTTTTAAAAAGATGAAATTTATCATTTGATTTTAATAATGCTTTTACATGTTCCATTATAAAATGAAATGTGTACATTTCATTTTTAAAAAAATCATTAGAGCCTTTTAATATGACTTTAATGTTAAAATGTCATGATCAGCTTTTAAGCCGAGTTTATGTATTATAATATTTCATATCAGAGAAACCCATTGAACATGTATCAGTGCCTACTTCAGAAGTAATGATTTGCCAGTCATTCTGTAAGTGACTGATAGTTCAGACTAGAACTCTCCTTATGGCTGACAGTCAGCGTTATTACCATCAATCATCTTGAAATGTGATAAATTAAGTAGAATAAACACTAACTAATATTCAACATTAGCACTTTTTTCCAAAAAACTCTTCATGTTAGGCTGAAGGGTAATCTTGTTTTTGGATGATCTATTACTTCCGATGGTTTTGCCAATCCCATATTATTGATGGCTGCCTAAAATATATTTGCTGAATTGGTAATATCAAGCTCTAATTCATGTAACGTATGCTAAGTCATCTCTACTAACTATGAAGGAATTTGGTAAAGTGGAGGTAATTTGACTCATTTTATTAAAGAGCCACTATGTGAGTTGTCGTAGTCATATGTGCCAAACTTAATCAATGGTGCCATTTGATTGCAAAGTATCGACTGTTACCAAAAAGACACATTTTAAAGCTTGTTGGGTTTTTTACAGTATATGAAGATAGAACGTAACAATTATGATCGAAAACTGGAAAACTTAGGTTTCGTTTAAACCGCAATAGAATAACTTCAGCAAGACTGTCAAAGGATCACCCACTGTCCATGTGTGAAATAGCCATTCTTGAACTTATTTTGGCCTTGTCTGTTCCCTCGTGCAAAAATTCAAATTTTGGCATATTGATATAGACAGAAGGGGTCACATTTTTAAAATTTCAATTTCGTTAATGTTGAATAAAATGTTCCATATCGGTTCTCTGAGATTAAAAGCAACATAATCAAATTGACTTTGTGCTAAGAAACAAACGTGGCTAATTTTTAAAGAAATTGATAACTTGATAAAAATTAAAATCTGTTTTCTGAACTTTGACCCCTGGTCAATTCAATGACCTGCCAAAACTGTTACGGGTAAATGTGGGGTACGATAAACCTTTGCCTTATAGAAAAATGGATCTGCATACGTGTATTGAAAATTCAATTTTGTACATTTCCTTTTCACAATGCTACGATAGCTCAAAGGCATCTCAAATTACATGATATTTGCACAAAATATTCAGGTATGTGAACAAACTTTTGGCATGCAGCTGTATATGCCTTGCTTTTAAAGAACAATCCAACGTACAGAATATACTTTCTTAATGAAATTCTTCATGAACAAGACTCATTAGAGCTATTATAAATTATTACCAGATATTATTTATAAGTGATTATGGGTTGAAAGCATGCATATATCTGTAAAGTGATATCCTTGCTACTTCATTTGGTGTTGTGAAGATGACATCTACATGATGAGTACATTAAGGTGACACTGATGATGTTAAAGAGCCACTCCGTGATTTTCATAACATGTTATTTACCTTTGATATGAAACTTAATGTCATATCTGGTGATATAAAATCAAAACATCTTAACTTTTCATGTCAAAAAGACATATATAAGACAAATACTGGTTTTCAATGAAAATCTAAAAACAGCCTTATAAATTCACAGAGGTGTAGATATCACGTAAAATATACATGGATTATAGTTATATAACCTAACAAACGCTATCGACACCTAACTGCCCTACTGGCTGTTTTAGATAAGTTTAAAAAATTACGTTTGACTATTTGACGCGCGCCACTGTCCGGTTTTCGATCATAATTGCGACGTTCAACCTTCGTCACTGTAAAAATAACCAACAAGCCTTAAAATGTTTCTTTTTGGTAACAGTCGATACTTCGCGATCAAATGGCACCATTGATTTAGTTTGACATATATGACTCCAACAACTCACAGAGTGGCTCTTTAATGGAGTCAAATATGTCAAATAACATCAAAGAAACTACTGACATTCTGAAATTACCATTTAAATCAGAGTAAAAATGAAAATCTACTGTAGTTGGGGGATGTCATTGAGTCAAAAAACTCATCAGCAGTAAAAAAAATGCAAATGTTGGTTGTGTTTAATTGATCATTTGATTAATGTTTGCATGTAAACTGGACAAAATATTTGGTGAGGTGAGACGAGGTGAGGTGAGTTGGGGTTTAACGCAGCTTTCAAGATTATTTCACTTATATCGCTGCTGCTAGTATTATTGCAGGAAGAAAGCCCGCAACACTATAGTGGCTATGCATTGCGGTGAAACCTGCGAGCATCGGCCGGAACTAGCGAACCATGGGTGGTACCACGCTGAAATTCAGTGTAGCATTGCACCCAAACCTGACTGCATGTAGAACAGTTCTCTACTGCAGACAAAGTTGCCGAGCCCCTGGCGGGATTCGAACCACGGACCTCTTGATCCGAAGCCGAAGGCGCAAACCACTGCGCTATCCCGCCCCCACAAAATATTTGGGCTTTTGAACATGAATAAGGCCTTTTATCAATTATCATATTATATTTGGGGCATTTAAATGAAAGTTGAGTTGGATGATTTAGATTTAAAGCATTTCACATGGCATTTTGCACAGGTATGACTATATTTGATGAAGTAACACTAATTAAGTTCCTTTAACACATTAACACTTTTGCACTGTAGCAATTTTTAATGTTTTATTTGTTCAAATACTTTGTTCAGATATCATTTTATGCAAAATATGATTTGTTTAAAAGGATAAAGATATTTTTACTCCACCAGTTGTCCACAGATGTAGATAAAGATGCCAAGTTGTGAACAACAACTGCATTAGCCATTTTAGTGTGAACACCTTTTATCATTTCAATTAAGGATAATGTCTTCGCATAGCTTACCTGCTGCTAAACACTTAAATATTATTAAAGCGGTGCTAAACAATAACTTGATCTTTCATCGCTTAGCTAAATGGAACTTGAACATTGCTTTAAGAATCCAAATTCCTTAATTGAATAATCAAGATTTAATTCTCTTTCAATTGGAAACATTTATTTTCATTTCATTGGATCCAATTATTTCCCTAAGAAAACTTGATAGAGTACCTTTAAATTTTGACACAATATTTATCCTCTGATCAAGTCTGATATACATTTAAAATTGAAATAGATCCAAGTTAAACATTTTTAAAATCAAGATAGTATATGTGGAACTGACAGAAGGAAACACGTATTGAACTTTAATCTTCACATAGCATAAAGCTTATCTTTCTAATTTACATGTATTGTCAAATGATAATATAGCCGTCATAGGTTAAAAGATGCTTCCATTCAATTTAAATCACTTAAAAAATCAAATTTACACATGAGTAATGAAAACACTTAAGTGATAGCTTCTAATGATATAGATTTATCACACTTGTGCGACAAAATTCAATAATTCCGTGATGCAACTTAAAATCATTCAGAAACGCAACATTCAATCATTTCTAGAGGTGTGATTTAATCTAATTACTTTGACAGATTGACAGAATCGTTTCCATGATTACAAGCCTGCTACGTTCCGGTGTCAGATTACTTCAAGTTGGCACCCTGATTCATCTAGAACCCAATCGGTTCTATTTCCACTTCTTTATTCCCATTTATCAGAAACAAAGAATGTACTTGGAAGATTTTTTCGATAGAAGTATCAATAAATGACAAAACTGATGATTTAAAACACATTCACTCGAGTTGGCAGCCCAAATCTCAGCCTCCTTAGAGATCTGTCAAAGTCAGAATTTGATGATAATGATCATTATGAAGTAATTATGGCAAACAGAGCGAAGTATAACTGTAACGGGACAGGTCACATGTCATCGATCATGCGTTTCCCTGCGGGTTGCCGCTGTCTGATGGCCAATAAATGTCAAAATCGTGAAAGTTGTCCGACAGGTATGATGTATAGATGTGGCTTAACTCATCCATTTCACCCGAGCCAAGGATCGGCAATATTGAAAATAATGGAAGATATGTGCCATCGCTTCTGACATGAACAAGTAATTAATGGGAGAAAGTCGTCAGTGTTGCTCATTCGCATTAACCTCGTCTCTGCTTTCATGCAATGTATCAATTGCCGCAGGTCCCTAGTTGATGCTAAAATATCACCGGTACTGCACTGATGGTCCGCAAGAAATATGACTTTCTTTCTATCATGAATCATTTTACTCCCTTGGTACAGCCTTGTAAAGCTGGTGGGAACGATATGTCAAAATGGCCGACAGCATTGACACTTATTGCCTGTCTAAAGGATTGTTCATCCTTGCTTTTTTCTTAATTAAATTGCATTCACTTTTTTAGCTACTTTCATTTAATTTGCCTCCTTCGACATGTCACTTGTCATAGAATGCAGGGTTAAACAAATAAAGTCATCTTCGCTCTGAACAGGCTTAGCCAATTTGACAACACTTCTCTCCAAAGTCATAAATCAAACGGGAAAAACATTTCCCTTTATTTGATTTTGATGAAAACTAAATGAATGAACAAGAAATAAAATCTTGACTCTTGCTGTTTAATTTTGTATGACATGACCTGCACTAATGTTCCGTTTCCAAGTAATTTTTGACTGCAAAACATCGCACTGATATCATGGGTCATGTGACTGATCATTTCAGGCAGCGCCATCTATCAAGAGTCATATAACTTGCCAGGGATATAAAAAAAATTCTTTCCAAGAAGAGTTGAAGAAAAAAATAATTTTGCAAAAATACAAGAAGTCTCCCATAAGCCATCAACTACACTTACCAAGACAATATAGAGAAGAAAAAGAGGCTTTTTGATAGAATTAACCTACTCTGTCAATGACAAGCACATGAAGAAGCTAGTCAGAGGAAGATGAGTTTGGATGGGGTTTTTCAATGCTTCAGTTAATGGAAAATTGAGATACAGACAAATGAGAGAGCAAGCTTTCATGTTTCGCATCACTCTTTGGTCCTGGGACGTCCGTATACTGCGAAAAACCTTGTCAGTATTCTACATCCTGGTAAGAAGACCTATGACCCACAAATGGTAATAAAACTATATTTGATAATGGTATATCAGTCCTAAAATAATAAAGGTTTCAAAATTTGGACTCTACAGATCGAATTTTAACTCCTAAGGGTTTTTTTTCTCCACTCAGTCTTACAACAGTTATAACCAGTTTAGTGTTAAGGAAACCTTGTCATTATCGGACAAATCACATCATATCACTTTTAAAAAGAAAGTTAGCTGCAGTCATGTTGATAGAATTTACACAGGAGTACCTGCCCCTAGATACTGATGCCACAGGCTTTTGCCAGAGTCTTTTCCATTGGTTAGCATAGCTTATGTCTGAACATGAGACTTATGAGATTGCAGTCAGACCCAGTGGAACGAGTATGAATCTCGGAGTCAATATTTAAAACTTAACTTCCTTGCAAAAGGGTAGATTTTATTCAGGACTGTTTATATATTACAGAATTGTGACAATTGGTGGTGGAATACTAACATTTGGTGGTATATTATAGAATCCTAACAATTGGTAGTAGATTATAGAATCCCAAAAATTGATGGTATATAATAGAATCCTAACAATTGGTTGTTTATAATGGAATCCTAAAAATTGGAGGTATATTATCGAATCCTAACAATTGGTGGTAGAATACTAATAATTGGAGGTAAATTAAAGAATCCTAACAATTGGTGGTAGATTATAGAATCCTAACAATTGGTGGTATATCATAGAATCCTAACAATTGGTGGTATATCATAGAATCCTAACAATTGGTGGTAAATAATAGAATCCTAACAATTGGTGGTATATTATAGAATCCTAACAATTGTTGATATATCATAGAATCCTAACAATTGGTGGTATATCATAGAATCCTAACAATTGTTGATATATCATAGAATCCTAACAATTGGTGGTATATAATAGAATCCTAACAATTGGTGGTAGATTATAGAATCCTGACAATTGGTGGTAGCTAGATTATAGAATCCTAAAAATTGGTGGTAGATTATAGAATCCTAGCAATTGGTGGTCTATTATAGAATCCTGACAATTAGTGGTATATTATGGAATCCTAGTCATTATAGTGGTTGATTATAGAATCCTAATAATTTTGCAAGTTAGTGCTAAGTTTAGGAGAACACAAGTTTCAAACAAATAGTTTGAGTTCAGATGTTCAAAAGCTAGAATTCATAGAGAAAGATGTGATATCTTACACTAACTAAAACCTAAAAACACATGTGATCACAGTAAAACCTACAAACAACCAAAGGTATATTGTATTATGATGAGACATTTCATGTTTCATGTGTCTGGTGAAACAAATTTCAAATTCAAAAATAAAGCTTGTGCCCCAATTTTATTTACCAAAATGCTTATATAGATAATAATGTTTAGATAACAATAACAAGTCATGTTTTAGTAAAAACGCAAAAACACATGACAAATACTTATATTACCACATGATAAATGAGTTTGCAGTGAAGCAGCAGACATTTATATGTTTACCATGATAATTAAAATAGGCATAAATATTTATAACAATAATGAATGATTTATTAGATATTTGATTACACTTATAAAATTCATTCATGTTAACCAACAAATATGATGTTTCAAAAAACATGAAACCCTTAAGCAAAACTGAACTCTCTGTATAGACGTAGTATGTCTTTAATGACATTTGTAGACATCCTACAGCCCCATCATGCAATACATAAACAGTCAAACAGGTTCTCCTGTCATTCATGCATATCATACCATAAAACCTTAAAAAATATACTTAAGCAAAATGTTCGTAATTATAGAAACCATATCGACATTTACTGTTATTTTAGGACCAGAACCCAATAGAGCAGCTTTGTTTCAAATATGTATAAAAGCTCTTTGATTCTATACATTTTAATATTTGGCAAAAGGCTTAAAATGCTGCCTGTAATGACTATAGGAATGAAAACATGTGCATATTGAACTTGTGATTGGAAAATTGAAGGCAAATGAACAAATTTTAGTTGAAAATCATACTTCCATAACATTTCACACAAAAAGTTTGAACTATTCATATGACTTCATTTCGCTGTTCACTTGCTTATATCAAAGAGTGCAATTGAAGAAAATATCAGTTGCTTCAGTATCGTTGTCATTTTTTGTGTGCAAAATGAACGCAGAATCACATTAAAGAAAGAGATTATCATGTTTGTATGTTTTAAGATGTTAAATATCATACATTAGGAATAAACACTATGTATTAAACTTGCAAAGGCTCACAACATACAATGTATTGGGTGCACTAGTACTGATTTTCCAAAAAATACTCTTTTTATTGTAATAAGAAAAATAAATGAATATGTAAAATATATTTGTTAGAGGATGTCTTTTCAAAAACACTCAAAAAATTGCCATGTGGTATGTACCTGCAAATAAGATAAAAGACAGCATGTCATACATTTCATACATTATGGTACTGTCAGTGTGCCGTCTACATATACTTAGCATAACTTACCTGTGTTGACGAGCTGAGCAGGTGTAACGGCAGGTGAGAACATGACACACCTGAGATTGATTACCAGCCAGGTAGATTGATGTGTCCATCTTCACTGTCAACATAATAACAAAGGAGATGTTTCATTGGATAATTAATTACAACATGGTCGCTTAATTACACAAATTAAACTACTGTCTCATCATTTTGAGATGAATGGATTTGTTCATTGGGTATAATTAATTGATACAAGCCAAATAGGAGATAAAGTTTACCATCAGTACTAATTGTTATTATCTATTTGTATATCCTGTATAAACCAAAATATATACATGCATATAGTATATTTCATAAGTTGAAAGCGTTTTAAAAAGTCATTTGAGAAAATTAAATTAATCAAAAGGTCATAATCAAGATATATGAACAAATATATTATGCATGAATTTCACCATGGTTTGATCTTGAATATCAATTTCAGTGAGATTGATTGTTTCATAAAAGGTTTAAATGTAACTTAATCTAAGATATATTTGAAGATATGTTTTGGTTTAAGTTAGAAAAACATACATAAAGATGTGCTTCTTAGTGATAAAAAATCTTGACAAATTTTGCTTTTAAACTTGTGTCTTATATATTTTTAACTTATTCAATTGATTGATTAAATGAAAGTACAATTGTGAAAAATAGTTTAATGGTATGTAATATGAAGTATATTCAAAATAAATAAATAAATGGAAATGTAAGGTTTTTGTGTTTTATTTTATTATCATTATTATTCCCCCTGAAACTACTGATCACTTACATAGTTGTAAAAAGTTAAAATCATAACAGAATAAAAGACAAGATATTGTTTTTCATTTCATTCATGAAATGGCATTTGACAAAGATCAAATTGGATTTTATTCTAGAAGGCATATGAAATATTATGTCTTCTAAAAGAAAGTGCACATGTCATACTTTAAGTTGATCCTGTCAAACAAATTTCTTGCCAAAAACAAAATAACTGTTTTCAAAAGTTTTAGCTGCTTGAAATCAATGTTGTTTTCTATTCAAAACCTTTTTTGTGTTAGACATAACTGCTTTATAAAGAATTTAGTACTGGCAGATGTTTAAAAAAAACCTATTGTATTTCAAAAGAGAAGTTGATTTGACCATAGATTGAAATTGAATTTGTCAGAATTTTTTCTACTTCAAGAAAACATTTAAATAAATATTGTTCTCTGACAGTTAAATTTATTTTTTGATTTAAAAAAGAAAATCATTCAAATATATATATATGGACTCTATTTGGATTTCCACCCTTGGTCATTTGCTCAAATTGAATCGATTTACAGATTAGAAACTTTATTTGCCAAATTAAGTCTGAACAAAATTTACTTTGGATAAAAGTTAACATTTAGAAAAGGAAAGATAAATATGTGTACTAACCCCTATAAAAAAAATTTCCTAAAAAGATGTTGCCGAAACATTGCCGAATCATCTCCGCACCATCTTTTCAAGAGTTTTGAGCAAAATTTTACCATTGCCGCTAGCGGAAGGGTTTCTGGCAATGGTGCGGAAAGGGTATCTTCAGGCTGTAAAGCAATAAAATATTTAAAAAGGTGTTGCTGCAATGTATTAGCTACCCAGTCTTTCTTGTGGAGACCCTTCCGCAACATTGCCAGAAGATAATTGGCCCTGTGGAGATGCTTTGGAAGGGTATCGTTTGGCTGCAAGGCAATAAAATATTTAAAAGGATTTGCAGCAATGTATTTGCTACCTAGTACTTCTTGTGGAGACCCTTCCGCAACATTGCCAGAAGATAATTTACACGGTGGACATGATTTTTTTTATCTTATTTTGCATTTTAACATGCTAATTAGTTCGTCTAATTTGTAGTGTTAGATATGAATAGTCATTCCATGCATATATTTGATTTGGATTTTATGAATAAATAACAGAAGAGGAAATGAACACAGTAACTCGCAACTTGCATATAGTCCAAATAAAACATGATTGGCTATATAGATTATGATGGGTTGAGCTTTCAATTAAGAAGGGGACCAATGAATAGAGGAGAGAAAATCCACCCATTGTCCATGGCTGTAAACAGTTTTGTTAATTGCTACCTTAACAGGTTAATCACTTCATGGATCATTAAGTTGTTAAAATGTTTGTATAGTAATTTGTTTAATAGATGTAATTCAAAATGTTTAATTCATGTTGTAATTCAAAGAGTCTTATTGATATCTTATCAAACCTTAATCAAAGTTTATGTTCTCAAGGCTTATGTTTATGTACATTTGTAAGTGAGGTGATACTTTTGATAAACAGTCTATTTAGATGTTTAGTTGCTTAGTAACTAACATCATGTACAAAAAGGTTAAATTGTTATATTAGGTTGTGATCAAAGATTATCCTTGGTTAATTTCACATTCAAGTCATGTAATTATATTGAAATTAATAGCAAATATAGGAAACATGGCAATATTGAGCTGAAAAGTAAAATTTTAAAATTAAATTCTTGTTTTAATTCTTATCACAAATCAGATAAGTTGCAAATAAACTTGAAAAGTTCAATGTTGTTAAAAAAATATCAAAGCTTATATGATTATACATTTTCTGAATTTAATGTAAACTTATAAATTCATCCATATATTTTATTTATTTCAAGCTAAGAATAAAAAGTCCTTGACTCAAATTTATATCCATTACTCTTTTCTTAAGAAGCTGTTACCAAGAAATAGCTTGTTTGTTTTTTAAGACACCACTTCTAAATGCCATTCAATGACTTGACTCTTCTTTTTGGAAAAGATCACAGTTTAAGGTTCTTTACACTATTCAATACCTTCTGCCTCACACCTGATGAGGCTGGACATTATTATCCAATCAGAATCTCTGCTGTCTTTACCCCCTTTGACTGACTGCAAGACCCAACTTCCTGCCTGACCTGTCACTAACGAGGAGCAATGGCCGCCATTAGCAAAAACAACTGATTCTTGATTATTAAAATCACAGTTGCCAACAGAAATAGAAGGCATATCTACAGTTGCAAAAACCAAAGTAAGTAGACCATTAATGCTACATACACAGTAAAATATCTTAACCTTATTGCTCTTCCTTATTTCATGAAAGAGCTGATAAAAAAAATCATTGAAATGTTGGCTTCAGACAGTCAAAATGAAAAAAAAATTCAAGTCCATTCCCTTCAGTAGAATATGTAATAAAGTTACTGATTGCCACTGTTGACAAGTTAAGTTGTTTTCACTGATTTGATGAAAGTTATATGTAGTTCCATTTCTTTGACAATATTAAGCAAAGATGGCATTATTTACATAGGTGTGCTCTGAACCATGACTGCTGGGAGAGGAGGAAAGTGGACAAGTCATTATATAACAGGAAACAGCTGGCACTGTAAGTTTGCTGACCTAATTCTTCAATAAACATGCAGTATATTTCTAAACTGGTTAGATTAGGAATCGCATCAGAGGGTGCACTCCAATTTACAAATAGATAGTCTTGATTAATTGTAATTTCTTTTTGTGAAAACCCAGACAGGCTGATTGTCCAATAAATGGTGTGGGAGAACTTGATACTATTTGCCATTTAACCTGAAATTGATAATTGAAATTTGCAATCAATAATTGTAAAACCATTAAGTTGTTCCCAGTTTTAAGTTTGATCACATGTGTTCATTTCAGAACATATAATTAGCATAACATAATTTGTGTGTATACTTATTGGAATATGAAATTTATTTTTATAAAACTTACACTCATAAATGTTAGTATTGCTGAACTTAAATGTATGTAAATATTTGGAATACGGGATTATAATACAAAATGTTAAAGCTCTTTATATTTATTCCTGCTATTGAACTTGAATAATGATTTAATATAGCATAAAGTTATTGGTGAACACTAAATTTTGGATTTTCTGTAACTAATAAATTCTTAACCAACCCTTGGAATAATTATAAAACAATTACTTTATATTTTTATAATTTCAATTATGGTTTTCCTTAAGATGATTGTATATGATAAATATATGACCCCTTTATTTCTCTAAACTTGCTTTCACAACTGATTTACTTGATGTTTTAGAAAGAAGATTTGAACAAGAAAAGGAGAGGTGGAACAAGGAAGAATTCTTCATCTCCATGTATTCTTATGCAGCATGTGCAGTGAATTAGTCTTGAAGTAAAGATCGAACATTACAAAATATTTTTCATACAATATGATAACATGTTGTGAAAAAATGATGGTGGATGGATTTGTAGACAATGTTAATTCATAAACAGATTGAAGGTGGGTTCATATACAGATTAAAAGAGATAATTCTGCATTATCAAATGTATGATTCTATATTATTTCAAGATAATATCTCATTGACCTTTATTTATTTAAGTGATTGTATCACTGATAATGTGCTTGTCAATGCTGAATAATTTTGCTAAGACTAAATATAAAAAGGATAAATCATCAGTCATATATTTAATGCCTGTAAATAATACTTCTTTGGCACATTCTACAATGCTTACGGACCCAAAAAAGTTTATGTCTGCAAACCTGCCATGTCTACAAAAAAAACCACTACACCCGATTTGTCTGCCTGATTCATCTTATCAACATTGTGCATTAACAGATTGGATGGTTTTAGAACACTGGTTTGTACTTAAAATATTGTTATGACTTGATGTGTATTTCATGTAGTAGTTTGTATTAGAGAGCTGTTAATATTAGAATGTTTATTAAAAATATTCTAATACAGACACATGTTTTGTTGTATTTTTAGTGTTTGAAAATTAAAAGACAAAAAGTATACATGAGAGTAGATGTAACTTCATTATGGTTGTACATTTTTTAAGGAAATGGATGTGAGGTGGCTGTGTGTTGTTGTAATGGTTGTTTGTATGCTTTTATGGCTTTCTGGCAATGCTTCCGAAGCATCTCAACATATATCGTTTACAAGTGGTTGACAAGTTTTTATGGCTTACTGGCAATGCTTCCGCACCATGTCCACAAATAAATTTATGATGAGCTTGAGAAGGTTTTATTGCTTTCTGGCATTGTTCCCGCACCATCTCCACAAATAAAGTTTATGAGGGCTTGAGAAGTTTTTATGGCTTTCTGGCAATGCTTCCGCACCATGTCCACAAATAAAATTATGAGGGTTAAAAAAGGTTTTATGGCTTTCTGGCAATGGTTCAGCACCATGTCCACAAATAAATTGATGAGGAAGGTTTTATTGCTTTCTGGCATTGTTTCCGCAACATCTCCACAAATAAAGTTTATGAGGGCTTGAGAAGTTTTTATGGCTTTCTGGCAATGGTTCAGCACCATGTCCACAAATAAATGAATGAGGGTTTGAGAAGGTTTTATGGCTTTCTGGCAATGGTTCTGAACCATCTCCACAAAGTCTAAGATGGCCTGAAGGTTTTATGGCTTTCTGACAATGCTTCCGAAACGTTTCCGAGATGGTCTGGAAGTACTTGCGGATACATTCCGGCAATGGTAAAATTCCTGTTCTGGCAATGCTTCCGCAACATATTTTCTAGCCATTTTTTTTTGTAGGGGAAGGCTATGTAGTCTTTTGTTTCTCATCTGTGAAATTCTTTTCTCTCATGATAAACATTTATTTTTACATTATAACAAAAGAAAGTAGCTCCTATAAAGGCATAGTATACGTAGTTCTTTACTACATCTTAAAGAGCCACTCCGTGATTTTCCTAACATATCAATTAACTTTTATACGAACCTAAATGTCATATGAGGTGATATGTAATCAAAACATCTTAACTTTTTATGTCCAAAAAACATATATATGACAAACACTGGTTTTCCATGAAGATCTAAAACAACCGTATAAATGCACAGAGGTGTTGATATGTCCAAATACATGGATACTAGTTATATAACCTAACAAACACTATCAACTCCTAACTGCCCTCCTGGCTGTCTTAGATAAGTTTCCAAAATTACGTTTGATACGTTTCCAAAATTACGGTTTTTGATCATAATTGCAACGTTCGACCTTCATATTGTCACTATAAAAAAACAATAAGCTTTCAAATGTGTCTTTTTGGTAACAGTCGATACTTCACGATCAAATGACACCATTGATTAAGATTGGTATATATGACTCCAACAACTTGCGGAGTGTCTTTTTAAATAGCAGTTTGAGCCCACTTATGTCACATCAACTATCACCAAATCAAAACTCAAGGAGAGTCAGGAATATATACAATACTAGTAATAATCATAATGAGATATTTATATTGCACTATTTGTATGCTCAAAGCTCCTTATTACTCTACTGTAAGTACAAACATCATTCTTATTTAATTTTTAACTCCTTGGCAATATGCAACCTAGCAGACGATTAAATACTTGATGATTTTCTGTCACATTGCCTTTAATTCCAAACCAAGTATCAAAACCAGGTACCCAACAGTACTGCTGGGTGAACCTTAGCACACTCTGAATAAAGTCTCTTGCTTATGGTGACATATCAACAGAATCAACCTTCAAACTCTCAGTTTATGAAGCAATAACTACGGCCTCCCACCAACCTATGGAGCCATGCCAGATGTTGCTGAACTTCACTGATGATAATCAACTGAGCGACTCCCAGGACCAATCTACCAATGTAAGGTAGTACCATGGTTCTCAAAGAGTGGAAAATTTTTTTGACCAGTTCCCATACTAGACAAAGCAAGAAGCCCATTTGCACTAAATGCCTGAAAATGGAAATTACTCTGGTAAAGTTTTGTCTTTTCCTCTGGTAACATCTACTCTTGTAAGTTTTACATCCAAACTACTCATTTCTGTAAACACTGAATACCATTTTCAGTCTCAAATTATCAATGCAAAACTGCAAGAAACATAAACACAGTATATGTCTTGCTGGACTCCCATTCTGATTTCATCATAAAAACATATTTCCAATTTTTATTAAAGAACTGTGTCAAATATGATTAAAGCATAAATATTTTTGCAAATAAAATAACTCCAATTTTTCATGACAACCTTTGCCATGAGTCACGCTGGCCCTCCAGAAATTGAAAACAAGATTTGACTTTATGGCATCGTTCTGACAAATGAAATCAACCCTCAATCCTTTCATAAAGCAAAATGAGTTTTCTGTTATCCCAACATTCATCGACGATGACACAATCTGAGGGTTTTATATCGAGATGTCGTTGGGTGTTTATGATCGAGGCAATATGCTTCGATGACCCTTCATTGAAGCAATCAAGGCAGGAGAAAAAGAAGCAAGTTTGAGTGCCTGTATCCATATAGCAGATTGCCTCACTAGCATATTAGTTTAGAACAGACAGTATGTCTGATAGGGGCCAGTAATGCATATTACTCCGGCTTTCACAAACATTACAAGATTTTCTGCTTGGAAGGCTTTTGTATTGATAAATACATTATCATGCTTTTGGAGAGTTTGAAAAGAACTAAGACATTATGTGTCTGCTTTGCCTCGTTGTCTGCCAAATATACTGCTGTGCCCCAAACATTAAGTGTTTTCCTTTACAAAATGAGAGTTTCTGTTGTGACATCAACAAGTGTATATGTGTGAACTCGTGCTGGGAAAATAGCGAGTTTCTCTCTTACAAGATAGCCACTTACCATCATGCATATGTATTACAAGATTTATCCCCTTGCTGTGATGCGTTTCATTTTGAAATGGATGTTTACAATGAACAATAACAAATTGGAAAGTCTCCGGACACTATTTTTTTATATTCTTGGCATGAGCATATCCTTTTTAAAAGTTATATCCTTTATCGTGGATATCCTTTATCACTTATATCCTTTGTCTAAGTTATTTCCTTTTTTATAGTTATATCCTTTATCCTAATCATACCCTTGAATCTGATAATGCAGACATGCATTACTTGTGCATTAGTTGTAATTACGATATATTGGTGTGCACTAGTGCCTTTAAGAGACATCATGTGAGTTGGCACATAGTTAAATATTATCATCAGTGTTGTTTGATAGAAAAGAACTGACTAATTAAGAAAAGTGTCAATTTTAGGCTAATCAGTAAATTGACAAAATAAAGGTCAAAAGTGTGATTTTAATTGAAAACTGGACAATTTTCTGCTGGCATGCATCAGTCACTTAAATGTTAATCTCTAAAAGGTATTTGAGATATCTTCAATTATATATATATATACACATATATTGTATCATGGCATGCATCTAAGCCAAATCAAAAGTCATTGAAATACCAGATTGTCTCTTTATAGGGTTAATTCTAACCTGCATTCTGAATTATTGATTTGACAAATATATATTTTGAATGGTTCAATATCTATCCATGTAGATATTGAGAGTCAGATAGTTAATTGATAATAACCCATTGATGATATCTACATTAAATCAATATAGAAGAAAGTAAAACATCAAATACAAATTATATTCAATTTTGATTATAAAATGCATTGACATAATTATATTACAAGCTCAAGTTGTCAAGATTTGATATAAAACAAGTTTATCTTTTCTACAATTAGCAACTTTTCCCCAAAAAACTTTATTTCTTGCACAAATTGACATTTTCCAGTATAACAATATGTTCCCAGCGGGAGCTGGCTTATCAATATTTATCAGATTATCACTATATACATCAGAGAAATTTCCTCTCTTATAATAAGTACAAATACATACATCATTCTAGGAATTCAAAACAAGGAATAGTCGGCACTAACCTTATGACACAAGTCATCTCAAAACGGTAAACACTTTCATCTAGGAAATATCATAAAAACTAAATTATGGAATCAGTATGCCAATATTCCATTTCTTAATTTTTATGGAGACAGCGGAAGATTGTTATTCGCAATAACCCTATACAATGTCAGTGATTAATCTACAAGTTCAAAGCCCGCGGTGCCTGCAAGTCTGGTAACCATGGTCTCTGGTGACTAATTGATCAGATCTGTTGCGGCAGAAAAATAGCATGTCAGTTTACACTGTCGACTAAATCTAATCAATGCAAAATTATTCCTCCCATTTGGTCCGATGTGTCTGTTACCTTCATCATTACTGTTTGCTGTAATCTTATTTTCACAGTTTTCACGTCCAGATTTATCAGCGAATTTATAATTGAAAATAACGCCTCAAGATTTTCATTATCAAAGTTGACAGTCTCTCGGCTGGACAGTGTCACAGATGACGACAAAGAATGAATGCATTAAATAAAGTATTAGCATCGCGCCATGTAACTAACTTTTATAACATATTCCATCCTTTTACATAATAATCTGATGAATATGTAGACATTTACATTGAATAAATGTCCAGACTTATTAGAACTTATTTGATAAGCAGTTTATCAAATTTTATAAAGTTTATAAAGTTTGGAATAATTATGAACTTTTTGAACATAGAAATGTCAGTGGGCAGTTTGACATAATTCTTTGATTTTTATCATTATTCTATCAAGTCAAAATTGAATTGTTTTCAAATATGAATTTTGTAAATAAATTTTTTCTACATAAATAATCCTAAATTATTTGTTGTGCAATTGTAATCATATTATTCCTTAATAATGCTATGCTATTGATTCTCAATTTTAAATCAAAATATAATTTTATATTTTTGAACCTATGTTTTTTATGTACATATTCCTTTACTTCAAAATAACTCAAATGGTTGAAACGGTTAATAGACATATTAACAAAAAACTTCAGTAATTTCTTTATATCCAATCTACAGGAGCTAGTTTCTCTGTCGTTATTGTATCCATCTCACACAGAATTATTACATACCTCGACCATTTTTCTTGTGCAGTTGTTTCTGTTGTGTGACCAAATTGGTCAAAATTACAACATTTCAGTTACTAGTATTTCCCTTTACACCATTTATATGATATAAAAATGTTTAAAATCTAGAGATAATGAGTCAATGAGAACGACCTGTGCAATTTACCTGAGTTTTCTGTGTTTATTGATTGTATACCTGTATGAATGTTACATACCTTAATAATTTTTTTCTTGTAAAGTTGATACTTCGTTATAGTCTCTAAATTATCTTAAATATATACCTTCCATTGTTTTCCTGAATCTGTAATGATATATCACAATGCTTAAAATCTAAAGATTAAGAGTCAATCTGAGCGTCCTATGCAATCTACCTGAGTTTTCTGTGTTTATTGTGTTTACCTGTGTTACATACCTTTAACATTTTTGTCTTGTAAAGCTGTTTCTCTTTTGTAATGACCATATTGTTTAAAATCTAGAGAATCATAACATACCTTAAACTATTTTCCCTGTATGTATGTATATATATTCTTGTAAAGTTGTTACTCCGTTATAATCTTAAAATTATCTTAAATAAAAACCTTCCATTATTTTCCTGAATCTGTAATAATATATCACAATGCTTTAAATCTAAAGATAAAGAGTCAATCAAAGCGTCCTATGCAATCTACCTGAGTTTTCTGTGTTTACCTGCATGAGTGTTACATACCTTAATCATTTTTGTTTTGTAAAGCTGTTTCTCTTTATAATGACCATATTGTTTAAAATCTAGAGAATCATAACATACCTTAAACTATTTTCCCTGTATGTATGTATATATATATATATATATATATATTTCAAAACATTTAAAATCTAAAGATTAGCATTCAATCGAGCGTCCTATGCAATCTACCTGAGTTTTTCTGTGGTTATTGTGTTTACCTGTGAGAGTGTTACTGCATACCTGCCTAAGTCAGCTGTCAGACTGTCTGATAAACCTACAGAAGCTCGCATACACCTGTCAGATCAAAGAGCGAGTGATAGATCGCTGATATCACCTGGCATTATTGAAGACAAGTGAGGTCAGGGCAGATCTTCAATATTTCAAACTTTTTTTCAATGTTTTTATTTCAATCTCAATATTTCTACTTGTCAAATACTCTAAGGACCCTCATAAATCTTTCTGATTAACTATCAGCAAGATGAAAGCTTTAAATAAGCCAACACTATGTGTTTCATATCAGTATCTTAACAGGATGTTTATCTAGGTTCAAAGTCAAAAGTACCATAGTTTATCAAAAAACATCAAAGTCTTATTGGTATGTTTTGTCGGTTAATAATTCTCTACGAATAAGTATATAAATATAAGTTTGATAAGGGATTTTATTCTTAAGATATAACCTGATATTGTATATATTGCAAGACTCTCAACTTCAAAGGTTTGTCAAACTTTTCTAAGAAAATCTTGACATTTATTATAAAATTCAAGGTTATTTCTTCGTTTTCAGAATTATAAATTTTTTAAATGATTGAATATTCTGGATAAAACTATAGTTCCCTTTTTGAGAGACAAAACATTTAATTGTCAATGACACTAGCATATGTGCTCATTGCTATAAAATATGAAAAAGAAGTTACATAGCATTAAATTTTTCTTAAATTTACAAACCTTTGAAGACCATTTTAAAGTGGTATGCATAATAAAAACAACATTGGTATATAAGGAAGCAATAAGCAGTAAGCATATCTTGAAAAACATATCTTTTCTTCATATCAAATGTAAAGAAGTTGTTACAGATGCATGGCATTAAGATAGTAAACAAATGTAACAGTGTTAAATTTGGGATCACACTATCTGCAATAGTACAAATTCTTGTCCTTTTTTGGCTGGAAACCATGCTTTTTTCATTCTTCAACATACATTCTTACAACAGTGACATGGTATAAATTCTTAATGTCCTCATTAGAATATTCATAAATTGATATATACTACTTAATGATTAATTACAATTAATCATTAAGTAGTATATATCAATTAGTATCAAGTAGTATTTATCACATGATAAAACTAGACTTTGTAACAAATGCTGGACTCACCTAATGAACTTATTAATTGGCGTGTCTTAAAACAAATGAAAAAAAAATAACAAAAAAGTTATATTATACTTTTCTCAGTAACTTCAGTAAGTTCATGAGGCCCCACTTCAAAAAAGAATTATTTATCTAATTTATCTGCATTTGTTGTTTACTGCTTTCTATCGATACTGATTTGCCCATGGTTTATAAGTAATTCAAATACCAATTTTCCTTTTATGTTTGCATTACAATACAACATGAAGAACACAATTATTCATGGATGCAAAATATATTCTTTGATCTACTTCAGATTCCTTTTTGGTTTATGCATCACTAGCTGGATGGGTTAAATTCATATGAAATATTTGTTTGATGAAAAATCTTAGGAATAAGTTGCTAATTTGCATATTATATATATACATATTCTGAAGATACATCTACATGAAAATGTTATCAATTTTGCATAAAGGGTTACTAATATTTTAAAGCAATCAATATCAGAATATTAAATAAAAATATGATATATTTAAAAAAATTAAGGTTTGAATAACAATTTGAAAAGAATTATGAGAGAAAAATACCTTTAAAATCATTATTATTTTCATGATCAGGCCTTTTCATAGATTGAAAGCAATGTTCAAATTGCTCTTTTATAAAGTTAACAGCAAAACTTGAACCAAACTTAATTCCTCAAGTATCAAAATCCTTTGACAATAAGTAAGAATGTTCAGAAATATGCATTCTTCATCAATTATATTCACTAATTATGCAACAAACTGTAAAACCATAAACACAATCTGTTACAGACTCGTCAGCTGTTGCACAAAAATATGTGTTTATTTTATACATTTCTAAGCAACACATCAGCTTAATAACATAATTATCATAATACCTGAACAAGTCAGTCATCATTTACCTGACAGATTTCGGCTTTAATACATACAAACAGCAAAAGCTGTGAATGATATTAATCAAACCTTTGGAATCTGTTTGACATCTGGTGAACAGCTTGACGATAATGCCCAGAGAGTCAACATCAATCATTATTTTATTTAAGATTGTTAACACATGACACTATGAGATATATGAATATGTTGATGTTAATCTCATATTGATTATGTGAATAAATCATAATAATAAAATAATATTGAAAAGAGCTTATTCATTAGGTCCAGCGCTTATTTGCTCAACTATCCTTGACCTCTGGTGCTTAAGAGAGGCCTGGCACTTACTGGAGACCCGGCGCTTAATAGAGGAAAAACGGTAATTTCAAAGCTGGAAATGGTTTACTAAAATGGATGTGTTTGATGAGTCAAAGTGGATTACAACAGTGAGTGACTTATTCCTTAGTTACAAATACTGAAGACTATTTCGCCCCTAATGGCTGAAATATTGCCCAAGTGGCGTTAAACAATAACTCACTCACTCACTAAAGACTATTGCAGACTACGTAGAGGAAATATTGCCCTCAGTGAAGAAAACATTCTATTTGGATTTAAAGGAAAGAACAACAACCCCCTAAATGCAATTCAAAATCAATGCTTTCTAAATGCAATATTAGACAAATGAAACCCAACTTGAAACATTAAAAACATGAAATAATAGAATACCACCAAGTGACAAAATCAATTGCTTTTTCAAACTGCAGCCCTACAAGATTCTATACCTTCTGGTCTTCTCTCCATTTGCTTTTCAGAAATTCATGATGCTGTGATGTTGTATTGTTACGTTTGTTAGACATGTTACAATGAAAGACCTGCATGTCCAAGTAACGTCTGCTTATATGCCTATGAATGTTATGGAAATGCACTGTAAAAAATGGAAATAGAAAAAAATACTGAAGACACAAAAGCAAGAAAGAATTTATGAATGTGTTGTAACATAAACACAAATACTTGTTTTAAAACATATCCTAATTGCCTTAACAGGACACTGAAGCCATTGGTTCCATTCTTTATTTGTAATGCATTGGTCCGAAGAGTTCTTGATATACCTGAAATACCAAGTCTTTTTAAAGGTTACACAACATCAAACAGAAACTTTGATGTTGGAATAATTTCTCCACGTGATATATAGAGAATACTAAACGATGTCCCGTTGAATAATACTGTAAGAAACGAGTGAGTGGTTTGGTATTTAATGAGCGAAAGCGAGTTGATGAAAATGTATTTAAACAGGACTGAGTTTAGTATTTTATTTATTACTCACTGAACTATATCTAAGAAAAACCAAGAAAATAGCCGAATTAAACTTAATGATTGTGACATCATGTGACGTCAGTCAACAAGCGCTGTAATTATACAATGTGTAATAACAATGTAGATTTATTAAACAGCGATACCTTCAACAGGAGAGTAATAAAGATAAATCTTACATAGATGATACAAAGTGTGATGAAACTGGCAAGCTGTATCTAGAATCATCAGGTCTAGGTCTATCAGGGTAAAAATCAAATTGCAACAAAAAGCAGTAAAACTTATACACCTACAGAAGGAATAACACCACAGTTTAGCAATACAGAATCAATACTTTGAAATAACATCAATTTATAACAATTTGCACTAGCTGTAAACAATTGATAAGGCAAAATTAATCCCTTGACAGGCAACACTGTTACTCTTAATGAGCACATATCAACAGCAGAAAAAATTACTAAGGCCTTTTGAGGTTCAGAAGTGGAATCCCTCTTAAAAGTCAAACATACTTACAACAGCTTTTAAAAAAACAGATCTCTAGAGCAGACAAAGTTATTGAACCCATGGAAAGATCAAACATGTTAACAACAGGTTAAATCAGTTGTCTAAGGCAGAAAAAGTCACCAAGCCCCTAGCACGATCAAACATGCTTACAACAGGTTTATAACAGTTCTATAAGCGCAGACAAAGTCACGAAGCCCCTAGCGAGGTCAAACATGCTCACAACAGGTTTAAAAACAGTTGTCATAGGCAAAAAAAGTCACCAAGCCTCTAGCACGATCAAACATGCTCACAACAGATTCAAAAACAGCTCTCCAGAGCAGAAAAAGTCACCAAGCCCTTAGCGAGATCAAACCAGCTCACTACAGGTTCAAAAACAACTCTTGAGAGCAGAAAAAGTTATTGAACCCCTAGCAAAACCAAACATGCTCATAACAGGTATAGAAACAGTTGTCTTAGGCAAAAACAGTCACCAAGTCTCTCACAGGTTTAATATAACAATTCCTAGAGCAGATAAAGTTGCAGAATTCCTGGTGAGATCAAACATGCTTACAACAATTTTAAAACATTTCTCTAAAGCCAAAATACTTGGTCCCTAGCGAGATCAAATATGGTCTAAAGACAGTTCTTGAAAGTAGACAAAGTCACCAAGCCCGTAGGGAGATCAAACATGCCTACCACAGGTATAAAAACAGTTCTCTCGAGCAGACAAAGTTTCCCATCTCATGCTCAGATCCAAACCATGATATCTTGATTCAAACACATGAAGCTGTGTGCCTGTACCCTCCCCTTTAGCTTACGGAATTATCAGATTTAATATATTTGAATATCTGGAGACCATCCTTTTCCAAGCGAACTCACAAGATGGAGTGGAGATCGGTAGATCCATCTGTCTTTTATCCGTGTATATGACACTGGAAGCAAAGGCGATCCATCTCTGACCAAATTATTACATAAAACAGCACCTTTTCAACTGCATATGGCAGTCAGGGCAGCAGGGGCCTTACATGCTAATGTGATCAATCATTTTGCAATGGTGCCTTTAAATTTTAAGAAAACAAGAAAGAAGTTCAAAATAGCATGCCTTGTGATTAAGATCTGAATTTTTTTGTTAACAGGAAATATCAATCTTGTTTGAATTATGAGAAAGTTTCCTGTTCCAAAAACAAAATTTGCCCCTATTAAAGTAAAAACTAAGGAGGTGTGACAAAATCCATTAAGTTTCATATTTTGCATTTGAAATAAAAAGATGATGGATGCACATTGACAAAAAGATTGGTCTCCTGGAAGTCAAAGATAACAAAACAAAGAGGTTTTTTAATTTCATGGTGGTTGTTATTCAGAGAAATGTTTTCATTTCAAATGAAATTTTATCAAGATAAAAGTGAACAGATTTTAAAAGTATTAACTTGTTTATATGTATATTCTATGCATTGTTGCTAAAAGAAATAGTTGTTTAAACCGGCTTTTGGTTGAATAAATGACTCTACAAGGTCTGGGTTCAAATCCTAGTCATGTGTTATAAAAGACATTCATTTATTTGGGACATTTTGCCTGGGCTTAACTAAAATATGGTTTGATCAAAATGATTGAGATGCATTTTGGCAAAATGAACATTCCTTTGCATTACAAAATAAATAAAAAAGGAGTTAATTAGATTAAAAAAATATTAATCCTTAGCTGCTAAATAATCTTAGTTAACGTTAGGCGTTACCTTTTTGCAAAATTCAATATTTTAGAATAATGCTGGATAATAAAATCTGGTGTTTATGTAAAGAGTACAGCATTATGGACAAGCTACAGGTGTCAGTTTTAATATTCTCAAACTCATTTAATAGTTCCTTACTCAAACTGCAAAAAGTGGAATTTTGACATTCCTTGCTTTGATTTTCCACATGTAAAATTGTCCAAATTTCACAAAATGAATTTATAACATGAAATAGACATCAAAGTAATAAGATCAAACAATTGTACCCGAATGTTGTCAAGGAAACTGATAAGAGACACAAATATTTTCTATATTGGCTTATTTATATCATTTATACAGCTCGCATATTGAATTCAAGATTTGAGAATACAAGGCACTTTAAATTTTCTGATATCCTATACAAACGTAGCATAGAGTTTCTGCTAAGAATGTATCTTAAACATTTCATTTTATAAGTTACCATCTTGTTTTTATATGAAGTGTTTTATCATCAATCACAGTTTAACACATTAATCACTCAAAACTGAATTGTTTTGACTGATAATTCATTACAAAACAAATATTTATCACCAAAATATAAATAAATACCATTTGACATGTGGAAGGAAATAGAAAAAAGTTAAAATGTTCCTGGTGTGTATTTTTCTTTCTCTAGAACCAAAGATGAACTTCTTTACCTCTATTTCTAAAAAGTGTATGCTTTTTGTAACTCCATTACCAGAGAGTGTGTACTTTTTCTCCCTCTCTATCAGAAGAGTGTTTGTTGAGATTAAGGGGCTTTAAGAGAGGCGTGGACAGAACTCTGACGTTTGTGACGGGACTGCTTAAACCTTATCTCAACTGTCAGCTCTTAGTGTGTGAAGAAACACTGCAATATAAACATTATCAAATGCGTGTAAATTGCCATGAAATTACTTATGTCAAACTTCAAAGGAAAACAACTGACATAAACTATGCCAATCATGGCGATAGAGATCTCAAATGCCAGCCCTTGGCGATTGATGAGATTTTAGTAGCCTGGTAAAAGAAAAATTTCCGTACTGAAGCTTTTACTTTTATGATCATTGAGATTAGTACAATTAAAGATAATCTTAGCTAGTTACTGAACTTTATCTCACTGGCTGCCTGCCTTGTCATTTAGGATCAAAAACCTTTTTCCTGACTAACACTAAACATAATGACACAATTGAAAGCAATTGCATAAAGAACTAATTTATTACAGCTTTTTGAAAATGTCAGGTAAATTAGGCAAATAAATCTTCCATATTTCTGTTTGATATCTGCAGAGAACTGTTGCCGTGGCAAACAGGTCAACGAGTGAGTGATTGCTTCAGAGTGTGATAAACATGCTGATTACCATCTGATTACCATGGGTAATATATCTTTCTGCTGAGAACACAGATGCCAACCATCGAATAGAGATGTTAATATAGGTATGAAGTCACTCTAAAATTGTAACAAATATTACCTTAACATGCTGATACTATTTGAATTCCATTGGTAATATATCTTCGAGCTGAGAATATGGATCAGACCTGGCCATCCATCAAAAGAGATGTTAACCTACGTATGAAGTCATTTTGATAGAATAACAAATGTTAGTTAAAGTGACAAAGAGTATTTTCAAAATTTTTACATGACTTAAATTAATGGAGTAAAATTACCATTTGTCCTGTGTTAAGTTCAAATATCCTATCTAAACTTATATTATCTCTAAAATGCCCAAATTAGGATATTTTCATGTTTTCAATGATAATACAAAAACGCTAAGATGTTAAGGTTATGTATGAAGTTATCCTTATAGAGTAACAAATGTTACTTAATCATGCTGATGACTATCTGATTACCATGGTTTCCGCTGAGATTCTGGATGCCAACCATCAAATAGAGATGTTAAGGTTATGTATGAAACTATGCTTATAGAGTAACAAATGTTACTTAATCATGCTGATGACTATCTGATTACCATGGTTCCTGCTGAGATTCTGGATGCCAACCATCAAATAGAGATGTTAAGGTTATGTATGAAACTATGCTTATAGAGTAACAAATGTTACTTAATCATGCTGTTGACTATCTGATTACCATGGTTTCTGCTGAGATTCTGGATGCCAACCATCAAATAGAGATGTTAAGGTTATGTATGAAGTTATTCTTATAGAGTAACAAATGTTACTTAATCATGCTGATGACTATCTGATTACCATGGTTTCTGCTGAGATTCTGGATGCCAACCATCAAATAGAGATGTTAAGGTTATGTATGAAACTATGCTTATAGAGTAACAAATGTTACTTAATCATGCTGATGACTATCTGATAACCATGGTTTCTGCTGAGATTCTGGATGCCAACCATCAAATAGAGATGTTAAGGTTATGTATGAAACTATGCTTATAGAGTAACAAATGTTACTCAATCATGCTGATGACTATCTGATTACCATGGTTTCTGCTGAGATTCTGGATGCCAACCATCAAATAAAGATGTTAAGGTTATGTATGAAGTTATCCTTATAGAGTAACAAATGTTACTTAATCATGCTGATGACTATCTGATTACCATGGTTTCTGCTGAGATTCTGGATGCCAACCATCAAATAGAGATGTTAAGGTTATGTATGAAGTTATGCTTACAGAGTAAAAAACCTTATGTAATATGTTTATTACCATCTGATTATCATAGATAATACATCCTACCTTTGATTACATACGTGAATGTTACTTTTCCGAGTACCATATCAGACGCTGATAGGCATATGAAGCAACCATGTATATCTATCTATAAAAAAAACTAATTCTGCCACCTAAATCTGTTAAAAATTTGTATAGCATTTATAGTTTTAACTCTCAAAGATATGGAATTAAAAGACAGTGACATTCATAAAAGACGAAGAATAATGATGTAAATACAACTTCCTAGCTGTATTAAACAGGGAAAGTTATGAGAAGGGGGAACTGAATATTTTTTAGTTAAAAAATCCAGTTAGAGGGCACTTATTGAGTCAAACATGTTATTGTTAAAGCTATTTATTGTGTAAAAGCTAATTGGTTAGACATTCTTAGATAAATTGCTATATGTACATAAGATACTGCAGTGTAATATTTATACGATAATATAAAACTAATGTACTACTGCCAAATATTTTGTAGTTATGAAGTCATAACGTTAGCCACACTGTCACAATTGCAGCCAAGTTGCAGAAATTAAATTTTCAGGTGTCGACAATAATGCTTGTGGTCAAGTTATACATAACTTCCTATCATTAAATGCTTAAATATTAAACTAGTTTCTGTTCTGTTTAAACTAAATCATTAATTTGTTTAATACAAATAGTATTAAATGGACAGACGTTTAGTATTCTTTATGTTTCAACTTTATGAAGATGTAGAACACTTGTCTAATGTTTATCCTTCAAAAGTATCTTATCATTAAATCTGATTAGATAACTGAAAAGAGCAGTCGATGAACCGTGAACACCAAAGTATACTTAACATATAAAGAAGATATAAGAGTACACTTATCTAACCTTTATCATTCAAAGAATGTAAAGGAAGACAAACTACAAGCAGGGGTTTATATGAGCTGTGCTCACTTTTTTTATTTTTTTTTATTTCCCACAGTTTCAAGTTGCTTACATACAAGACATACATCTAGGTAAAGCATCCACTTATACATTTGCATATAAAGATCTTGATTCATATTCTTCATTTTGAACAATGTTTTATAAACAGGGTGAGGATGACAGTTATATCTGTATCAAAATATTATTCAAATTTTCAATTCAAGACATTAAAGTAGATATCCTTACATTTGCACATCAGTGTTACATCTATCATATCTACCATGACAAATTATAATATACACTTAATATTAGTATTATCTGAACTTGACAATTTTTCATTACACTTCACCAAACTAACCTATGAACATCACTTATTGAAAAGATTATGAAAGGTTGACCAAAATGTGTAGAATTTGGCATCGTTGCAGTTTGAGAAAGCAATTGTTTTGAAAGTTTGATAATATTCAATGACTTCTTTGTGCTCACTTTTGTCTTGTTATTTTAGATGTTGATTACCTTTTGATTATGAGTGATAGACTATTAATTAGCTGGTGGAGGTCCATGGATGGAGTTAACCCTCTCACCCCTACAGAGTTGAAACCAGGCTTGTAAAAGTCATTCTCTCCCAACAGAGGTAGCCCCGTCACAAATTCCTATATTGCCACTGTCCTTATACAAAGGTTTCTTGAGTTAGAAAGGTAGAACGGATGCAATCAAACTTAGTTGTAAATCAGCAACGCCGTTTCAAAAGTTATCATTTTCCAAAAGTTTATTTGAATATGCACCTTGCACTTTAAGTCTTCTTTACAGAACACATATGCCTCATTTTGCGACTGCATCATTGCATAGGCCTGTGTGCCAACAAATATGTTATTTATGCATTCTGTGTTTTCATTGGCTAAAATATTGTCAGGTAGTTTAAGTTGCAATATTCTTCCGGTAGGGGAAACTGGCGGAAGCCTGAGAAACCTTCATATTAAGACAGAGGTTGTGTAGGAATTTATGACGGAGCTAACTCTGTTGGGAGAGAATGGTAAAAGTGTGTATCTTATTTCTAAGGGGGGAAAGAATTCTACAACATGTGCCTTGAACATGCTTTACAATATTGTAAAGCATGTTCAAGTTACATGTTGTACATATGTATATATGTATTTTAAATGTTAAGTCTTGTTATAGGACATATCCATGAACTATAGCTGTGTTTACAATCCTTCAGCAGAACTAAAAACAGCCAGAGATCATCTCCAGCTAAATACAGAGTTGAGAATGGTAAATCTTCACCATCAGACATCTATCCTAGACCACCAGGAGGAAAGTGTGTTGTGATGGAGCTGATTAAACAGGACCTGGCAGTAAAATATCCAAGCACTCCTAACATGCTGACAGATTTGGAATCTTATGTAACTGATTCCGGGTCTGACTGCTTTAAGTCTGTCTCAATATATTTTTTAATGAGGAGAGAGGCGGGATAACTAGACTAGTGATAAGTATCTTGAAATTTTTTTGGGAAATTGGGATAAAAGTGACAAGGAATAAATGGATAACAACTTCTTTATTCATTATATATTATGTTTTGACACAGATTTTTGTCAAAACGTTGCATACAATGAATCAAGAAGTTGTTGCCCATACATTCCTTGGCGAAACGTTGCATACAATGAATAAAGAAGTTGTTATCAATACATTCCTTGTCTAAACGTTGCATACAATGAATAAAGAAGTTGTTATCCATATATTCATTGTCGAAACGTTACATACAATAAATAAAGAAGTTGCTATCCATATATTCATTGTCGAAACGTTGCATACAATGAATAAAGAAGTTGTTATCCATACATTCCTTGTCAAAACATTGCATACAATGAATAAAGAAGTTGTTATCCATATATTCATTGTCGAAACGTTACATACAATAAATAAAGAAGTTGTTATCCATATATTCATTGTCCAAACGTTGCATACAATGAATAAAGAAGTTGCTATCCATATATTCATTGTCGAAACGTTACATACAATAAATAAAGAAGTTGCTATCCATATATTCATTGTCGAAACGTTACATACAATAAATAAAGAAGTTGCTATCCATACATTCCTTGTCAAAACGTTGCATACAATGAATAAAGAAGTTGTTATCCATACATTCCTTGTCAAAACATTACATACAATGAATAAAGAAGTTGGTATACATATATTCCTTGTCAAAACGTTGCATACAATGAATCAATAAGTTGTTTTCCATACATTCATTGTCGAAACGTTATATACTTTGAATAAAGAAGTTGTTGTCCATATATTCCTTGCCAAAACGTTGCATTCGATGAATCTAAATGCCTCTAAAAGAAGCTATATACAAATGAATAACCATAAAGTGCTTTCGGTTGGGTTGAATATTCCCAAGGAGTCCAGAATGTACAGAGTAATGACGTTTATCCTTACACCAGGATAATGATGTAGTTGATCAATACATTGAGAAAACCTTTGTGGTGTGGAGTACAGCGCAATATTAGTATCCTCATCATAAATTTACATAGTTGTTTCGGCCAGAGGACCATCTACAAAACCTTTTTCAGCAGTAACAACCTCAATTCCTTCACGGTTAAAAAGACAGTCCTATCAAGTATTATTGTGCCAACGAAATTTAAGAGATCATTCCTGTTTTTTCATATAATGGTATTAGTACATGATCTTAACACAACACAATTGAAAAAATTTACTAAGGGTAACTTGTTGATTGATTTAGATTTGATAACTTGATAAATTAGAGCTCACAATTGGTAACAAAACACTACAATGAGAAGTGAAGCCATTCTTTGGCAATATGATGGGAAAAGCCATGCATCGGCATAACAAGGCATGGTTGATTAGTCTTATCATAAATCATTTGTAAATGTGTAAATATTTTACCCGTACTTAAATAGTTTATTTTCATAACAGAAAAATTAGTAAAAGTACAATGTGGTTTTTTTTATGTCAGTCTCCAAAAAGACATAATGGCGGACAAAATTTAACAAACCTCAGGAACTACATCCCTGAGCTTGAGTCCAAAACTGATTTCAAAAGGCAATCTCATTAAAAGCAGTTCTAGATAACGCTACCTACTGCTACACAAGAAAAGATATATGACTATACGTCAAATAAAACAATTATCAGTTAAAACTTTTAACATGATTTATACCAACCAGTAACCCTGATATTTACAGTCAGTCTTTACTTCACTTACTTATTGCTGATCTTCAGTAAATTAGATACATGTCTATTACATAGTGAAAAATGTAACAGTGTTATTTTTCGGATCTCACTTTTTGCAATGGTACAAATTCTTGTACTTTTCTGAACTGTGAGTTCTGAACTTTAGGTAATTTAGGATTAAGATCAGTAAAGAACCAAGTAACTCTGTAGCTTATCATGGTTTAACAATTAATTTTTCCTTTCCTTTACCTTTGAAGTACGTGGAAAGAGCTTTTTAGTATATTTGTATGTATTTGGGCTAAACTTATATCTGGAAAATCTTCCAAATTGTGCTCCTTGGTCTATAAATTGATATTCAACGATTTCATATTTGGCAAACATGTACATAAATGGACGAAGTATCTTCAGACAATTTCGATGATCTTGGATTGAGTTTTATTTGGAAATTTCAAAATTTAAAAATCTCTGGCCAAATCAGTTGTTAAAAGTAAATTAAAAGATACCTTTCAGCAAACATGGACATCAACTATTGAAACCTCTTCAAAAGCAACAACTTATAGTGTTTTTAAAAATTCATCTCTCAATTTTGAACAATACCTAAACTCCCTGCACTTCAATAACTTCTAATCATTATCTCCCAATTGAAACAGGTAGATGGCGTCGAATCCCTGTAACTGACAGGTTATGTACTCTTTGTGATGAATTTCATTTTTTATTTTTAGATCGAAATTAGAACTAGAAAGAAAAAAGTATATTCACAAATATTTTCATATCAGACCAAATATGCACAAAATGAAAACTCTGTTCAATACCATAAAGCTAGGAACTCTAAGAAAATTGTCATTATTTTGTAAAATCATCATGTCGCATTTTAAGAGATAACATACTTAACCTTAGAATGGCATGTCAGCCTTTTATTGTATTGTAATGTATCATGTATCATTGTATATATATCCATGTACCTCTTATGCTGCAGTTTGCAGGCTGAGTGTAATATAGTTCAGTTCAGTTCAGAACCAAGGTTCCATCAGAAGTCAGATGGTTATCCCATTAAATTCTATAATGCTGATTTTGCAAGAATCCCACACACAATATTCCTGCTTTTTTTCATCAAGGTATAGAAAATAAATCTTAAGTAAGAGAAATCTAATCTTAAGAGGCTGCTCATTTGTTCAAGCACAAGTAATAGTTTAATGACTCGAGCAATATAAAAATGCCTTTATGGTAAGTACACCTTAGTTTCTTATTTCATACATAAATACCGATGACTTACTTTATGACTTTCACAATATTGTAACTTCAACTTTTACAGTTTTTCAAATTTTCAATTTGATTAGAATCATGAAAAACATCAAATGTCAATGTGAAAAAAAAGATAATGTAATGACCTTTAAGGGTATAAGTCAGTTAATCTCAAGGTCCTCACATCCACAGCGGCCATTTCTTTCTGTATTGGCAATTTTCATAATTTTACCATTTTCTTGAAGATCTTGTTATTTAATTTGATTGATCTGGGTCACCTATGAGAAAGCACTTAAGTGATTGGATGCAGTCATTAAGGAAACCATTGTGTATTGTTAAAAAGTTTTAAGGCTAAAGAGAAACTACATTTGTTTCATGACATTTTATTTGCCAAAAGTTTGGTTTTGGTAATTTGTTAATAAGATGTACAATTATCATAAGTTAAACTCGTAACAAAAGCCAACTCTGTAAAGTATACTTTTACTTTTATCAACTTGTGTTAATATATTAAATAAACAAGTTGATATATTTAATAACAGAAGACAAGAAGGAGAGATTCCATTTATGTCCGGTGTTCATTGTAAATGTACTTCAAAAATGCATATTTATATTTCAAATGTGGTGAAGAACAACAACTATACATGGTGAAGAACAATAACAACATTATAAATTCTCATGGCGAATTTTCTGTGATTAAAAACTGAATTTATTTTCTTTGATAAAAGAAACAGATCCTTAGATTGTTTCAACCTCAAACTTGAAAGTTCAAATCTCCATATTTCTCCTTGTACATCTCAAACCTTCAGACATTACCAGTGGGCTTCCATTATCAGTCTCATTTGAAGTTTAAATCTCATAATAAATCTAAACCTTGACTTTCATCATGGGAGTGAGATATTCCTGAAAACTGATTAAAGCATCAAATAACATTAATTTCTGATAATCCGTGCATCAACGGTAATATATTCATCACAACTAATCTTTACCTGACAAATAGACCCATGCTATAAACATGTTTCGATAAAACTTATCTGAATGATAGAACATACAGAAGTTTACTTGAAGAGGAAAAAACATATTTCCACCCAAGTTGTCAATCAAACCAACATTATCTGCGCAGTTAGCACATGTCTATGGCGGCCACACGTATCATATATATCACTGTCGTAAATTTCACCATAAAAACGTTTGACAACAGTCTCTCCTACACGCTGCATCTCTCTCTTCTGTCATATTCAAATAAGATTTTTGCTTTAAAAATGGTGAAGTTTAGTGACTGACGGCCCCCGAGAGACATCTGAAATGAAAAGCAAACAGCCATGCATCATACCTTTTGACAAGCAAAAGCTTTACCTATTAAGTTAAAATGTGAAATTCCATCTTTTTGGTGTAAGAAATAACTGAAATGATTTTTTTGCTTGCACTTTCAATTGGGAAGTTGATAGATTGCCCTCTAAATAACACTTGTATTTTGAGAATTTTAAATTAACTTTCAAAGTTGTTTTTTTGCACGAAAAAAAAAAGATGAATCAATTCATTATTTTGATTTTCAAACTAAGTTGGGAAATATTTTATTTGTAGAAGGATATCAATCCATTCTCATTTTAGACAAAAGACAAAAATAGAATTTCACTTATCCCCAAATGAACTGAAGAATAAAATAATTGTCATTTAGAATGACAATGTTCATCTTCAGGACACCTTATCCTTTTATACTTTTAAACACCTTAATGAGAAAAGATCTAGTTGGTGGATGACATAACTGGAGACACAAATTTGAGATTTTGGCAATTTAAGATTTAATCTGTCTGCAGTATGCATATTGATAATGCTATCCCTTGGAGGGGTATGGGGTTCACCTATTGAAAAAGGGAGGATTGATCCTCGGGGTCGTCCATTTTACAGTCATTTATTGAAACCTTTTTTCCAGGGGGGGTCCAATTTAACCCTCTGATTCCCCCCTCCTGGTCACTATAGTCCAAGTTGAATAATGTGAACAAGCTCCTGTACTTTAAGTGACATGTTCAACAAGGGAGATAACTCCCAATGTCTTCCTGAAGAATGGATGGGACCCGTTTTGCATCCAACCCTAATCCATCCTGTTAAAGACCTGTCATTACCCTATCAGGCTTTCACTGCGGAAAAACAGGATGATTGGAACGCAACACCTTCAAAGATTAAAGTATTTCAAAGTGACGTGAGATGTTGACAGGACAATGAATAATATCATTATTTGGTCATGGTCTGTTTGGTCCAATTCACGATCAGATATTTGAAAATGTTCTCATGGTCCTCTCATTTTTCACATTCTCTGCTGCATTGTCACAAATATTCTGTTCTGAAAAAGACAAAATGACTATACAATCAGTCTGATTAAAACCGTTGCGGAGAGGATAGCCTAAACAGATAGAGTTCGAATCTCGGTGGAGTCAATATTTTGAAACTTTTATTCCTCGGAACACAGTCGATTTTAATCAGACTGATAGAATCTTCTTTTTGTCAAGCATTTACTTGCTGTTTTTAATCCTTTCAAGTCCTGAAAAAAACATTACTACAAAAATATTTCCTGTGACAAAACTTAAGTTGTAACTTCTACTTTGTGTTCTTTTGCACTTGTTTTTCTACAATTTGTTGATAGTCCCTATATTAATTTTGACTTTCATTCAGCACAACCAACCCTGATCACATTGACCTTCTTAGTAACAAGACAGTAACAACTTGGAGTAAATAATTCCTTTATTGCTTTTCTCACCACCCTGCTAAGAATCTCATGTCCAGCTTAAAAGCATTATAACCGATAATTTAACCCCTAACGTTCCCTGACGACCTTAAATTACTATCAACACCTCATCAACATCAACCAAAGCTTGATTTACTGTATCAGGAGTGTGAATTAAAAGGGTTTTATATCCTTGTTTTCCTGAAAATTCCCAGACGGATATTGTACCATAATATGGAGTCTATGATAGTCTACCCACAGCAAAGCCCATCTTAATGAGACAATAGATGATTTTAGTGGTTATCTATTTTGGTTTTCTCGACGTCAAATTGACAAATGTTATGATAATCATTTAGTAAATATCAAATATTCATCCCAGAATGCAAAAGATACGAAAACTATTACTGTTTGAAACAAAACTTACTCAATATTCAAAACAAAACCAAAACTTCAACCCTTTCCCAATTTTCTCAAAAAATAATAATAAACGATTCTTCAACACTTTTCAAACTCTCATCCAAACAAACCATGCAAGCTTCTTATAGCAGTCTTCATGTTTCGACACAATTATCCCTGATTTTGAACCCTCTTGCATAATGCTCGGAATCCACCCAAATCAATGAACATCTCATCCTAATTTGTAAGCCTCACACAACAGTGTCTAATCCCGACTCTCCCAGAGAGAAGAACCTCTATGTCCTACAAATTTCCACTACAATTAGTTAATGGCCACACTTATAAAAAGACACAATTGTTTTGTCTTCATGCCATATCATATTTCATAATAGTCATCCCTCATTTGTGAACCTCCTTACGATATTCATCATATGATCATAGTACACCTCTTCTTCTAAGATTTCCCCCAAATTGCAGGCTGGTTTGTTGTTGGCCACACAGTTGAGGAAATAGATACACCAATCTTGTTTTTTTAACTTATACAACATTTCAAAACAATCAACCCTTAACAAAAGCTTTCAGAATCCACCATGTGCTTATAAGATTTACAAACCTCTCATTCTTAACAAGCCCGATGACACTACAGCACTTAATCTTAGGGCCCAGCTTACAGACGGCCTTTCCTATACCATACATAAATGCATCAAGGGATCTCTGTTAGCTTGGTTCATGGTTTCTAGTCAACACTACCCTTCCCAGATTGGAAACAACTAACAATCTCTCCCAAGCTCTCAGAGGGAAGACAGTCAAGTTTATGAAATGTTGTCTGTCCAGTAGTCTGTACAATGGTTACATATTGGCTCGTCTGGTAACTTTTGGATGCATCTCTTTAATTGTGCTGGATAGCTGACAAAATCATACTTTTGGACTGGTAACTTTTCAGGCTTATTACTTACACTGAAGACATTGACCCAACATGTTAGAGGAAGCAGATGGAACAGTTCAGTCTTTAGTTCTTAACATGTTCCTTAACATTAATTCATCTCCTGTTTCTAAACTTAATTGCAGAATCTACCATATGTTCAGAATAAAAGCATTCTTCAAGACTTCCCATCTTAACCTACATCCCACTCACAATATAGAACCTACTCATTGGGTTTAGGTCATGGGTAACAGATGTCCTGTTTACCATGGATATAATAAGGGATCTCTGTTAGCAGGGCCCCATGGATGTAGTCAACAAAACCCTTCCCTTAGTGGAGACAGCCAACAATCTGTCACTACAATAACTCTCCTAGAGTGAAGACAGTCACCCAATGTCCCCCAAATTGCAGGCGGGTTTGTTGATGGCCACACGGATAGAGGAAGCAGATACCCATCAATATCAGGTTGCCTCACCTGTCATAGAGCTCACAAACCTGTGACAAGCCTATAAAATAGAGCCCATATAAACATGTCTGAGGAGCCATGGGTGACTGTTAAGTGACACCCGATATTCTTGTATCAGTGACAAGCATAGGCATCGCTAAGTAATGGGTGTTAGCGTAATGCCAACACAGGGAAGACAGGCCTATAGATCAGCAGACACGTTGCTATAGATCATGATAATGCTTGCTTTCTGACGGCACAGGACTAAGGGGAGATTACCCTGCTGTTTAAGATGGCCAGATACATGAATATAGACCAATCTATCAGGTCCAGCCAAATACCCTCCTTTCTGAACATGACAAGGGGATCAGGAGGCATTGTAAAGGAGGTGTGGGGACAGGGAGAGATATCTGGGGGACCCCCGTTGGTCACAGGGGCTCTGCTTACACTGCCTGCTTCTGACAAGATTTACAAATCACCCTGTATTTATTACACGGACCCCTTTGATCACTTCTCCTCCATTAATCAAGAAGATAAAGTGGGGATATATTTGTTAGAGGAAACCCTTTCGCAGCAGTATTAGGCTTGTTTTTCATATCTAACTCACTTCAGGTTGCCTTGCTCTGGTATTTTGTGTTAACTTATACTTAAACAGGTGTCACCGTGGTATTTGATATGAAATATTGCTGTCATTATTTTAAAAAGGATTTTGAATACATTTTGCATTTTCCAAATTTTAATGTTTACGTTTTTGACACCAAATTTGGATTTTGATACACCATTGTAATGCAATCTTAAACATTTTTGTATTCGAAGTATGTTTTTTTCATTATTTTTATGAAGATTATATGAGCTTACTTATGAATATAAATACATCATTTATCGACATCGATAAAATGAAACAAAACCTATACTTGTAAATATCTATCTATTCCTTATAGCATTTGGTTTATGTCTTTGGAATGTTTATTCACTGATATCATGATTTACATAAGTGCTGGTTATTTGGTTTCTATGAAAGTCAGTCTTTGTTGACTAAAATTTCTTCACGATGATACATATATGGTGTACTGACTAAGATTTCTTTGCCATTTTTATAATTTTTATTTTACCACAACTACTAGCTTATGTAGATCTAATCCATGGATGTTTAAGAAAAGGGGAGACAACTCAGACAGAACTTTCTTTGCGTTGCACTGGGAGAAGAATTTTGCTGGAGGAGGGCCTGCAACACATTTCAGATACACGCATTGCAATAAAACCTTCATTGATAGGAGCGGATACAGGATATTTGTTTTGGTTGAGTGCAACGCATGGGTGCCAAAAGTGTCAATTTAGTTAACCATTTTGCAGATTCTTTTAATTTCTCTGTGAATGTTTACTGAATTTTATTTCTGTACGTTCCTTTTATAACTTCATCATGTATGGAATTATGACTCAACATTTACTATATTTCAAACCATCTTGGATGGGGTACGCATCCACGCCACCCCCCTTGGCATTTGCCAGCGATTCACTTAAAGCCATTTCCAAAACCCAAACCTCTCCTTGATCTAAAGAAGAAGATAAAAATAAAATACTAACCAATAAAGGTAAAAGATTCTAATAATTCAGAAAAATTAAGAAATTCATTTGATTACTACTGTCACATTGTTCTAGACATGAAAATTTAAATGAAATGTAATGTTGTATCCTAAAGATATATCCATTTATTACAATGATATAACATGCATTGCAATAAAACCCTAATTGATAGGGGCGAATATTAAACAAGTACTTTGATTACAATGAAGTATTTCAAAATTCGATCTGATCATTTGAGTAGAAACTAAGAAAAAGACATAAAAATATGGATTTACTATATTTAATTAATATTAAAACATTTTTTCCATTGGATATCTTATTATATTGAATCAAACTGAAAGTAAACATAAATTTGATCATTACATCTCAATTTTCAGTAAGTAAATCAGGGCAAATACAATTCAATTAGAAATTTTATGGCACTAAATTAAAAAAAAAAACAGTTCTAAATTAGTATGAACACTTGAACAGTGTCAAATGAGAATGAAGAAAGGGAAATAATAATGAATGAAAAAGTTCTTCAGGTCAGATAATGTATAATTTGGTTTCAAGAATCAAAATTTGATAAAAAAAACATGTTCAAGACTTTATTCAGTGTAACATTTAGTTTAATTACAATTTTATTTATAACGAAGTCTTGAGAATGATAATGTTTAAGTATATTTTTTCATTATGTTGCCTAAAAATTTTTTTTATTTGTTCAAAATGAAGAAGCATCTTAGTGTGTTTGAATCATTTCTATGCATGACCACTGGCCATATGAATAGGATCTGTCTTTCCTTGACAAATACCACATCTATCTCAAAGAGCAAGGTAGGAAAATAGGTATTTCACAAGTGCCGCAGCCACAAAATAAAATTTCTTCCTCATAACATGAGATAAACATGGTATTTGTCAACGGAAAGCAGATTTATCATCCAAAACTGGTTTCCACAGGAGATATCGCTTGTGGAAGATCAAGCGATATCTCCTAGGAGATATCTTTTGGCAGTAGATTTTGAACAATGCCCCTCTGACGTCAAGTATATGACATCACAGTTGTTTTACACCATCAAGTAATGACATCACAATGCTATGACGTCATAAACACTACGATGTCACACTGCTATGACATCACCGCACTTGGAGTCTTAGGGCAGCAGGGTTTTCAGTAATGTTCATTTGTCAATCAAATGTAATGAAAAATGATTTTGGATGATAAATAGAATCTCACCCTTGTGTCTTCAGAAATCAAAAATATCAACACGAGTTGATAAAAGTTACAAATATCCGAGCCTCGTATATTTGTAACTTTTATCAACTCGTGTTGATATATTTGATATCAGAAGACACTTGGGTGAGATTCTCTATATATTTTATTCATTATAAGACTTAACCATTTCATCCTCAGGGGCCTATTAAAGTCCTGTAATGTATTTATGTCTGGCTTCTAGTGGTGAAAGGTGTTTTTGATGTTTATAGTCATTGGAAATTCAAATTGATAAAGTGATACATTGGTTGACTATTAAAGAGCCACTCTGTGATTTTCATAACATATTATTTACCTTTGATACGAACCTAAATGTCATATGTGGTGATATAAAATCAAAACATCTTATCTTTTCATGTCTAAAAGACATATATATGACAAATACTGGTTTTCCATGAAAATCTAGGAACAGCCTTATATATGCACAGAGTTGTAGATATCACGTCCAATATACATGGATACTAGTTATATAACCTAACAAACGCTATCGACTCCTAACTGCCATCCTGGCTGTTTTAGATACGTCTGCAAAATTACGTTTGACTATTTGACACGCGCCACTGTCCAGTTTTCGATCATAATTGCGATGTTCTACCTTCATATTGTCACTGTAAAAAAACAGTAAGCTTTAAAATGTGTCTCTTTGGTAACTGTCGATACTTCGCGATCAAATGACACCATTGATTAAGTTTTGCATATAAGACTACAACAACTCACGGAGTGGCTCTTTAAGGGGACTATATACATTGCTGTAGTTTATGAGTATATCGAATTAACACGAAATATGTACACTGAAGTCTTATAAGTTATGTTTGACTCTAACAAAATGGCTGACAAGTCTAATTTACAAAGCTTTATTTAGCAACCCTCAAATGAATATCCTTACTAGAGCGTCTTTTGAATATATTTTCGCTAGATGCCCAGTTGGCAGATGAGTTTTTAAATCCTAAAGTTAACCATTTCTTTCACAATAATTGAGTATGATATCTATGTTAAATATGATATCGATGTCAAATATGATATTCTATGTCAAATATGATATCTATGTTAAATATGATATCTAAGTCAAATATGATATCGATTTCAAATATGATATCGATAATCAAATATCGTCAAAAGATTTTTAAAAACCAATTACTCGTATACTTAAATGATTTAGAAAGATTCATGAAGCAACATTCTAAAGGGATGAGAAATAAAACAGTTGACAGACATTCTTTTCTCGAAGAGTTACTATATTCAGTCAAAATGTTTTATCAAGCAATAAATCCAATAATGATTACTCCTCGGAGTGTCTCGACTTATATATGATATTAATATCATAACTGACGATCCTAATTGATGATGATAAACGATGATGAATGCGCTATCACTGACATTTTGGTTTCAATAACATCCATTAACCCCATCTTTGATAGAATAGTGATATTGACAGCCCTAAGCGCTGCTGGACAGAAACTGTGCATTCAGAAATTGATCTATCGTCTGAACAACTTCTATCAAAAGAACCCATTTGGGACACAAATATTTTGTTCATTAGATGACATGTGATCCAATCAATATGATTTGACAGTGAGTGTCATGACTAATACAAACTACTTGATTAATCAGGAAACACAATACAGTGACATGTACGGACGATTATTGACCGTATATAAAAAATATAGAAATCAACTTTTTGCATTGTATTTCAAATGATTCCTATTTAAATCGTTGTAACAGTTGGTTCAATAATATACTTATGATTTAGCTCAGTTGCAGAACCATGGTGTTCTAAAAGTGAGGTTTATCCAAGAAAAAAGGGGAGTGAGTGGGTATAAGGGGGGGACGGGGGTTGGCAGGGAAGGGGGTATTTTCTCTTATTTTCATGCAAGTTTTCCTTGGTAATCACAATTAATGATAGATTCACACTAGTACTAGAAATATTACGACAGAAGTTAAATAGATGTCTTATCAGAGTTATCTGATGTTGACAAATCGGCTATTCAACAATCTGTTTACCTTTTTATAACCAATTCTTGTAAGAAATGAGTTGAAATATTTTATCTCTAAATTAGCGTAAAGAAATTGCCTTTGCAATATTAAATATCTTAACTAAATTGTGTTGCAACTGTACATCTTATTGGTTTGTCATAACTTTGTGTTACATGTTTGATTGTTTCAAAATATAATTTTGTATTGGAGCGGCATTAATATAAGCTTCCAGCTTGTTTGCCAATCCATTTTCATTGAAATGAATAAAATATGATTAAACCAAGTTAAATATCACTTAATGCATTAGAAGATAGACTGAAGTAATGAAACCAAAATTTTGTCAGTAGGTCTAAGGGAAATGGGGACTCTTAAATACCACTTGAAATATATTTAGTATCCTTTCGAACTCATGAATTCAAGCATTATATCTCATTTCAAAAGTTAGCCGCTATATAATTTGCTGAATGAGCGCTTTTCAGAAGCATCTTAGCAACATCTTAGTGAACGTCAATCATGTCCATTGCAAGCCTATCATCCCTCCATTTACTTGGCGGTCAGCTAATTGCTATTGACAGCTCTAAGTCCACTTGAGTGCTGTAATGACCTTTGGGGATCAGGGGGTGTTCCTCTGACCAGGGAAATAACCACAGACTGATTGATGGTCAACCAAGCTTTGACCATTACTTGCCGACCATCATGGCCGCCTGTCAATCAAGGGAGCATCAATGGTGGGGATTATGGAAACTTGACATCTGTATTAAATGAATTAAATGCTGAGCTGCGTTCTAAGATTATTAATTATATCAAGGGATTTGTCACTCTGTCTCAGATTCTTAGCTTTTGTTACCAGATCTCTGAATCTAGTTAGATGCTGAGTGTGCTATAATCAATGGGTCTAGGGGTTCTATTCATATTTAATTGTTTAGGGCAAAGATACATATTTCAGTAATGGATTGAACATGATTTTCTTCCACTTTTGGTTTACAATAAAACAAATTCACAGGTCTTTGCTTATAACTGGTAGGTATATGAGCTCATATATGTACTATTAGCCCTAGCAATGATAGAAGACCAAGAAATTGCTAACAATATAGTCCTGCACTATGTATTACAGTGTATATAAGGTCTGTTTATAATGATGGCGGTGGTGATGGGTGATAATGATGATGGTAATGATGATTGTGGTGATGCTAATTTTTATGATGGTGATGATGACTTTGGTGGTGATGGTAATGGTGATGGTGATGATTGCTGCTTGCTTTCGATGCATTCCCCGCCACAATAACGATATCAGAATTTGCTTTTTTACATATTTTTGTTAAATTGCTGTGTCTATAACAGCCTACAAATCCACACAAAGAGCATAATCTGCAAATGTAAAACATCAAAATCAAGTAAAAACAAGTAAAGACATTATACCTTGCTTTTAGGGCTTAGAATCCAGATCAGCAAGTCTATATTATACAATGATGATAATTATTATTGAAGTTATTTTAGATATATTTTTTTATAAATCAATTGAACTAAACTAAGTTTAGCCGGACTTGGAATCCACCATTGACGTAAACCTAGCTTTCGGGGCTTATAATCCTAGCCCTGATGGACGACCAACAAAGTGCTAACAGTACTACAGCCGGAGGCGTTGAGTGTTTGATTAGGAGTTGGTCTACGTGTGGTCTAAGTAGCGTAGAGTCAGACACCGATTAGGGGGCATCGTCATTGACAACACCATACATTCATCACCTGCAGCGTCAATTACCACCTGTCAATCAAAGCTGTCACTCACTCACCATACGGCAACCATCAATATCCGTCAGGAAAGTAGTATGCTTAGAATAGCGGTATCAGATGTCAGCAGTGTTTGAAACAACATGAAAAATGGGGAGACTTGGACTGGTAGCTTTTTATCACCTTGATTTACAATTTCTCAATGTTTAAGTTTAGATTTAGGGATTTAAAAAAAATCCTTTACTCTTGACTTAATTGGCATTTTCTTTTGAGCTGTGATTTGTCATTAGAAAAGAACTGTAAATGGTATTTCCTCTGATTTGAACTGGCTACCTATTTTTATTTTTCTGCTTTCTGTGAAAATTTTCAAATTATACATTCAAACAGTTATAAACAGTTTTAAAACTTATGTCACACACTAGATCACAGAAATACTGAAGAAGTATTGAAAATTGTTATAAAAATAAGGTTAATTTGGTTTTGGCTGGCATTCTTGTGCTTTTAATTTATCTAATCAAATTGACCCAGATTACACTTTCACCAGACTACTTCCCAAGCTTCTTTTACAAACTGGTATCAGTCCTAAGGGAAGTAGTATGAGCTAATATAGGCTTTTGGATGGCTTTGAAGGATCACGCTTTGATGTTTGTTTAGAAAAGATTAGGGCAAGGTAATAACTGACAATCAATATATTGATTTGAATATGGCTTAAGTCAGAGATCCTTAACACGAATATGTCTTTCCTTATACACATGTTTGTTTGTTTAGAGATTATTGTTGATCCGCTTGTAAACCGGCTGGCAATCATGGACAACTTTCACACATCTATGATCGTGTTTTACATTCTTTGTTGGTTCGAATCAATATTTCCTGTCAATTTGGTAATCGACCAAGCAAACGTTCTATGGAATGTCTTTTAAGTTTTTTAAGATATGTCAGTTTTAAATGATAAAGTGTTCCAGCTTAAATGACTCCAGTATTTAGAGCAGTATTAACAGATTTGATTCTGACTTGTCATGTTTGGGTTGTATACAATGATTTGTTATGTTTTTTTGAGATACCTATACATTGCTGCTTATGCTATGAATACAGTTGAGGGGGGAGGGGTGTCACATAACTAGAATACATGTAAACAGGACAATAAGCTTGGCTTTTGTTCTTGTATGGGGTGGATTATCATTGAAAAAACAAATAAATGTTATATTTGGTGATAGTCTACACAGCTATGTTACAATCTCCAAAGTTTTTGAAAAGAGCCCAAAAAATTTACTCTCGGTTAACTGAGGATACTCTGTAATATCAAAGCATTTAACACTTATGAGCAAAGGACAAAATATTGAGTGTGCTGTATGTGTAGATATGCTGTCCATGTGTAGATATGATGCCTGTATAAGTAGATATAATGTAATATACTGCTTGAATGTGTAATTATGCTGTCTGTATATAGATATGCTGTCCATGTGTAGATATGCTGTCTGTGTGTAGATATGCTGTCCATGTGTAGATATGATGCTTGTCCATGTGTAGATATACTGCAATATACTGCTTGAATGTGTAATTATGCTGTCTGTATATAGATATGCTGTCCATGTGTAGATATGCTGTCTGTGTGTAGGTATGCTGTCCATGTGTAGAGATGCTGTCCATGTGTAGATATACTGTCCGTGTGTAAATATGCTGTCCATGTGTAGATATACTGTCCGTGTGTAGATATGCTGTCCATGTGTATAGATATGCTGTCCATGTGTAGATATGCTGTCCATGTGTAGATATGCTGTCCGTGTGTAGATATGCTGTCTGTGTGTAGATATGCTGTCCATGTGTAGATATGCTGTCTGTGTGTAGATATGCTGTCCATGTGTGGATATGATGTCTGTGGGTAGATTTCTGTCAGTGGGTAGATATGCTGTCTGTGGGTAGATATGCTGCCTGTACGAGGAGATATGCTGTCGGTGGGTAGATATAATGTATGTGGGTAGAGGGGAGATATGCTGCCTGTGGGTAGATGAGCTCTCTGTGGGTAGATATGCTTTACGTAGGTAGATGAGCTGTCTGTTGGTAAATGAGCTGTCTGTGGGTAGATGAGCTCTCTGTGGGTAGATATGCTTTATGTAGGTAGATGAGCTGTCTGTGGGTAAATGAGCTGTCTGTGGGTAGATATGCTATCTGTGGGTAGATATGCTGCCTGTATGAGTAGATATACTGCTTGTATATGTAGATATGTATTCAGTTAGTAGATATGCTGTCTGTGTGTGTGGATATGCTCTGTAGATGTGCTGTCTGTGTGTGTAGATATGCTGTCTGTAGATATGGTGTCTGTGTGTTTAGATATGGTGTCTGTGTGTGTAGATGCTGTCTCTGTGTGTAGATATGCTGTTTGTAGATATGCTGTCTGTGTGTACATGTGTAGAAATGCTATTTGTGTGTACATATGATCTGTATATGTGTTTGTGGAGATATATTTTGTCAGTGGATAGATATGCCATCTGTGTGTAGATATATTGTCTGTGGGAAGATAATTAATGTTGTATAAGTAACTATATGAACGAACTGAAATCCTTTGTTCTGAAATCTTTCCCTCTCTCTATACTCCTACAGAGTTTTCACTATTGCATTTCCAGGGTGGCTCTCTGTTCTGTAAAATTAAACTAGTTATTGGTCTTCAGAATGAAGGTTTGATTCACAATGCTTAAATCCGAGAGCTCTAGCTTTTCTTTAGGCTTATGGAGTTTTAGTTGGTCAAAGAATACAGAAGTCTCTCTCTATCAGAGGGGTTCTTCAAAATTGAACAAGGGAAATGTGAAAAGCAAGCCTAGAATGAAACTCAGCTTGTATATTTAATCAGAGAGATGGTGGTAATCCGACAGTGAGGAGTTTATCTGAAATTAGACCGGAACGTTGATGATGCTCAAGAGGAAGCTAGTTTGTTAATTGTGCGAGTTGAGAAGACACCTCCAACTGTCCAGGACAATGGTCGCTGTCCAGTTCTTCTCATGTCCAGTTGGTCAGTACAATAGAAGCTGTCAGTACCTGGCAGGGGATCCTTCTCCAATGTCCGTAAGAACACACACTGGACAGAAGTGGATTTGCTGCTCATTTCACTCCAGGGATAATTCAATATGGCAGCTACAAGGCCTGTAGCAATACCAGCCATATTTCTATCCACTTAACCATGCGAGTTACCCAGATGATTGAAATAGCACGGTGTGATACACAAATAGGACAATGCAGGGCCATGGGCAACCATTTTGCTTCATCATTTAGTGACCACCTTCATTGGTCACCCCTGGTCATCGGGGCTGAAGAGCGCTAGCTCATTATTTCTTTAATATGGAATTGAAGGACCAAATGTAGTCAGAGCCTCAGGCCATGGGGCAATTAGAGTGGAGGATGTACTAAACCATCTGCAGAGAGGTTCGGAGTTCAGTCAAGGAGGTGTTGCTTTGAGAAGCAAATTACTTGGTTTTAAGTGAAGGAGAATAATGTCAGTTTTGAAAGTCAAATGACAAGAAGAGGTATATTCAAAACGAGAAAAGGACACATTCAATACAAATATGTCTTAAACTTCTCTTATCGTAAGTTTTATAAGTTACATATTGTAAAGGCATTGATATATGTAATGAAAATTGGACACAGTTAACAGTGGTGGTCTGGGAGGAAGGGGGGTGGGTTTGGGAATTTTGACTTGATGAACACTACTTTATCCTAATTCTTATTAGATTCCAAACTTTTTTATAACAAAATGCCTTAACAACATATATGTTTCATTTTGGTTGGTCGCTATAACCACAAACTTAGACAAGAATCATCAGAAGATGTCATATCCCAATGGTCCACCATAATTTTTAACATACATCATAGCAATCAAAATAATTCTTAAATTTATAATAAATGCAAAAAGTACAATTTCATAAACATAAAAATTTTTTTTTTTAAATTATGATGAGGGATGAACATTTTGTATTCATTAATCTGAAATCATCAAAAGGCACCATTTCAGGTGGGTTACATTTCAGGTGGGATACATACATGCAAAGAAAGATTTGACGAGCGGTTTTGGAGTTCTGCTAAGGAAACAAAATGATTACAGATGGACAGACAGGCGGACAGGGAAATGACTTTTTCCCACGCTATTGCATACCAATGGGATCAAAAGTTAAAATTGGTAATGAGATCAATATCGTGTATATAATGATATAAATTAAAGTACATTTGTCCATTTATGTGTTTTTATGTTTTTCAAATAGACACAAAAATATTCTGTTTATCATAAACAAATATTTTTTTCCCATTAAAGAATATAAGAAAAAAAGAATATTTATACTTGAATTCATTAATTTTACAACACAAATCTTACACAAAGTGCAATGTTATAAGCGTGTCCTTGTCCAGTTTGAGCTGATATGTGTGATATTTTTCCTGATGGCATATATCATTTAAAATACATCTCGAATCATTTTTCAAATGGACGTGAACTGGCAATAAAACTATGTATAGATTTTAAAACAATCTGTTTATTATAGTTATTATTAATGTTTCTTTTCTACATTATTGACAGCTGTGGCTGTTTTTCTAATCATACGATAAATCTCTCAGGATTAATTTACATCAATTTCTCTTGTTAAGAAAAATGAATCAATTTTATTAATAATTTACCACATTAGAGACCCTTTAGGGAAGAACATCTATCAAAAGAAAAGTATACCTGTCACTAAATCTTGTTTTTATCATTAAATATTTAAACCGTGAAATTTGAGAAAAACTAATTTCCTGTCAGAAACATTAATATAAAAAATCTAATCCTTTTTTCCATAGCTCTGTCTAAAGGGTTCATAACAATAGCTAATCATAAAAGCATTGATGACAAGTGATAAATCTGAAAGTGTCATTAAATTCGGGATGTGGATTGCAATGATATGAATATATATTTTGCTGTCAAAAAGATGAATGATTTTCTATGCAGCTAATGAGCGGAGTATTTTGTGACAGATTATTCTCCTGTTCTATACATCAGTTTCCGTCAAAACTTAAATGACAAAATATCATATGTTGGATCCAAATTGTTGAGTAGTTTTCTGACAAGCAGGGTCAAATAACATGTACAGGATCTGATATTTCATACATACGAAGATAAACTCAGATGCTATTATCTGTTTACTTATTATATATCTTGTGACATTAAAATATGATATGGAGAGAAAATTATAATCATCTAAATATTTCTTTCTTATATTATAAATACATTATTCACTATAGCACAGATACTTTAAACATGAATTAATGGGGCTTTTAGTTTCAGGTATTGAGAAATGAAAAACATATAAATAAATTAATGAGAAAATTTATCAAGTAAGATTTGATATGTGTTGAAATTTGGTTTAATGCTGCAGTAACATTTAGGTTCTCACTATCTGCAGTTGTACATTTTTAAAACCTTTTATTGGTTAAGTTCCTTACAGGAGTCAAACCCATACCCTACATGTCGAGCAATCATCGCCATCACTGACTGTACCAACAGTTTACCCACACAGCCACCACACAGCCACAGAGCCACTCCGTGAGTTGTTGGAGTCGTATATGCCAAACTTAATCAATGGTGTCATTTCATCGCAAGTATCGACTGTTGCCAAAAAGACACATTTTAAAGTTTATTGGTTTTTTACAGTGACAATATGAAGGTAGGCAGTCATGATCAAAAACCGTACGCGTCAAATAGTCAAACGTAATTTTGGAGACTTTTCTAAAACAGCCAGGAGGGCAGTTAGGAGTTGATAGTGTTTGTTAGGTTACATAACTAGTATCCATATATATTGGACGTAATATCTATACCTCTGTGCATTTATAAGGTTGTTCTAGATTTTCATGGAAATCCAGTATTTGTCATATACATGTCTTTTGGATATGAAAAGTTAAGATGTTTTGATTTTATATCCCCACATATGACATTGTATCATAGGTAAATAATATGCTATGAAAATCACAGAGTGGCACTTTAACCAAGTATGTGCAATTTTCATAGCTGGGTTAAATGTTGGGAACAATTGATGTGTTCTTGATCTTCAATGTTCTCCAGTCAACAGAGATCTGGCATGAGAACACATTATTCAACTAATAATTGTTTAATGTCTTTTTATAAAGAATATAACAGCAATTACAGGAACACTTTAAGCATTCAGGGTTTGGTTGAATCTTACAGGTATAAAGATTTGGGGACCATATGAGAGTCTTTTTGAATTGTTATGCAGGCCTGCCTTCTCCTGTTGAATCCATTAGTCAGAGAGTTATTTCCCCTTGTTTGCTCTCACCAGCCATCAATGCAGGGGAGGAAATGATGGACACTGGATTAACTGGCCCCTTCAAACTGTGAAACCAAGATGATCGGGAGCGTGTCGGTTTTCATCGCCTCCTTGTCAAACCTGTCAACGTGCTCACTCATGCGACAATTAATTTTCATCTCTCTGCCAAACTGTCGCCCAACTATCATTGAAGTGGTATCATATGTGAAAATATCATTTGCATTACATCTATGGGCTTAATCTATGATGAGACTGGCTAATCCATTTTGACAAGAGAGCTAGTCTGATGGACTACCTTAGTCACCGTAATAACCTGATTTACACATATCAATGATAGGGGCATGGTCAATTTAGATCGTCGTGGCATTTCATTTTTTTATGATTCTCACTAGATCGACAATAATCCTCTAAACATGATAAGCACTTGCTGTTTAAAAGATTAAAGTTACCTAAATTGGGCAGTGAGTTTGTGAGAGCTGATGGTGAGTCACTGCTGTAACCATGCATTGTTGTAACCATTGCTGAAATCACTGTTAAAACCATTGCTGTAACCACTGGCACTGATGAAACCATTGCTGTACACATGGAAAAAACCATTGCTGTAACCACAAGCACTGTTGTAACCATAGCTATTACGATGGCTAAAACCATTTCTGTAACCATTCCCACTGTTGTAATTATTGATGTAAACATGGTTAAAACCATTGCTGTAACCACTGGCATTGTTGTAACCATTGCTGTTTGCATGGATAAAACCAGTGCTGTAACCACTTGTACTGATGGAGCCTATGCGGTAACCAGAGATGTAACCAAAGTTGTATCATTGCTGCATGTAAGAATTAAGATGTGGATCAGCTATGTGTTGGGTAACTGGGTATCCACAGGGCATTGCAGCTTGTTGGATTTTTTTACACCCACATTAGAATTAAATCAAGATAATTGCTGAATAGTGTGTAACTATTGCTGTATTGTATGAAAGTATTGCTGAATAGTGTGTAACTATTGCTGTATTGTGTGAAAGTACTGCTGAATAGTGTGTAACTATTGCTGTATTGTATGAAAGTATTGCTGAAGAGTGTGTAACTATTGCTGTATTGTGTGAAAGTACTGCTGTCTAGTGTGTAACTATTGCTGTATTGTGTGAAAGTATTGTTGAATAGTGTGTAACTATTGCTGCATTGTGTGAAAGTACTGCTGAATAGTGTGTAACTATTGCTACGTTGTGTGAAAGAATTTCCCCTTTTATTGTGTATAACCTTTTCTGCATTGTGTCAAAGTATTGCTGCCTATTTGGTTAGTAAACATTGCTGCATTGTGTGAAAGTGAATAGAGTAATACTATTGGACAGTAATTTAATGTATTAATATTGCACAGTTACTTAGTGTATAACTATTTCTTCGTAGGGTGCAACTTTTGCTGCATTGCAACCACTGGTTGGCAATTCATGTTGTTTAGAGAGTGCAATTAAAACAAACATGGCAATTATTGCATGAAAAATCAATCAATTTCAGTTCATTTTTGTTTGTGACTTTGATTCAAATGTCCTTTCAACTGTTACAAGTGAGTGAAATAAAGTGGCATTTACTCATAATCATATGTTTTAATGTTGAGAACTTGAATTGATGTAAGGATGATTATATTTTGACAACATTTGTTGAGACAATTTTGATTAAGCAATGCCAAAAGTGAAAAATCTGGCTCTTTACGTCTTTTTATTTATTTGGAATGATACTTTTATTCACCTGATGAAACTGATTAGCCATTCAAAATTGTATATATAGAACATTTATAACTTTGTTTGATTTATTAGCAATAAATTGCTCCAGATGATGAACACTTACTTAAATCATTCACCGAGAAAACTGTATCATCATAGCAAAACAATAATTGCTTTGAAAGGAACATTGGCATTAAAATAATAAATGTCATCTGATGTGAAAAAATAAACAAATAACATAAAACTATCAATTTGAAAACAATATTGCAATTACTTCACAAAAATGTCCCACTAAAAAATTACAAAATTGTCACTTTCGTGTATTTTCCATTCAAAGTTATCAATTATTGATGTAACTTGTCAAAATGATTTACGATGAAAATATTTTCTTGCATTCAAACTCATGAATAACTGCTATTAGAGCGAAGGCACATCCTGTGGAAAGAGACAGCATAACAAAGAAGATTTCCGTTGAAATGACAGCTTCTATAGAAATCCAAATCAAACAAAATCTACATTTCTATCAGATTCTTGTATTTCATTATCACATGTATGTATACATGTTTTATATAATTAAAAATTATCTTTGTTTAGGCATGTTTCTTGTACTTTTATTGAAGCCTTTTAAAAGTATGTTCATGTCGAACTAAATTAAAATTGTACTTCAAAATAAGAATGAACATAATTATTTTTCAAATGACTTTTAACATGTAAAGAATACAAAAATTATTGAAATTATATCTAAAAAGAAGGATAATTTAATAATTAAAAAAAAATTTTGCCTCCATCATTTTAATGTAAAAGATAATACCTTTCGAAAAATGATTTTTTTCTCTAAATTTAATGCTTTTTATGAGTGACCATATGTGCTTAAGCTTCATTTAAAAATAGAAGCAATAAATAATAGGAGGAGTTAGAAGCCAGATGTTGATTCCAGTATAAATTAGAAAAGTTAATAAAGATTAATTACAAAGGAGTAAAGTAATGTATCACCATTAAGCACAGAACCAGTTAGCAGGTAATGGAAGGGCCCCACAGAAAGAAAAACTACCCATTTTAAAATAAGTGATGTTTATTGCCCCCCGTCTTGACATGGCAGCTCTAAACTTATGAAACAGGCTCAATTAATTCAATGTTATAAAAATTTACGACACTCGATAAGATTCTTCAAGAAAATTTATCGTTACATTGTGTTGGAAATTTTTCTGATTTAGGAGACATACCTTGAAGATCAAAGGACTCGTTCAATACAGGTAACGCACATTAGACAGGTGATAAAACATACCTCTTGACTTTAAGACTACCTTGTAACATTAGCTTGTAATTTATTGCGAATATATATTGCATTGTGAATGCTTTTACCGATAACTAGCTATAAATCTTGCTTCCAACGTAGATAGCATATCTCTTACAGTAAATCTAGTAAAGTATGCCTTTACATCTTAACATCAGGTGAAGGAACTGTAAACATTGACAGTTGTAACTTACCTTGGGCAGGTATGGGTTGGGCTCCCTTCAAATAGCCCACCTGATATCAGTTCTACCTTTTTACCTGGATTCATTTGCAATGTTGAAATCTGAAGGATTTGATTATCTTCATGAAATTGTATAAGTAAATGCTAAACCCAAATGCCACACCTGTACTCAATTTTACCGTAACTTTAACCTATTTTTGTTTGGAGAGAATTAGATTCAAAGAGCCATTATAATTTGACAGTGTTATATTTGGGATCTCAATATCTGCAGTAGTACAGTCAAGGCCCGGTGATCGTGTTGTAATTTGATGGTACACTGGCAGTAATAAGGTTGTGGGTTCGAATCCCGCAAGAGCAAGAATTTGTTTACTATTGTAGATAGTTTTTTCACTATATTGCATGTATTTCTAAGCCATATCTTCACGCTTATTACATGTAAACAATGGATTTGGAAGATGTGAATGTTTTTGAAATATTTTATAATGTAAATACTTTAAAGTGACACAGAGTATGTTTCAGGATTTTTTATGTTCCTTAAATAAGAGCCAAATTACCAGATGTCCTCAATTAAGTTCAAATCGCCTACTTAACTCGCACCTTTATCTCCCAAATTGAGCTATTTTTATGTTTTCAATGATAAATGAAAAACGGCCATATAAATGTTAGGACGTCGAAATTTTGCGCTCATTTTACATGTATATTAGTTAAAAGTCCTAATTAATAACACTAATCCATATTTACATTTGTGTCTGCTGTAAGTAAGTTTCCAAAATTACGCTTGAGTCATGCTTCACTGTCCGGTTTTCAATCACAAATCAAGGCTTTAACCTGTTTTATTGTCACTATATTGCACTCATAAGCACTTAGATGCTAATTTTTTTAAACAACCACCACTTCTCGATAAAATAACACTATTTATGAAGTTTGGCATATTTGACTCCAACAACATACTCTGTGGCCCTTTAAGTTTACAATCTCAGGTAAAATTAGCTTAACATGTAGCTCTTTCGTTTTGATTTGTAAAAAGTCATAAATACTTGAGAATAATAAAGATATATGTTAGATATGAATTACCTCTAACAACTAATTAGTGTATTATTATTAATGAAAACATTCCCTAATAAGTAAGCTATCTTTAGACACATTAATTACCACACCAATTAGTACTCATAGTTGCAGGTCACTGTATGTTAATTCATGATATAAGAATTCTGGCTCTGTTATTTTAATCTGTTCTACTTCATCAAATAAATGGTGAAATTATAATGGGTTCATTAGTGAACTTAAAGTCTATGGAACACATCTGATTGAAGAAAAATCCAGCCATGCAATCATATGGTATGATCTGATTTATATATATGTAGTGCAAAATAAACTTTCCATCTAAAAATTATTAGTAACTTCTTTAAGTGGCATTTTAGAAGTTGATCTGAGGTAGAAATACAAACTCTATAGATTTACAACTTCTTTATTGCAAATCACTTTTAAAGAAGTTGTAAATCCATAGAATTCATATTTCTTCGAGATCATAGTAAACCATTTAAAGAGCAAGATTGCAATGCTGAAATTACTGAGGAGATATTGTAAGAAACCTTTTCATCAAATTGCATAAAATACAAAGAAACAAAGCTCTTTTTAATCACTTGATTGTTGGTACCAGGTAATAGTAAGACACAAAATTTATAGAAACTAGACTGTGAATGTCATGTAAATTTGATTATAGACTGTTATGGTTGGGATAAAGGATAATGAGTTCAAAGGGATGGTTGCACGTTTTTAAAAGATTTGTTTTTTCTTCATATTTTCCCCAGTAAATACTAGTTTATGACAAATGAATTATCTTCAGAGGGTCAAATATCTCATTACTCAACTTAGTCTTCACCAAAGGTATATCATTTTAAAAATGCAATGAGAAACACTTATTAACATTTTGACAGTCTTTGACTTTTTAGAGTGTTGAGTGTGTTGTGAAAGTGGGAGAATGCTGTGTGTTCAGGAAGGCATGTGTGGATGTGTATGTGTGTAGGTATGTATGTATTATATGTAAATGAACATGGATGAAGATTTATCCATTTAGCTGATCTTCTTGACTGTTTTTTTTTTTAGAGTGAGAACATTTCACTATTGTTTTGTGTTAACAGGAAGATATTTCCATGTATCTGTGTGAGTATGTGGATGTGTGTATGTGGATGTAAATGTGTGTGTGAGTATGTGGATGTGTGTATATGAATGTGTGTGTGAGTATGTGGATGTGTGGTTGTGAATGTGTGTGAGTATGTGGATGTGTGTGTGTGTATGTGTGTGGGTGTGTGTGGGTGTGTGGATGTGTGTGGATGTGTATGTGGATGTGTGTATGTGAATGTGTGTGTGAGTATGTGGATGTGTGTATGTGAATGTGTGTGTGAGTATGTGGATGTGTGTATGTGAATGTGTGTGTGAATGTGTGTGTATGTGAATATAAGTGTGAGTATGTGGATGTGTGTATGTGGATTTGTGTGTTAGTGTGTATGAGGATGTGTACGGTATGTTTGCGTGTGAGTGGATGTTGATGTGGGTGTGTATGTGTGGGTGTGTGGATGTGAATGTAAGTAAATGAAGATGAACACGTGTAAATGTATATCAGTTAGCTCTTGTACATGTTTAAGTGTGCATGTGGGGATTTAGATTTTCATCTTCATCATCTTGTTTTCTTCTTTGCTTGTCCAACTATGAAGTGGCTCACCTATAAGACTTACTTCTCAAACTGTTGCTGAACATCACTGATAACTATCTGGCTACAAGACCATGTACTCCACTGAAATGAAAGTTTTCTATCTGGAGAAATCGTTAGCACATGTTGATCAGTTTGCCATTAGGATCCTTATATATTTAGACTTATGATATTTTTGTAAAATTATTTTTGTGTCAATTTGCAATTTTCTTTTAGTTTTCACCAAATACATCAGTAAGTATTTTACAGAATATCAAAATGTGATTAACTCCATTTTGCAAAGGAAGGAGATTTATTGTAATGAATGTAACGAAAAAATTTATTTCTTATAAACGAAAAGAGACAAAGAAATATAATCGTGTATATATTAATCAAGGATCAAGAATATCATATTAAGATGAATAGAACTTGTTTATTGGTATATATATATACAAGTAAAAAATTTACACTATACATGGCAAAGATTTATATGCATCTTTAATTAATAAAATGAATGAATTATGCAAAAGCACATTTTTTTAAAAATTATTAAAAAAAGCAAAACATCTTTGCAATAAATCAGAGATATTAAGTATGAAATTTATGATAACTTCATTCATATTACGTGATTTGTCTTTATCATTTGACATTAAATGTTTTCTTTAAGTTAACTTTTTTTGGGAAAAAACATACTGTTTCCATTGAAAGATGACTATCAGAAAGCTAATAAATTTTCTGCCATATGAAATAAATCTTGTACAAATCTGTTTCATAAATCAAATTTCGGAATAAGAAAGTAGAACTTTACTTTTTTTCAAAGATGTTCACTTTCTAAGAAGTAACAGATATTTAGAATGATACGTCATTTGAATTCACAAGTCAAAAACAAAATAGGGATAAAGATTATTTATGATGTAAAAACATATGTCAACTTTAAAATTTTGTTACATGAATCATAAGGTTTGTTATCTTATAAGACATTATCTACAAAAAAATCTTTCAGATAAAATTTTAATCAATAGTGAATGTAATATGGCTGAAGATTGATTTGAGAAATTTGCTGCAATGATACACAAAAACTTGGGCATAAACTTTTGATATTTTATTCGTCCAACATCGAGCACAATAATCTTCTAAAAGACAGATTGCTTCTAACATAAACAACTGTTTATTATGTTAGAAAAGAATAATGTTTATCATAGTACATAAGATTTTGAATTTTTGAGTTGCAAGAACAAAATGAATTTATCCTCAGTAGGGATTAATATGAAAATAATCAACAAGATCTGAGAAATTACGGTTTATCTGTCTAAGGTGTCCAAAGTGGATCCTTTGTGATAAATTCGTAGCTTTAGCGATAATAATAATAATTCATGAGCGTAAGATAAACAGTAATTTTGAGCTTTGAGTTGCTTAATCGTTTTCTTACCAAGGAAATATTTCAGAATATTTACAGTATTTTTGGAAACAACCTTTGTGAAGGCGAGTTGCAAGTTAACCCAGCCATTGTATTTATGTGGACAAACAATGATTATGTTAAGTCTTCTTTCATGTGGTCAAATGTAGTTTATGGATCATATAAGCAAAGAAATCTATATGAAAGAAATGATAAAACAAACCTGATATAAACATCTTACGTTTCATGTTCTTCCATACCAAATGAAACACAAATTTTGTTTTGATGTCTTGTAGACATGTATAATGCTAGACTCACTTAATGAAAGAATAGAAAGTAGGTCTGGTAGCCAATCAGGTCTCAAATTATTTTTGGAAACACTGTAATTACCATGATCATTATGAATGCATTGGATAAGAAAGTGATTTTATTTGTAATTGAAAATCGGCCATATAAATGTTAAGAAGTAGAAATTTGGTGTCACATTAACTTCTATATTAGTTAAATTACCTACTCAACACTACCAGAACCGTTTTTTGTCGTTGGGTCTGATGTAAATATGTTTCTGAAACTACATTTGAGTCATTGGATACTTAAAGAGCCACTCCATGATTTTCATAACATAACATATAATATATTTCATAACATATTATTTACTTTTGATACGAACCAAAATGTCATATGTGGTGTCCGTGAGTTGTTGGAGTCATATATATATGCCAAACTTAATCAATGGTGTCATTTGATCGCAAAACATTGACTGTAACCAAAGAGACACATTTTAAAGCTTATTGGTTTATTACAGTGACAACATGAAGGTAGAACGTCGCAATTTATTATCTAAAACCGGACAGTAGCGCTCATCAAAAAGTCAAACGTAATTTTGGAGACTTATCTAAAACAGCCAGGAGGTTAGTTAGGAGTTGATAGTGTTTGTTAGGTTATATAACTAGTATCCTTGTATATTGGGCATGATATCTACACCTCTGTGCATTTATAAGGCTGTTTCTAGATTTTCATGGAAAACCAGTATTTGTCATATATATGTCTTTTGGACATGAAAAGTTAAGATGTTTTGATTTTATATTACCACATATGACATTAAGGTTCATATCAAAGGTAAATAATATGTTATGAAAATCACAGAGTGGCTCTTTAAACATATTTTCTTTAACATATTAAATTTTTCCCTCAATTTCAATTGCAAGCTATCTGATTACTTCAAACAAAATGAAAGGCATACAATATGTAAATTGTTTCAATATCTTATTATTGCATATAGAATATTTCTATGATTCGATCCATATATCATAATCTTCATACATGTATTTTCTAATATCAACATTATCATGAATATTTTCATCTTCACTGTAAGATTTCCATCTTTAACATCCCTGTCACTGAAGTGTGATACAAATAGAATTCTAAATGACTTCCAGTTTCATAACATTTTAATGAAATGAGCAAGTGTTTTGGCATTTAACGAGCAAAAGTGAGATAAATACTGTTACCACTCACAAACTTAATAAAAAATGTAATTAAACAACCTTTAAATTAGCGACCCCACAAGGTCAACCCCTCCCCTTCTCAATAGGTGAACCCCCCCTCCCCCTATAAAAATTAATGGATCCACCACTGTTTTTGTACCAAACAGATTTTTTACAAAGTCCTTTATTCGTTTTATTACATATAGATATAAAATTATTTTTTTGATTTATGTATAACATGTTCTTCAAAATAAAAAACTGAAGATGAATCTTGTTGGAAAGCAATAACATGTATAATACCCTGATGATCACATTTGTGTGAACAAATTTGTGCGAAAATGATATACAAAGATTACTCTTCAGTTTTTTTCCTAAGAATTCATATATATAAATACATATACCGTATTCGACCTGATAAGCGCCCGGGGCGCTAAAAAAATTGGTAAAAGGGGGCGCTTATTAAAACGATAAAAAATTTCCTCAAGTTCAGTCTTAAAAGTGTTTTCTTACGATACACATGTCTTTGAAATATGGTTTTGTAACTTTTATCATTTTGATGGTGCCTGGGGGTCTTGAAATACCCTGTATTCTTCACTTGATTGGAAGTAAAAGACTTATTGCAAGACTAAAAAACCTTATTCAATGAATCAGCATGCAAGGTAAGCAATGTTGAGAGGTGGGCGCTAAATCAGGACGCATATTGTTCAGTCAAAAATGTGGTGGGTGGGCGCTTATAGGGGAGTGGGCGGTTATTAAGTCGAATACGGTATGCATTATTTTCAAAAACTTCATCAAAGTTACTTGTGTAGAACTTCAATGACAAAACAAATTTCACAATATTTATCAAAACTCACTTTATCTATAATTTTTGTCCACAGAATAATGAGTGTGCGAGTTATTGTTTAGCTCTGCCTGAGCAATATTTCCAGCATGTCTTTGTAAGATCAACATAGTAAAAAGACAATATAGCCCACAATGAATTATAAGACCTGCTTTCAAACATTTTGAGTGCCACTTGGTCTCTTTAGGAGTGGCAAACCTCAATTGTTCTCGGCTCTCATGTGTAATGGAGCTAGCTTGTAACCTCTTAAGCTTTCAATAAATATGGAGATATATATCTACCCTGTCAGTGTCAACACTTATGTCCTGTTTTCAAGTGGAAGATTATATTAAATTTTGGGGTGTGATTTATTGTCAATAAATACCATGTTTTTATCATGTGCTCTTGAAATCACAGATAATTGACAATATTTGACATGACATTTCAAACAGTGCTTTACTTCTTGGTTTATTTATGAGTTCAGAACAAAAAGATTGCATATTATCTTCAAGTGGATTGTTTATGATGCACAGAGACAGTTGTTAATAATTACATGCACCCACAAGGATATCGCATATCTTGATGAAAGGTAGCAGTTGACGCTCCTATAATGTATATTATTTACTGTACTGTTCCTTTCTATTTTCTTACACCTAGTGTAATAATATTTCTTTTATAAGTTATTTTCCTTTATCTAACTAGTTAAAATTTTTGTCAGAATTTTATGATCTTTTACTGTATTTTTCTTTTATTTGACAATTTTTATTTCAATGAATACCATACATTCAGGGAAATAGATACAAACTCCCATTTTCTTTAATAATATTTTTTAGGAACCAAGTGAGTGGTTTGGTATGTAATATGCTAAAGCAACTGAAGATACCTATACAATTCATGAAATTAAAAAAATATTTTCAAACGTGACTGAAAATTGTATTTTATTCATTACTTGCTGATTTATATTGTAATAAAATTGCAAAAAAATGCTGACATTACCAATGTGGCCATGGCGATAACAATATGACTTCATGCTTAACATTGTCACATCATTGCAATCAGTCAGCACGTGATGTTATTATACAATGTGTAATAATATTTTATATACTGATGTCCAAAAGAAAGTTGACAATCAGAAAATATGTTTTATTGAAAATGGAGTGTTTTCTGTATTCAAAATGAAAACATTTACATAATATTATCATCCAAAGAAACATGCATAATTAATTGACAAAATGCACTTTGGTGAATAAATTGGTAAAAGTGAAAAACATGCTTCTCAGTCGATTTCGCCTAAATGCATGTGCACAGAAGAATATAAAGTAACTGTTCAGTACACAACAGCAAAAAGAACTCGAAAATGTGCCAATGCCAGTTAATCTTTAGGAACTGGAAGAGTGCCTCCTTCAAGAATGGCAAAACATCACCCCAACGTCATTTGACGTTTGACAAAGTCGATGCATCGTTGTGTGAAGGAATGCATTGATGCCCAAGGAGGACATACTCGTAGTTAACTCTAGCCAGAGAAACCCCCTTAATGATTGTTGTTCTGTTGTTCCATCTTCCAACTTAAATATTGACCCCATGTGACTTTGCTATATAACAGTACTTATTTTTGTTACTATGCATTGTAATGAAATTACTAAAGTTTGTGGAAAGATTATTCTACTTGTGAAATTTATAGTTCATTTGATACTGTACGTCTTAGTTTTGCTTCATGCAGCATTATTTTGAAGGGGTCAACTTTCTTCTGGACAGCAGTGTATTTATTAAAAAGCAATATCTTCAACAGGTGGGTATAATATGTCTTTAATGATATAACATGATTTTGGCATAAAATCTAGAGATACCAAAAGTCTAAGAAATGATATTTTGAAAGATTTAAACCAAAAAAAATTAATAGTTTATGTATCCATACACAATTTAAGTCTAGTGGAAATTCTATTCTTAAATCATCAAAAAAAAAAACATATACATCTGACGGAGAAATTGACTATAAAGTAGAAAGTATCTTTTTGAAAGATCAGTTTCTCAAATAAAATAAATCATGTCATTTTATTAAATCAAATGTCTTTTTTTGAACTGGCAAGCAGATATTGTTACTAAATACAATGAACTCCACTTAGAAACCTTTTAGCTATTGTTCAGCTGTATCAGACATATCAATTATCAATTCAAAGATGACAATGTTGATTTGAATTATTAATATTCTTTTCAAAAATAAGAATATCAATCAATTTTTTATTAATGAGAAAGATAAAAAGCACAAAAGAGAATTAAAATTTTACAATGCTAATACTTACAGAAATGAAAACTCATTGAATATGAACTTGATAATTCATAGAAATATGGTTTTGACTTCAAACCTTTAGAATTATTGATATAGCGTGTAAAATATTGACATTAACTTGAGTCTATAGCAAAAATGTAATTTGTGAAATATTAATAATTACACTCATAATGGATTCTTCGAAATTTATGAGGTAGAAATAATGACGGTTATAACTAATTCTCTGAAAATGTACCTTTCCAGAGAAAATTACAAAAGATATCCTTGAGTCACTTACAGTGAGGGATAGGGAGTAAGGGAGGTAACTGGTGTCACTCCTTTGAGAGTCTCCAATAAAGAAGGTGATAAAAGTATGAGCGAGAAAGACATGCATGGAAATTTCAAGCTTTTTATGTACAATTCAAAATCACCAAGGGCTAAGAATCCTAGCTGTGCACACAACATTTCAGCATTTCTAGAATTAAGTTATCTCTTATGGGACAATGCAAAGAGTAATTATTTAATTCATGTTTTTTTCCTTTTCATATACTAAGGTCATTTCATGTTCATTTGTATTTTTGCTATAAAAGTAGGATTTTCTCATTTTGTAACTGTTAACAAAATCTTTTGTTCTCGACCTTCAGGCACAATATTTTTTATTCAAATCCAGTGAGGATATTCCTTTAGAGTGGGCACAAATTAAGAAATATGAAATCTGTTTGTCAAAGAAACTGGACAGATCATATTTGCTATGATGAACAACATTCCCATGTTGTGAGACATGCTCTGATATATGCTAAGTTTTGAGACATGCTAAGGTTTTTAGAGACATGTCTAGGAATTGAGACCTGCTAAGGTGTTGTGAGAAATGTCAAGGTGCTGTTAGACATGCTAAGGTATGTTGAAACATTCAAAGGAGATCTGATACCTGCTAAGGTAATTTGCTACATGCTAAGGTTTGCTGAAACATGCTATCGAGTTGTGAGACTTGCTAAGGTGTTGCGAGACATGATAAGGTGTTAAGTTACCATATCGCATATGGTTTCTGATTCACTAATATTGCCAAGTTTGAGAGACGAAGGGATTGTTATTATTCTCTCCCCACAGAGGTAACTCTAGTCACTAACCTCTGTTTTATTAGAAGCAGGCTTCTCGAGCTACTTGTAATAATAACTTTTTTATTGTCCTTTTTACAATGTAAATTGGAAATTTATTTTGTGCCCATGGCTACTCGCAGCCACGGTGCAGCACCAGTTCAAGCAATGTTCCATCCTTATATTGCTGAGCGCCAAGCAAGGAAGTAACATCTGATATCTTTTAACATCTAGTACTAAGCCGGGAATCGAACCCTGACCTTCTGGATGAAGAGTTGATGCTCTACCAACTGAGCAATTTTCTTGGTCATCTAAGCAACCAAAAATGGCAACACAAATTATCTGAAATATTTTAGCCATTAAAAACACTTCATATATGGATTTAATGCTGGTTTGTCAACAATAATTTTGCTTTGATTCAGTAACTTTATTGCGAGACCATGTTCTGTCAAGAAGACTTTGAGTCCAGAATGCAAAGTTCATAGTCAAATAATTTCTAGTTTCAAAACACGAACAAATAACAGACTATAATCTATTAAGTGAATACTTTTTTTTTTTAACAACCTCACTGATTTCAGAACTAACTTTGATTATATTCAATAGGGCTTATCCATAATTAGCCAAAGGACTCATATTAAAACAGAGGTTAGAGTAGGATTCTTAGCCTTATTCTGTGTGGAGGGTATGGGTAGTGAATAGTATACTTGTATTTACCATACAGAGGCTAATTGGTGTAAAGGCCCTTACTATCAAGTATCATAATAATTAATGAATTAATTTCATCATATCTATGTTTGCTACTGTACTCTATGGTGTATCAACTTAATATATGTTAGATGACCCAGCTGCTTTTAGGAACTATACAATCAGTGTATTATCTATTGTTATCCTATTCTGTTATCATACCAAACAGACAATAATGGGGATGTTATCATCTATCATCCTTGTGGATTCTTGTTAATGGTTATGATTGACAGGTGTCAATCACTCATATCATCAAATGCGTCAAATACAGCAACACAATATGATGTATCCATCAAAACATCTAGACTAATTAATTAGATGAATCAGTTATTGATTAGAAAACATAAAAGTTAATCACCTTTTTCTAAATGAAATATGTTATTTATTTTTCACATGAAACAGATTGATGTTATTAATTAGGTTTATAAAATGTAAAAAATAAATGGTAATCATCTTTGTGTATGATAACTGAAAATGACAAATACATTGATATACAATGCATTTTTATTGAATATATGCATTTGAAGAAAATCAATTCTGTCATGTTGAAACAATTTAAATAAGTTATGAGATTAATTGAGTACAACGACTTTAGAATAATCAAAACTGGTGATAGAAACTGAAATTATTTCCATTTTACTTCCACTCAACCAGTTATTGAAAATGAAAGACCAACTGATGGAGCTCATCATAGCCTTATGTACATGTTTTGTATGAATTAGTACTGGTTACTGTCTGTTTATAAGTTTGAATCTTTTTACTATTTATTCCGGTATATTGTTGTTCTTGTATGCAATTTGGGTCATATATGTAATTGTAATGTCCAAAAGTAATAAATAAAAAGATAAAAAATATTTCCAAATTTTTGGAGTTAAAAGATCAAAACAAAATAATTTATGACTCAATGATTTTTTTAAAGGTATTTTTTGCCTATAATCACACAAAGCAACCTTTGGGCTATTAGTTTTGCTATTTGGAGTAATTTACAACGTGAGTTCTGCCATTATCGATAAGTTAAGACAAATTTTTGCCATTACTTGTCGTTTCTAGAGACAAAGCAGATGATATATACACATGATAACCCTGGTCATCCATAGAGCTCATAAACTCACATGGGCTATCATAGAAGATCATTAGGTCGGTGTGATGTGTTATTTACGAGACAACTAATCACATCCAGTACTATAAGAAAGATAAAGTGTCTCATGTTCATCCATCTGGATGTTGTTCATTTCACTTAATTACCATTGTGCTACAGACAATTTGACCTGTCAATCATCACATCAAAAGATGTTTATTTCGCAGGTATGGTTGGAAAGGTTTGTTGACGATGAGAAAACCAGACTAAAATGTCAGTCAGGGAGAAAAACTCGCAATAATGTCAGTCAGAGGAGAAAATGGCACAAATATGTCAGTCATCTACCAGTTCATGCTAATAATGACAGAAAAACAATTTGATTAATTACTTTCTTTCTTGATTAATTAAGTGGAACATCTTAAGGGTGATTGAGTACCTTGGCATTTTTCACGCTGGGTTGAAGCGTGGAGTTTCTCGTTATCTCCCTTCCTCCAGGCATCTGTTCCGGATTGTTAAATATTAATGAGATTCCATGATCATTAATGAACTTGCTCAGGTACTACCAGTTTTATAGCTTGATTTATAGCACGTTTTTGTGTCAGGTTTTGTCGGAGATCAAACAACATTTTTTTCCAGGGAGATGCAGAAATGTTGACATAAACGCACCTCGGCAATAAATCACAACAAATGGAGACGATCTTTTGCCCAGAGATCAGTGGAGATTTGCTCCGTTGATGTGAGACAATCAGTGTTATTATAAGTGAAGTTTTGATAAGCTTAAGCATGTGCCAGGGAATTAGAAAAGACTTAATGCCATCATAAATCATAACTTCAAAGAGAGCCTCCGGGCTCTTATCGATATTTTATCTCTTGACAAGTCCCAGGCTTCCACCAGCGCTTTGATTTATCAAGAGATGAGTGTTTTCTAAAACTGAACGCTGTCAGATGGAATTCATCATCGCCCAGTTAAAATGTTTGTGCTACAATATGTACGAGTGTTGATTAAGTGAAAAGCCATCAGAGAAGCTGTGTATGTTTTCTGCCACGCAATGGCGATCATATGGGCCATTAATCACACAAATGTCAAATGGTTACAGCAAGTTTGTGTTGCTTAAGCCAGCATGTGGTAGGAAATTGACACACATTTTCACTCGGTAGGCCATGTTCATACTAAGTGCAAGTCATTTTACAGCAATGTACACTCGTACATGTCAGTATTGGAGTCTCTGATAACATAGAATGTCATGTCAATCATTTGAAATGTGACATATGGCTTATGTTTATTTCATGTACACGTCACTATGTATAATGATTAAAACATGAAATAGATACATTTGAAACATGAATCAGTTGAATTTGAAACACATCAGTAATGTTTTTCCTAAGGCTAAAAGGTTGAAAGGAGATAATTAATGATTTTTTTTAGATTATTATGCTTGCTAAATGAAGAATGTTTGATCTTGAGGAAGTAAGTATGAGATAGAACTATTTAAGTAGGGTAAGAAGAAAATTAATGCCAATTAAGATAATTTTTCTAACATTTCATTTTTTATAAATGTGAAGAGACTTGAAAAATCAATCAATAGATAATTAAGATGTTTATGTTAGATTCTAATTTTAAAAGACACCTAAAATAAATGAAATTAAATGTTTATTTCCCCAAAAAAGAGACTTTATTTCATCACATCTTGAAAACAGCACAGAATTGTGTGTGCTTAATGTTGTAAAAGATTTATAAATACAAATTGCTTTAACACTATTTAAATTGAAAAACTAACATTTTTCTTCTAAGAAAATACAATTAAATTTCCAAAATTCTAAATTGATGCAAATATCACTCAACAGACAAAAAAATATAAAAGTATTGATCCTTTACCGAAATAATTACAGGATAATAAATCATCTAACATGTGATAGTCTTATTTGACATGCATCCCGTATTAATTTGCCTCGTTGACGCAAGAAAAACGACAAATCTTGCAGCAAAGGGGATTGCACTCTGCGATGCTTGGCCACCTTTTGTGTGTTAAATTTACACCAAGCTTCTTCTCTATTCAATTTGTGACAACTTGCGAGAATGATCATGAATTTTTAAACTTCCAAACAGGTAAAATTGACATGTGGGGCCGAATCGTGTGTCAGTCATCTGTCGGCCACAGAGACACCTTGAAAACTGATCAATGAAACATTTAGCGCGAATTGACAGACAAAAAGGACCAGGATACAAATTATTCATTTTGGGATAATTGAAGTGGGCTTCACATGAATCTTTACAGACACCATGGCTGTTCTGATCTAAGTCATTCAGGATCTATATAAATTACTTAGTGTCTGGCGCTTAATGAAGTCAGTGGTGATTGATTTGTTACATTGGACTGTTTTTTAGAGATAAAGCTATACATTTAAAAGCTTGGGTTAGCAATGGTTTAGTTTTTGGTGAACTATGATTTAGTAGTATGAGGTGAACTATGATTTAGTAGTTTTTGGTAAACTATGATTTAATTGTATCAGGTGAACTATTATTTTGTATTTTTTTGTGAACTATGATTTAGTTGTATGAGGTCAGCTTTGATTTAGTTGTATTAGGTGAACTATGATTTAGTAGTTTTTGGTGAACTATGATTTAGTTGTATTAGGTGAACTATGGTTTAATAGTTTTTGGTGAACTATGATTTAGTTGTATATGGTGAACTATGATTTAGTAGTTTTTTGGTGAACAATGATTTAGTTGAATAAGGTCTACTATGATTTAGTAGTATTTGGTGAACTATGATTTAGTTGTATAAGGTGAACTATGATTTATTATTTTTTAAGTGAACTATGATTTAGTTGTATAAGGTGAACTATGAGTTAGTTGTATAAGGTGAACTATGATTTAGAAGTTTTTGGTGAACTATGATTTAGTTGTACAAGGTTTACTATGATTCAGTAGTTTTTGGTGAACTATGATTTAGTAGTATTTGGTGAACTATGATTTAGTTGTATAAGGTGAACTATGATTTATTATTTTTTTAAGTGAACTATGATTTAGTTGTATAAGGTGAACTATGAGTTAGTTGTATAAGGTGAACTATGATTTAGAAGTTTTTGGTGAACTATGATTTAGTTGTACAAGGTTTACTATGATTTAGTAGTTTTTGGTGAACTATGATTTAGTAGTTTTTGGTGAACTTTGATTTAGTTGTATTAGGTGAACTATGATTTATTATCATTAGATGAATTATGATTGAGTTCAATAAGGTGAACTATAATTTAAATTGTTTGGTATAAAAAAATTAAGTTTTAGAGAATTGGTTTATCTAAAAAAAATATTTTTGTTCTCGAGATACATGTATACTAAGAACGCTAAAAGTGAAGTATACTTAATTGCATTAGAGGAATTATTAATTAGTGTAAAATCATTTATTTTCGCGAGGTGTTATTTTCGTGCAAACATAAAAAATGACTGATTCACAGGGTTTAATTTTCGCGCATATAAACTAAGCATTAGCAAAAATTTGGTGAGCAAAACTATATGCACCGTGATCTTTTTTACAGTGATACTAGTAGTAGCATATGATCTTAAACCACAAGCTGTTATCTTACATTGTGGCACCTCAAACCTATCTTATATCACTACACTGGAGCACAGAGGTGTAATGGTTAGTGTGCTGGCCTCTCATGCCGGCCTCTCATGCCGACGACTCGGGTTTGAATCCCACTGAAAACACCAAAAATGTGTGACCTGGGTCCAAAACTGTGTTCTGTCCTTCGGCAAGGCTCTTCATCCACATTGCACTCAGTCCACCCAGCTGTTAAAATGAGTTACCTGAATATAGGGACGGACGGACCTATACGGTCGCGCTAAGCGCTAAGTAGCAGGTTTGAAAGTACATGTCCTCAGGGTAATGATGTAGGTAGCGCTTTGAGCATGTCTTAGTATGTGGAAAAGGCGCTATATAAGTATCCACATTATTATCATTATTATATTTATATCTTATTACTCTTAGAATTCATCATATACGGTCATGTTATCCTATTATAATTCAAGGTTATTGCGTGGTTTGATTATTCATCTCACAAAAAATCAAATAACCTAGCAAAAACTATGACAAAACACATGAGACTCTTCCAAGGGAATCATGTTAGTACGAACATATGATCCATTGTGTTTGTTTTCAGAAAAAATTGGTAATGTCACGTCAGAAAATCTGTCAAAATGTGATGTTATTTGAGGAGCATGCATGCATCAAGAAATCATATTCATCTATCATCAACATCAGAAATAAGCCCTTTGACAGAAACTGGTGTCTTTGTTCAGCTTGAATAAATAAAAAATGTTAGAAATGGTCATTATGATTATTATTATGCTTTTTATTGCTTATATTAAAGAACAGGCAGGAAAACAACAGTGCTCCCTTATCAAAATACTCTTGCATATACCAAATGCTGGTTTAATGTTGGAGTAATGAGAGTTTAATGTCATTTCACAGTCACATTCAACCTCTCACTTGTTACCAACATCATTGTAGTCATTGGCTATGTAGCTCATCAGGTGTGACAAATAGACAAACTTTGCTACTTATGCAATCTAACACTAAGCAGCAGCATATCATTAAAGAAGTTGATAATGTGATAATTTCAATACAGAGATTTGAGATCTTCCATTTAATGATTTAGACCCAGTGCTTATTTTCTAAACTACCCTTGACCACGTGGCGCTTATCAGAGGCCCGGCTCTTATTAGAGACCTGAACTTTCAAAGCTCTCTTAGTGCTAAGATAGTCGTAAGCCAATGTTAATGTATGGTACTTACGAAATCTTAGTACTATGAGAGCTTAGAAAATCTAGGTCCTTGTACTTATAAGAGGAAATACGGTATATATATAAAATGTTAGTGTATCATCTTTCGTCCTCAACATTGTTTTTCATGATTTTTTAACATACATGGATGTTATGTAAGCATAACAAAACAGCTGTCAAGGACTACCAGTAGATGTTGATGTTATCAGTTACAATGTTGAGATATTTGAGAAGCAGGTTCCGATGATAGCTCACTGCTCATCAATCATGATCAATGTCAGAGGTGTCGCTGGTTCAAGAGGCACCACAAGCCTGGGGACAAATAAATTTTTTACAATCATCATTATCCATGAATCAGTGGCATCTGATACCCTTTGGAGAAATATGTGAGAAATAAATAATTCATAAAAATCAGTGTGGGAACAATGAACTTCGCTTGCAAAAGTTTTGACTAAAGTAAATTTCTGTTTTATTTATATTATATATACATATATCAATTTATCACTTTTAAAATCTCATTTCAATATTTTATAACAGTTACGCTACACATAACAAATATTATACCAAAGCATGCTGGGCAGGTAAGTTAAATTTTTTATGTTTGACAAATGGGCCTCATACTGAAATGATATATCTGTCTGTCAAATATTTTTTCTTAATAATATTATTTATCTGTCAGTTCTACTGTTAGCATTTTTGGCTGGATCATATGCTCAAATATTTAAATTTTATAAAGAAGTTATTAAAACGCATCAAAAGATGGGACAAATAACTCCAAAAAAAAAGCATCAACTGTTTTAATATTTGTTTTTACAACACAAACTTTTATTATAGAATATAATATGCCACTTTTAAACTGATACATGACATTTAAGCTCTTTACACTAAAACCTTACTTACATAATCTTGATTACTTACTTTATTTGTAATAGGACTGCATATTTTCTTGGCATGATACTTATGGCATTTGAAAGACATTTATGCAAACAGTTAAACTATTTAGCATCGCTTTTGTTCAGATATCAAATCCTGTCATATTACATTTACATCATAGATTTCACATTTGTAATATCATATTATACAAACAGGAGAAATAAATGTAACATAAAATCACTGTAAGTTAAGGAAGTTCTCAGGAAGGCTATATCTTCATGATGATAATTCTGGACAACTGAGCACTAAATTAGACATAAAGTTTCATAATGCATCCTTTGATTCAGAGACAGCTTCAGTTCAGGTCTCGTATCTTTTATATCTTATATTTAAGTAGAAACAAATATAGTCTATGAAATTTTTGTTAATTACTTTTCTTAATCAACCTCGGGGTTGTTACATTTCCAATGTTAAGCCAAATCTATATTTGCAGAATGAGGCCCTAGATAGACTAAAATTTAGTCTAAGAAAAATTTTAATAATCAAATGTTCCTTCATCCATAATATTGTTTTATTTGGGCTCCTTATTTCATATTCAGTGTATTCAGTCAATCTAGACTTGCTGAATGTGGACCTAGACTGTATTAAAGGCTCCTTTATATACACAGTCATGAAGCAGGACTAGGCCTTAGATTGTATTACTGGACTGTATTAAAGGCTCTGAATGTATAATAAGTCATAGATTAGGTCTAACACTGAAACAATATGTTTCATTCTATTGTTAACATTTTCCTCAAGTTGTCTGAAGTTAATTCAAAAGTATCACTTCTTGTTTCCATGGGTTGAAATACAACAAACCCCATAACCTCCCCATAAAACAATTGACGCAGATTCCTGCCAGGTCTTGCTTCACGTGATGCAAGTTTCTAAAATTTCAGCGATTAAATCCTGATAAATCTTTTTTGACAGTTGCTCATGGAAGCAATAAGCTATCAGTTCATCTCAAAAAGTCCTGCAGACGTTGAAAAACATTTCAACAAAATTTACGAGGCTTTCCCCGAAGTGATGGAGTTTTTACTTTGCATTTTGCATATGTCTGCTACTGATAGAAACATGCAAATAGCAGGATTTAGCTGTCAGAGTAGCTGACAACCCACATTACTTTTGTACGTTTTCTTGATAATGGTGTCATATTCATTGGAAAAACAAGTCTCTGGAAATCAGCAGTGCTGATAGTGACTTGCTCACAGCACCTGATATGATAGAAAATAAAATCAATGTCAAAAGACTTGATTGCTAGCAGGAAAGTGAAATTAAAGTTGTCGGCGGTCGTAAGTTATGATGACATGTGACATAAAGTGTCAAACTTTTATCAATAAAGAGGGTAAAAAAAATGGTTGTTAACTCCTGTGCCAGTAGCAAACTGTCAGCCTTGCTTTAAGCAGTCCCAGAATGCTTTGCTTTGATTGGCGCTGTCGCCATTGCTGATACCAGATTGCGTTTCAGCGATGTCTACAGCTTCATCATTATTATATCAGCATGTGTGGTACAAGACTGTCATACAGTATCAGATATGGTTTCAACAACTTAATATATGTTGCGTTTTTTTCCAATCTGAATATATTGATCAATACATCCATATAAATTTGTTGATAAGATGATTCCTGACCTTAAAAGAACATTTAAATTCACAAATCACAAGTAATAGGATATTGTATTGATTGATCTATTACTGTTACCAGACTCTAGGTTTATTTCTTCATTGATGATTATCCCAGTAGGAATTTATTAATGAAATGATACATCTAAGGTTCAGTTCTGAAGATGATCCATGAAATATATATCCTAAAATGTAAAGTTCATGAATGTAATACATAAAACACTGAAAAAAAAACCCACCAAAAAGATCAGTAATATACAATAATGTTTATAATACAAAATGGTACCTATATGGTATAAACTGAAATAACACTATAACACTGAACCAAAAAAACAAAATACTGACTTTTATGTATTTGTAACCATTTCATCCATGAAAGAAATGTTTACAATTTCTGACGAACCTTATAGTTGAAAGTAAGAATTTCATCTATACTTTAATCCATATGTAACAAATATGGTTACTGAGGCTTCAGAATTCTTCAACATTACTCCTATGTAATACAAAATTAGTCATACTGGAAATGAGAATGCTGACTAGAGGCTGTTTCCGACCTTGTATGGACCTGAGAGAGACTACTGTGTGGCTCCAGTTACATAATACACTTACCGCTCCACAAGATCAATAAAGATAATGAATAGAGAGGGAGTATCCAAAGGGAGACAACTGTGGTATTTTTTTACAGAAGGAGGAGAGAAAAGACTATGATTGGTGTTACTGCATAATAAAACAATCATCAATGTTGTTTATTTTACGAAGAGGAATAATAATTTCTATGGATTGAAGTACCCCAATAATGTGTGCATTTTATTACTTACCCATTGACTGCTAATTTCTATATATGATTAAAGTTTTTTTTATAGAATTAACAGCATTTCAGTTCTTGTCATTTTGAATAGATGCATTTTTCAAGACAATGGTGAAAAGTTAAATTTTTGTTTGTAACAAAATTATCTACTCCTTCTTTTAATTATAATTTTAGTGAAAATCACAGTCATTAAGAATCTGTTTTAGGCGACATTTTTACAACAGAATGCAAAAATCAATTTGAAAAGCTAAATAATTGTTTTTGATATTGTAATGAAATGCTATTTGTTAAATTTTAAAAAATTAGAGTACTTGTTCATTCCACTCTATTTTTTTTAGGTATTCTCATTTAGAACACTTGCCAATTAAATCTATATATATAAATCAGAACTACCACAAATATAGAAAATCCATAATCAAATTCAGTTTTAAGGTTTATCTGACTAGTCACTGACACCATCAATATTTGAACATTCAAACACCTAATTGTCGAATTTGTTTGAATTGTTGAAACTAGAATAAATAATCATGAACAATAATTCTGTAAATACTGTATTTAATGTATTAAGTGCCCTGGATGCTTAGAAAATTGAGAAGATTATTAAAATTGTTTTCCATCAAATTCCAAAGATTTCAAAATGAATAATTTCTGCCATTTTTTATGTTCAATATCATTTCACTTAAGAAGTAAAAAAAGTAAAATGGCAATCGCTTAGGTGCATGACTTATAACTTTAACTTATTGCCCAAGCGGCGTTAAACAATAACTCACTCACTCACTATAACTTGAAATGCAGCTCCCTGACAAATTGAATAAAGAAAAAGTTTTGAGAAGGGGATACTGAGTTGTGAGTTACAAATGTGGTTCGGGGGCACTTATAGGGAGAAGACACTTTTTATGTCAAATATGGTAATTGTAATTTAATAGAATTAAAAACAAGTTAAGAGAAAGTTTTCAAATAACTCAATTACATTAAACTATGAACCAATCTACTTACAAAAATATATGTAATCTATATTTTGAAACTTGTCTGAAAATTGAATTTATGGGATAAAATTTTGCTTATCTAAATGTTGAATCTTAAGAAAAGCTAATACCTCAACTGCATCTATAACTCCCAAATGTTATATCTCCTTTTCTGGCAGGAAATCAAACTGTAAATATTTAAGAAGGATCTGATTCAGCTAGAAATAAACAAAGCTAATCTAAAAAATAATCACAGCTCAATTTAGAAATATTACAGGGCAAGTCAAAAAGCTCAAAATAAAAAAAGGAAAATGCTTGAAGAGCTGGTAAAATGACCCCATAACTTGCTCGCTCAGCCCTTGAAAGCTAAACCAATGTCTGTCTCACTTAAGCCGAGGAGGATTTTCCGAAGAGGGCTTCAATACCCCACACAAGTGTTTTAAGACATGCTAATGGAAGCAGATGACTTTCATTGATGAATTCTAATGTTATGGTAATCCCACTCAAGAATATGGTGATAATCCTTTTATCTCTGTTCCCCAACCTGACATCCCCTGACATGAAGTAATTACAGCTACAAGCTCTCGTCTCTTTGACTTAGCATTCTCAGCGCTTGCCAATCACGCTTACAATAAAGTCTGAACTTTATGCTTCTATTTGCAGTGAAGATACCTTCTCGGCATTTTGAAGAGATATCAACAAAGTTTACGGTTATAACTATTTGCGACTCGGCGACCTCTATTGACCACGGGTTCGATGGATGGCCTCTAATCCCTGAAAACCAAATGAGGCTTTGCCTATATCCCCAGCTCTGCCAGTGACTAGACTTCCAAATTAGGCTTGTAACATGACTTACTGGCCATAGATAATCTTTTTAGACCATCTAATGGCTTGCCCGGGAAGCAAAAGGATTACTTCTACATTTACCTGATCGGATGTCCTCATAAAACTAGTGTTTCTGCCTTGATTCCATCAGAATTACTCGACTACACCCATGGAGAATGGACTCATTAAGCTCCTATATCTTTCTATTGAGTAAGTTCAGAATTCCTCCAGGAGATGCTTCAGGATGAACCTTCATTAAGTGGGACAAGCAATAGTCGTTAGTTGAAAATAAGAGACATGGTCCTGTCATGCCGTTATACATCTTGAGCTGTTAAAACAACCTGCACGACTTCGGCCTGTAAATCCTCATCACTTGTTTCTCAAGAAAAACATGCATATATGAGATGTAACTCTTTCCTTGGGCATCTGATGTTTATCCTTGTTATTTAGGTTAATATTTAAAAAAAACTATTTGCTGTCCAAAAACAACACATTGGAAATTAATTTTGTGCATTTTACACCCGGAAGTCGTTGTGTAGTGACAATTAAGTCTTGTACTGTCCTTATTTGGCTGAGAAGCAACGGTACTAATCTTTTAACGACTCTTGGTATGATTCGACTGGGAATTAAAACTCAGACTTCTAGGTGATGATTTGACACTCTACCAACTGATCTACATACCCCCTTGGTTCTTATTGGATCTGAGTTTTACATGGTTCAATTTAAGTCGTTAAGGTTTTTTACCAATATCTGCTCCTGAATGACGTAACATTCATATACAAGTAATAATTATTTCCCGAAGCATATGTTGTTAAGGAGAAACTCCTGGAGTTGTTGAGTAACAAATGCAAATATAAGTATAAATTTAAATATAAGTGCATATCATAAATCATATTGACAATAACATTCTTTCCAGAAGCATCTGATGTTTACCTAGTTAAATCATACGAATCTATGATATCCTTATCTGTTGACATCAAGATTTTGAGAAATCATGTAGCATCTTAGTCAATTACCTACTCAAAAATTACCATGCACACAAGAAATAAAATCTCTACCAGAAGCATGTGTCTGCTAGTTCTAGTGAATCTGACCAATGGTCAAAATGTTGGTATTCAAGATATCCTTTTGTGTAAGCGTTATTTTGGTTTCTGCTGGTCAAATTTTTGGTTACTACGATATGCTATTGTTTAAGCTTTTGAGAGATCATAGCATATCAATATATCCACTGCTAAACAATAATACATGCACACTGACTAAAATGCTTCCGTTAAGGATAACATACAAGTAACCGTACATTCGTGAAAAAGAATGTACGAGCCGCGAAGCGGCGAGGACATTGTTTTCACGAATGTACGGTTACGAGTATGTTATCTGACTTAAAATACAGCCTAGTTTAAAGTGTTTTTTGTATGACCTGCTTTGGTTTATGAAAATAACATTCGTATTTCATTGCATAATTATAACACAAAAAACGTTTTTCAATAAAACAAAATCCTTTAACAAAATTTGAGATGGTCCCAACTGGTTCACCGGTCATTCTTAATGCACGTGCAACGTAACCATCTTGCCGGTACATTCTTAATGCACGTGCAACGTTACCATTTCGCCAGTACATTCTTAATGCACGTGCAATGTAACCATCTAGCTAGTACATTCTTAATGCACGTGCAACGTTACCAGCTTAATTCACGTGCAAGACGTTTGAAACCGCAATCAGCTTGGGATTTGGTATAAAAGGAAGGTGGTCTTAATTCAACTTAGACATTATGTATGGCAATTTTGTTGTTGAGTGGGAAGACATGGCCGAGTATCCACACTTCGAAGACATTTCTTCAGAGGATGATGTTGTGTTATCAAATAATGAAACCAGTTCCCTTCCGGGGACCATCTCAAAATTATTATTGCTCAATTGTCCACATAGAAGCAGTAGAATCTTGTAGGATAATGTATGATTGAAACAATACAATGACGTCACTGCTGTATTTTAAAGAAGGATCTAATGCTTTGGATAGTTTCTAGTGAATCTTACCAATTAATGGTCATATCGTTAGCTTTTGAGAATTCATAGCATCTAGATCTAGTAATTGCTGAAAATATATACATATATATACATGCACACACTGACTAAAATCTCTACAAGAAGCAACTTATGCTTCTGCTAGTGTTTAGTGAATCTGACCAATGGTCAAAATGTTGGTATTCAAGATATCCTAATGTCTTAGCTCTTGAGAATTCCTAGCATCTCAATCTATTAATTGCTAAACATTGATACATGCACTCACTTACCAAAATTTCTACAAGAAGCATCTAATGCTTCTGATAGTTACTAGTGAATCTGACCAATGGTCAAATCATTGGTTTACAAGATATGCTATTGTGTGAACTCATAGCATCTTGATCTATCCACTGCTAAACATTGCTACATGCACACACTGACTAAAATGCTTCTGTTGCAAAAATCTGTTAATAAAGAAGATGAATATCTGTAACATCATATACTTCATTTCTACTACAACTTCTAGAATGGCACTAAAAGAGTTCAATGTATACATAAACAACCGTAATTTTAGTTTTATGTTTTCTCACGAGCCTTAATAAGTTAAAAAAACTACGTAATATATCCTGAGTTGAGTTCAAATCGCCTCCCTATAGTTGTCATTAGTTAAATGATCTACTCGACATTGGGGTACTTCTGATGTAAAGTAGTTTCCAAAATTATGTTTGAGATATTTGTTGGCACCACTATCCATGTATTTAATATCACAAATCACGACTTAAACCTGTTTATTGTCCTTATACTGAACTGGTAAGCATTAGCATTAGGATTTTCAGAAACAACCACTTCTTCTTGATAAAATAACACCATTTATCAAGTTTGACATATTTGACTCCACCAAAATAATCTGTGCCCTTTCAAACCATTGTTGTAGTTCACACTAAAAGAAATATTTGAAAATGTCTGAGGCTTGTTGCATAATAAACTGACAGATATTCTGTATAAGGAGTACTACGATGTTTGACATCTGTCTCTTCTTAACACAATTTGTGAATTCACTTTTGATAAAAAAAAATGTAACCTTTTTGCAAACTTAAAACTTTTCTGCCCTTAAGTTGTGACATTTACACCTAACAGTTGCCTCTCGTAAACAAAGTTTTCATTTTTTTCATATCTTCTGAAAATGAAATCTTTCAAAAGTGACAAGCTATTGCTCCCTTGTGCTTGTAAGTTTCACACAGCTCTTGCTTACAACAGTATTATGACAGCCTTAGGTCCTTTTTAAAATTTAAAAACATATCCGACAAATTTAGAACTAACTTTAATAGATGAACCTGTCGGGGGTTGTGACAGACAGAAGAAAAATTATTCTGAAATAAAATAGTTTTGAATTCTACTTTAGTTTGAAAAAGTTTTTTTTTATGTTACTTTCTTTGAAATTGAAAGTTAAAAAACTTCATGGTCTTAATAAACCTAGCCAATACCGTAACTTCACTAATATCACTTCAGTCAATTATAATTACCACTTAAATCTTTAGTAAAAATAGAGCCATGAGCTCTGCATCTCATCAGCCTTTGTACTGATGTTGATGTTCAAAGCTATTATACATACTGTTAGTTCCCAAGGTGAAATACATCACCAAAAATGTCAAGTGTCAGTGTATAAACAAGATGCTTTAACATAAATTGGAAGAAAATCAATAACTATATCTTATTACTTAAATCATGATACAAATTTAAAAAACAAAATTCTTTAAAAAAAATAGCAGTAAGGGAGTAACAATATTTTAATTCATATACACACTTTTGTATATTTGCTCTTATTTTTTTGGAAATACTGTGTGTAAGCACTAAACACATTTTGAATATTATTTCTCATCTATATTCTATATCCAACTTCTGACTCTCCATTTGCTTCCCACTCATCCTTAATTAACATCTACAAAACTATGCAAACATGCCAAGAAATCGCAATGATGTCAGATTTTCATTTGCCTGTCCCTGGCTACTGTGAGTCCACTGCTAACTGCAGACTTAACAAGCTCAGTGATAGACAACTACATAGCAATCTCATTAAAATAAAATCTAATATTGCTGCACTACGTTACGCAGATTATAGATCTCACTAGGCTCCCTTACTCAAGCCGTCGGGTTTACCTTTGCTTCAATTTGACCTCTTAATCTCATTTTCTTGCCGCAGATACCTTCAAGCAATCACAATGTGCAAATAGTAGAAGTTGAAACTCTTATAAATTTTCGGTTTTACAGAGAACAATCTTAAGTCATTTCCATATATATCTATTAATACCATTCAACCCAGCAGATTTAGTTATAACATTTCAGTCTGACGAAACAAGGGGCAATCTCATTAGCATATGTACGTCGCATATGACTAACATAAAATTATTAAGAAACCTAGTATTGGTATTTGTACATGTTGTATGTTTTGGTTGTTTTTGTTTCTCAGAATGTTTATGGTTAATTTGTTTCACGAAATTTAGAATTATTCAATGATTACTACAAACTAAAAGATGAAACGTTTATTCACCGTATCTGTTTCCAAAATAAGCATTTGGATTGTTTCAGTCTACTAAAGGATAACGTTGAGGAATGCAGAGTTTGCATTGCGAAAGATAACTTCATAGCTTTCGATTTGACTTGTTTGTCCAACAAACCAAGCTAGGGTAAACCGAGTGTACATAAAATACATTAATTTGGGTATTTAGGCAGTTCGACATTCGGAAAACAGTCGGAAGGTTTTGGTTTCCGAGATCTGAAAAGCGTGCAAGCGAAATGCAATTCGCCTGCACCATAGATTACGGGGCGAATTCGCTGATTGGCTTATTTGAATTATGTCAGAGGCAAACCTGACGGCTCACGTAACGGAGCCTGGTATGATCTACAAGCGTAATGTAGTGGAGCATTTAGATTTTATTTTAATGAGATTGACTACATAGCTAGAGAAATGAACTTGGGGGCTCGTTTGAATCCTCATAACCAAACCAATATGATTTAATTAACCATTTCACAAAGTTTTCGAACATGGATAGCTTTTTTAATTTGCAACCCTGCACCACCCTAAACTTTTGGGGTAAGACAATAAAATTTACGCATCATTGTCTCAACTCCACAAAGATAACATTCTACCAATCGACATGATTGATCTCGACAGAAGATTTGAGGCTAGGTACCCTGCCACGCCCATATTTGAAGGGCGATTAAGACCAAATCTACAAACTTGATTCTTCATGGAACAAAGACGTTAATCTGAAAATTTTAGCTTCCTACACCTTCCTCAGGGGATTTCAAACATATTAAAAGTTTATGCCGATGAACGTCAGTCCACAGCTAGGCCATGCCAATAAGCCAATCTGACCTTTCGGGTCTGTTGAGGTAAAAAAATATGTCAGGTACACTTAAGTTTTAAGCCTAGTCTGAAAATTAACTGTGATATTTTCCAAAAGTTCTATGAAATTTTTTTTTTTATCCAAGTTACAATTTTACATATGAACATTACCGGTCATCCTATTCTGCGATAAAGCGATTGGCTCTGTAGTTCATATTTCATTTTTATCTACAAGGTTGAAAACAAACACATAAAATAAGTCTCTGCTGATGTCCTATTTATCGGAGATATTGTTGTGGCCACGAATTTACAAATCAAAATTGTTATCACTTGTTTGAGTGGCATTTAGAAGTTGGAAATCAAATAAGAGATGAATATATGGATGACAACTTGTCAACTTCTTTATTCTTAGAATGCGACATTTTGACAAAGCTTCTTGCTTGACAACAATACATTCGTCGCATTCTCAGAATAAAGAAGTTGTCATCCATATATTCGTCTCTTATAAAATCGTTATCAGTCAAGGTGTATAACAAAAAATTTCATTATCTCAGACCTTTGCTTTCTGATGAAAAATTACAAAATCAAAAGTTGAAAATGTTGAAAGTTTACAGATGGTTTTGAGTGCAGCGCCATCTTTGGCGAAAAGTAAAGAAGCTGTGTCGAAATGTCGCATTCTCAGAATAAAGAAGTTTTCATCCATATATTCGTCTCTTATAAAATCGTTATCAGTCAAGGTGTATAACAAAAAATGTCATTATCTCAGACCTTTGCTTTCTGATGAAAAATTACAAAATCAAAAGTTGAAAATGTTGAAAGTTTACAGATGGTTTTGAGTGCAGCGCCCTCTTTGGCGAAAAGTTGCAATTCTCCTATGATTTCTCATTGGACAATCCAATCCATAGCATCAGCCTTGGTGACAAGATGGGGAAAGACCTATATCAGCAAGTCTTTGGAGTTGGCATAAGTATAGGCCATGCGAGGGAAACTGGATGAAGCCCAAAGGCAAGATATTGGACATCAGACAGAGAGTAGCCATTCCATAAATCCATCTTGCCTTATAGGCCTGAGGAGCTAAAAATTTTAAATTGTAAAATTGAACATTTCAAATGAAGTACATATATTGTTCCCAGAAACAAACCAAGTATTGGCTTTTCTTTTTAGAAATATCTACACAAAAATAACATGGATCAATGACATGCTTTAAAATAAGCTGATGATCATGTTTTGATTATGGAAAAGAATAACCTTAATGAATGTTTGTACCAAGAGACATAAGAAATCACATTCATGTGAAGAATTTGAAGTTAAACACTATTACAACATCGTCGGGTCAACTTTTATTGGTGCATTAGGCATTAAATGGTAATTCAAAACCTTACCTTGTCAAATAAACCGTAGATTAGGAAAGCAAATCCTGAGCAGATTCAATTTCAATCGGCTATTAACTACACTAACGAGTCCTGCGATCTTGACATTAATTACCCTGATTAATCTAAGTGATTACGATGCATTATCGTAAAATTTTCTATTAACAACCTGTAATAAATCGGAAAAGACGTAATGGATATTTTCAGCTAACATAACAATTTACTGCTGAAAAAATGACATGTTGTAACATATTTCGCTCTTAGATTATGTTGTTTATTTACCATACATTCCATAAAAGCTTTTTTGGTTCAAGTTTCTTAAGCATTATCAGTTTAGGTAAGTAAAGGAATCTTAAATTTGCCATTATTTCAACCTTGTTTTCATATTTTATCATTTTGTGCTTGTAAAAGGAATATTATGAAATATGAACATTTTGAATATACTTTCTGTCAAATAAGTATTATCCCTTAGGAGCTCCATTTAAAAACAAATTCAGTCCTTTTAGATACTTTATATTATTTGCTTCAAACTACATTATTATCCTCGATTACTCAAAAACAAATTGAAAAATAAGTCACTACATGTTAAGTCCTAAACCTTAAACAGACATAATTAAAAATTTTAATACATAATATGGATTTTACATATACATATATACATAGTTGCTTTAATCAAAGACATTTAAGAAATTAAGTAAAAATCAGTGTATGAAATGAGCTTGAACAATAGCCAGTCCTTAAATTATTTTTAAGAAAAAACTAAAAAAGTCAAGATTAAAAGTTACTTGATACACCAGTAAAATAATCATTCTTAAAAATAAAATACATTTGTATTACAACTAGATTTATGAACAGTATCAGTGAGTTATAAAACACATTATTGAAGTTTTCTACTTTGTTGTTAATACAATTATTATTATTGTCATTTACATTGATAAACTTTGATGTCTATACCCTTTGAAACAATGGTGTTAGCCATAGAGAAAACTTTACAATCAACAGCAATTACCCTAAATTTTATGTATTTCAAACACAAATTGATAACAAATAGAACCATTGGCTCTGTAGCTCATAAGGCTATCTATAATGTATTTTACAAATGATAGCAGGGTCACCATTTGGGGTCCTTAGAATCACAAATTCTATAAATTACAATACCATTGAGCTAAAGAGTCTGTAAACTAAGTTTCAGCTTTCTAGACCTTTTGCTTCTCAAGCAGAAGATGAAAATAGGGCTTTAAGGCATGGTCCCTGTGGCCCTTATTAGGGGTCACAGGGTCTCCAAATCTATGAATTAGAATCCCCATTACGTAAGAAGTCTGTACACAAAGTTTCAGCTTTCTAGACCTTTTGTTTCTTGAGAAGATGATCAAAATAGGCTTTTAGAGTGTGGCCCTATAAGGAGTCACTGAGTCACCAGATCTATAAATTAGAAACCTCATTGGTCAAGGACTCTGAAAACAAGATTTCAGATATCCTGAGTCAATGGCTCTGGAGAAGATGAAATAGTTAAAAGTTTATTGATGGAAGGACAGATGGCCGGATGACGTAAGCCCATCGGGTCTTCAGGCAGGACGAGCTAAAAATGTAGTCGTATATGTCAGAATTATTTTCTAAAGAATAACCCATACTTCTTTACTGGAGAGTAAACAAGCTGCAGTAAAATCACCAATAATCACTGCAGAGGCTGAAAACGACATGACTATTTACACATGATTGGCTAGTTGAAGAAGTCTTTCCATCAACTTTCAATGCATTGTTGATGATCGCCTAGTAAAAGTTTTTACAAGGGTTTTACAAAGTAGATGCTAACAAGAGTTTATGTGACATTCCATAGTGTTAATTGAAATTGATGAAGAAATTGGGAGTTTGATATGTTGCATAATAACCTGTAATAATATATAGATAATGAAGATAATGACAAGTTAAGGCTTCTTAAGGGTTGGTCAACAAAATATTTTATGTTTTTCATGAAATTTTGTCCTCGTTACATTCAAAATTACAATCTGTGCTGATATGCATTCAAAACGAATCACTTGGCTTACATTTTCAACCCCTTTTAATTCATTCATGCTTGCAATAGATAAGCAATTTAAAGTTATGTTTGATTATTTCTTTTCATACTCATCTTGAGAAAATTGAATGTTTATACTTGCCATGCCCATATTTCTGAAAGTGTGACAATCAATGTTATAAATATGCGTCCTACAAAGATGATATTCTAAAATTTTTACCTTCTAGACCATGTACATAAAAAAATAACATACTGCTTATATGGTCTATATTAAGGATTTGGCTGTAGTCAACTTTACAATCTATAACAATGGTTTAGGTACGTTACCATTCTCTAGCTCCGTGACAACCTGTTCTAACACAAGCTCTTTTTGAGGTGAGGTGAGTTGGTGTTTAAGATTATTTCACTTACATCGCGGCTGCTAGTATTATTGCAGGGAGAAAGCCCGCAACACCATTGTAGCTATGCATTGCAATGAAACCTGCGAGCATCGGCTGGAACTAGCGAACCATGGGTGGTACTGCGCTGAAATTCAGTGTAGCATTGCCTCCAAACCTGACTGCGTGTACAACAGTTCTCTACTGCAGACAAAGTTGCGGGATTCAAACCACGCCGAACACGCTAACCACTGCGCTATGCCGCCCCCACGCTCTTTTCTCGAGCTTCTGGCAGTTTCCCTTACCGGCAAAATATTGCGACATAAACTACCTTTCAATATTTCAGCCAATGAAAACACCTCATGCATGGATAAAATATGTGTTGTCACACAGGAATATGCAATGATGCAGTTGCTAAAGAAAGCAGGATTCAGTAAAGATGTTGTTGCTAAACAAGACGAAGTGCTGTGTATAGAAGACTGAAAGTGCAAAGGGCATATTCGAATAAAGTTGAACTTTCCGAAAGCATACAGAAATATTTGAGGCATTTTGAATGATAACTTTTGAAATGTCCAACTGATTGTACAACTAACTTTGATTGCATCCAATCAGATCTCTACATTTCTAGAAAGTGAAATGCATGAATTAGGATAGAGGTTGTACAGGAATACATGACATAGCTACCTCCGTTGGGAGAGAGTGGCATGTTACAAAAATATCATTATCTTAGACCATTGCTTTCTAAGGAAGAAATACAAATAGGTTTAAAAGGTGAGACCTCTTTAACTTCTATAACATATTTTCATAATTCAAAAGAAAATTTTTTGAAAGCGTTGAAGTTTGAAATCACTTTAATAGCAGCTTTAAATATGATTCACATAGGGCTATTCCACTGCTCAAGTACCCAAAAGTAAGGAAAACCCTGCAAAATTCGCAAAGGCAGGGACAAGGTAAACCACAAATATGCAGGGTTAGCAGGGTCACAGTAAAGTCAGCTTCAGGATTTTGCAGTGTTTTGTGTAGTATCTTTTATATTTTCAGCGTCTCAGATATGACAATGAGCCTTTTTGATAATTCATGAACACAGCTGTTTGATTACAATCAGTATTGTATCATACCCACATCATATGCCAACAGATTCCTGAGAAGAATATTCAGTTAAAGGGATAATGCCTGCTATGCCCAATCTAATTGGACATCAGACAAATCTACAAACTTAAATCCCCTTGGAGCAAGGTACATCCCAACAAAATTTTAGCGTTTGGGATGCAGCAGTTCTAGAGAAGTTAAAATTAGAACCATTGGCTCTGTAGCTCATCAGGCTATTTACAACACGTAAATCTTAAAAACAATGTTTTCTGTACAGCTAATTTTTTTATCCTGGAGTACACCAAAATAGCTTCTTAAAGCATTTGCAAAGCCTCATTCAATTAAGTAGGTACTAGAACTTATTCAACTGTGAACTTGACTTGTCTCCTTTATCAGCAAGAGTCATAGGCTTGTGTAACATTAAACATGCTTTCCATGAAAAAAGTATTTTCTGAAATTTTGATGATAGTTTGTGTTGTATGTTGTGCTGCTAGGGGAATCTAAGAGATGAAGGCATAGTTGCTGTGGATAAGCTACAAATTAAATCCCTTTCCCAAAGGTAGCTGTATAAACAATATGTTCCTGGAAGACTACAGAAGTATGTTTTAGGGTGTAACCCCAGGTGATTACAATAATACCCATTTTATATAGAGACTGTGCACAAGATTTTCAATTTTCTAGGGCTTCTGCTTCGGTAGAAAGAGATGGTAATAGGCTTTTTAGGGCATGGCCCCAAAGGGCTCATTTGGGGCTACCTAGTCACCAATTTACTATTAATAAACAAAATTGAACAAGGTACTTGTACACAAAATTTGAGTTCCCAGAGCCGATGAATTGGGCAAAAGTGTGAATAGATAGAGGATGGATGGATAGAAGCCATACATACCATGTGCCCATCTGGCCTTTCAAGCCTGATTGGCTACAAAAGTGAAAAGTTTATAGACTACGCACAAGAGGCAGACGTCAGATGACAATCTGTGCCTAAGACTATTTGGCCTCATAGGCCTGATCAGCTAAATAGTTTGAGAGATAACACCAGAAGCCTTGTAACAGTCCATGCCATAGGCAAACAGTTCTGAAACTCATAACTGAAATTTAAGTCTTCCATAAATAGTCCTAGAGGTTTTGCACAATTCTTGCCATAACAATGAAATCACCTTGAGATTGTCAAATATCAGTGCTACTTAAAAGGACCATCACTTAATTTGTGGGCAAAAAAGTCAAATGGTATTCCAATTATTACAATCCCTGATTATTACATTACCCAAATATATAACATTTTTTTAAATCTTTGTGTTGCACTCAATTTTGTTGAGACATGAAAAGAAGCAGTTCACAAAGACCAAACCGAAACCTCAACTAACACCCATGCTCGACACCAACCTCTCAGCACTGGCTGAGGATTGACTACCACCTATCACACTGTTGTTACACTCAAAATTTGGGCTTCTTTTAAACAATCATTTCCAAAGAAAAGTCGAAAAAATAAAGTGTTAACAATTTGCTATTCCTCTATTTGAAGGTGGTCTCAGTACTAAGTGTGCAAAACCCTTACTCCTCGCAGGTGCGATCACCAGCCCATACAGTTTCAGTATCAGAGAAACAACACGTTCGGACCAAGGGCATTGCCATAAGCAAATCTTAAAATATCCTTATAGGCCAATCACTGATAAGCTGATACCTGAGTGACAAGTACATATTCTGAAATTGTACAGTAGTACGATTTGTCAAGATATGTTTTTTTATCAACAGAAAGTAAGAAATGTTTTTAAGTACTGGTCAACTTTACATTTACTACTTGGAAAATAATCCAGTCATTTAAGTAAAGAATTGTACTAGTATTTATAGGTGTATGTAACTGTATTATGTGTTGAATATCTGTCTTTGTCTAATGCGTCTGTACCACTAAATATGGAAAATAATATATTAGAAAAAAAAAATAAATACAAATATACTGAAGCCTAACTAATGCAATGGTGAAAATCAACACAAAAAACAAGTGATTCCGCTGATAAAAATACTTTTTATTTATCAGAGTGCCAGCTAACAGTACATATGATGAGTGCCACGTGTCTACATGTCTGGCACAACAGCGTCACCATGTCAGGAAGGAGATGTAAAACAATCAAGGCATGATGCAGGTAAAAGACTTTAAAATGAGATGATAATATCTTGAAGTAATATAATCTTTTTCATTTTACTTACAAATAAAAATCTCAGATATATATTTCTATTCATACTCTAAAAGAATTTACCTTAATAATTTTTTAAGGTCTTTTAGCATTCTAGAAAGAATTTTCAGTTTATTATTATGGAAGTTTGAATCGGATAATAAATTTACTAGTATTTATTTGAAAGAACAAATTTAAAAGAAAATATCTGGAAGCAAAATTTCGTCTCAAAGACTTCAGAGTTTAAATTGAATCAATTTTGAATTAAAAGATCGCATTGCTTTAAAAACAATTTTTAAATATCTGAGTCACAGATAAAAACAAGCCTCTTAATTTGTCTGTCATGATGTTGTTGCCGTCATCAGCAGTAATATGTACAGTATAAACAGACAAAAGACAAATATCAAACAATTTGTCCGTCGGACGTCCCGCTGAGGGGCTTAGTTCATTCGAATAATACAACAGTGACCATATAACTGTTTTTGATTGTATTTAAATAAGCATATATGTAAAACAGTTGCATATGTACACTGTTTAAAATTGTAAAATTTTCTCTTCCTCGGATATAAAATTTCGAAATACCTAAAAATGTCCAATGTGAATAAAGCGTTTATTTACATATGATAAATCCCCATACAATCATGTAAAACTGAGAATGCCTATCACTCATACAATTCTATTATCAAGTCAAAGAAACCAAATCACCTTTAAATTGATTAGAAATCAAATCATTTTCATGAAATTGATGAAATCACAATTGATCAAGAAACCATAGATGGCCTCACCGCACCAATACAACAAATATAACACAAATATCCTGAAAATGTTTTGGAGCAAATAGAAATCAAATTCAGACATAATACCTTTTAAATGCCAAATGCTGCCTTTCGATCACTATTTAAAATTTAAATACACAGCAATTTCATGACATGATGAATATTTATGTTCAAAATTTAAAGTGCTCGATAATTACAATTAAAATGTAATTATTCTGGTACAATCAAAACAAAAGGATCAGAGTACAATAAATAAACTGAGAAGCAGACATACAATACTCCAATAATTTAAAAATTCTCAATACTGCGGCAGTGATGAACGCATAACTGCAGATAAAATCTCTCGCTCAGTCTATCACTCCTCATGTACACGCTAACCCTGTCTGAAGCACTCGCACATTGATAATGAATAAATATACAGTGTTGTGAGGTTACTCAAAGCACAAGGTCAGCACATCTCCAGGATTTCGATAACTCGGGCGATAGGTTGACCGCCAGTGTTTCCGATAGCACTCTGCAAAATAGAAACAATTTGATCAGTATACAAATCTTCTTGATTTTGATACACATTTGTTCTGCGCTGTCCTAAAAATTTCACATTTCATGCAATTCAGTAATACAATCTACTAACAACGTCTAAATTTACCCTGCCAAAATCACTTTCTTTTGTGGTCAGAAAAAGACAAAATATATAATGGGAATTTCTGAGGTATTAATATCGACAGGTAGCATGGTCAACTTTTGAACTATTTGAAAGGAGATGTTTACGTGTATTTTCCATAAGCGCTACAGGATATGAATTAGAGCCACGGGCTCTGTAGCTCATTAGGCTTTGTTAGATTCATTATCTTAGGTTACAAATTTGGGGATACAATGCTCCTCATCAACCATTATTTGCCTGTCATTGTATGTTAACACAAAATTTCATCTTTAGCAGTCAGTGTTCAGAATTTTTTTTTTTTATATCAAAATCTAAATGTTTTAGATATTTAAAAATACTTACCAAACTTCTTATATCCAAGAAGTGGGGTAAGTATTAAAAATTTATTAAAATCTAAATATTTTAGAAAGTTTAAAAATATTTACCCCACTTCTGGGATATAAGAAGTGGGGTAAGTATTAAAAATTGGAAAAATATATACATATTTCAGGAGGTGATCTATATGACAAAGACAATTTAACTCAATGACACAATCTGGCACAACGTGAATAATGCCTTAATTCTTTAAAATGAATATTAATATCTAATTTCAAGTTTCTCCATTTAAATCGAAGGCATAAAGATTGCCCTACATTTTATGTGTAGACATTTACAATAGACTAGAGGATGTAATGAAAACAATGATTGATGTGTCAGCATTTTGATGTAGTACCAAAAACAAATCCAAATCATTGAGATTTTTCAAGATTTTCTCACAAAAATCAAAACTTTGGTCACTAATGAGTGTGATCTGATCATAATGGGCTGCAGTTAAATCATCAAGTCCCTGCAGGGGACAAAGAGTGATGTATGGTCCCACACTCCATGCCCTAATAAAGCTGCTCAGAGCTGACGATTATCCTTCAGAGTGACAGATCGGTCTCGTCTTTTATAGATAATACTTGATGGAGTCGCGTATAAATGTCTTACACATCTGTCAGGGTGTCCTTATACAATTTATCTTTTTCAATCAAGTGATCAACAATGTTCTTCAGTTAAAATTTACTAATGACAGATGAATTTTTGAATGAAATTTCAAAGAATTTTTCAAGTCTTTATGTTATAAGCATATCACATGATAGAATAATATACCTTTCAAAATTAAAATATCCTTAAATGAAGATCCAATGACATTGTTTATTTTGTGAACTGGAAGTCATACGGAATGGTTCGGCCTTAACAATGCTTTATGGAGTATTTCAATCAATAGAATTAAGACATTGTAACTGCATTAAGATAGTATGCAACATAAATGCAGCCAAACATTGCTGTGAAAGCTTACTGAAGACACTGGCATGACCATGACTTGTACTGCACTGAACCATAACCTTGAAGTGGATCAATTCTTAAATCCATATAAAATTGCTCAACCCTTGACAGAATTTTAACTTGCGACCTATTGATCTGAATGCAATCATCTTAACCATATTGCTTTCTATCCAAAGAACAAAATACAACGTGACGCAATACTTACAGTCAAGTTCATGAAACCTAAGAACTTTTTCAGGACTTTAATCATGGATTCGAAGCTGCCTGAAGGTAGAAACTCCCTCACTCGGTCCACGTACATCTGCAAAAGATGGATTCTTTAAAACATTTTAACATCAGTGTTTCATAAATATCGAGCTGGGACTTAGTGACTGAAAAGTTCAGAGCAAGTGATTTCGTCGGAATATGATGAAGACAATAACAACTTTTTTCCTCCAGGAAAATCAAATCTTGTCTTATTTCCAGTATTAAATGGATGTATTTAAGCATTGAGAGAAGTGTTGTTGCTACTCACTCTATTGTCTTGAATTAGACAGCCCACTAGTAGAGCTACATAGGATGCGATGATACTGTTCTCCATGTGTTTCCCTGCCTTGTGTAGAGCTGAAACCAAGCAAGATCATATATAGGCATTTTTGTAATTTCATAGGTATTTTCCACACATTTAACTAACAAACACTCTTTTTAAATTGTGATATACACATGCTATTCAGCAACTAAAAGGTTCTGTAGTATCAAAAGAAATGACAATTGCTCTGATCTTTTGAATTCCTTCAAATCTACTGATTATTTAATCAAACTATTTAACAAATGTCTCTCATGTCCATAAACATTACAATCGCTATGATCTTTCAAACCTAACTCAAAGCCGCTAACAACAGTAGCCTTAGTTTCTTTTTTGTTGACAGGCGCTACCATACAAAGAAACAACTTTTACTAAACAAACAGTTTTTATTGATATCTTAGCTGGTAAGGACACGAACAATGCACCTGTAAGCAGGTATTTCAAAATACATTGTTTAAGTCTTTCTGGCAAAAGGGGCTTGTGGTTTGAAAAGTAAACAAGTCCTTCTATGATTTTGACAAGCCCTGCAATGCATTGATACTTAGTTTAACTAAAATCATGAAAGACAAGATATCTCCAACAAGCCCCTTCAGACATTAGCCAGCATTTGGTCGGTGGGTCATTTAGAACTTTGATTGCAACAGTGAATGATTGCAGACTCCTACCTTTAGTAAATGTCTCCTCGTCATCTAGAACACTGGGTTCCTCCTTGCTGTCTCCATCAGACTTTGACGCCGCTTCCGCCGCCTCACTGTTAGTCTTCCGTAATTTCTCAGCAGACGCTACAATCCACTGGACTCCTGCTTCAGACTCCTGCCACTCTCCGCTCTTGTTGGGTGAAGGTTGTTCTTCTGTGTTCCCGTCTTCCTTCTGTTGTTCCTCCATCTCCCTTGCTGCCTTCTCTCTCTCACAGAACAACTGAAAAGATAGGTAGATAATGAGATTAGCATTGAAGTTTGGGGTTTTGAAATTCTGTTGCTTGACATCATGGTCTAGCAGAGTATTAGTCTTGGTTTGAGTGAAATGATAGTTTCTGTACCCAAGATAAGAAAATACTATGATGTTCTATTTCATTTATTAAAAACAAATCTAGGATGTTATAACTGTCCATATGTTTGAATCTTATTATTGTCATAAAAACAAGTTCAAAGATTTGCTCTGATTTCTTAAAACCTAATTTTCTTTGACTTTCAATTGCAATAAAAACTGATATAATATTTTTGGTATTAGATCAAAATGTTTTATATATTTTGAACCATTTTATCTTTGACTCTTGTAACAATTTTTCATAAAATTCTTTAAAACATTTGGTTCATTCAAAATAACATTGTAAAAAGAAAAGCTAACATCAATCAATCTGTTGAGAAAAAATATCGACAACGTTTGATCGACAAGTTTACTGCAGCCAAGATGCACAAGTCAGATCAAAGCTATTGGGCTACACGAAGGATTTCCAGGAATACAGCACACATGGCATAAGATGATGAATACTTTGACTAATCCACGTGGATGCTCTTGTTAGTTTCGCTGCTTTGAACTTGTCATGGTTGTTTGTTTGTCAACACTGTAAGGCTAAAGATGGGGCCAGTTTTGTTTGCTATCATCACAGAGATTAACAAAGAACTGCATTCATTTGATGAATGTGAATAAACGCTTTTTGAATATCTTGACACAAGATAAAATCATACCAGCCATGTCAAATTTGATGAATGCTAAAATGTGCTTTTAGATGTAACTAGATAAAGTCAAATTTGTTGCACAAAATGCATAAAGAGGAACATAATAAAGACATCAATTCTTTCACTAAACTCAAATCAGATGTTGGCTTGTAACGGTAAATTATTTCTCTGACAAACATAAAACCCCTGTTAGTCTGTAGCTTATCAGGCCATGACAAATTTATCATCAAAGATTGTAGACTTGAAGGTACATTTTTATAGTAAGAAACTAATCATAACATGAGAAACACCTGGCATAAGCATGTCTTGCTAGTTCTATTTGTTCATATAGTGTTGAAAGATCTCCTTGACCTGACAGTCAATCAAAAATAGTTTAAAACATGCCTGAATATATGAAATAACAGACTACAGATGACAATTACAAAAGGTTGCTCGACATCGTCCAATGCCATTGATATTTCTATGCATTTTCAATGACCCCAAATGCCACAATCCCAAATATTTCAAAGTCAGATATATCCCATCTATTGCAAACATAAAGCATGTTCAAGAGAGAGCAAAATAGCTCCTTCAGGTTAACTTGAAAAACCTGTACTTAGCTGAATCTATTTTATTCTACTCACCTCCACAAAAGCTTTGACAGCGGACACCTTCTGAGAGGACAAGGTTATATGCATATCCATGAGGTTACGTCTGTTGCCAAGGCAGTGTTCCACCATATTGATAAGTAAACCAATACACTGAAAAAAAAAAAGAAGTTGTCGTGCAAGAGACGAGACAAAGGCACAGAGTCCATTTTTATTCACAAACTTGGTTGATGCATGCAATTTTTTTCAATTTACATTGTTATCCTGAACTAAATCAAAAGTTTTCAGAAGTGTGATGTGATCATCGATGAAGACCGGAACCTATTCACAATATGCATTAGTTAACCTAGAACAACTTTCTACCTGGTATTATAAATTTCTTATTTGTGAGGCATTCTAGAAGTAATTAGGGAATTAAAAACAATTTTATAAATTAACATCTCCGTTGCAATGACACACCTACCTATCTATCTAACATCAAAACATTGTTTCTGAATGCCATGAAAAAGTTGTAAATCTATAGTTGTACTTCAAGATATTATCAATATAACTCAACAAACTCAAGGCAGCCTAAAAAGTAACCTATCTATTATTATATAAGATGCCCGGGTGAATTATGAAAAGCAATATAAATTTTCTGTAGATATGTCTGAAAAATGAGTCCCAGAAAGAGACATCTTTAAAGTCATTTTCATGAAATAAAGACAATTGATTTGGGTTGGTCCTACAAGATTGTGACAAGATAGTCACCAAACTAGATAAAAAGAAAATTTGAAGGTCTGAATAAATAAAGTGAATTGGAGAAGAAAGAAGTTGTTATGTAGATCATGAACTCACAAGAACTAGGATATCAAACTTCTGGTCGGAGGGAGCAAACTGAGTTGTAGAGAAGACACATAGTATAACACACTCCATCAGTCCGTCTTGCTCTCCAACCTTTGTACTGCCGAACTCTGAAACCACAGGCAATAACATCATTGACATTCCAAGGAGTAATCTAACCGCTGTCAGACTGTGTGGAGAGAAAACCTCCAGATTGAACGAGTTCGTATTCCGGTAGTCAATATTTTGATATTTTTATTTCTCTGAAAGGTTGATTTCAATCAAAGTGTATGGAATTAAAAATTGTTGCAATTTCTATCCCTGAACATGATTGTAGTATATGCATGACAAACATGCACTGACTAAAGACCATTTCTGAAGACTCACCGTTATCGTGTGTGACATTGAGGAGGACTCTAAGTATGGCCAGGACACAGTTGATGATGATGAAGCCGAGGCTCTCCTTCACCTGCTTGTTCTCCTCCGGGTTCTCCGTCACCGGGTATAGCGGCATACTGTCCTCACACGCCCGCAATACACTGAGGAAACCAGGGACAATCAGGATAGGGGAACATGTGGTCAGACATTCTTGATCATTATTCATTAAGGCTATAGGCGGTGTATTTACCTAACTGTCTTGCAACACCATCGGGATTATGGTAACGTGATGGCGCTTTTAATTTGTCTTAACCCAGACCTGACTCTTTGATTTAACTTACAAAACACTCACACAATTGTGAACTACTTGAACACTATATGTAACAAGAATATATTCAAGGTTTATCAAAGATAAATGGTCAAAAACATCTTTTTCAACCAAAGTTTAAAAAGGAAGTTTTCTGTACATACACTGGTATTTCAACTTCTCTAATATGAATGCGCTTGTATTTGTTCATATGAGAAATTTTTTATCCATTAAGTTGCAATTAACCATTCTCTACACCACTTCATACCACAAAAAATCTTAAATATATCTTCGGTCATAGATGTTATTCCACACCACCTATTAACAGTTACACAGGGTTGGCCAAAAAGCTACGATCACTTCCCAAAAGGCAGAAGCAACAATAATCCCAGTTCAAAGGTGTGAAAGGGTAAACATTACAAAGTTGACTCACCTGCAAATAGATGTAATAAGTCTTGCGTCCCTGTATGAGATTACGTAACTCTGGTTATCTGTGTTCATATATGTTATCTGAAAATATAAATGTCATCTAATAATACTCATCTATCAATGTGTCAGAATGTAACACTTCACTCAGAACTTGTTTCAAAACAAAATTATATTAATTGTTGTGAATAAATGGAAAAAAGAAGAGGAATCTCAAATTTTGATTTATCAACAATCATTTAAAGATATAACAATAAATGTATCACCTAAACAATCTTGCAAATCAGGGTTTTGATCTACAGTGCAGAATCTGCATTAAATTTAATCTTTTCCCCCGTGCATCTTTGAAAATTGCCCATGAGGAACTGTAGTCTATAAGATTAATCAGAGGCAAAATGTACACGTGATACTTACATTTTCAAGCACTCTGAGACATCTGTCCAATTTCTTGAGGTTTGACAAAGATTTCTCATCAGAGCCTATTTCAGCTCCAACATACTGGGAGCAACTTCCAACTGGAAAAAAGAAAGAAAGAAAATTACTTAATTTGATTTTTTTCTGGATTGATGAACTAAATACATATTTCTAACGTCTTATCTGTTCTGAAACTATTCCAGTGACAGGAAACATGCCCTGTATTTGGGCATGACATTTTTCTTGAATATATGAACCCACCTGTATCTACAATATGATCCAGCGCCCCCTCAGATCTCAACTCTTCCTTGAACCACTCTCCAGCCTTCCGGGATGTGAGACTCAACAGAGACTCCATGGCAAGATTGCCAGTCTGAAGAACAAGAATTGACTTCAAGAAAAGAACACCACAGTACTAAGTTGAACCATTCATTGAGTGTAGCTTGTAGCTGAGGAGATCAGTGAGGTTTGAGCGATAGGGGACTGTTATACATAATTATTATTAAGCACATGAAATAGAATGAAATTATTATATAAAAATCATTTGTTGACAGAATTGAGATTTACTGAGATGAGATGAGGGGATTTGGGGTTTAACGCTGCTATTAAGAGTACGGAGAAAGTCTACAACACCATTGTAGCTATGCATTGCAGTGAAAACCGAGAGCATTGGCTAGCATTGGGAACTAGCAAACCATTGGTGGGACTGTGCTGAAATTCAGTGTAGCATTATACCCAAACCTAACTGTATGTAGAACAGTTCTCTACTGCAGACAAAATTGCCAAGCCCCCGGTGGGATTGAAATCATGGACCTCTTGATCCGTACTCGAACATGCTAGTTACTACAATATCCCGCCCAAAAGGTTTATTAAGAACTGTGATGTTAAAACAATAATACATCTAGGAATTCTTATAACAAGTTATCATAAGTGAAGTCAAGGTTGTTATTTATGAAATGGCATGTTTTAAAGAACACTTAACACATACAATGTCCAAAGCAAAGAGAAGATGAACTGACTTCATTAACACAAGAAAGATTTTAGGCTAATCAAATACTTCAACAGAACCAACCGATATGGTATCCAAGTCCAGCTTGGTGCCAACATTCTGCATCTGTTCACAGAGCTCGTAGACCCGAGAGCGGGTCCGTTCCAACTCCTTCATCTCAGCCGGGGAGAACTGCATCTCTCCATTCTTGTCCGAGTCTAACTCCAGAAGCTTCAGCATCAGGTTGAGGCTGTCTTGTTCCAGATCCATGTTCAACCGGTCCTTGCTCAGCATGTACATGATGGTAGCTGTGCTCAGTGCCAAGCTCTGGGGATAGAGTTGGTATATGTTGTTATTATCAACATGGTCAATCATATGTGGCGACATATTTTCAATATGAGCACATGTGCACATATCACTTTTGCCTACCAACGATTGTTTCGGTGCACGTTACCACATTTTGTTGTCTGTGACATCATAAATCCATTGTTCATGACGTAACTGTAGTGGGTCGTCTAAAAGGAAGCAAGACGTTTCTGCAAATTTCCATGTGTTTAAAGATGGAATCGGTCATAAAGAAAATATCACCTTCAGAATAGTGTCATGTGACTTTACGAAACTCATGCAAAATTGTGTAGAAACCTTGCTCTCGCTCGGGTAATTAAAGAATTCATGCTCCTTTTGTAAAAGTCATGTTGCACACTTCATCGGGTAAAAGTCTCTATCAAAATAATTGTGCAAAATATATTCAACAAGTTCGATATGTGCATGAGACCAAAGAAATATTCCTTAGGAGTTGTTGCCAAATATGCAATATTTATCTTGTGGGAATACATTTGACAAATACATTGATACAAATTTTAGTTTAAAATGATAAACTGAATACTGAAATACAACATTAATGTTGTTACAATGTTAATGTATAAATATCCAAAATGGCTTGGCATACAAATTCAAATTAAAAAGTTTCAACTTCCCTCTCAAGATTAAGTGACTAGAATGTTTCAGGAGATAAGCTCAATGTCAACAAAACTATTTTATTGAATCTTTGACAAAAGGACAATTATCAATCAAGAAAAATTTAACCATTCCCAACATGTATCAATGTTAAATAAAAGGAGAAATAAATACCCTATAAAATATGTATAATGTTACTTTTCAGGGGACAGATTTTCATCATATAGTGGGTTGAAGGTTATATAGTTCAAAAGGTCAATAGAAAATATAAAAGGAGATTTTATGTGCTCTTCTTTCAATATTGCCAGACTTGATTATCTGCCGAAAACAATATCAGCAAGCTAGAAAAAAAAGAAGTCACTTTAAATATATAAATCCATACCAATTCAAAATGTTTCTAAATATGATACTCATGGTAAATACATCCTAAACCATATAATTACGTTTCAATTATTTCAATTCAAAGAACTTACAGGATTAGAGTTTGCATCGTGTAGCAGGTTGAATATTTTGGTCATTGTTCCATGAGCTCGTAAATGCATCCTGAAAGCTGGTAGCGTACATTTCCCAGCCAGCTGCACACAACTGTAAGAAAATAGAATGCACTGAAAAAGACGCCTCATTCAATCAAAGTAAGTGACTAATGGCTGAAATATTGTAAAAGTGCTACTAAGCAACTACTCACTAAATCAAAACACCAAAAGAAATAAAATTGTTTGCATCTTCACATAACCCTGGATCTCAATGATGAATTTGATCATCATAAAGAATCATTTTAGAAGAATTAATGAATTAACACTTTATGAAGAACATTTTTAGTTATAATTATTAAGTTTGTTTTTCTATTGGGCAATTGCGGTTTTAAAAAAGACATGTGGAAAAAAACAACCTTTAAGGTAATATTAAATGGGGTAAACCACACACAAATTAAAACAAAAATGATTTGTTAATAGAGGTTAGAGATATTCACAATCAAGTTCTCATAATCAGTAAAATTTAACATCAAGAGAGATAACTCCTGTTCGGACTAATCATTTCATATTTTATTTTTATTGAAATTTTATTATGTTTTAATTGGTTTCCAAGGCTTATGATTAAAATACATTTTACCATAAAACAAATACTACTGTACTCCATCATAATACAGTCCCTATTTTTGATTAGATACAAAAATTATTCGAATTTACAATTTTTGGATTCAACACCGTTAATGAAATATAGAGATAAAAGCATAACTCTTTCATATCAAATAAACAGACATACACAGCCTCCTTAAATAAATGGTGAATGGCATTTAACAACAAGCAATAACTAACCCCAAAAAACGCTCATGACACTTAAGCGCCTTAAACTATTCTAATTGATCTTAGGTTAAATACTTTTAAAATAAGGTTTTGTTAATTTACAAACAATTCTGTGTATGCAGGAAATACGAGGAAAACCTCATTAAAGTAAGGTATGTAACAATAGATTTTCTACACAATATTCATTCATTATCAGTCGTTTACATAATTTGATTTGGAACATTGCTCAACCATTGCCACTTTTCACAACATCCACCAATGCATAACGACTATTTTTATCATTACATGAGTACCTTAACATGGGTTGAAAGGCATTTATAAACATAGTAATCAGATATAGCACACGGTTCACTTGAAATGTTGATGGCCGCTTTTCCATGTATAATGTTTCAGTAATAGATAAATCCTTTTGTCAAACAGCAGCTGTTGATGCTATTAAAAATCAAGTACCTGTTTCAGATTTGTGGTTTTAGTTATGTATTCACATCTGGTTAATATGAATTTTAAAATGTCTCCTGAAGCAGTGATCGCACTAGCTTTTCCTACAGTGTATGTAAACAAAATATTTTAAAATTTCCAAAGAATATGCATATACAATTTTCTAAGAAATACACCTAATTATCTAATTTATCATATTATAGAAAGAAGGCTACATCTTCATGTAAATAAGTTTAGTTATAGTTACATTTACTGTTTGAAACACTATTTTTCACAACATTTCTTTTAGTCGCAGTCTTCTCATTTTGTATCAATCCTTTCACTATTGGTCATGTAAATTGGTTTTACTTTTATGATGAAATTTGGTTTGCTATTCATACCAATTTCCAAAGATTTAGCACTGACTGAAAGTGCTTGACTGAATTTTCAAAACTCAAACTGATTGTAAATCACAGCTTGGCCATTGATTGGTCAAAGATATTCCTTCAAAACTTGAGGTTTCTAAACCTTGTCTCAAAATTATTGAGATGAGGACTTAACGTTTTTCAGTGACCTTGACCCTGGTTCAATTTTCAGAATATTGTTTACAAGTTTACATAAGTTTTGGTTTGTCAATAAGGTATGTTGATGCTCGCATTGTGTATGAATCATCAGAATGTTTTCAGATGAGGTCATATCTTGTGCTTTGCAACCTTGATGTGAGGTTTAACGCCTCTTTCAAGATTGTTTCACTTATATCGCGGCTGCCAGTATTATTGCAGAGAAAAAGCCCGCAACACCATTGTGGCTATGCATTGCGGTGAAACCTGCGAGCATCGGCTGGATCTAGAGAACCATGGGTGGTACTGCGCTGAATTTCAGTGTAGCATTGCACCCAAACCTGACTTCGTGTTGAACAGTTCTCTACTGCAGACAAAGTTGCCGAGTCCCTGGCGGGATTCGAACCATGGACCTCCTCATCCGCAGCCAAACGCGCTAACCACTGGGCTATCCCACCCCCTTTGCAACCTTGACCTTGGTGAATGAGGCCATGGTATTTGATTGGTCAATAATATATGATATTTCTATTCCTTTTGTGAAGTTTTGGTGCAATATACAATGTGTGAAAAACTGACAGACTGACAGACGTAGATACAACAATAATTTTAGATCTTCCTTTCACTTAAAAATTCTCTTATTGGTCCCGTGATAATCAAGTCGTCTTCATTTGGCTAATCCCTCTGCTAATGCCTCGATATTATAATCATCAACACAATATGGATTCTGGAACATGAGTTTTTAAAGTCGATCGGTACAATCATATTTCCTTTTTTGAAGCTTTATGTAAAATATGAAAAGAATCCAGTGATTAGTGCTTTATATTTACGGGGTTTATCCTAAAATGGATTTTCCATCCTGAAAATGTTCGTGCGACCTCGAATATAATGACAAGCACCTGACCTGACGTCTTAACTTAGCAAAGCCTTGCATTATATGTGAAAAGAGTCAAGTGCTTGGTTCTTTAGATATCCCACTGAAATGGATACAACGTCAATGTCTTGAAGTGACCTTGAGATGAAGATCAAGGTCATAAATCTCCAATTGTCTCATTTCGATGAAGCGATGTGCAAAACATCAGAAAAATCCAAACAGCATTGACCTTGCAATATAATTTCAATTGTATCCTTGACATCTTATTATAAATCTTTAGAAGGACAATGAAACATTAAATCTTAATTTCCATCAACAAACTATATAACAAATTCAAGTCTTACTGGTTTCAAAAAAAAAAAATCTCACAGATAACTCTCTGCAAACTCAATATTCTAAGAAATATCAACACCAGAGGTCAAATGTTGATTTAGGTTGTCGTCAGGGAGGGCAATGCCATTAGCTAAACTGACCTATTTGGACTGATGGAATAAATACTACAACAACGACTTGAGTTCTGGTTGAAAGAAAGGTATTCATTAGATAGATCTGACAAATATTCATATAGACACGATTTCGATATCACTCAATGTTCCATGCAAAACCAGAACACTGGTAGGAACAAAAAGAAAAAGAACACAGCTGTTGATATTCTAATGAGTTGGCTGTAAAAGATGGCAGCTGGTGGCCTTTGCTCAACATAGGGAAATCTATGTTAGAAGATTTTCACAAAGATCTTTTACAAGTCGAAGGTTAACCTTTCATGCCAGGAAAGTGATATCAAAAGTGCTAATCAAAGATTTAATAGTCTGACCAAAAGAAACAACATAAAACTGACCTTTCATATTAGATTTTTCATTATTCACCATTATATTCATTATCATTATCTTTAGATTAGAACAGCAATGTTCAAGATTATTAAAAAATATCCTGGTTTACAGCAAGAGTTGCAGTCAATATAACAGTTGCAGCAAAAGTGGTTTTTAGTCAAAAGAGTCTGTCCTGTCAGCAAATGATGCTAGGACAAAATATGCCGTACATATACTTACTTAAAAACATTATTATGATTAACTATATGTATGGATAGAATATCCACACATTTATAAACGATTCATGATAAGTCTAATTAACAATGCCTTGTAGTGCGGTAGCAAGGCTTTTCACACTAGTAACAGGGATGAATGGCTTAATTTCTCTTTATTTTTTTTATACTAAGTGCGCTCTTCTTTATCAAGTTGTCAAATCTTAATCAACCAAAATGTTTCACTCAATAACATGTTCCAATTGTGTTGCGCTGTATTCATGTACTTAAAATATGGATATATGAATAAACAAGAAAGTTCCCTCGACCATTGTTTCCACAAACAATTCCAGAAAGGACTTTGTTTAAGAAGAAAAATAAAGGATTTAAGTCAATCTCATTGAAATCAGCCCGAAACTAATCGCTCGTACCTCGCTGCGTTTCTTGATCTGACCACGGCTCCATAAGAGCCGCGTCAGACGGCCTTGATCGCCAGACTGTGCCAGCCAATAAGAATTGAGGCTGGAAAGACTTCGGCAACTGTTGAATTGACATTCAAAACATCACATGTAACCTTTGTATCTCGGGATTCGAGCCTTTCCTGAATGGACCCGAGAAAAGCCGAGCTGGGATGCACGTAAAATGATCGTGGGTGTGTTGACTATCATGATGAATACGCTCATGTTTGATCGGAAATTTAGCTATGTCTGCGACGCGAGGAAGATAGTGATTAAGATGTATTATCGTGACAATATTTGCGTTTGATTTGGCATTATCTTCGTCGAAAAGACGTTTTCATAAAATTAAAAAACTATAGTGAAGAAATTTACCAAAACAAAACTATGACACATTATTGATCAAAATTAGGTCGAGAATCATTTTGTCAAAGGGTTTCGAGGAATTCACTTCAATTTTTAAATTTCAAATTAAGTATTTTCTGAACGGAGGCAGGTAAATAAATCAACTGTAGAAACAGAATCATTTGCATTTGCATTTGATAAATGACATACGGCTATATATTTAGAAGTCAGAAGTGTGCAATGGTTGACGATTCACCGGACCCCCGACCCTGTACCCCCGCGGATTATCGACAGTAAAATGGATGACCCAAAGGGTGCCCCCTCTCGCTCCTTCGCTTTCACTCAAAATTCCTGGATCCGCCACTGGTGTGTATCTCAAAAGTGACAATTATGTTTTCATTAAGAAAGCTGATCATACAATTCAAAATGATAGGTCTCAGATGTAACAACAATGATGTTCATTTCTTATGCTATCTATTCAAAACTTTTGCAAAACATTTTTCAGAGCGTCCCTTATTTTCAACTTTCCGCAATCTTTGTTGATCAAACACAACCGATATGTACGCGGACCCGTGATTGGTTAGAATAATTGGAGGTGAAAGGTCACGGTCAAGGCCGTCTGACACGGCTTTTATGGAGCCGTGGTCAGATCAAGAAACGCAGCGAGGTACGAGCGATTAGTTTCGAACTGATTTCAATGAGATTGGATTTAAGTATGCCGCGAGTGAAAAGAACAATAGCCATAATTATTTCTTCATACACTAACTAACTAGAATTTAAGCACCATTTCACACAAAGAATCTTCACAAAATGGCACTGGCCTTGTTTGACAACAATGAAACTTTCCATGCAAGAAGTGTTTCCATTGACCGGTATTATGCAATTTTTGCCAGTCAGGGAATTTGCTAGATCTGCAAAAAATGCTCGAGTTACATTTGCCAAAGAAGATATGACTGTAATGTTTGCAACAAATAGTGTGTGTACTATTCACAATCAAAGGAACTTATCAATGAAATGACATAATCATTGATGCAGAATTTTTACAAAAATGACATGCTGTCAGACACATTTGCACATGCATTTCATGACATCGAAATGAGGGTACATCTTCAGAATTCTTGTTTTCACATATGCTTCACAGTTTCAACTCCAACATTTGTTGGTCAATTGTTAAATTTTAAACTTCTAAAACATTTGCACTACATTTAGCAGTAACACTAACGTTTGGTTCAGACGTACACTGTCATGGCAGAGACTGTCAGAAGCCCACTACACAACAAAAAGCAACTGAGTCATACCATCCTTTCTGCTTGGACTTGAGTGATGTAACAATGTTTGTTTTTTTACATCAAAATCTTCTTGATTTTTGTAATTTTCAGTGTACAGTTATATATACTCTCCCTAAGCATAGTTGTTTGTATATAGGATATAAATGACAACGAAAAAGAAACACAGTTGTTTAGACGTGTAGGCGTATCAAACAAAGTGTAAGAATGTCAGAAAAGTGTGGTACATTGGCTAATACACCTACTCTTTGAACAGAGGAAACCATGTCAACTCATGTGTGCCATAACATTTCCACACTCACCTTTAGCTCTGAGTCTGTGTTTAAATTAAGCTAACTACTTTTGAACTCTGGAACATGCACGGTAATCATCACCAAATGGACTGACACAATTGGTAAAGATTTCCTGTGAGGGCTTTCATTCACCAGGCTGATACCTGCTGACTGTTTATCAACCCAGACGGCTTTTAAAATTTCTAGACCCATCTTAACTTAGGAATCCAAAATCATAAAAAACTCTGGTTTAACAATTTCAAACTCCAAATACCAACTTTAATTTTGAGATTACTCAGAGGGCCACTAAATGTCAAAGAAGTTAGTATCACATCCAATTTTTAAAAATCTTATCTAGAGCTCTGTTTTTTATTTTGGAAACTTTGCACATTTGCAATGTAAATATTCACACGTGTGCAAATGTTAATTTCAATCCATTCATAGGTGTTTTATAAATCCTTAAGTAAAACTCTCTACAAATTCTTTTGGAATATGAGTAAGAAACATTTGAGCCAACCAAAACAAAAATCTATGACTACGTCTTAGTGGGAGACAATAATAATTAAATATGTTGCTTTAAACCACTTTGGTATAACAAATGCCGTCCAAATGCTTGTGAAAATCGATTTTACAACACAGCAAACTATGAACAAGGACTTTTGATTTATCACACATTAAAGCACGACAAATCATTGTTCTCCGTTGCCATAGAAATGGCAATTAGAAAGTTAACAAGTAACAATCGTACAGTTAGAAGCAGACACGTCAGACAACACAAAATAACTGATGTTGTGATGGCAATTAAGTAATGGTTTGTTGATGATTTTCAAACGGTCGCAAACTGGAACTGCTAGAAATACAGGGGTGCTGCAATCATTTGTCGTTACTCATTTCAAATTCGTACTCTTTTGTCTTTGCCAGTGTTTGTTGATAATAACACTAGACCCCACAGTTCAATTGCAATGAAAATCATCATCTAACTGACTACTACTGAAGGGTATGGTTGGCCAACTGTGAGCCCAGATCTCAACCCTATAGAGCACATGCAAAACTTTGTCAGTCACCAAGTGCCAGTGTTTGACCTTGTGCAGATGAGAGAACTTAAGGCAGCAAAGCATAAGGATTTGCAGAACACAGCAATTATACAATTTCAAAACTTGGTAAGGGGATCAATACACAGAAGGATTTTGACAATCATTTAGTAAAATTGAGGACACGTGTCACTAACTTTGCATTGGTGTGGAATTCATTGTCTGCTCATGGACTATTTTCAGCATAGTCATCATCAACAATGAATTTGCAAGGTCAATAGTTTCATTTAATTTGAATTAACACTGTTTTTAAAAGTTTTTAATGTGTCAAAAAATTAATCAGTTCCTGAGTTCTTGTATTCCAAAGTGTCTTTTCTGTGATACTTTTTCTTGAATCCAAAAGTACTTTATCATAGTGTCTCAAGTTTTTAGTATGGTATCCTCGACAAAAAGTCACCATATTCATTTTTCCCCCATTAGTATATATATTGTTTCACTTGTTAAATGTTACTGTATGTGTATGTACAATGTGTATTGTTTAGGATAGTGACTGAAACCAACACTAACTCACAGTAGTACGATTTTTGCACTTCCACAACGCTAGGTGCAAATTTGTTTAGGGCAGTAAAAATTAGTGCATATGAAAAGTGTAAATACAGGGAAGTTTGCATGTAGGAGTAAATTTGCAAATATGATATGCAACAATTTACTCGTATGCAATTTCTAGCCGTTTAAACAAGGCTTTAGTAAGGATAGTTTTAAAGGTTTATAGATAGTCAAGAAGCATTTTGTCAACAAAGAATGCTAAGGTTTAAAATATTTGTTTAATCTTCAAGGCATTAGTGCACACCAATATTTCGTACATACAATGAAAGCACAGATAATGCATATCAGTTGATAATATTAATCTGCACTAATCTATCTTGTTAGTAATTTAACAAATATGTACTTGTTGAAGTCATAAAGACTAATTAAAAAAACCAGAAGTTTTTAATGCAATTTTGCATAAAATTTGCATGAACTACGACATCAGAAATATTCCTATTTTGCTAAGCAGCCGCTATCTTAATCCAATAATAATGTTATACTACATTTCAAGGATCGGTTAAGTAACAAGAATCCTTTAATAAACCATGTTTTATCGTTTAGTCTTAGTTCAGGGTATAGATGAATAAAAAAAACGTCACACCTTCATTACTGTTTTCAAAAAGTCCATATTTTTCCATTTTGTGATCAATAGATTTTTTTATCCTTCCAAGCCGACTTAATAATGGCGTCAACTTTTTCATTGTTGGTTACAGGTCAATTGTAAAGAATAACAAGCATTCCAATATCAATAGAAAGGTAAAGTGATTGCAGATATCTTCATAAGCCTTAGAATAGCTAATCTGAACCAAGGAGGCATGCTATAGTGCCTTAAATGATCAAAAAATCTAATTAATTTCTCTAGTTTCTTATAAACAGATAAGCATGAACAGTTCTCAGACTTGCCTACCCCCTTATGAAGAAAATAGTAAGATCAGCAAAATAAAATAGTAAGGCAGGGGTCCTTGATAGTAAGGCATGTTATGTTTGCTGGTAGATTGATCCATGACACACAAATGCTTGTGTTGTTTTAGTTTGCACGTGTTTTCTGCAGTCATTTTTCCCACCGTAGGCGATGTTGAAATGGCCGTCACATATTGTACAATACGCAAAATAGTCACCTTGAGATGATCGACGAATACTTGGAAATATAGATAAATAGTCATCTATGAATTTCTGGGCCCATTGATTGACACGTTTTTTGTTGGGAGGTTCATCCCTAAGATCGTCTAGACTTCGTTTTTCTGCCATGTTTTGTCTATCGCAATCCATTGGAATTACCGGTTGAAAAAAATAACCAGACCTGGTGCCGGTAATCTTTAATTAAGTGTCAATAGCTTACTTGAATCATCGTGAATAACAATTTGGAATAACCATGGTCAAAAGTAATATTCGTTATTCATTTTATCAAATATTTAGCAACTATTAATGATTTCCGACATCACCATTAATTGATTACTAAATCAACTAGATCATCGATCTAATCGAACGTAACTCGAATTTCACGAGTCGATGCCGTTGCGAGTTTGAGTTTTTTGAGGTACAAACATATGTTCAATCAAAATAATTTGCCGTAATTTTTAAACTTTTAACATCGCCAGTTCTCATTGGGGTTTCAAAGTTATTAAAAGCATAGCACGTGTTTGAGTTTTTCCATTCTGATTAATTAACATATATAAGCTATCGTTGTTACAAAAGATTGTATCATCAATGTTCATAACTGAATTATTTTATAAATGCATATTAATTATTCCTTTTTATTGATTGGTGAATAATAAACAGGAAGTATAATTAAAAAAGTCGCATGCAAAATTATTTATTGACAGCAGATTTAGGTTCGTGTAAACAGAGGCTGTTCCATGTTCCTCCCTCGATATCATCTCTCAACCAATCAGCCAGCTCATTTCCTCAGATATTGATATGGTGAAATAGAACAGCCACAAATTGTCCGAGAGAAGGGCATTTTATTTTCTGATTTTTCTCATATCTTCAGTCCTGTACGATGCAAAGATGATTTATTTGTAATGTTTAACACATGTATTTTGTTTTCCATTGCTTGAAGTATCGATAGTAAATTTGTAAATATCATGGATATGCCTTAATATAGTATTTCCATAATATTTTACCATTTATTTGATAAGTCGTAAGGAATTTCAGTGTTATCGTAAGGTCGTAATTTAGCACCAAAAATAGTAAGCCTTACGCCAAAATCGTAAGGGTAGGCAAGTCTGAGTTTTCCAATGTCTTGCTTGACAATAATGTGTGAAAGAGTGCAATGTAACCTCAGGCATGTCTTTATTTCTAGCTGAAAGATGACAAGATGACCATAAAATATTATTGCATACTGACAAATTAAATTCCGTAACAAATGCAGCAGCGGTGGGGAGGAGTTGGGGTTCACTTATTCAAAGACGGGTTGGGGGGTTCATCCTGGCTCTTCCTGGTTTATACAGTTGATTATCAAAACGTCTCTTCCCCTCCCCCAATCAACAACTGAAATGAAACATTTAAACATAAAAACCGGAGCTGAAGTTACCTGAGGATTCTGATGGACATGGGTTCCGTGTCCTGCAGCCCGTCTAGAAGATACTCCACGTCGTCCATGAAGTCCTGAGTTTCTCCTGATTCCAGCACCTCAAACGTGGGCTTCACATTACGCACCACCGTGAACAGCTGCAAGAGAGGAAACATTCATAAACATGGAAATCTCTTTACATCATTTGATATCAACATATAAAAGAATAAAATAAAGGTCTTTACTTGTTTTCCTCTGCCATAAAGATGCTTGTTTCTCATATTATGTATCCTGGAAAGTTTATTAATGACAATGTATGCTTTTTCAAATTTTGAAGCAAGGAATAATAATAATAAATAGTACTTATAGAGCGTATTTCTCCATGATACAGATTCAATGCACTAAGGAAGGAGAACCACACAATTGCAAAAAGGACGTGAAAAGTTTATGGACATGCTTTAGGAAAACAAAGGATTAAGTGGGGGACAATAGGACTCAATCATTACATCTGAAGTGACATATCACCAACTCGCCACCGAATCTATCTTATTCAATAGAACTTTACAATATATTAAGTGCAGTCGTTACCAAGAATAGACAATGTGTCTCAGTTCCCACTAGACTCTTCCTCACCTGTCTATGTTCCTTGTTGACTCTGAGTGAAGTGTAGGCTTCGTCTCCCTGTCTTGAAGGCCAGTGCACAGACCTTGTCATCTTGAGACTAGGAACTGGCTTAGGCTCCTCAAAGCTTGGGAAGGATTTTGAGCTCGAGAGCTTGGGCTTCTTTACTTCCAGCTGTTTCACAGAAAATAGAGAACATGTGAGAAATAAAGTTGCTTTGAGACTTACAGAGGAGGTAATTTGAATCGCATCTTAAACTAAGAACATCATTCAATATGCATATGTTAATAGAGTTGTTGAAAGACTGTTCGTGCAAACTGCAGTTCAGTATAGGCACTACAGAGGTAAAATCAATCTTCACTTTCGTATAAAAAACCTGACAGAGTTCTATCATTGTCACGGGAAATAAAGAATAGATTTGAAATTTGTATATAGCAGAGAAAAAGAGAATCTGAAATGGTAGTGTTTATTGTTTAATAGGTCACATGACTAGTAATCTTGTGAAAAGCACATGTAAGTTTCTGTTGCAAATCTAAAATGATATAACTGCTGCTTGAGTTGATTTTTATCAAAATCAGTTATCTTTAAATAGTTGGCAATTCAGAAAGAACATAAAATGGAAAGTTGAGAAAAGTTATCTAACAAGCACATTAGGAATTTTAGCATTTTAATCTGCCTCATTTGTTGAAATAATTTTTTCTTTTCTCTAACCACTTCCTCAGATATGCTGAGGTTTCAATAGCCAATAAGTGACGAGTAAAATTACTAACTAATTGGAGAATTTAAGCATGACTAAACATGACAGGTCAATACATACTTTTTCCACAGGCTTGCTATCTGGATCTAAACTACCTTGCCACGACCTTGCGTTGTATACTGCCTTCGATGGAGACTGCAAGGGAAATAAAGAATAGTAACTGAAAAAAATTAATATTTTACCTGTTGAATTCTAGAAGGACAGGGCCCCCTTCGGCAAAAAAATGCAATTCTCATTGGATATCTAATAGGACTATTGCAATTGCAACAGCTTTGGCGACAAGCTTAACTGTAACTTAACTTGATAGTACAATCACACAAACCTTAACTTTTGCCAAATGCAAGAAAGCCTAACTGAGACTGGCATGAGTTAACCTTTTGCGGAGAAATTTGCAGTCACACTATGTATATTATATCTTTGTCCACTAATAGGTCTCATTACATTAATAAGAATGAATCATAAAAAGCATACCTTCTTTGGGCTCTGTAACACCTTCCGTCTCAAGCTATCAGAAGACTTTTTAGCACTCTTTGAATTCTTTGATTTAAAAATTCGCCTTTTCTCTGGCACAGGCTGAGCAATAGCCGTCGGTCCATCATCCTGAGAATCATGCGAGTCTTCAGACATAACACTCTGCGAGTCAGACTCCAAGTCAAAATCCATCTCCTCAGAAGCACTCGTAGCACTGGACTTAGTCACAGAGAGTTTGTCGGTGTCTTGACTCCCCACAGGGGTGGTGTCCATTGGCACAAAATGGTTCTCCTCCTCTTCCTCTTCCTGTTGTCTCAAACAGGGAGGAGACGCTTCAGGAGAGTCGTTGATGACGTGAACCGGCTCGAGGGTCGGAGGTTCGAGGTCCAGGTTTGGAGGATCGCTTGCTACCTGAGACTCCTCTTTAGCTTCCTCTGGAGCTTTGACCTCCGTCTTAGGCTGGGCTGGCTGACCCCGAGATTTGAATATCCTATAGGAACGTTTTGAAGTCACTGTTACGGGTTTCTTGTCCTCCCTTTTCACCTCAATTTCTTTCACGGTAGTTTCCGTGACAGATGATTGGGAAGATTCAGACACAAAAGAGTCTTGTGAGCTGGTAGGCACAGATTCTGAGGATGAGATTTTTAAATGTGAAGATCTAAATATCTTATTTCTTACTTGCACTATGGAAGTACTATTGCTATGAGCTCTGGCCTGCATCCGTGAACTGTACGTTATTGGTTGCGTGGGCCATGTTTTAGTCTTTTCTGGTTGACTCTCTGAGCCAAAGTCAAAGTCACTACTCTTTTCAGTATTTGACGATTCCGCTGGAGAATCAGAAACTTCTTCCACCTCCTCTTCTTCTTCTTCCTCTTCCGTTGTCATTACATCTATCTTTATTGGTCTGTCAGCTTTACTCAAAGCTTTGCTAGGATTTCCAAAATATTTGTGTTGAACAGTTGGTTTCGTTTCCTTCTCAACTCCTTTTGGCTTACAAACAACAATTAACGTAGTACCCTTATTTCCTTTCACCTGGGCTTTGGAAATAACAGTACTGTTACAGAGGCCACCGATGGCATCTGGATTTTTACCTTCAGTTTTTTCCACATACATTCTCTTGTATTCCAGCAGTAACTTTGGATCAGAGTAACGGGAGGCCCGTCTTGGACTATGTGGCCCTCGGGTGATGGCAGTTGGCATACTGCTGCTCGAACTGGGAGTGGAGATTGTTGAACTTGCTGGAGAGGATTCTTGTGAGGTACTGGACGAAGGACGATTACTGCCGTACGTCTTGACGGGCTGCCTCTTGAATGTCATCTCCTCATCAGAAGAGTCATCAGCTTTCTTGCCTTCCTTCTTCATAAACTGAGGCATTTTGAAGTTAAAACTGACCTCATCATCATCATCATCCTCTTCATTGTTATCATTGAAATAGTCATCATCGTCTTCTTCTTGAGCGGAATGTGCTATAGCCCTTTGATCACCATCCTCTTCGTCCTCAGAACCAAAACCAAAATCAACTACTTGCTTCATATCTGTCTTTTCTGCAACCAGTTTCTTCTTAGTTTCGGCCGGGTTTGCAAAAGGCATTCGAGTGTATGTTTTCTTGGGCATAGCAATGTTAGGTTTGAAGCTTGGTTCCTCAGCTTCGGGGGCTTCATATCTCTCCTCACTTTCATCTTGTTCCTCTTCTAAAGGTCCATCGTCAGCTGCTGACGGGTCATTCAACGAGCTTCGAGTTGCTATACGAGTGCCAGGAAGCCTCGGAGCAAACTGAGGCTTTCCCAGAACTACATGTTTCTTTACTGGGCTTCGTCTCTTCTCCATATCCTGATCGAAGCTGAAAGGGTCTGCTGACACTTCTGGTTCCACTTCCAATCTTGGTTTCTTGGCTTGGGAGAGCTCTCCTTTCATTCTCTGACTCTCCCGAAGTGCTTTGAAATTTGTCTTCCCCCATTTTGTGTGTGCAGTGGCTGGTTTGATGGGTGGTTTGTTGCTTACTATTTCGTCAAAGGCTCTACTTGCGGAACTTTCTTTTGCACGACTATACGTCTTGCCGCCAAAACGTTGAGCAGTGCTGCTACTCATTGTTACCTGAAATTCAAATATCAATCTGTAAGTATTTTGAAATGGTACATAGAAAAGCAAAGAGCCATTGGCTCTGTAGTTCATCAGGCATTTCAACATATTTGGTAACATGTACGCATCAAATGAATTTTCCCATCTGGCAATGACTCTTTTACAGAAGATTTAAACTTTGTTTTGCTTTTTTTGTTTCCAAAATTAAACATTCAATTAGCTTTCTAAAGCATGAGCCCGATGGCCCTCATTAACGGCCAAAGAGAGACCGAGACTACAATTTATTATCCACATTGGCTCAATAGTCTGTTTAAAGACTTCAGCTGTCTTGACCTTGTCATTATTGCGAAGATGAAAATAGGTTTTAGGGCCCTGTTAACCTTATAAGGAGTCAAAGTCACAATATCTCCAATTTAGAATCCTCATTGGCTTAAGAATGTGTAAACATAAATAAAGCTTTCAAGGCCTTTCTTTTTCTAAAGTGTGTGGTTGTTTTGGCCTTTAGGGGAAACTGCAAAATCACAAATTATGTATATTCATATTTATATCATAATCATATTCCAAATTGACCAAGGTACCTGAAGTGAACACAATATTTCAACTTTCGTTAGAGCGTTTAAAAAGTGAAAAGCTAACTTATAGAGAGGCGCCAACATAAAACCATAAGCCCATCGCAAACAAATGGTTTTAAATATTTGATATCTTTCATCATAACATAACCATTTGCATCATATAAGACAGATAAACTTTTAACATTGGTCTATTGATGTAATACAATGGCCCCAATCCCCAAAAAATAGAGCTTTTACTCTGTAGTTCATTGGGTTTAAACAATAAATTACATAAGGAGCAACAGGGGTACCATTTGTAGGGTCACAGGTTCACCAAAATAAACCTAATATGTGCTAACTGTTATCTCTAATGTTACAGAGGATGAAATATTTAATCAAAAGAATTATGACATGTTAAACAACTTTTCTTATTTTGTTAACAAAAATATCAACAACATCTGTCTGAAAAGGTATGTCTTTTCTATTAACTTAAATGTAGAGAGTAACACTAAATTCATTTGAGATCTTGTCTAAAACTGACTTACATTGAATTGATTTCAATCATGGCGTGCAATGTAATTGTCATCCATTATTGAAAAATACTGTTACCAATTTTTATCATTATGTTATAAATTTTCTTTAAGGATACGAGGGTAAATAAAAAAAGTTCGTAGGATAGGCATGATATAAAAATCTGCTACTTCCAAATTATGCATAAACTTGGAAAACAATCTTTTCTGAATCTAGTGACAAAATATTGCAACAATACGAGAATAGTCTCCGAGATGCCAAATCCCAAAGTGCAGAGGGGTGAAGTAAATGGAAAAATGAATGATATTAAAAAGCATTCAGCCATCAAGTATTTGTTAAGGAACGGAATGACTGCACAGGAATTCCAAGAAGACATGGCAGATACATTGGATGATGACTCCACTGCATGCTCTATAGTTGCCAAGTGGGTTGCTGACAGACATGTGAGCATCTAAGAGCTGAGACACAGATCATTAGTTTTGAGTCGGTTACTCGGTATACAAAACACTAACAGATGTTCTTTACATGACCAAGCTCTCTACAAGATGGGTGCTAAGAATGTTAACTACTGACCAAAATGATATACGCCTAGATATTTCAAAGCAACTTTTGGCTCGAATCGGAGGAGAGAGGGATAATTTTTGGAAACAAATAGTGACCCAGGATGAAACTGGGTACATCACTATGACCCTGAAACTAAAAACCAAAGCAAACAGTGGAAGCATGCTAATTCCCCACCCCCAAAAAAGTTCAAGCAAGTTTCATCTGCTGGAAAGGTGATAGCATGGGTTTAGGAAAGGTAGGGGCCATGGGCCATTTAGCACATTATATGAAAAAATTGCCCATTCAAGTTAGAAATGTTACCATTGCTACTCAGGGGAATGGCTCATTCAAATCTCTGAAAAAGACTAAAAGCTCTATAAATGGCCCATTCTCGTAGGTGTCTTTCCCATTCACTGTCAGATATCCTCGTTAATTTTGGAATAGCCAGGGCATCTTCATAATAGATTACTTAGAGAAATTCCAAACTACCAACAGGGCATATTATGTTTATGAATTGAGGTAATTAGGGGCAGCCATCGAGGCAAAGGGGCGAGGGAAGCTCAGTGCAGGAGTGCTGCTCCTTCAGGATAATGCTCCTGTCCACACTGAACATGTAGCTGTCACTGTCACGAATTAATGGGCCTTGGAAATTTTTCTACATCCACCCTACTCCCAAGGTTTGGCACCATTGGACCTCTTCCTCTTCACTAATCTGAAGAACCATTGCCATGGATCTGTTTTTGCTGATAACAACAGTCTGATTGCTGCTGTGGAGAGATTTCTTGAGCCAGGATGAGGAGTTCTACAAGAATGGCAACAATGAACAACACTTGTGCAAATGTATTGATGTCAGTGGAGACTATGTTGAAAAATAGAGAAGAAAAAAGGGATACAATGATATTTTTTTCTATGCCATTTTATGAACTTTTTTATTTACCCTGTATACAAATGCACCATTAGTTCAAACCTTTCGACAGAACATTATTTTTTTGCTAGTATTGCAAACACTAAAGAACTATATAATGTACCAATACATCATTATAACATCACCTCTCTGAATAAGTTTATTTTAAAAAAAAGGTAAGCCTTAGGCTCATAAAATCTTCTTGAGTGTTAATCTTATCAAACAGTAGATACATTTTGTCATCACATTTAACATAATAAGTAATGGGGTGAGGTGCATATATTAAAATCTATGCATTATGCAAGAAAAACTCAGTAAATACATCCATATACGTATCTCGAACTACTGCACCGAAACCACAGTAAGTAAGCGCAACTCCGTTTGACCTACATGAATATTGTTGTTGAATATGTAACCGGAAATAAAGTGTTTAAGGCGACACAGACGAAATGTTATCCACACAATCGCCACATACATCCAATATGTCAATATATCGACGTTTAATAGCGAATAAGGAGATGGGCAAGCGTTATTATTAGCAATCGATAGGTTGTTTACAACTTCGAAACCGCAGTATTCAACGCAAACAGGTTTCCGCCTCGGACTGTTTTGGGTAAATATGCCTGCAAGAAAGACATAATCTAACATAAAAACAGCGTAAATGAATTACTTATAGACTCTATCAAGAGTTCAGGATCGTGTTGGTGGCTTGTTTCACATGGATCTTCTATATATTTGAGAGTATTTGGGCGTAAATACAGCAAAGGTTCACGTTGAGCGCCATTTTCCTTTATAAAAGGGGAATTGACAAAGGACGCAGGCGCAGTAGCGCATGTGAAAGTTGGGTCAACAACAACTCTGAAGGCTTCGTTTCGTATTATTTCTAAGGGACATAATTTGTTTTGACGTGAAAATAATTTGGAGTTGCATCCCTTAGAAATATTTTATGCCCGCACCTGTTCATTTTATTAAACTTCCAAAGCCAAAAATGGTGTTTTATGCAATATTTTACACATCACTTTTTTATTGAAAATTCTAACTTTGACAGAAGATTGTTGAATATAATTTATACCTGATTTCAGAAAGTTATATTGACAAAGAGTCACAATACGAAAATAAAACTATCTAAATACATTAAGACGTGAACTCTAGCCGATGTATAAGTTAATTGTCTCCCCTCGATCATAGGACGAATCTTCAATAAGCGTGCACTCTACCACTAAACATTGTAGTTACGTCCCTTTGACCACAAGGCAATGCTCAACCTACATTGATGAACTGTCATTTTGGTGATGAACTTATCATTTCATTTTCACAGAAGATTATCATTTGGGTAGTTTTCGTTTTAATGTCATTTGAGTCATATTCTTATTTATTGAGAATTTTCAAATGAGTGAAGCAATTTATAAATGTCTTGGACTTTATTTTGCAATATTGTAACTATTTCAAAAAGTGATTTTAGAACAGCCGTTTTTTAAGTTTTGCTGACGCTGGTTATCAGCAGTTGATCATTTAGCTCGGTTGGCAAACAAATAAAGTGCACCTCATTTGTGTCACAACGCGAGTGTGATATACCGAAAAATCTAGTAATTGCATCACCAATACTTTTGACAGGCGCAATCCTCATTAATTCATTGGCTTTTTATGTTCTTTCTGTATTTGAAGAAGGTAAGCATGAGCTTATTTCATTGCATTTTCAGCTGGGAAATTTCATGTGTTTTATGTCACGGCTTTTGCATATGACATGGTAAACCCAGGGCTTGGATGCATGCAAAGTTCTGTAAATGGTTGCAAAGGGAAAGCTTGATATGAATGATGAACTATTTGCCATCATGCATCCAAATTTGCCTTGCAAAAGTGAGCCATTGATTTTAATGACACAATGTTGATATTTTCTAAAATAAAACTCCTTAAATTAATGTCTTTGTAATATCATAATTTTTTACATGTGTATCCAAAACAATGGAGCCATTGAGTAACCCTGAGTCTTGATGGTGTACAAAAATAGTTTATTTCAAAGAATTATACAAAAATTCCAAATATTGAAAGTGCAGACACTCATTGAGAAGACAAAATCAACAAAACATACATGTCTGTCTGAATCATTCATCTCATAACTACGGCTAATCCAAAGGTTTAAATTGCAGAGGTAAAATCCAGTTAAATATGAATATTCATAAATATCAAGAATCTTTAACATAAATGATATTGGTTACAGTATATTTTGTGTGAAGAACACATAATCTAACTACAGAAAGCTTAAGTGATAAAGAACATGTAAATTGCTTTTATATACTATCAAAATAATTAAAAGTAAGAATCTATCTTCATAATACGTGGTAAAGGTTTTGAATTTTGAAGTACATTGATTACCATTCAGTTTGTTCAACAATATTTAATGTGTAGGTAAGCCTCATTTATCATGGGATTTTGATCAACCAATGATCAACATCAGATAAAAAATGACTCTTACGACCTCTAATAAATTGTTGAACTACCATTCAGTAATTCTCTCCCTACAAAAGTAGCTCTGTCCTAAATTCCTATACAACCTCTGTCTTAATACGAAGGTTCCTTGGCCTAGAAATATGGAATGCTGATTGGATACAATCAAAGTTAGTTGTGCAGTCAGTGACGCCGTTTCAAAAGTTATCATTTAAATCACCTAAGTTATTTCCGTAAGCTTCCCAAAAGCTTAATTTTATTCGAATATGCACCTTGCACTTTGAGTCGTCTTTACAGAACACAAGTGTTTCATTTTGTGACTGTATCGTTGTGACAACAAATATGTTATTCATGCATTCGTTGTTTTCATTGGCTGAAATATTGCCAGGTAATTTAAGTTGCAATATTGCGCCGGTAGGGGAAACTGACGGAAGCTCGAGAAACCTTAGTATTAATACAGAGGTTGTATAGGAATTTATGATGGAGCTACCTCTGTTGGGAGAGAATGCCATTCAGTGTGATAAAACCAGTCACTGTAATTTACAGATTCAGTAAAAACACTCACACACAAATTTTACAAATATAAAATAAACAAACAACTTTCATCCATATAATAAAGTAATGAAGCTTCAGATAGATTGAGGCACCAATACACCAACCTAAAGAAAAATAGATTCTATAGAATTTCACTCAAAATCTCATCAATACAGGCAAGTGCTTGACAGATTAAATGATTCATATCAAAAGTAAGTTAACAGGCATAAGACTGTAACAGAAAAAGAGAAATTGGATTCTATTCTATTCAAATACTTTAACAAATTGAATCTCCTTTCTCTGATTATATTAGTTTTGAAAACAGGTCACACAATGAAAAACCTCACAACCAATTTTGGTGTATAGCCTTATAAAATGTGAACAATTAAACTCCATAGTTGAAAAAAGTAAATGCAATGATTAAGAAATGTCTTTAAAGCAAATTTGAGAATACATGACAGATTATAACTTGAATATATACAAAAAAAACTGCTCTTCCAAGCACCTCCATAAAATGGACACCTGCTCATTGCAGTCTCTTTAATCCCTCCTGAGTATGACTCAACACACATAGACCTCTATAACACAGCCACCTGTAGACAGCGGCCAGTTTTGTCAGTCTTTTAGGTGGCTGTTATACATAGGCTTGTGTTTTGATAAGTTCTACTTTCAATGACTAATGATTCTTTTGGCTACTGTCTACGTGGGACTTTAAGATGTCAACAATAATCAACAAGAGCAAAAAATTACATACAGTAGGGTTAGTATTTTCCATGATGACGGTAAAGGTGGTTATGCAGAGCATGACTCACAGATAATAAACTAATACTTAAAACTTAACTTAATTTTAAACATGGGACCATTAAATGGGCAGTAGCAAATTTTTTGAGAGATTTATTTCTTCTTATTTACACATTTAATCATTATAGGACGCCAAATGTATAAACTTCTGAAGGTCAAGACATCTCATTACTCAACCACTCATTCCTAGTTGTAGAGGAAGTAATGAAGTAATAGTGTTTCAAGCAAAATCCACTGGGGGCCATTTTTGTGAACACCTTTTAATCATTTGAGGTAGTGAAATCTATATGCATAGCTTAATCCATTCTACTGGGTACGTTTGAAAACTGCTTATTTTGAAAAAAACCCATCGTCTTGCAATTGGAAAAATTTATTTTTGTTTTTGTGAGATCACTTTAATAAATTATTTGTCTTAAAAAACGTGTTACAGCCCCTTTAACAACAAACAAACAAAAAACAAACTTTTCATGGCAATTTTTTCTGAGGTTTGTGAAAGAAATGGTCAGTTAATAATAAGTGTTATAAGTTTAAGTGTCTGAAATTGTTTGCCAAGATATAAATGCATCAATTGTTAGAAAACACTTTCATCTTTAACATAATAATTATTTTTTTTGGTATCAGATATGATTTTCATTCAGGAAAAGTTTATATAATTTAGTTTCAAAGATACCAGCCCATTGTATTGATGAAAGCCACTGAATACGATGCTTCAGATGGATTTCCCTTAATGAGGCAGAGCTAAATAACATGCATTCTCAAGCCTCAGAAAAGAAATGTAGCGAAAGCAACCACAAGTACAAACAAAGAATCAAGTAAACTACAAAACCTTGCACAGGAAAATAGTAACCACTCTTTATTAAGGCTTGGAATCACTATAAAAAATAAAAAGCACTTTCTGCTTACTTAAAGGTCAAATAAATTTGTGAAATATTATTGAGATTTTTTCTGCCATTTTGATTTTTATCTTTACTACTTACTACCTATATCGCCAGTATATATGAAATACAGACTTAATATACTCTCATGATCTTCACCCATAATGACATCTTCCTTAAATATTGCCTTAAAATAGCAAAAACAGAAAGAAAATGTAACTAAATCCCACAGTGCAATTAAAATAAATGTAAAACTCCATCCTCTTCAAATCCAATGTACAAACATACGTCACACACTCTTAAATGGTGAGGGATTCTAAAGGTGCTCCTTCAATGTTGGAGAATATGTGTATGAAATAGCAATCGTCATTTACGAGACCACTCTTATTCATAACAGAAAAGTGTGTAATCATCTCCACTGCTTAGCTATAAATGCTTCCTCGCGGAAACCCAATTTACGGTAAAATTTTTATAAAAAAATTTGAAAAAGGGGGTGGAGAGTAAGCTTTTAACATGTCTCACCAAAGAGTTGATTTGATGTTCTCTAACCAAAACCACGATAACTTAAGTATATTTTACTCTCCAGCAAATTTTGGCCAAAAATACAAAATCCCTTGCAAGGCATTTGTCTTGCCAGTTTCCATCATTTTCTAATTAAGGCTTGCTACACACTGCATTTTGTCATCTTTTCTGCATCAACTCTTCAATTCACTGTATCTGAACTTAATAGTTCAATAAAAAATAACCAAAATTATTACTAGTTACTGATTATGGTGCTTCACTCATACCATAAATTTTGGGGCAATCAAGCAAGGCTTCATATAGCAAGGATAGACACAAATGATTCATGCCTTGTAGAGGAAGTATCTGAAGAGAAATTTGAGTTCACAGAACTATCATTAGCTATTGGAAAAGCAACCAAGAATTCTCTACAAGACAAGTGTTACTGGTAATATGATACATATTGGAAAATATTCACATCAGGTTCACATGACAGTATTAAGAGATCAATTCTTGAGAAAAGTTAACTACTTCATCTAGCATATAACAAGTTGTTACTGAGACATTTTTTAAATGAGAAATATGCCCTTCATTTGATAATAACAGCACCCCAAGAGATCAGCTGCCCATATAAGGTTATCATCTTGATTAAATGACTACTTTTCGTCATTTCTGGGGCCAAATGGAGAAGTTGGTGGATCAATAATTGATGAACTGCTGAGTCAGCAAATGTTGATTGAGCAAGGAGAAGGAAGCTGAAGATTGTTCTAAGCTCTAACCTGTGGATCAACAAAAGCATTTATAAAACTTCCATGCTGCTCTGATCAGGCCAATTTCAAATCTTTTTCGTATAAATGAAATGTTCATAATATCTAGCAAGAAAAACTCCTGTCAGCTCGAATGAAATTGCCAAAGCTGTCAAGCAAGGCTGACATTATCTCAAAATTGCTTACACTTAGTAATTATTTCTTGTCGTTAACTAGAGATTATTAGTTTCTCACTTTATCTGTCTTACTACTCTGCTTCGTTGTTGCATCCGCTGCTGCTGCTACTGTAGAGCTGTCCACAAAGATGTTGGGAATGCTGTTACCGAAATAGATCTTGGAGTTAGCAGTTAAAGCCTGGTATTTCACTGATTCAAGAAACTCTGGGGTGAGTTTTATCTGAAAATATAAATAAAATCACATGAAATCAATAAGAGATGAGAAAATTTATGTCTGTTAACATGGATAAGAGATAACATAATACAATCAATACAGTACAAGAACTTTGATAGACATCGTGAAGTTGTTGAAATAAGCTACCCTATTAGATTCAGCCTCCTTCTGAGCCTTGTAAAACTCTGCATCAGCTTTTGCCTTTTCACGAGCAAGATGTGTCAAATCTGTAACAAATAAATAATTTCAAATAAATAATGGTTTTGATCAACTCCTAAGGATATGGCATCAATGTCACTACCCACATGGCATGACATCCCTTCTGTTGCCAGTTTCAGTATCTCGAATGATAGAGCTTTGACAACATATTCTCGTTTGATAATCCTCATACTAGATCAGATATCTTTTATCTACCAATGCAGGTCTCTTCGAAAATTTTACCAGAAAATACCTAAATATAGCATTTAGTTTTGGGACTTTAACAAACCACTGTGTTGCAACATATTGTGATACATTCAATTCAAATTTTTGGGCATTTCAAGAGAGAACATTTCAAGGTTACCTTCTATTTCGGACATCTTTTTCTCAGACTCCTTTTCCATGACCTTCTGTTCCCACTGGATCTTTGCTACGAAAGCAATTTTCTCAGCCTCTGCACAATTGAAATAATTTGATAAAACATCATCAAATATTAAATATCCATCAAGAGAATCTAAACAAAAGTGTTAAAATAGGAACAAAATCTCAACGTCTGCAAAAATAAAAGAATTGAAATGCTAGCTGACTAATAGAGGGATTATAAAGAATAGTGGTGTAACGATTCATCGATAGTATCGATGTTTGCATCGTCTACTACGCGATACGAGTGCATCGATACAAGTGCATTTCAACAATATATCAGGATATCTATATCATGAGGGTCCACAATACATTGACGTACAGACAATATATCCCGATACTGTCAACATAATTTGTTTCAAACAAATAACTATACAAGCTAAAAAGGTTTTTCTTCTATTTCAGAGATAACAGTGATTAGAACAGAAACAGAAAGAGAAATTATATGATATTTCTGATATTTTATGTGTAATTTCACAGTCACTCTAATTTTGTAATTTCCCTTAATGTAATATCTATGACAATTTGTTCTAACTATAGTTCTTTCATAAACTGTAAAGAATCCGGATACGTATTGTATCGCAACCACTGTATCGTGATGATAATCGTCTCGCAGGTTCATTGGCAATAATTCCATGATATATCGTCTCGCCTAATAAAACTAGAATTTCGATATATCGTCTCGCCACTAAGGCCAGGATACACAATAAAGAATAGAAAAAAATAAATGAATGAATACATCTTTTTATTTTAACTCACCAATAATAGCCTTCTTCCTCTCGGTTTCCGCCTCCTTCTCTACGACCTTCTGTCTCTGTATACTGATCAACAGCTTCGTCTTCTCCGCCTCCCTGCACACAGACATTGCAACATTTTATCTAAATTGAGAGAGAGAGATGCTCTATTCTCTCAGTGAAACAGACCTATCTGGTGGTAATAACTTTTATCGTCACTTCTACTGATACAATAAATCTTATTGTCATACTATTCAGAACAATGCTACGATGTTACTTTTAATTCAGGTAACAGTTTTCTTAGTCTGCAACTACACTGTTGAAGGAGATAAATTACAACTACAAGTCATATAATAAATAGAATATCTGTCTGCCCTTGACAAATAGCATGTTTTACCTCATCAGGTGAGATACAAAAATTAATTTTTCAATCATGGCTGCATCACTCATGAAATTCCTATTTTTCTACCTCCCTCAATGAGATCAACGTGGATAACAATAATCATCTACCTTATATTATCAATTATGCCAATCTAATCAGAGTTGATATTTTTCATTCCAAGAAATGCCCAAGGAAACAATATCATTTTGACATGATTCACATAATCATTAACAGTGATATAACATCATGTAGCACTCTAAATGCAGTAATGGTAGTAGCATAGTCCTGCTTCATGACTGTGTATTAAATAGTAGCCTTAATTACAGTCTAAGTCCTCATTCAGCAAGTCTAGATTGACTGCATACACATGAAATGAAGAGCCAAGAAAAGAATATTATGAATGAAGGAACAGTAAATTATTGAAACATTTCATAGACTAAATTTTAGTCTAGTAGTAGCAAGCCTATGCTAAGTAGACTTTAGCGATATTTTCCTCAAACTCATGACCTCAGCAAAAATGAAGAAGATGAACATTATAATGTCTATGTTCTGTTATATTTACCTCACTCACACTTAAACATCACTATATATTCTTTTGCTAAAGAAGTTGGCGCGAATCAGAAAACTAGAAATGTTGACTCACATTGATTCATAGTTTTTCCTAATGGTTTCCGGGATCTTCGGTTTCGTGACCCGTACGGCCTGCACAGTGAGACCAGGAGCGAGAGTGTTGAGATCCATCTGGAGGGCCTTCTTCAGGTTCTCATCTATCTGGTCTGAAAATTAATATTTAAATGAGCTGTTTTGTATTCCTGCATTGATAGCTTATGTGCATAAACAGAAGTATCACTAAAATACTTGATGGAAAAGATGTAAGGCACATGAAAACCTGCGATTAGATGCAAGGCTGCATGAAAATATTTATCAAATGTTTCTTTCTCCCTAACAAATTATGCAGATGGGACCTAATTTTATTTCTGTCACCTTGTTCACAGTCCATTCCTAATCAACTGTGCTGTTCATGTTTAGTGAGAATGCTAAAATGTACTAAAGAAATGATTTGTTGCGAATGTTTTTTATGATTTGCTGTACTTAAAAGAAAGTGGAATAAAAAATTTAAAATGATGAAAAGCATTCAAAAGTAATTTTTAACTGACAAAAAATATTGTCACTGGCAAGTGATGCGCTTAACCTCAAAAATTTTTTAATATTTTTTTATTCAGCCTAAAACATTGTGCTTGGATGATCAAACATTATGAACTTGACAGCATAAGTTCTATAATCCTGGGATATTGGCTTCAAACGTAGAGGCAAATAAATAGCGAGTGAGCAGTGACCCAAATATGATAGGTACAAGACAACTGCAAATCAAGACAGGAATAGAAAACAAATGCTTTTTTGAGATTTCACATTTAAGAATCAAACCTACCGAACAGATCGATGTAGACCTCCTGTAGGTTGTGGACACTGCAAAACTGGTTCAGTTCGTGATGTATCTTATTGTAGATCAATGTCTTGTCATAGTCAGCTGTGTAATTCTTTACTGTGTCATACACTGCGTAAAAATAGAAATGAAAGTTTTCTCAATTTGTTTTCTTCAACAAATCTGCTGAAAACATAATACTCAACTTACATTCATATCAGTTATTCAGGTCAAGTATTGTCCAAAGCATGTTTCAGTTTTTAGTTGTCATGAAATTATCATGAATATTATCAAAACAATTTAAGAAAAATGCTAAACATATATTATTTACGTTAACTAATTTAAGTGCAAACATTACAATATTTACTTTGATAGATTCTTTTTAATTATGAGGCACATTGATACACATTGAATCATTTTTAATCATTTCTACTTAAAGTATTTATGTTAATTAATAGATTTTAGCGGTCATGAAAATAATGGATTTTATATTAATAAGATATAGTTTACCTGCATCTGCAGTGAGGATGTTGACAACTTCAATTCTTTCGAAATAAATTATCACACCACCGCTGAAAGAGTAAATGTCACAAAATGTCACTCGATACTTTTCAAGAAGGGGAAAGGGACCAAAACTAAACAACATTTGTATTGTAAAAGGAAGGTAATAGTCCTACCGTATTTTCTCAAGTACGACCTGGGTCTCAAACAGAAACCAAGGGATAACAGGTAGCAAAATAACAGTTGTAACAGTTAATCAACTGCTTAACTCATTCTCACTAATCATGCATGATATAGTTTCTGCTCTGAAATTTCAAAAGATGCAATGATGGGTAGATTATTTACCTGGTTCCACAGGGGACGTTCTTTACCTCGTCTGTCTGCATGGTGGTCTGTGAAAATATAAATAGAGCAAAAAGTGAGTTAAGGAGGCTCCACATTTTTTCCAAAAGAAAATAATATTTGTTTGGTTGGTAATAAAGAGGGGATTTTAGAGGGGATTTTGAAAGAAGAAAGCAATATGGTCCAATTGTTACAGAGGTAACATGGAAAAATAGGAGTTAGGTACCCTTTTAGGGAATTAATTGTATTAATTGTTGAATTATACCCAATGCTTTTAGAGTCATAGCAGCAAGGATGCAGTTATCTACTAGCACAAACCTACAGACCACAAAATATTACAACTGGGAAATTGGATCAACAGTTAAAAAGCCTTCATGTGCTAATATTTAATAGTAACATATTCAGACAAAATAATCAGAACAAATAGTACAAGTGTGTAACAAACATCCTCAAGCACTTTCAGATCAAACCTTGACCACTTATTTTGAAAAACACTTAAACTTTACAAATGTAATTTAGGTTATACATAATTTATTTTACCTGAACCGATCTGAAAGTTGTGACGACTGGAATCAGAAAATGGTATCCTGGACCACATGTTGATGTCAGTAAAGCTCCTCCCTGTTACCATGGAAATAGATGTATATGTAACATGAATCAATTCTTGAAACTTCAATTTCAATAGATTTCTGTGTTACAAATCAATGGTTTCATTGACATATTTTACACTACATTAGCTCCCAAAATAATGGTAACACAACATCACATTCATAAAATATCATTATAAATAATAAACAAAGGGGTTTAACACTATGAAGCTGATTAGTTAAATTTTTTTTTAAATGTTTGCATCTCACAATGTGTATGTTTTTATGATGTCTCAATGTAACATTTCTAAAATTCAGTGATCATAAGGAATCTACAGAGATATGAGTTTTTAATGGCAATACCAGAAATACAATGTTTCTAAATAATCCTCAATTGTCTACTATTATTTCTTAAGGCGGACAACTGTCCTTTTAGATTACTTACCCTGTAGTAAACAGCAACATGTCCTGAAAAACAAATTTCGAAAATGATTAATCTATTTCCGACAGCCTAGGTATGCGACTGAATTATAATTTTTAGAAGATTGCCTTTTCATTTGTGAAGTGAGGGATACCATACAACAGATGACACGACTCTGGCATCATTAATGAGGCAGTTTATTTGTAACTTTTCGGTGAATTTTGTTTCCATTCATCAACCATGGAATTGTCGTGTTATCCCTCCACTACTTAGACAATTTGTTAACCATCAGGCAACTTTGAGGGGATCTGAAAGTCACACCCTGACTAATTTGTGAACTCTCACAATGGAAAACATAACCCTGACTGCCATTAGTAATGAAAAAGGAACCATTTTTTACATGTTATGAATGTTACGCACATAAACTAAAGGATGGTACCAGGCCTTATGATGATTAAATGAAAAGTGTCATAACATGCAAAATCATGTCTGGAAACAAATTCTCAGAGTAGGTTTGCATCCAGGTAAAGGTAATATTTTGAAGTGTCTATTCCCTTATGGTTGATTTTCACCATGTTGACATGGATCGACATACCTTCCTCTATCTTGTGAATGGAGAAGTTGACGAAGACAGCAAGACCTAAAGCTATGACACCGAGAACTGTCACAACCTGTTGACTCATGGTGATCTGAAACAAACAAACATTATCAATCTTTAGAATTATCATTAATCATTTAAAACTGGTGCCTGCTGCTTACGATGGTTAACTGTGAAATGAGCGACTTGCCGGTTATGTACACATGTTGGCGTCCTTGGTTAGTACTGTTACTAATGAAGCATAGCCAAAGTCAAATTACATTCTATTTTCATGTCTTTACTTATGTCTTAAATATTTAACATCTACATTCATGTCGTGACTGTTGCGTGTTGTATCCAAACCAAATGATATGAATTGCCTATAGGCTAAAATGTTAAAATAAATAAGTTGATTATGACTAAAACCAAAATTCTTGTCAATTTTTGTTGTGATACTTAATATCAATAGTAGTGTATTTCAGTTCCAAACTTAATGACATCTTTTAAGTTTGGAATAAGTTTTAAATGGATAACTAACGACATTTCGCTTAAAATATCTACTTTCAGTAAATTTGACCACGACCACGCCCATTTTCCTTTCTATATATTGTAGTATAACAGGCGCATTCTCTGTTATCAAAATACAAATCTTATTAATCAAAACAATAACTAAAGTAAACACACGATCTCTTATAATCTAATATTTTAAAGAAAGACTCTTAATAGCCTTACCTTATTTTTTATTCGCCGGGCGTGTCAGTCATCTACTTTTCAATAAAGGATTTGTGAATATACTTACATTTAATACCGATATTAACAAAATACTTCTTAGTTTAGCATCATATCTTACATAAAATGAATAATTTCTACGTTTACTAACCTAACAGACACAAACACGTGTAGAAAGTTTATTTCCGTATTTGGGTGCCAGCGCCATCTATGGTGAAAAGGGAAGTAACTCTAATGAGATTTGGTTTTCTTATCGAATAATTTTTCAGTCCATGATGTTTTGAGTTCGAGTCGCAATATAAGAAATTCTCCATTTGTTTTTGGGGAAATATATTAGAAGGGAAAATACTTCTTTCAAAATAATCCGTTATCTTTCATATGTACACCATACATAAATTTTATCATTTGTTGAAAAAAATTTTGGTTTTTTTTAGCAGTTTCTGTTTGATTAAAAAAACACATTTTTGCTCATCTTCCTACGCAAAGCTTAACTATTGCCAGTCTCGAACTGTCCAGTTCGAGACTGGCAATAGTTAAGCTTTGCGTAGGAAGATGATTTTGCTAGGATCTGTAGAAGTAACTAACTTAGAAACAACATCATTGTAGAATTAACACATCGCTGGAACTTATCTCACGATGAACATAGGATTTTGACAGCATTGAAGGTTAACAACACATTTACCTTTCCATAACAGCTGAGGGATCAGATAACAGAAAGAAAGAAAAAATCAGAAATGGGCCGTTTTCAAAGGTTATAGTTTCTTCGTATGATTTTACATGATATGATATTCATGATATTCTTTATGAGACTGAAGTGATACAGACGGTAATGTTTCGTTTGTTGTAATCATGTAACATTTTGTCATCTGAATAGTCGGGGTCATTTCCATGTTTATAATATATATATTTGTCAAAGAGATATTTCATCGGAACAAATTTTCGCTAAATTTCTTATTTCGTATTCGTATCGTATTTTGATTTCATGTTAGAAAAAAATGTTCTCGTTCCAAAATTCTGTTAATCAAAATCAAAGGCGCCCTGTATAAATTGTAAATCCTAACGTGAAGTCTTCGAAGTGAAAACGTTTGAAACAAAGCTAAATTCAGACTAAGCCTGAGGGACAAAGAGACGCATGAGCCAGTATTGTTGAACAAATCTTGTTTGAGGGTCCTGTAGCATATAAAACTAACAGTATTCGACTGTGAATCCACTGACAAAGTGAACGATTAGGGCAGCAATCCCTCCACAAGTTGCCCTCATCCTTTGTTTACTCACTTTGTCTCCCCCCGACCAACTCGGTAAAACCTGAACCCAGTGTTGTTAGATATATCACGTTCATTGAGGTTTTAACCGTTTAAATCTGATGTAATGGAACACATTTTGGTTTACAATCTCACGTTTTATGGTCTTGCGGAAGAGATACGTAACAAAATATGTTTAAACAAGGATTTGTATTTGGTTTAATGTGCAAAGTCCATTACAACTAAACATATAAACAGTAAGAGATTCAAACGTTGTTTGGTATCACGTACATTTGGGTAAAATCGGATGTAATAGAATCTAACTTCGTTGAATATTACGTTTCACGGTCGTTGCAGTTGAGCCATGCACTATATTGCTTTGTTAAATATGTCAAATTCATTAAAAACAACTACACCAATAAACGGAAGGGAACTCAATGCCAATTTGTTTGTGATATACCACGTTAACCAAAGTTCATTATAGCTGTTAAACCTGGCGTAATAGAACCTAAATTCGTTTAGAATCTCACGTCTAATGTTTATTACTGAAGACCTATGTAATTGGTATATTATGTCAAGTTTATACAACTACACCAATAAACAGTAAGAGGATTTAATGTTAACTTTTTTTGTGGTATTTCACGTTTAGTTGTGGTAACTAACGTTCGTTAACGCTGTCAGGTCTAGAATAGAATAGAACCTAGCTTTGTTTGGAATCTCACGTTTAATAGTCTTTGCAGAAACTATACGTAGAAAAAGATTTTTTAATAATGACATGTTAGCTTAACGAACAAACAGTAAGAGAGTCTTTTTTTAGTATGTCAATTTCATATGTATATAAGATCTGTTAAATCTGTTCTAATTTTGTTGAATGCTCCGTTTCACGACCATTGCAATAGTTGCATGCAATGTAACCTGTTCTTAGACATGATAAATTCATCACAACCAACGGAACAATAGACAGTAACAGAAACAAAGAGCAAAATATTGTTTGGTATCTCACATTCAGTCAGGTACAAACTGTTGTACCTGATCTCATAGAACTTAGCTTTGAATAGAATATCAGGTTTATATCAGTAGAGTTATCCAATATAACACTTTGTTAAAGGCACTATCCGCATGAATTACGATATCAGAAATATTCAAATTTTGTTTACAGCAAAAAAAGTGAAAACGCCAGCTGCTTTGATGAATCAAATAACAATGCTATAACTATGTTTATGAGATCGGTTAAGTTACAAGATGGCTTTGATAAACTTGTTCTCATTTCAGATTTAAGGTAATTTCAAAAGCTGCACGCATTACTAATTCAGCCATTTTCAACTGTCCATCTTTTTTTCTCACTTTGTGTACTCCTGGCTGTTGAAAAATAATCATATTTTACAAGTCTGAAATTGTTTTGGGTACCAAAATCAATATGAAGAGACAAAATCAATCTTGTAACATTGAAAAATAAACTTGCTCCCCCAAATAGGCAACTTTGGGAGCAGAAGGGCCAAACAAGATTATAACGCAAAGTCATAACATCCAGCTTCATTGGCGTACATCTTTCTTATTTATGAAGCTCATACAATGCCCTGAGTTCCATCGAACAAAAGCCTCGTACCGTTGTAAGTTGGTTTAATCCACTGATAGTTTTATTTTGACAGGCAATGAAAGAAACTATTCCTTACTCCATGCACCGTTGTCTGGAGTGGCATCTCGTGGCTTTTATACCAGACAACAATAATTATAAGTAGTAAACAGCGCTCTCATTTTCTAATGTGATTGAGACTCGTATGACCTTTAACCCGGATCGTGTCGTTATTGCTAGATGCTAGTCATATCATTGCTTAATTTCATATAGCGAGGATTTTGTCCCTATGGAAATAAAGGTGTTGTAAGAGCATATACGCATCTATTCACAAATACGCTGCTGTAGCAAAGGGACGTTGTGTTCGAAAATATACAAACGGCTGATGACGTCAGTTGAAGGCTGTTTTTCTTCTAATAAAAATGTGCAGCGATGCTTTTCATCAGCAGGGAAATTTGTTTGGACTGAAACTTCGAGACTTTAAGAATTATTCAATCGGCGAAAAGCCTTGAGCGTTTACAATCACGATATCGATAAAATTTTATCTTTGTATTCCAATTGTGACGTCGTCGAAATGGTATAGGCCACAGTCAAAGTCGGGTTTGTCTACGTGTTCAATGAGGGTAGCCGCTAATGCCTGAAACAAGCGGCGCTAAACAATAACTTTCTCAATGAGAAGGTCCACACCTCTGATTCCATCTGTGCAAGGTTTTCTGATGCATGCGTGCGATTCCCAATGGTATCTGCCATCAATGACGCCACTTACAGATGCGTGTGGATGTGGTCTAGCAAGAAGATACAGACATTCATGCCGATCACTGTCTTTTCGATATCATGGTTGTCCAGTGGCCTCACTAAAAGTCTGAATTTGACTATTCATATTTGAAAAGCAGATTTTGTGGCGATTATCTAATGAGGCTAACCCTTACCTATGTTTGTCTATTTTTTCCGAGAAAACTGATGTTTTTTGTGTGACTTTCGGCAAAACTAATATTTTTAAAGATCGTTCATGAGTCACCATATCATTACATTCATTAACACGAAATTTCACCAAATTGTCTCATTACAAAATACAAAATTGTGGGTTCGACTCTTTGTAAGCGACGCTTAATGTGAACATTCGAGTTATAAACTTTTTGTAACTTCATTTTAAAAAGTGATACATATTTTGCTCAGTGAGTTCATGATATAATGTTTTTAAAATTAATATCAAATCAAAATTTAATGCTTTGTTGTGTTTTCGACCTTTTTTTTCTTTATCAATGTATAGACTTGACTTTTGTACACTCACATCAAGATAAGTCGTACATCAAACCTGTAACAGTCTTTGATAATATCCATTTACGGTAACAGAGAACGTATCTAATCAACGTTCTGACAAGCTTATTATGGCAAACATTAATCTTGCTCAATGGGAGATTTTATCGATTCATTCATCTTTTAGGTACGAAAACAGTAGCTTCGTGATTTCTGAATCCGGTTATATTTTCTGCTACGTGTAAATCTTGGACAATCTTTAGCCTTGTCACTTATAATTACAAAATAGACCAATTTGCAGATGACGTGAGGATGTGGTGTTCTGTAAAAGAGTCGGTGTATGGTTATATGTATGCAGACTGTGATAGACTGACTCTGAAAAATATTAACATGCCTTTTGATTATCTGAGATATTTTGTCGAAGACTGAACCGTGTCTTTGTCACCTTGGCAAGAATATAGTTAAAAATTTGGTTGTGAAAGAAAGTGACAGTTGTTCGATGAAGCGTAAAGTCTATAGATATGCTTGTTTGGAGAGTGTCAATGCGGATTATGGTCAATGGTGATTATAAACAAACATTTTCATGGGGTCAGCCATCTTGGGTTACGTGAAATTGGGATTACAAAACCAGTGGGTGTTGAATATGGAAAATATTCCGACGAGATATTTTTTAGCCTTTTGATTTATTCACGAGCGAAAGCAACACTTCACTTCAAATAACCAAAATTATCTCATAAAGATATTCAGAACTCGTGTGTGATAGAATTTTGCTGTAATTTTATGATTGTATGTAATATGTATTAGTAGATTATCTCCAGGATTTCAAAAATAATTAAATTATGACGGAGCTACATCTGTTGGGAGAGAATGCATTGATCCAAAATATTATTTCTATAATGAGTCGCTATAACTAACTGATTCAATCTGACATCAGTTTATCTTGAATTATCTGAATACTCTGAAAACTTCTGTCATCTTTGTCCAAAGGATTCTTCTTCACTTGCCTATGTGCATCCGAGAAGCTCTTACAATTTACTGACTGCTTTCTTGGGTTCTTTCTCATGGCACTATCGATTGCAATCGCTTACGTATAGCTACTCACAGCATTTAGTCGCTCATCTGGCATCTCATCCGGTACTGCTAATATTCTTTTATTGAGTTAATCTCGCTTCGTAGGTGTTTTCTTTTAAAGGATGCGACGTTAAATCCTCAGAAAACAATCAGCTTTCATATAAGCGAGCTCTTATATTAGGAAAACTTTGTAAAATATAGAAGAAACAGTAATAAAGGCATCTTTCTGATATTTATTTCATGATATTACAAAATAATAGAAAACGATCAGATTCGGGCCACCAATCACAATGCCCGCAAACAAGCGAATACTTTGATTAAATGCTGTGATGGAAGATATAATCTCAATGAAATGTATTTACAGACTGAGCAAACACAAACGACAAACACAACTTTTATATCGTTTTGACCAAAAACCTTGACGATCTAGTCGCCTTCTACGTAATATTCGTTCTAAATGTCCATTCCAAACTCAAATTCAGAAGATCTACAAAGAATTGCAGTCAACTTCGTTGTTTCTTAAAACTTTGCTGCCCTTAATCATTCTCACTCAAATATACCGAATTGTGCATAGCATACACGTGATCATTAGTACCTATATTGCATGGCTACACGGTCTTGTACGAAGGACTAGTTCTGCTGGCACTTTTAAGATGGATAATTTTAAGAAAGTACAGTGCAATATTGGATTAATAATGATAGGCATTACATGTAAAATCTTGATGGAAAGGCATACATTACAATAATAAGGTATATATAATGACCCCTAGCATACGATTCTAAGTGACATTGTGTTCTTATATTGTTACATTATCTTATAACCATTTTGAAAAAAATTCTAATTTATTTGCATCATTAATGTGTAAAATCTGGTCAGTTTGTGGACAAATGAGCATTATGCTACTTATACTTCAGCACGTTTAAATTATTGAAGAATAATGAGAATGAGAATGGAAGACAATCAAGGTTAGTACACAAACATTTTAACATAACCTAAACATTTTGAATCAGAATGTCATCAATATAGTTATTCCATTTATCCATACACTTTTTCTGAAAAGAAAAGTATTTGCACGAGTTAAATGGAAATAATATAATCTCTACGAAAATATACACCAATATATTATAATGAAATCTTGATAAAATGTACATGGTAATGTGTCAATCGACCATACAGCATAAGGATACCGTCGTCACTTTGGTTGGGGTATACCTTTGAGCATACATCATACAAACACAACCATCAGACGTCATCAACATCCCAATATTTGGCATCACAACCAACACACTTTCTTGCAGTAGCATTTTAGCTTAATGACACATGTTTGCAGTAGTGTAAATTGCAGTTCACGGCATTTAACGAAATGCTTACATCAAAATAACCCATCTAGGAAGACACGTAGTGAGTACTTCCGGTAAGGGAAATAACCCAAGTCTATCACTGCAGGCGAAGTGCCGATGTGTTTTGAAAACAAAATCATCATCCTGTGTTATTTTGTAGTCTTCACTCCATGGTGTCAGCTGCTAACAACAGTCTTCAGCTCTTGACTTCTTTTAGTTTGCGTCCCGTGGCGTGCATCTCGTCACGTGACGTCCTTGTCACGTGATTCATACAACAGGTGCGTGGTTATTCATACATCTGGTACAACGATGTCTTGGTCTAATAACCTAAAAAAGTGATAAAATAGGTAGGCATTAGAATCACTACGCACGAGTGAATATCTAAAATATTTATTATTTTGTGAGTTTGTCACCTTAATGCTTTTCCCTTATCAGAAGCATAATGTCATAATATCAAAGGATTTAAACATATCGCTTCTTAAACATTAAATGGTTCTCAAAACAAAAATGGATAAAAATGAATATAAATATTAAAATAAAAAGATGATATTTCCACCCACAAACTGATGTTATTTGAATACTGATCATAAGGAGGTGAGGTGATTTGGGGTTTAACGCCGCTTTCAAGAGTATCACGCATATATCAAGGCTACTATCTAATGTTGCGTAAGGGAGAATGCCCGTGACACCATTGTGGCTATGTATTGCGTTGATTCCTGCGCGCATTTGCTGGAACTAGCAAACCATGGGTGGGTGCTTCGCTGAAATTGAGTGTAGTTTTGCGCACTCAAGCCTAACTACAAGTAGAACGGTTCTCTACTGCAAAAAAAGTTGCCGTACCCCGGACCTCTTGATCCGAAGCCGAACGGTCATTAGGATGTTTTCCCAATAACAGGTTAAACGCACTAGTGCACACCACTATTTCGTTAACACAACGAATGCACAGATTCTGCATGTCTCTCGATATTATTCAAGATCTTCACTCAAGTAATCTACCTCGTAAGTTATTTAACGAATATTTACGTATTCAATTAGTAAAGTTGATTTTTAAAGACCGGAAGTATTTAATGTTACGTTACAATAAATCCGCGTGAACTACGATATCGGAAATATTAAGATTTTGCTTATAACCAAAAAAGCGGAAACGGCAGCCGCTTTGGTCAATCTAATAGCAATGCTAATGCTGTGTTATTAAATCGGTTTATTTACAACATTGCTTTCATAAAACATATTACATGATTTAGTCTCGGTTCAGAGTTTAGGTAAATTCAACAGCTGCACATAATAATAATAATAATAATAATAATGAGTATTTATAAAGCGCTCTATCCATCACAAGGTGCATGCTCAAAGCGCATATACATGTTAGAATAAAGGGTAATGATGTGAAGTATTGGCATGAATAAAATCAAAGAGAAAAGTATGAGTTATAACATATGAATAAATATAGTACACAAAGTCAGATAATTCCGTCAGTGGGAAAAATCTAGGAATAATAGCTTGAAAAAAGATAGGTTTTGAGTTTTGATTTAAAAACAGTCAATGAAGGCGATATCTTGAGGACATGAGGAAGTTGATTCCAAAGTCGGGGAGCAGCATAACTGAATGATTTCTGTCCATAACTGGTATGATTAGAGCTTGGTATCTTGAGAAAGTTCAAATTCTGTGAACGAAGAGTTTTTGCAGGGATGTAGTCATTTAACATAATAGTTTAATAATAGTTCAGCCGCGTTCAACTGTCTATGAGATATCCGTTTTGTGCACAGCTAACCTTAGATTTTTATATGTCCAAGCCGACAGCGGCTGTCAAAATTTTTTCATTGTTGATTGCAGGTCAATTGTAAAGAATTTTAAGTATTTCATTGCATCGATAGAAACTTTAAGTGAATGCATAAGTCCTCGTAAACCTTAAAATAGCCAATTTAAACCGTAAAAGCGTGCATTAGTGCCTTTAAGGTTATGTCAATATAATAATGATATTTTATTGATTCAGACACTACAAAATTGTCGCAATATTTGTAGTTTATTGATCATTTCATACTTTACATCATATTACCTTGATTTTGTATGCATTTCCTCACAAAAATGCAAATTTCGACATTCAAACGATTTTAGAATGTTTTAAGCTAATGGGATGGCCTTTCAGTAAGCAAAATTTTCGTCAGTTTTGCAACCCATGAATGACGATGCCTTTTGACAAAAAGGAAATATGAGGAGTAAATTGACTAAAAGCGTGAAGAATTTTTTTAGAATGGCAAGGAATGCAAGAGTTATTCGACAAAACGCCCTTTTGTTTGATGAACGGGCCTTGCGCATAGCTCAACACTACAGCCTCTGTATTCCGTGCTTGTAGTTTACTATCGTTGAACACCTTCGTCAAAGAACACAGACACGTTTGTTCAATTCCAAACTTCAATTGTAAAGATTTCTCTCAATAAGAAATGCTTTCATACATGTTAAATAAGTTTTGATTGCAAAACGGGACAGTTAATTTGATGTTGGTGTATGAGTGTGATATTGTGGGTTGAGCCTTTCCTTGGTAAAAATCATTGCAGATATGTTGAAATCCCTTACCTGTCTTTTTATGCAGAACGATATTTATTCAATATTCTTTTAGAAAAGCTTTTTATCTAGAAGCACGACTTTGGAAAGGAAAGAAAACAGGAATTATTAATTGAAATAAAATAATATTTTTTTAGAAAATTTAATTTAAGTGTACTTAATCAGGGAATCATTTCTTTTTATATTTTTTAGATACGAAATGTATAACCACAAACATTCTTCTTGATTAAGACTCGGTGCAGAAAGGCCAGTTACATATTCTAAATCCCTCCCCATTAGAATTGAATTGGTGTATAGAGACGCCACGTGGTAAAGCCTTGTGCAATAACCAAGTATATAAGTAAGTAATATGTATAAGTATATAATATGTTCTTTGTCATAGACGTCATGTTATTTACTATTGAACCGGACCTAACCATACATCGAGGAAGCATGTGAATAAAGTATAATGTATATCACAACCCAAAGAGGTAAGCTATACAAATACAGGAAGACGGTTGCCACTTAGTCCCCAAAGTGAGGCCCCTCTTTCTCCCAGGGTGTATTATTACAGGGTTATCTGGGGGGAAAATGGGAGGGAAACTTTTGTTCAGGACACCCCTGACGTCACAACTGCAATCTGTCAATACAAAGGGAAAGGTGCTTACAATGGACCATTATATCCAAAGACCAATTACCTATCCACAGCGAGTTCAATTTAAAGAAAGAAAGTTGAGATGTCTGTTACTCATCGTTATAATTCGCAAGTATGAATTAAGGGGGATTAAGGTTGTCGGGCAGGTACAAAGTAAAAATATTCTTTTATGGCCACTGTTAAGAAATTTTCCATTTTTACTACTTGAAGAAATGCTTAAAATGCTTCTTATGCAAAATGTATGAAGACACTTATATGTAACTTATCATTCATTCTTCTTTTCCAGACAAAAGCATTTGCCGTACAAGTCGTATTTCCATCTCATACCGTCGTCTTTGATAATACAGACATTTTCTTAACCCTAGTCTCTAAAACCAGAATTATTTCAAAGTGCATTTTGCAGGTCAATAGGCCACGACGTCGATAGTGTAAGTGAAATTATTGAGACGCATTTTGTTTCAGTGATTGATTTATGTTTTGTACATAAGAAAATGTAAACACACTCCCCTATAAGAAAGGCCCAAGTAGATTTATGGGGAGCGGAGCGTTCATGGTCTACCCCCCACCTCGCTTTACGACCTGGGTTACAAGCAAACCTACAGTAAATATGACCAAGGTTAAATATATGCCTGTAGAATGATTTTTTAAATGCCAATGAAAGAAACAGTTTACCCTGTAACAAGTGATATATTAATTCACTGGTGTTTTTTGGATAAGTTTGAGTGTCGTGATTTGATATAATCAATATATAATACATGAGATCGTGTTGACTTATTTTCATGAAAATGTTGAAAAATATGGTGTGAATCACCAAAAATAGCGCAAAGTAAAATAAGAGCTAGGATATTGCGTTTACTCAACTAGGAGCTCTTTTAACCTTTTCTTATGCTAATATTAAAAATCCTTAAAAATAATTGTTTTTAATATCTGTTTCTGTACATACAAGTCTAAGTATGATGATAACAAAAGTCAAGGTAAGTGAAAAACGTTCTCATTCAGTCACTCACTGTCAAATCTGTAAAGTAAACTAAGTGGCAGGTTAAATGTATTCGTACCCACATATTTCCATCTCATTAATATTTATCACAGGCGACTAATATTCACATTCAAGCCCATGGCTCTTAAGTTTATGCCAACTGGTAAATGTTTATATGTACTCGCATATCTAGAAAAGATTTATTATACATGTCATTGACGACCTCTACCCATATAGCCCCTCTGAGTCAATATAGGCACATATCAACCGCTCCTTTAGAGGGTATGGGAATATCAAGATGAAAGGTCACGTGACGTGGATAGATGCTTGGCATACCGTCCGTCCGGGTAGAAAGCTACCCACAAAGAAAGTTCAAAGTTGGTTAGTCGGGTGTGAAATATGTGCGGGTACAGAGCAGTGGGTGGCTCCCGTGATTTTAGCGTATATATAAAGAATGTCGTAAACATTGTTTACGATTATACAGAGGTTTAAAATCCCTTCGTTCAAATGTTGATGCTTATGTTATATAGAAAGTTCACGTTCATGTTGAGTTTTCCTGGTTATAAAATGTTTATTAAGCCATAGAAAGGTCTTGTTTCAAGCGTTTTCCCACTTTTTGGATATAAATTGTTTGTATACATAATATATTTGTCGTACAGAGTTGATATCAGTACCTCAAATAAAAAGCGAGTCGGTTCTTAAACACACTGCTTAATGTGTGTTTTATGATAAGTTTATGGTTTTATGAACCCTTTGCTTAAGTGCATGTTAATTTGATTTGCACTGAATATGGTCTTATGAAAATACACAATGTTTACAATATCGTGAGTTTATGTAAAGAGTAAACTTAGGTTGAAATGATTTCTGGTAAACGACGTCTTTTGTTTACACAATTGTTTACGTCTAGTAGCTCTCTGTTTACTCTGCTATTTTTATGTACGAGGGGTGTCCAATAGGTAGGTTGCCTCAAGTAGGAAACGATACAGATGCAGATGTTTTAATCTTACTCTTAGTATCTCTAAACCTTCAGGAACTTCTGTTATATTTCACTATCAGAATCCCCATTTTATCTGGCCTCTTATTTTGGTACCACCAAATCAACAATAGATATGTACCAGTCTTTTGGAAACAAGATTTTCAAGTAAGTATCATAGTGTACATGTGTATAACATATGTAGAAGTTTACTGGAATGCATTGTGGGCGTTGATGCACACAGACAGGCGATTTAAAACCAAATGTACCGATTGAAGCTTCTACCCCATTTATATTTACCAAACAAACTTCAATACGAGACACTATCTATCATGTTAAGACGACTGTATCGTAAGAACTTACTTTTTTGTATTGTTTTCATTGTAACATGGTACCAAAGGTTCACGCTAAATATTGAATAGCCTCAAAGATGTCGATCAGTTGTCGCCACATTATAAACAACGCAGGCATGAATATTTGGAAAAATTGATTTTTGTAATAATACAAAACCTAGCTTGATTATTGATTTTGACTTGAATCATATCATAGTTCTATGAATATCTTTTAACTGACATAATAGCATAGCATACCATTGTACAAAGGGTCCAAGGGGGGGGGGGGGTAATTATAATTTTAAATATCATATCATATATCAATGTTTCAAAGTGAGTTCTCTTTAAACTCTTTAGCTATTATCTAATGTAATTGTTTTTAGGGAAAAAATTCTGGATTTAAAAATTAAGTAGGTACCGTGTCATGTATGGTAACCCCGACCTCTACAAGTTTGTGATTTCAACAAAATCCACAATCTTAGAATAAAAAAGTTTTTCATTGCTCTTTTATTGCTCCATGACGATCCCACTTCCATGACTGGCCTACCGCGATCATTATATAACTCCTTTAAATCCAGTTACTAGTCTACCTGTCTCACCTGTGACTCTGTGGGGTCCGGGGGACATGGGGGGACTGTCCACCCCCTCCTCGTCACTCCCTATGTAGTTGTCCAGAAACTGGAACGCCTCCGTCGTCACCTTATTACCTGCAACAATGCGTGAAGGGTTTAACAACAAACACGTGAAAGGTTTAACTATAATTGTAGAATATCTAACATCACTTTCCCTCTTGGAACGTTAGTTGTTTTAGTCGTCGGATTTGAAATGCATATTCACTTTAACCGTGATCGTGAGGAGTTGACACTTACTCATTAATAGGAACTGGCAATTAACTTGTTCGCGTCCTTTGTCTATATTTCACAATTTCCTTGGTTCACTTTTAAATCTACTGCCAACCTTCCATACATGACCATGGTAATATGTAATGTAGTGAAATATCGTACCCAGACATTTTGTAATAACCGTTTTTACCTGAAACATCAGTAATCCTACCGTTCCACACAACTGTAAATTGATTTCTTCCCTACCTGAAATTGGTTTGCAGTGAATAAACAACTATCGGCAATCTTTACAAACTAAATACCTTAACCATGTCCTGTTCACTTAAACACCAAAAAACAACAACTGGAGATCAGTTGCTTTTTGGTAAAATGCCATCAACAGATTACACGTTTGGAGGATAATGATGTGCATATATAATGAAGGAAAATCCTCCCAGGCATAAAACAATTCCCATTTCACAAACCCCAAAGGTTTACAAATAGGGAACGCCCTTCCGCTAGGCAATGGAGCGAACTACAAAGAACATCTTGTTGGCGACAAAGCAATTTATTACGTCTATACCATCAGTATTGATCCGAATTATTGGCTTTATATCATTTACTATTCACCCGCAACGACGTATCCGGCAAGCTAGGGCGTGGTTGTATTAGCGCAATGTAAACCGTATCCGATAATTGTCCCAAGCGCCTTGGATAACACACGTTTCAATTACTAACACTGATAGTGAGAATTGATTTGGAAAGGGAGACAACCGATAAGATGATGGGTCTTTCAGTATGAATTGTCACTTCCATCAGGCCGATCAAGTGTTATCTTCTATCTATGCTTTAGGGTGTGGATAAATTTTCAAATGAGCTTTGTTCTAAATGCAAAACATTGATTTTTCCTTTTGGGAGGATCAAGTTTTGTATAATCACATTTCATTTTTTCAAGCACGTATAGTAGATTTTACACGGAAATGTTTGCGTGTCTGACGCTAGAAATTTGCTTATAAAATCCTTGATTGAAATTTTCATGACCTGAAATAATATCAAAATATTTAAAAAGAATAAATAAGTAAATGAGCAAATGTATGGTCTGTGTCGATGTCCCTTTGATTCCGTAAGCTTTTATTAATGTAACGGAGAGATGCACAATGCACATATGTTTTAGACGCATCAAGTTTAATGATACAAAAACATCTTTCCAATGGTTCATCTAATGGAATAAAACGGGGTCAACAAACACTAGAACAATCTGTAATGTTCGGATATACATTAAATGATGGAATCGATGGGAACATTTGTGATGCATCATAAACACTTGAAACACGATATCAGGTAATTCCAAAACTGAAATACTATTCCGCTTTCTGCCTGACCTGTTACGGTTGACATTAATAAGTTATACCGGTGGAAGATAAATTCATCTAACATGTTTAAAATAAAAATGGGGAATAGTTAAACTCATTGATGGTGTAACGCTTATTCCGTATTCTTTCTATATTGGAATATCATTTGCATACTTATTTATTAAATGCAAATGTCGAGTAATTTAACGTTCATGGTTTTTATAATGAAACCTGTCATTAGGCAGAATTTGTTTAATTTCGTCATCTCAAATTTTTAGATAATTTATCATTACTTATTTTGTATCGACAGAATAATTATTCATATGTGCTAAAACTGCTCAAATACCATTGGCCTCGGCCCATCTGGCCTTGGCTCTATTTATGTTTAGGGAATAACTGGATACTTCTTTAGGATACTTTAGTATAGAATTAACCACATAAATTGAATACATGGATTTTATTATTGATAAATATAGGTCAAATATTGATAAAAGCGAAATCTTCATGATTTTATCTTAAAGGTTTCTTACCAGTAGGCCCGAGATCCTCAGATAGGGTTGCACTTAAGGGTGGATGAGATGGTCCATCAACTAAATCCAACCGCTCACCAGTTGCTGGGTGCTTCAGCTCCATCTTACCGGAAGCCACGTGACTTGCTGACGTCGACACACTAACTGATGACGTGGCATCATCCACCTGAGAGTACGTAGGGTCAATGGACCCTTGTCGGATCTGACTAGCACTTGTGACGACCGTTTCTGGTTTGGAACTAGATTTTCTGGATTCTGGAGCGTCCTCCGTCTTTTCTATAATCATCGCCTCCATCCGGGCAACTATAGGATTCTCATACTCTTCATTCTTTTGGGCCTGTTTATTGGGCACGGCATACACTGAACCCTCGTATACGTAATGTTTTGTCTGAATATCTGCTTCTGGTTTTGGTTTTGGCTTTTGTTTCTCGTCGTCTGTTTTATTATACAATGGTCTAGTCACGTGTTTGTCCTGCAGTTTCATGCTATCGGTGCCTGTATGAGTCACAGAAGAAGCGTGAACTTTGACCGATGCAACATGGCCGTCGAATCCAGGATTATCATAGGATCCTGCTGCTCTTAGAGAATCCAGGGATTGAGATTTTTGTTTTGAAGGCTTTGGTGATGTTTCTTGTCGATAGTATTGCTCGCTTCGTCTGTCACTATGGGATGAGTGTGTTGACTGTTTACCATGTGAGGAGTTTCGTTTAGAGTTATCTCTCTTGTCGCGACCTTGACCGTGGTGAACGTCGCTGCTTGACCTCTTGACCTTTTTGTTTTCCCTGTCTCTATGGTGATGACGTTCTGCGGAATCTCTGGTGATAAGACGCGACCGGGAATGTGTTAGATCTGAAAATAGAGAGTTTGAATAAAAAAGGAGGATATATCAACAGGTGATGCGAAAAAATGTATACGATTTATAATTTTTCATTTTACTCTGTGTAGATTTTGTACGTTGGATTCAACAAATGCATAAATTCTGTACAATAGATCGCGCACCAAACTGCTCCATTTCACTCGAAGAACATACGATTTTCAATTCAAGGTTAGCATATTCCAGACAATCGCAACACTCAAAAACCTGCATATACTAACATCTTTGTTTATATATAACATAAAAGGAAAGTTTATCAAGTGTAAAAAGTGAATTTCCAAAGAAACGTTTTGACGTTTAACCTCAAAGTCCATACAACTTACAAAGACAAGCAAGCTAAATACTTAATTTAAATAAATTCAAAAATATTAGATTGACCACAAAGGCCTCTTATTAAAACATATTGAAATGACTTCATTAGAAAATCATTTACCTTCAAGAATCAAATCCTAATTGCATCGTTTCTCATATATCGTTTCCGTCGGTACTTAAAATTGCGTTATAATCGCGTCAAATTATATCCCAAACAGAACCCTTCTTCACCTCTATATCGAAAAATTATAAAATCAAATTAAAAAATATAAGACTTGTCAACAAACCCGTATCTGCCGATTTGGCAAAATGTCTTTTCCATCCTCTTTGTCCTACAGCACATCGATATTAAAATACTTCATCAAACATTGAATAAATATAAAATAAAATTTCATATACGACTTACCACTGTACTCGTATATGCCTATGATGCCGGGTCCCCGGGACGTATCTATAACTTCATACACAGGGGCAAGCTGTTGACTGTGGTAAATCCTGCCCCCCTGGTATACTGCGTGACCCTGTGGAGGACCTGCAGAGAAGCGGTCAAGGTTATAAATAATCATATAGAATGGCTTGATAAATTCATAATAATTCTTTACATACTCTGAAATTCCAACAAATTTGAAGCATTTTGAATATAAGGTTGCTATGGGAGAAGACAAACAAAAATTAAAATCAAAATCGAAATTAAAATTTAAAAACTGATTCTGTTTGCTACAAATTAATAAATACACGTTTGACAAGTTGAACTCTAATCAATGGTACATGTTGAACTATAGAAACATTTACAATAAACACAAACAATAAAACTCATCGATCAAATCGATATATTTTCCATAACAGAAAGAATGAAAGAACATTTCTATGAAAGCAAGATAAAAAGTAGTTGTCTCTTTTACAAACTATCACACAAAAGATAAGTAAACTATAACCTGTTCTCGCAGTTCACATCTCAAATCCAACAGACACTACAGATAGCATCAACCGTCTGTATTCTACTGGACTTTCACTGACAAAGGCATTGATGCAGAATTTCATAAACTCCTATACTTGCATGGCCTGTGCAGAATTTCCCTGTCCTAACCTAAGACTTAACGCACGCTCTCAGACTCGTGAATTCTACCTGATGTTGTTGCAACTCCAGAAAAACGTGAACGACTTTTTTATATTCTGCAAACAAAGGTTGGCAGAACGCCGTGGGAAGACTTGGAAGAGTTTCACTTTAAATATAATGAAATTAACACCAAGTGTAATTTTCCAAAGTAAAAAAAACACCTTTTGTTGCTTTCCCTAAATGTAACACTTGGACGAAGTGAATACATGTTATTTTAAACTTTGAAAATAAAGATTTGACGGAGATTATGTAAAAACAACATTTCCTGTCTTATGTTGACAATTTTATTTAATGCTTGGTAATTTGTTTGTACTTGGGACGCTTATTGATGGCCGCAGTAATCCGGTGCAGAAGATCTAATGATGTTCTCTTCAAGCCGTCATGTTTATTGATGCTGTGTCAATGTTTGGCTACGAAACACGTCGTCTTGGGTACATAGCACAGCGCAAAGAGACATATTTGAAGTTGAAGGGACTCTTAAAAGCCAGTCGACATTTCCACACCTTGAGTTGAAATCGCGCCTTACTTTCTCAAGCAAACTCCGTGTGTTCTAACTAAACCGTTTTGGTACACAATCGGCAAATTTGATCAATTGGAATACAGAGAATAATATTTATGATCTTTTTTTAAAAATGTATTTATTTCATAACCTGTTGGACAAACGTAAAACTAAAAAAAAGGGCTTAAAAATAATGGATCTTCTAAATGCCCCTTATTTGATAATATACAAATGACCTTTAAAAATCATTATATTGTTCAAGAGAAAGGGAAGCCCGCAGAATCACATTACCACTCTTCTAAATTTCGTTTGCATAAAATGTTCATCAAAATGAGATATTTTAAAAATTATTATCAATAAAATGAAACTTATAACTTCATATAAAGTTTTAACGAGGAGGAACTTTAGTATGTCATTCCCTTTAAAGAGCCGGATTCACCAAACATTTAATCTACTTAGTTTTGTACGAAAGATTTCTTAAGAATACTTTATATATGAAAACACTTATATTTTCGGTCATTGACTAAATGTAAGTCTACAGTCACTTTACTGTCACGATTTAGACCCAAGATAAGTATACACATAAATGCTTTGAGTGGTTTGTGGCAGTCGAAAGCATCCATCTTATTTACATTTTCGAACCATCAGTCCTGTGAAAACTGCCCAACAATGGAACGACTGTCTGTCTACAAAGCTGTCAGTACTTTCTATAACATGTTTAGATATTATTAAATATCATGATGGGACAATAGGTATACTTTGTTCCATACACACGTCAACCGATTGGAATTCGTTGTTATGTTCAACGCGGGATGACGTCGGACGTCGCATGAGACGTAATTGATTAGACTGCGCATGCGTGAAACCATCAACATAGAAGCCTATTCTTTGACATCCCATCGGGTTTTAAACGACGCAGTTATGCGTAAGCGATCTTAAAGTGGGGTTTAAATCACCTTTCTTCAATGGTTAAACCATTTGAAGCAAATCATTCTTCTATTCTTAAAGTTATCCTCAACGTCTCCGTGTATCTTTCAGATCAAATATTAGACAGGTGTCTGATGAATTGTGCCTGGTGGTGTAAGCCTCAAAGAGCCAATCCGTGATTTTCAAAACATATTATTTACTTTTGATACGAACCTAAATGTCATATGTGGTGATATAAAATCAAAACATTTTAACTTTTTATGTCCAAAAGACATATATATGACAAATACTGGTTTTCAATCTAAATCTAAAAACAGCCTTATAAATGCACAAAGATGAAGATATCGCGTCCAATACACATGGATACTAGTTATATAACCTAACAAACGCTATCAACTCCTCCTGGCTATTTTAGATAAGTCTCCAAAATTACTTTTGACTATTTGACGCGCGCCACTGTCCGGTTTTCGGTCTTATTTGCGAAGTTCTACCTTCATATTGTCACTGTAAAAACCAATAAGCTTTAAAATGTGTCTTTTTGGTAACAGTCGATACTTCGCGATCAAATGACACCATTGATTAAGTTTGGCATATATGACTCCAACAACTCACGGAGTGGCTCTTTAAGCTATTTTGGCCACTTGAATAATGGGTCGATGAAGTACCATGCTGGTATATCAAAACAGAAGTAAACTTTCTAACCTATTAAACATGTTTTAATGAAAAGATGTAATGGTTGCAGAACTTCAAATGATGCATATTTTTTTTATCTAAAATAATTTCTTCTTGTCTTTTATGCTAGCTGTTGTAGTTGCACAAACATATTATTTTGACTTTCAAATCCAAGACAAAACAAGCCTTGAACTTCTAAACATCTAGATAACGCTGTTGATCGCTCCTGGAACCGAACCCGATTTTACCTAAACATGGCTTCAACCCAAAACTAATAGATCTGACCTGACCATACAATAAATTCTTCATCCTCTATAAGACTTGTATGGCATAGTGACATCCCCAGACTTTTGTTCATGATATTTTAACCTTTATTTCACCCATAACACAAATCGCTTGAATGCAACACTAGATTTGGATTGAAAATCGCATTTCTCTAAGATTCCATCTACTTTTAACAAAATAAAAAAACTATCTCTTAGAGGCTAAGTGGTAATCACTATTGAACAATGCCACAAGAATTAGCAAAGAGTATTTACTTACCAGGCAATCTGAGCTCTGAAGATGACCTTTGGACGCCAGGTTCGATACGATATTTGGGATTCGGACGTCCATAGTAAAGACCCTGATTAGGAGCGGCCTGGTATACAGCTGGTGCTTCAACCCATAATCCACCGCTTCCAACTTTCGGAAGTCCTCTTGGATCTATCTGGCTGAGGGTCGAATGTTGACTTTGGCGTCCAGATTCTGGCGGAAGTGGATGGAACTTCTTTTCTTGGCGCTTCTTCTTCCGTTTGGACCTGGGAGTGAAAGGGTCAAACAGTGGAATACTTATAGGCATTTTGTCGAGGTCGATGCTCTCAGAGTGTTATTTCTTTAAGTTATGAGCTCCCTCAAGAATATATCCGTTTTGTGTAAACAGAGTTTGAGAGTGTTTAATGTTTTGTTATGTGTCCACTTGGGAAGTCGCAGGTATTGTCCGAGAAACACTCCAAAACGAGTCTCAGAAGTTGAATCCCTTTGAGACAAATAACAAATATATCCCTCAAAAGATGTCCAGTTTATAGGAAATCAAAGTTCAAGAGTGTTTTCGTCTGTATCCACTCAAGAAGCTGCGACCCTGTCCCTAAACACTCTTTAATATCTACACTGATACATCTCTAATATAGGACACTGTTCACAGTTAGATACTCAATCTCCGTTCAAAATGTTCTAAAGATGAAGCACTTTTCACGATACCCTCTGCCCATACAACTGCTATCCAGGTATCTCCAGCACAATAGGTACACTGTATGCTAGCATACAATAGAGGTTTTAGTCCAGGAATGTACCCGAGGACGAGCAGGGCGAGAATGTCTCAGTTTTAGAGGTGATGGTTAATATAAGCTTCAGACAACCTATAGCCCAACCTCCCACATCACCAGACAATAGCTTAAGATATTCCCACTCCTACCCGCTATTATGACTGGTTCAACTTTGTTATATAGTAATGACACCCAAAATCACCATGGTGAGAAATACTATCAAAACCAGTGGGAACTATTCTAAAATTATAGGTTCTTGAATGTGTTTTGTTGACAACGACGTACTCCTCTGTTCCATTATAGGATAATTTGCTAATAACCACACAATAATTTCGCCATCAGCGAGGATAAGGGATCGTCACAGTTCAACTGGCATAAGATGTTATGACACAGTAGAAATGGAATGTGGACGTCGAGGTTTAACTTGTCAATAAACAAGCTTTCAATATCTATATATGGTCCGATGGATATCTCTGCCTTAACAATTAGGTTCTAATCAAGTGAAGTTTGAAGGATTAACATTTGATTTCTACTATAAAGCAGGACAGATTGTTGATAGGAAACGAGTTTGGACTCGATTGGCAGATGGTCAAAATCAAAATCAAATATATAAAAGCAGCATACGATATAAACACTGTTATAAGATCATTTTTAAGATAGAGCGTTCATGTTTGAAGTATCTGAGTGAAAGGTTTGCATATAATATCTTTAACAATATCCACAAAAAGGAATTTAAACGTGGTTTTATGATTTATATTTCATCACGTATTAAAAAAAACCCAACATTATCCATAATTTAATTCTTTAATACATCCCTAACAATTTTGTCAAGCAAAGATTAGGTTAAAAAATTTAATTGTCTGAATTAAAGATTTTACAAACTTAAATACCGTTATTTTCAAATATTTTATTTTCGAGAATAAAATATGTTTGAAATCTATAAATTTCAATATCATTCTTTTGCGTATTTACAAATTTAAGCTAAGTCTAAACTCGTTCATCCAATCACAATACAGAATTTCTATGCACCAAATGACACAATAAGCCACGAAGTGCCGAACAACAGATTAAATTCTCAACGTTTTAAAATCTAAAAATGAACTAGCTGTTAGCATAACGTCGTCACGCTATTTGCCTAAATGTGCATTTCATTTTAACAAAAGTTCATATTTAAATTGAACTCCGTGTGTTTACATATTCAGAATCCATGTGTTTACTCAAGCGGAAAAGGATAGAGGGCAAGTGCATTGCGTTCATCTGAATTTCTACGCCAATGACCTTGTATATTATTCACTACCTAAACAATGACATTTACTTATATATAGGTGAAGCTGTATGCATTAAACATGGTTGTCTTTGTACTTACAAATTGACTTACTTACTAGAGATAAGTATTCTGCTTGGTGAGCAAAATATCTTCATGTAAGTTTTATTTCAAATATCACGTAAGTGAGTTAATGTTTAGTGTCTATTTGGCAATAATGCTGCCATAAGCGGCGGATTCCATAAAACAAATGAATGATAATTAACGATGGTAATGATGGTAACAAAAGAAGGATTTGGTCTTGAAAACTTAATCTTTGTAAAAGGTAACGTTGAAAATGAAAAATATGTTTTGCATTTTGATGAAATAAATTAATAAAATGCTTCGTTTTGAGTTTACTGTTAGAGGGACAGTAGTACTTTTAAAAAAATGTTTATTTAATAACATTTTTTCTCAATAAATAATAGTTTATGCCAAAGAGACATCAACTTTCGTTTTCGTGAGATCAATTTATCACAAACAAAACGTTTTACTGGCCCGTAGATTTACAACTTTGCAACAAAAAAACTTTGGTTTTATCTCGAGTTTTATTTATCTATCTGAAATTTCATTACTGTATTTTTTTTCGTTAAAAACTTGTAATAACTTTCAAACTATAAAATCCGTTTTATTTCATTTCGAAACCTCCAATTAAAATATTCTGCATTAAAATTTCCATTATCACAAATTAACCTATGTTTTGAATTGCTCATCACTCAAATAGAATCTAAATGGTTAAACTTGACATTACAAGCCTCTAGCAATTTCATAACGGTTACAAATTTTAAGCATCACTATCAATCACGCAAACCTAAGACGATAATGAGCAAATCTCTACAAGCTAATTCTTGTGAAATATTCATTAATTGCAATTTTCAGACCGCTTCATGGGTTACATACCTTGCCAAACACGTCACGACAAAAGACAAACTGTATCGGAAATCAATAAGATGATGACTAGGTTTTCTTTGTGGTAGCGTCTTTTAGAACAGCAATCATCGATTATGATAGGGCTATTTCCACACAGGATATTGTGCTAGCAGTTATCGTGTAAAGATTATGTGCTGAAATATGATTATCTTTCATTTCAATCTTCGTTTAAGGTTAATAGCAAATTGAACGGTTTGTTGTTTACAGGGATATTTTCTGATGTCTCTTGGTTTTAGTTTATGTAAACATGAAAGATGCAAAATGCAAGCTTTTATACAATTCACCAATGGCCTTTTCACTTTTGTCCAATATTGCGTTATCTGAATTTATATATTGTTAATGTTAAACATTTCACGATGTTAAAATCGTTTTTCCTTTGTTATTTTGTATTCATATCCATCAAATTAAAGGTCTTTAGCTAGGTTGTTAATCTTCTTGCCAGCTTTTATCCATTTCCGGAATTTTCCTTTTTAGTTTTGTCCAATATTGCCTTATCTAAATATCCATTTGCCTTATTTAAATATCCATTTTATCTGAATATCCATTTGCCTTATCTGAATATCCAATTGCCTTATCTGAATATCCATTTGCCTTATCTGAATATCCATTTGCCTTATCTGAATATCCATTTGCCTTATCAGAATATCCATTTGCCTTAACTAAATATCCATTTGCCTTATCTAAATATCCATTTGCCTTATCTGAAATTCCATTTGCCTTATCTGAATATCCATTTGCCTTATCTAAATATCCATTTGCCTTATCTGAATATCCATTTGCCTTATCTGAATATCCATTTGCCTTATCTGAAATTCCATTTGCCTTTTCTGAATATCCATTTGCCTTATCTAAATATCCATTTGCCTTATCTGAATATCCGTTTGCCTTATCTGAATATCCATTTGCCTTATCTGAATATCCATTTGCCTTATCTGAATATCCAATTGCCTTATCTGAATATCCATTTGCCTTATCTGAATATCCATTTGCCTTATCTGAATATCCATTTGCCTTATCAGAATATCCATTTGCCTTAACTAAATATCCATTTGCCTTATCTAAATATCCATTTGCCTTATCTGAATATCCATTTGCCTTATCTGAATATCCATTTGCCTTATCTAAATATCCATTTGCCTTATCTGAATATCCATTTGCCTTATCTGAATATCCATTTGCCTTATCTGAAATTCCATTTGCCTTTTCTGAATATCCATTTGCCTTATCTAAATATCCATTTGCCTTATCTGAATATCCGTTTGCCTTATCTGAATATCCATTTGCCTTATCTGAATATCCATTTGCCTTATCTGAATATCCAATTGCCTTATCTGAATATCCATTTGCCTTATCTGAATATCCATTTGCCTTATCTGAATATCCATTTGCCTTATCAGAATATCCATTTGCCTTATCTAAATATCCATTTGCCTTATCTAAATATCCATTTGCCTTATCTGAATATCCATTTGCCTTATCTGAATATCCATTTGCCTTATCTGAAATTCCATTTGCCTTTTCTGAATATCCATTTGCCTTATCTGAATATGCATTGTGAATGATAACCAATTTAAGATGTTATAATTGTGAGAAGCGTATTCCTACGTTATTTTGTGTTGTGTATTAACTCAATCTAATATGTTTAGCTAGGTTGTTAATCTTCTTACAAGAATTATTTATTTCGATCAACTCGATCATACATAAAACATGTATAAGTTGCAAAAAATCTTATATAAGCAATTAACTTTTTAAATACATCTGATGACAAAGAGAAACATGAACATTTTTAGACAAAATTCTTGGACAGCTGTTTCTCCGAAATTTTTTATCTGGAACTTCTTTCTGTTCTTTCAAGTACACACATCCTTCTGCCCATCCCTGATTCTCTGTTAAGAGTCTTTACAAAATATACTTTCTATATCATGTTTAATGAAGGCCTAAACTTATGAACGCCCAAATATTAATCTATGGAGACACCAACGTACACACACTAGAGTAAATGTTATTCGATATGTAATCTTGACCACATATATCTAGATAAAAAGGGGATTCCTTAATAAGTACTAGATAAGCCTGCTCCACATTCTTGTGTCAATATATAGACTGTGTTTCAAAAGGAATTCTTCCCCATGAAAGGCCAGAATTCAGTATCTATGTCAACAGCAATCGCAGTAGAGCTGTAATGCTGGCGACCAACTGTCTAATTGTCTAAGCGTTCGTGAGCGAGAGAAATTGGTTGTTTGTTGTAAAGGTGAAAGTGTTTTAGGTTTCAACACTGTTTTGATTATAATTCGCAATTTGTTTTTATGTAGTTGGCAAGTTGATACCAATACCATGACTTTGTGATATTTGTTCACAATGTGATTTTTGAATTATAGCATATATGTATGAACATATCGTTTTCATAACATTTTCTTTATTTTTCAAGTACATAATTTCACAAAATTTAATGAATCTGTTCATGTTTCATATTCAGATATGAAAGGGTTTTGGTTTAACAATATTATGTACAAGATGAGGGATATTAATGTTGTTTAATCGAAAAAGTTGAATAGTTACTAATAAACGAATACCAAGAACCTCATTAAGGTAATCGAAGTATTTCAATCGATGAGATTTAACTGCCATGAACGTTTTTTAAACGAACAAAAACTACAAAGGACAGAGCTTAGTATAACTAATACGAAGAGTATAGAGAATGAAAGCAAATAATTTTGAATAACCGCAAATATTATTGGTTCATCTAAATCCAAAAACTCTATATTACATTATCGTTAAAAGTGGTGCAATTCAGTCATGTTAACAAAACGATATTCGTAGTTATTTATGAATTAAAATACTCCAACAACAATGATCACTTATTGCTTTAAATAGTATTGTTTGTTCGTGTGAACCATTGTAGCTGATAAAAATCTAATTTCATGTAATTAGATTTGTATTTTCATTCGCCTGGAACTGTGTCCATACATACAGAAGCATTGTTAACAGGCAACCATACTGTATGAAATACAAAGATTATTATGGGGGGGGGGGGGGGGGGGGGGGGGGGGGGAAAGCGAATGAAGAACAAATTGTATACATAGTGTATTATAAGGTGACCGAGTTCACGTCTTTGTTGAAGTTAAACACAAATCATATAAATTTGACATTATTGCTGTTTCTGTCAGTTCAGTTAATACAAAGTGTGATATATTGCATGATATAAGATGTGATACCTTCATTTACACAGCAGGTGACTTCACGGTTAACTAGTTACCAACACGTTTGATATTCACATGATTAACTAACCTAAATACACCTTTATTAGAGATGTAATTTTTGCAAACGATTTAACAATTTTTTCACTTATTTAGAATTTATAGGTAGTGACTTCAAGGAAAGTGTTAAGTTAAGAACGAAAGAAATGGTAGCGGTTTAACGAAAAAGGACTTTGACGGTTAATTTAAAAATAATTTAATGTAAAACAGGTTATGAATTATAAAAAAACTGTAAAGTAAATAAATCAATTACATTAGAGGATTTGATATCATTAAGGTTTGAATAAGCTTCTCTAACTAAAACTTGCAATCTTGATTTGACACAACGGTCGGTAAGATGTCGAACACTACTTGTACGATTTATGAATAAGCTTTTTATTACCATTTTCCTTCCAGTAATGATGAATAATTTTGCAAATGATGCAAGATTTGATTCATTGTAAAAATTTAGACTGTGAAAAGCAACGTATACTTACAAGGGTATTCTCTTTTAAGTCGTTTTTTTTTCATTTTAATTTAAAAAATCATCTAGTTTATTCTAAACATTTATGTAACAGATGACACTTACCCGCATGTGCAGTAGGCGATGATTGCGATCACTGCTAAGATAAGGACACCCCCGGCAATAGAACCCCCAATGATGTAGCCCAGAGTCGCGTTGTCTAACATGGTTTATCTGGAAAAAAAATACAATATTTAAAGAAAGAAATATTCACATTAACTTGAAATAAACAGAATCAAACAAAATCAAAGATAAATCATATGCATTTAACATATGATAATGTGAAAATGTTAATACTTCAGAAGTTTTTTTTTGCATATGTATCACTAAAATAATATGTATGGATAAGTAATAAGGATAATAGTGTTTTTTGTATATCCGTTGTTATTTTCTAGGCACACGTTGAATTATTCAGTCCTTTTAATGGCATTCATTTTAATATTGTCATGATAATATTGATCCGTCATGTATATACTTGTGTCCTTGAATATATACATGAATAAGGCATAACGCATCAAAGTCGTACGACTTCTCAAGCTTCATCGTTTTAGATGAACCTTGAATAATGATTTTAGAAAAGATAGCCCATAACAGTATTATTGATAATTACTTATGAATCTTAACATAATTCATGACATCAACAACAACACACAAAAAACAACAATCATTAAATGTCAACCTCAGCTCTTGTATATATTGACCCACATATCTCCTATTTTCAAATAAATCAAAACATAAATACAATTCAAAGTAAATTGTCAGCCCCATTTGCACATGCAAATACTGTTAGATAGTGAACTTCGTTTGTTACTGAACATAGTGAATAACCCTCTTTCCTTTTTTCAAATGTATCATCAACAATATATGGTTTAAAGTATATAAGGAAGTTGTCAACATTAAGTTTGCACATGCCTAGGGTGTAAGAGGGTCTAAAAAGCATTTATTCATGTAGGAAATGACATTTTGTCAAATAAATTCCAAACCTCTGGAAGGGTTAAAGTAATCCACAAAATGTCATCCGTAATGTTGTACACAACTATTTGTTATGGTTCGAGGCATATGTAATATAGTTCCAGGCATGTCTATTTCAGTAATGTCATGTCATTTCCCGTGTATACATATGTTCATCAATCAATAAGTTACGCTTATTGAATAGAACTGTAAATGTCATGTCCTTTCATCTTTGAATCAATGACACATTACATCAAATGTGAAGAGAAGGTGTCCCAGGCTTATATGGTGTGTAAAGACAATGTATGTCAAGTAAGATTGGAGAGACTAATAAAGAATAAAATGTTTTTAAAAAGGTTTGTTTCTATTCTATGATTCTAGTGTAGTAAGTAAGAAGTTAAACTTTAAAGTTAAAATTAAATAATATTACCCCTTCAAATAAGTAAAACTGGATATATGTTAAATTAAATTTCATATATGTGACTTTTTGTGTAGTGTTAGCTCAGAAAGATATGAATTGTAATCTAATGAAGATTAGTTGTAATATCATACATCTCTTAAATGGCGGGCGTTAACCAATACAGCTACTTTTAATTAGATTGGATACATTGCAGTTTGAATAGCATGTTGTTTAAACGAAAGAGGAAATTGATAATGAATAATACACTAACGTGAACTTTCATCTAATAAAGATCTAAATATTATGTTATATTTGATCGTGAAATACTACTTGAATATTCAGAAAGGTTATGTGCTACGGAAGACAAGAGTTTCTGGAAAAACAACTCACTCAATGTGAAATTCACGACGTTTTCGAGTATATGCCTAATACTTCATCAGATGCGATGCAAGGCATATGAAATGATTTACGTATTATATATATATATATATATATATATATATATATATATATATCATAACAAGTGAACATTAGGAAACCTAATTAGGAAGGCTAATTAAATGAGAAAGTAATACAATGTGGATTTAGTTTTTATGATAATGAATAGAAAATGCCATTGGTAGGTTGAAAAAGAAAGATGGGTACACGTTAGTGAAGAGAACGTTCATCTTAACAATTAAGCTTCAAAACTATCAAAACAATCCCAGCTACTTCTCAAAATATGAACAATATACAGCTACATACCAAACGTTTGTTCACATACCTGCAAATATTGTGTAACTTGGCATGTCTTTGAGGCATCGTAGCATTGCGAAAAAGTAACGAATAATTCTGAATTTCAATACAGAAGCGAACAAACTTTTTACACCCCTGATTACATCATAATACTCTTTTTAATTATGTACGTGTAAATGTATTGATTTATTTACACTACGCATCAAAAACATATGTAAAAATATCAATGTTTACTCATCAAATCATACGTAATGTTGGAGCTTTGTTTAAGGTTTTGTGTTGTTTTTAAAGAAGGGGGGAACTATTCTTTTGTGATGTATTAATATGTAGGCTCATGAATCATGTAATGGGTTTAAGAATTATAAAAAACGTTAATGGGTTTCAAAACGGTTTATGTCACGTCCAAACCAATGTGTTAGGTTATCTCATCATTTTGGCTATTAACACCATTACGTGTATGTAAACATCACCTTTTAAAGCTGGCTCTTATGTATGGTAACCATAAATACGTTGTTTGTATAAGGGAAGATAGCCCCAAATGTTGATGAAAAATGAGGTGAGACTTTTTAAAGACATGTTCACATAATTTTGGGTTTGGGCAGGTAAACATTACATATGTATACACAATCTCATTTAAAAAAGGCGTTTTTGTGCTGCACCACGTTACTCAGATTTTAATGAGATTGTCAACTTTGGCAAAATACTCGCGATACCAAAATTGCAGTATGCGAATATCACTCAACTAGAAGCAAATTATTATGTAATTATGATCTGATTACAAAGGCTAGAATGTTTAATTACTTGACGTTAAAATAAACATGACCCTATGTAGAAAAATAAGCTTTTATAGTAATAACATTAAGGAAGTTAAGAAGTGAGTATTAAATTTTTATGTTTAGCTGTAAATCAATGTTTGAAAATGACGAGGCTTCATAAGATTGATAAACCACTCTTCTATAAACCATTAGATATAAAAACAAACATTTGGTTAAAAAATTTCAACATTTCACTTATTTTGGAGTTACGTCAGGTAATCACGTGACTTTATCATAGAAGCTAACTGTGATATTAGTCTACACCCATAAATTAAAGGGATTAACTCCATCTATATTTATTTTAAAAATTCAACTTTTCATTAGGAGTGGCAATTATCTAAACATTACCTGCAAATGACTTTTTTTCATTATTCATTTCACAACATCAAACTGGAGATCAACCAAAAAATAACAAATTTGCATTGGGATAAGAATCATGAAATTCATCAGCAACGAAAGTTTAAGAAATAAAAAGTTGTACATAATTAAACTCAGATAATCAAGTAACCCTAGTTAAATTCTACAGACCCTCCATGCATGAAGCCTGAAACCCCTACATTTAGAATATGCACTTGCATACTTCGCACTGACAAAACATCGTGGTTTTATTTGCTTTCGAGATACAATTGCTTGAAAGGTCGCACGAGTTAATCCGAATGCGAGAGCTGGAGTCCTTTCTACGCTGTAAAGGGAACTCACGAATTTGTGTGCGTGACGGGAATTTCGGTAATTAAAACAACATGATTCATTGGGGGTATCCATAGTTTAACAGTAACCGATCCTCAATTGCTTGGATTAAGTTTTAGATTAAACCAATCATTGTTGCATTTCATTTAGGAAAGGAATTTCAACGCGGACCAACTCTAAATGATTTTCTGTTTTAAAATGGTATTCATTCCAAATATACAAAGAAAAATAATGACTGAGATCACCTAATTAGCCTTATGTTCACGATTTATTTTTTCAGTACCTATTGTGTGTTTATAAGAATATAATGAACACTAAAAAATCGAACATATTCTTGAAAATTCACGAACTCAATAACTCAATAACGCATTCAACAGAACTGTTGAAAATGTAGAATTGGAATATTCATTAAACACGCCTTAAGATAATCCTTTCTTTACCAATCTTGAAGTGAGAACCATAACATCGGGATCCGTACTGTATACACAAAATTATGTATATCATTTTCCCAATATTCGTCCTGATTTTATTCTTTAAAACTTTGAATCTTATGTTGAATTTTCGTTTTATGAGACTTACTAAATAAAGTAGACTTATCATAGGCTCTTATAATATACACAGCTATGACTTCATGTAAGGCAATACAGTATCAATGTAAAGAGTTTAACATTAGCAAAGATTTAAAGAAATTCAATATTTAAATTCCACATGTCTATTTTCTATCTCCCAAGGAGTCTGAACTGTAGGGTTCTCCTCTAATACAATTAGTAACATTAACCAGATCAAGAAGTATATGAAGTATATGACGGATCACGGCTTCGGTTTGCTAGCACTTGCTAAGTCCTTTGGGAGGTGAACTTTCAGTACAGTACTAAGTACAAATATATTGAATAGGTAAGAACAAACACATGTGAATGGAAACGTAACCCATGCATGAAATGTATAAAAAGCCTTCAATTAACAGTTACATACATATAAACTAAGCATTTGAATGATTACGATTATATATGCATTGCTGACAATTTCAGAACTTACTTTGAAATTAAAAGTTATTAACCAAATCTTTAACATGCTAACTACTAACATACTGTAAATTTGGAACCATACCATCTGCAAATCAATACATATTCATGTTTGCTAAACAGTTGTCCTATCGTGAGACTTATTGGGTTCGAATCTCTATAAACATTGTTGTTGTTCTCAAACGTTGAAAGGTAGAGATGTGCTTATCGACATTAACGACAAGTAGGGAAATAGTTTAGCGTCACATCGATAAGAATTAAAGTCAAAATTTCACAATTTATAAAGTATATCATTATCTGTGCCTTACATCTATATCAAATATTTCTGATATATATATATATGCATACTCATCTTTAAGTAAAGGGACAGTAGGACGTTCTTCGGGAGATTATAATTCTTCTAATATTCCCCGATTAAACCCTGTTTACGCCAAATACATTTTCTTCAGAGGGTCAAACACCTAATTACTCAACAGATTATCCGTAGCCGTAATATACAGTGTATTGCATCTGCAGGCGGCCATGTTAGTGTGAACACCTCCTAATCATCTAATGCAGGAAATTGGATTCGGGTAGCTTAACTCAACATGTTACGTTCGTTTGAAAACTGCTTCTTTTGATTTAAAAAAGCCCTGCAATTGGTAATATTTACTTTCGTAATCGCGAGATCGCCTAAGTGCTACTGCCTCTTTAAGGTATATAGCAATACCATTAAGTATTATCCAAATTGATAATTAGCTTAACATTATTTCACAGCCATCTAATCAGATCAGATATAAATGACACGTAATTATCAAGGTAATCAGCAGATAGACATAGGGATATACTTGCATAGCTAAATCTCAGATAATCAATACGAACCTCGGACGACCCAGGACAACCAAAACTATATCGGTCAGCGGTCAGTTCACACAGACATATTAGGTCCTCCTGAACACGTTGAACTTTACGTACTATTCACTGGTAAGGTTTGGCCTACGAAACTACAAACAAGGTGAAAAGCGCCTTCCTCAATCGTGGCTCTGACTCAAAAGAGAAAAGGTAATCCAAAGAAACCAAATGACTCAAACTGTCCGAGCACTCAGTCTTCAGTACCAAGGATTAGAACATACATGTCATACGTATGTGTTGTTTTGAGTTAATCCATATGTCCATGCCTGATATTGTTCACAAAAACAACACCTTTGAGTGTTCAAGGGAGGAGGCAATTGTAGGATTTCCTCGCTGACTCAAAGTGTCCCAAGGTAAGAAACGTCAGTACCAGGTCTAGCACATACATATTTGTCCAGGTTTAGCCTCAAGTATACGTAGGACGAGATCGTCTACTGTACAGTGAATCCATTCAGGACTATCATTGGTTCTGTCTGTCTGCCCGGCTGTGGACCACCTGTCGTCTGCTTCACACACAACGCGGTAACTGTCCTATTCGATTACACCGTTCGGGCTTATTATTGATCGGGAAGGGAATAGTTTTGTGGGACAGTTTTGAGGTTACGAAACGTTGTGTTGTTTATAGGCCAATGGCGTAATGGCGTTTCCTAATGTTGAATATTTCTAAGAATTTGTTCTAATTTCTGAACACTCTTGGGTTAATAAATAATGAGTAAATTGAAACATTTACAAAACAGTGAAGTAGATCTATTGAAAAATAATTCATTCTGTTTTACGTTAGAACCATATAAAAATGGCATTCATTTGGAGGAATATTCTTTATGCTAAAGAAGACTTTTTTCATTTAGATATTTAACAATGTATTGCGATATCTTTTGTATGACCGATATGTGTCTATTAGTACGAACATTTCAGAACATACCACAAAAATACTACGAACTACGAAAACTTTTCATCGAAATTAATTTGATCAGAATAGATGGGTCACAAGTAAATAATTTAACTTATGAATAATTACCAAGTATCTAGACCAACGATGCGTGACAACCGAGTACAATGTCATGTCAAACCATGTTCATCTAGCAAATCTCCAATACCGAATATCATTCTGCTTGACATGCAAGTTTCAACACTGGTGTGTTCATTCGTAATAATCGGACTGCTTTTTTTTAGACAAAGTCATACATGTCATGCACGGGAAAATGGCCCGGTATAAACACTGATAATTGATCTTTTCTTGTCAAGTTGAAGCTACAGGAATATCTCGTGATTTGTAAGGATTCTTATCAGAAGAGTGCGTGCCCTCAAGTGGTGTGGTGTGTAGGACAGGGAGTTCTATTTCGTGCGCACTTCTTTACGTTGACAGTCAATTACAAATGAGTATGAAATCAGTACATAAGAAATTTTACACAGACGGGGGAAAAAATCAGACAACGTGAAAGTTAGGAATTCTGCCTGTCTTGGTAGATTAAAGATTATAGATCATTCCCTTCCATTACAACTACCCAATAAGAGGAAAGTATTGGGAAAAATTACCTGGAAGCTTAAAAGTTTGACAAAACTCAATTTTTGAAGTTTTTCTTTTGACAAAACTTGGTATTTTCCTTCGTAATGTTGGATACTTTCCTGTTTTCTTTAGCAATCAATTTTGTGCTAGTATTTTTGTACCAGACGGTCACTATGAAGAAATATTCCTAATACATTTCCAACCTGCGTTTTGATTGAAACACAATAAATATTTTCTTTGCTGTTCAGTTTATGCTTAGGATTTAACATGGTATTTTTATTGAATGCTATTGACAGCATAGTCTTTAGATATCATCCCATCCATTTTTTTTATATTTTGGTAAGATGATGTTGTCCATCGGCCCTAAATACAATATGGTCCGTACATAAACGATAATAATCATTTTCATATTTGACAGTATATTCTTAAGATATCAACTTATTTATTATGGTCACTGTGTAGCAAGTATATAAAAGTTCTTGAACGTTTATTTGAACCCCAATTTTGCAGAAAAAATTCATCTTGGTTTTATTTTCTAGATTAACTCGCTGTTTCAACAATATCCTTCACTACAAAAACATAAATCTGTCTTGATCATTCTCGAACGTCATTACTTATCGATGTCATGTCAATTCAACACAGTTGTAGGTATTTATGAATAGCCTTAGGTCCTTTCAAGCTAGCCATCTGAAGTGGACGCAAATTGTAAATCAGACTGGCCCCTTGACCCACCTCGCCCACCTCGAGTAGGTGTCTCAAGCTCGTTAACCGATCTATCACTGAGCCGAGTGGGATACAAACAAAGCTCATTCACCTTTCTTCTCCTTGTTAAGATGAATTTGGAACTAATTTAGCTTTAGAAGTCATGTTATCTCCCTATTTTTTGAATGTGGTTGTCATTGAGTAGTTTCTCTAAAAGAATTGTATTCAAAGTCTTATGATGAAAATTATTCTTGAGACATCTACTGCTGTATATTTAGAACACATTGCTTGAAGTTGTCACTTTATCTCCACCACCTTCCCCTTCAGCTTCAAAGCATCCTATAAGATTAACGTAGTTGTATCAGCAAAGCATCTTCAATTCCCTGATTGCCGTCTAAGGATTTGCCTCGTTCGCTGTTAGATAACCAGCCAATGAAATTACTCAAAAAGAGCATTTTTTGGAAAGCTAGGTTGAGAGACACTTAATAGCCACATGTTTTAAATAGTTATGAGAAACCATCATGTAGGCAACTTCTGACAAGGCTTGGAGGGAATTTGAAGGAATTTTGCGTTCATAAATATGTTCTGTGGGCTTAGAGTTGGTTGATTAATCATAATGGATAACTTTGAAATTTTGTGGGTTTTTTTATGTATCCGCTTTCCTTTAGGAGATCTTTTGATAGTCAATTCAGACATGCAAGCATTTCACTTCGTCTAAGACGATATATTTTATAGTTCCTATACATTATTTACGTATGTACTCTGAAGCCATGATGTTACCATTATGCACAATCTAGTACTTCATGTAACATAATGATTTATGTCTGAAATGCACATGTTTCACATTTATGACAAACCAAAGCCATGTAGTTAATGTATTTAACAACAAGTGGCTGTAGTACGGATAAACCTGTTACAAATCTATGAAACGACAATATCTCTTACACTTACCTTTTGTTAAAGTCTCACCTACAGACAATTAGAGACCAAATTATCGTTTCAACACTCAGAGAAGCACACAGGTTTGATGTATGTTTCTGAAGTAATCTACGCCACTTCTATATGTTCTGCAGAGTGAGCTAACCTATTCAAACGAAATTACCAACCAGGCGACATAAAACAGTTTTCACCTATGTTTAACCTTCAGAAAACACAACCTTACACATTGCTAGTCAAGCTCACATAAATTGTCTCTTTTAGGACATACGCTTTATGACAGAGGACAAACAACTCTCTCTTTGTAAAACAGTGTCCTTTTGTACAAGAAGAGAAGAACATTGCATGTATATGTTATTATATTTTTTATATTAACTGAATGCAAGGTAGTAAATTGCTGTGCTATGCTTACAGCATTAACAAGCTGACAGTTGTTTATTGTACAACTACAGCTATACAAAAAGTCATGTATAAGTGGTTTCTTTGAAATTGTCTTTTGTATGCCTCTGTTTTATTCTTTCTTACTTGAATGAACACCGATATGATTGAAATGCATTTAATTCAATTTTTTCTTTAAATTATTATTAAATTACTGTCTTTGTTGCATGATAGAGTCTATTTTGTTAGAATTACCTTTGTGAATTGTTGTTGTGGATTGATAACGATTGTGCTGATATTTATTAATTCTCTTTTGCAAAATGAATATCGTTGTTACCATTGTTGTACCGCTTAATGGTATAAAGCTTTATGTCTTGTCTTTTGTACGCAAATGAATAGTTAACAATCTGGCATTATTTGAAAGTAAAGTTGTTTAACTGGTATTTGGTTTAGTAGATGAAATGTAATAAGATATATAGTAATTACACCTTGAATAGTATGATGTAGACATTAAGTTACAATGGGAAGTTTGTTCAGTTGTAAAAAAACTGTGAACTTAATGAACGAAATTGTATAAAAAAAGAATATATTGTCATGAAAAAACAGAAGATATTTTAACCAACGTATAACATCGTGTAGTATATATTTTGAAGGATAAAAGTGTCCATTTCTTAAACATGAACATACAGTAATTATTCTCAAAGGTTAAATATGAAAGATAAATGATAGTGGCAAAGGTATATCACAAGATTTAGAAATAAACAAATGTACTAGTTGAGAAATAAAAACTAAATCTTGTTCATTAAAGGTATGAGAAATGCATACGTTGCTTTAGTCATCTTCTTGTTCATTGTCTTTCTAATTCATATCATTTAAATGAATTAGTTGGGATCTGGTATATATCCAATATATTAGAAGAGAATAATCCTTCTTATTAATGACGCCAATAGAATTAAGAAACTTTTCCCCCAAATAAATGATACAAAATAATTCCAACAAAACATCTAGTGTACCTTAAATTACGTCAGGGGGAACATAAAACAGTGGATTAAAGCATATTTACAAAACTAAATTACACTATGAATGAATCAAAGCATATTTCGAAAAAAAGTACTCACATCATTAAAATTACCTATGAATAAAGAAAGATATCGTCCTTGAAATAATTCAAGTATTTTCTTATGCAAAGAGCAAACTATTTTGGGAAATATGGAAACCTTTTTCCGTGATATCTGTCTTGAACTCCCCTGTCATTTCATCTCTAACGTCACTGAAGTGTCGTAAAAAAGAAAATGTGAATTGGGAATTGTCACAATAATTTTCATATTTGACAGAAACCACAAAAAGTTGCCTATTCATTGTTTCAAATCTACATAATCATGGCATACGCGATTAAGGTTCACGTTTTTGTTGCATATAATCACGATTAACTTTAATTTCAACATCACCCGTAATATGTTCATACACTAAATGAAACAGTTCCTTTAAAAAATCAGAAAAACATCCTTTGAAAATCTGTTTGCAATATTGAAAGGTAACCTGCACTTAAATATTGTGTTTAAATAATTTCATTTTAACCAGTGGTGTCTACTGACATCTATTCATTGTTTTCACTTTCACACTTAAAAGCATAACAAGTGACACACGTCATTCTTTAAGGTCACTGAATAACTTAAAAAAGAAATGTTTGGTATGCATCTCATATTTATTTTCGTTTTATGATATTAGTTTTTGCTTCCATAAAATCCTTATCTAATGTTAAGTGAGTTTACTACAAAAGCATAAGTTCTTAAATGATACCAAGATTCATTTCATAGTTAAGCATATAAACATTTGACCTAGCCTGTCACGAGGTGTTATAAATCACCCCCATTTAATCCTCTAATTTCCTTGGAATGCGAGCAAAATTTCTTAAAGAGGGAGTCTCTCTTCAATGAAACAGTTCTAGGGCATGGTTTCGGGTTAAATTAAGTAAGGACTTTCTTCTTTACAGATTTCAAACGTACACATATGTGTAAATACGCGTGCTCATCAGTAATGAATGTATTACATTTAGAGATCTATTTTAGATTGTTAATATACGTAATTTAGAAACACATATCATAGTTAACAAATCTAAAATAATATGCATACGTAAAGAAAAAGGAAATTTTTGGAGCCACTTTATATGTTAGGTAAATTACAATATTAACTTAGCGATGCATCTATTATTGTAGTTTTCTTTGTTACCCTCGATTCTAAGGTCAAAAGTATGTTATTTGCATTTCTGAGATTTTAATTTTTATGCACACATGTATGTTAAGTTACTCAAAAGGACATCTATAACAGGTTTACAAGTGAATTTATAATCACCAAACAAGCCAATTTATCAATGTTGATTTGGAACAGAAGCCGTGTTCATGGTCTGATAGAACTTGAACAACCAACATGATACATATAAAGCATGGCACCGAACAAATGCCTTTGTACTATCCAAAAAACGGAGGCATCAAACATAGAGAAGTCTCCGTGATCACTTTATTGCCAATAAGTGATAAAACCAGGCTAAACTTTCACGATTTGTTTACCATAAGAAACTACTTGACTTAACGTCAATGGTCTATCATGGCAAATCGTGTGTTCAGAACAGTCAAGCGGTAAATGGGTGGCATTACAGAAACAATACAGAGCATTCCTACTCCAACGATAAGCAGGGTCGTGACATTTGACACCAGGTGGCATTGTGTGATAAAAGGCCTCCGTGGAGTGTTAAACTTTAATGATTTTCACTACTTCATTATTCCCAACGTTTCCAGACGTATGTTGACTTAGCAAGCTTTCTTTCAAGGCTCAGATTCTATGTCAGGCTCCAGTGCCGTTTATAACCTATAGTCAATCGAGGGCATCAACTGCACCGCTTGACGTTGGCTTGGATTGGGAATTCAAGCCAAGCGTACTGATGGGGAAACTTAAGAAGAGTTAAAGCATGAACTACATTGGGGGCTGGAAACATAGACTGGTATCCCTTGTCAGGCACTGATACCATTCCCATACCTTGAGCATGACTCACTGAAGGTGGGCACTTAATAGCGTAAGTCACACTGCTTTATGAAGGGATTTATCTTTTCTCGTACAAAGATGGAAAAAGACTTTTTCAAGTTTCTATATAATATATTTTATAATACGAAAGGTGCATGTTACAATGTAATGTCTTGGATGAATAGTTGGTTAGGCCAATTTTGCAAATAGTTTTTGATGGGGAATAAAAAATGTCGGAGCTTTGGTTATACCCTTCACAGATAAATTAAGTATGTTAAGAGAAGTTCTTAAAACAGGGTTTTGAATTTTTCTTAAATATTCTTTTTTAATTTATAAATTTTCCAATTCCAACCAAAAAATACATGAGCGTAAAAAGATAACTTAATATCAAAAACTTCCCTGCTTGAAACAAACATTCCAATAATGTGGAAAAGGCTGTACTTGTTACAACACAAACAATTTTAGGTGGAATGTATGAAACTTGATATAAGGAGACAGGCGTGTCAGCCAGTACTAAACACGAATAGGATGCTTTTAATAATTTCAAACGTGACATACGGTATACGATAAATCTGTCGATACATTTCATACGAAGGTAATGGTACATATCCAAGTAATATTGATAGTAAAGGAATCAGAAACCTAAATAACTTATATCAAAAATTAAATTCCTAAAAGTCATATATATAGTTTATTCAACTTGACTTAACTGGAAGACATATACCTCTCATATTAAGGTAATGATACGTGTCCAGGTAATATTGCTGTGAAGGAATAACCTCTATCACAAATTGAATATATCATAGAACTTAATAAATAACTTAAGGGAATGATACGTATCCAAGTCATGCTATTTGTAGTGAAGGAATAGGATATCAAAATTTTAAAAACATTTAAATCACTTTCAGATTCTTCAAACTCTCATTGTTTATTCAGCAAGGTTATACTTGAAGAAATTTTTTCGTAAGAATGCGTCTGGAAAAAACAATTTTGTGTTAACAATTACATATTTGATTTTGAGCTTTCGTTTTACATACTTGAGGAACGCCAGAATGATATCAATAGGAATGTTTTATTATCACTGTAATAATTGGATCACTTAATATAAATTGAAATATGATTTATATTACCAATCGACACCTATCCTTTGTTTATCATATAGAAAATGCATGTTAGGTATGTTTTGCATATGTGTGGAGCCTAAGAAAAAAGAAATAAAGGGTTAAAAATCATTCAACTTTTGAAGATGTATGGAGATCGCGTTATCGATAAAATGCCTGCAATGTAAGGTGATAAGAAATTTAATACCGCTTCCAAAAGTATTTCACTTAGATCACGATTGCTAGTATAATTCCATCGAGAAATCCTGCAACGCCATGCCGTACAGTCAAACCTCGGAGCATCGGCTGGAAATAGCGAAACATGGTTACTGAAATTAAGTGTAGAGAATACCTGCGAAATATTCATCATATTTGGCATACATGTTGGAAACAACTAATTTCATATGAGCCCAAACAGATGTACTATTATTGTTTACCATTGTTTCCTTCCTTTATCACGAAATACGGTTAACATATTCAATGAACAACACTGGTCTTCCTGAAATAGCCACAACGTCGATATAATGTCTAAGCCGATTTGTCTTATTACTTTCTCGTGTTGTAAGGAAATGTACTGTATACAATGTACAGTTTCAATATACTGCTTATCTACATGGTATACACAGATATATCAACATCTATTGATCAAGGCCATGACATTTTCAATGACCTATTGATTGTACAGTTCTATTTTCAGAAACAATCAGCTTACTTCACACTGCAGACCTTACAGTTTCATAAACTTCCTGACAAAAACTCTCAATTTGACAAGGAAGACAGGACTTTTTGATAAAGTCATGGATTTCACAAAAAAGCAGTTGTTATCCAAAAATCTTGTCGTCCAGTAGGAGTAAACATTTACTCGGAAAACGTCATGAATTTCACACTAAAAAGTTCAGTTCAGTAGTCATCCTTACAATATCACTTCAAAAATACCTACAGTATATGTAATAAATTTCTATGTTTACTTTTACGTTTACAGACTTTTTTCTCTTTAAAAAAAGGGCCAAGAGTGTCCTTTCGCTAAACCCAAGGGCGCAATGAACATTACAATCAATCATAGAGCTTGTTTCGCTTCAGGCCATGGCTAAAGTTCAACGACACATCATCTGTTGAAACGCTTGCCTTAAGCAATATAGTTATGGGGACATGCCATCACTAACGGCAGAGTATGTCATTGTTGATTTAAATGTATGCCCACGTGCCTGAAGCATTTTTGACATGCTTTTGTGGGAATGTACATTGAACGAAGGAACAAAAAGTTAACGTTTTGCTGATGAATTTCAGATTATATTGTCGCATGCATTTTGCAGAATACTAAATAATTAATTTCCTTTACACTGAAAGTATGATGAACTGAGATCATGTGTGTTGATGTTTTACGAAGCTTTATGAATAGTAAAAAGGTAAATTTAAAAATGTGCAAAAATTGCATGCTTCATATAAAAAATGGAATATTCGTATTGTTTTAGATATGAAAATGTTATTCAATTACTTAAAAGTAAAGCTTTAAGAGGGGCATTGTGTTTCATGTGTTTATTGTGATTAATCATGGAAATCAGCACAAAAGTGCAAGTGTTGATAAGAAATGACAAAAAAACTTAAGTTCATACAAAACTTTTTCAGGACAATAAGGCAAGGCTAATACCACTTCTGAACCGAAACGTGATCATATGGTAGCAGTAAGAGCGAGTGGTTTTGGCTGTCATTCAAATGTCAACCTAACAATGACCACGACCAATCCCCATATACTATGTCCAGTCACATCTATGGTCAGCCCAGCTGTTCTAAAAGCTGGACACAAAACAAGTGGTCAGGACCCTTCAACAAAAACCTGACAGGAACAATTGCATTTTACATGTAGGGAAAATTCCACAACAAGGACGTTGTTCATAAACACTACATCTTTGTTAGTGATAAAAGTCTTATTTTAGCAACACTTGTTTTCAGGGTGGCCGAAAAAAAATCACAGGTAAAAAAGTCACGGAAAAAGTCACAAATTTCCATAGGAAAAAAAGCCACAGGAAAAAAAGTCACAACTTTTTATCCTCCATCAATGAAAACAATAACATACATCTTTTTCATAACATTTTACTTTAAACAATAACATCATTCACTTGTCTTAGCAATACTGATTAACATTTGTTTAGGTCTTTTTTAGTTCATTTCATTGTAAAAGTGTGCTTTAAATGCTTATATGTTGCTATATTTGAACTTCAAGAAAAAAATATAAGTTGACATACGGTGCCCCTTTTCTGGTTTAACATGACGGAAGGTTTTACTTCAGCAATACCCGCTTTCAGTGATTCATTCCCTTCATGGTACAAGAATTAGTCACATTTGAACATCAAGGAAGAAGTTCATTTTCAAAACATCTAGAAACATTCTTTGGCAAGAAATAGTTGTACTAAAGTGAAAAATTGGAAAATCTGATTAATTCTTAAAATGAAAAATTTATAAATTATAATGCGTTAAAGATGATATACGACCACATGGCATTTTCAAGCTTTTCTTAAAAACCTATGTTGAACTGAGTTTAACAGATAATAAATCATCTATGAACGTATTTCAAATGTATAAAGAATTTAAAACCGATTATTTCAAATATGGAAACATTCAAAGGGATCTATGAACTGTTTCAGGAAGAAACTTTCGGATTAAAAGCATGGAATTCAGAAGAAGTATAGACGACAAACTACGTCTTGCTATTACATTGAATGAAATATAAACTCACTGAATGTGTATAAGGATATAACCTTGGATTCGGGCTGTTTCAGTCACGACATGACTATCCAAGTTCATCAATACACAAAACTATGCATTCATCTGCATGCCAAAAGTTTGTTCACATACCTGAATATACTAGTGCAATTATCATGTAATTTGATATGCCTTTAAGGTATCGTAGCGTTGCGAAAAAGAAAGGTATAATATTGAGTTTTCAATACACATATGCAGATCCATTCTTCTTTAAGGTAAATGTTTATCGTACGCCATAATCACCCGTTACCGTTTTGGCAGGTCATTGAAGTGACCAGGGTCAAAAGTCCGAAAACCCTTTTTTTCTCCATAAAATCCTTTATAATTTATCAACTTCTTTAGAAATTAGTCACGTTTGTTCCTTAGCATAAAGTCAATGAGATAATGTTGTTTTCAATCTCAGAGAGTCGATATGGAAAATTTAATTCGACATTTAACGAAATCGAAATTTCGAAAATGTGACCCCTTATGTCTGTATCAATATGACAAAATTCGAATTTTTGCTCGAGAGACGAGAAGATCCGAAGATGAATTCAAAAATGGCTACTTCACGCATAGACAGTAGTGGATTCCTTGTCAGTTTTGCTGAAGTTATTCTATTGACGTTGAAACGAAACCCAAATTACATGATATTTGCACTACGATTAAGTGGTAAGTGAACAAACTTTCGGTATGCAGCTGTATATGCCATGCCATTGAGTAATGTTACATATATTCTATCAGTGTGTTCTCTGATCGAAATCACAGCAGGGGGCATGTCGGAACTCTTTAACCTTGCAAATCACTCACACTTACGTCTATGTACCTACATAAAAACTACCCAGGTATGGCGTTTTCAAAAATAATGCTTATAAAAGACCGTAAAGGCTTTAATGGCTCAGGAGGATCAGGGTATTCACGGTTGTAACGATCAGTGAGTATACAACATGTGCTAATGACTTTTGTAATCCAGGTGCAATATTACAGGATAGACCTCTTTGATAGGCATTCGATAGACGTTTAAAGGTTATGATTGTATTAGTTATGTGGTTAAAGACTTCATGAGTTATAGAATATTGACCTTCTTATCTTCAATTGAAGTATTTGTATTAAGAGGATTGTAATGATGTCCGAGTAGCTGCTACGTAACTCCATTCTTTCTCCATCCTTATGCTTCAATGTGGGATAAAATATACTTGATTTTTATTACCCACGAGGGCAATCATATTGGGGTTCTTATTTTTCATACGATGCCCTCGGGCAAATATCACTTTTTCATTGTGACGTAACGTCATAAACAGTCATTTGACGTCACAGTTCGCCTATGACGTTGAGTTCCAAATGTGACGGCGGCGGGTTAACCGCCCATGTTTGGAGGTTGATTTTGATAATTTCCTTTGATTTCGCGCCTTCGATAATAAACAAAATATCATATTCATATGCCCTCGCTCGGGAAATACTAATATTTAGGCACTCGTGTCGTATGAATAGTACATGTATGTCATGGACACTCGTATAATATCCTCTATGTAACTGAACAAGAAAGATGTTGAATGTACCAGGGACTTTGATTGATAAATTGTGGCTGTACTCATATCATGATATGTAGTATCATACTGAAAACAATTGTAACATAGATAGTTTACGGTTTTTATCATACAAAACTGCGTTCCACAGGAGATATCGCTTGTGGAAGATCAAGCAATACTAGTATCTCCTAGGAGATATCGTTTTGACAGTAGATTTGAACAATGCCCTATTACAGTCAAGTTCATGACATCACAATTGATTTACATTATCAAGTAATAACATCATAATGCTATGACGTCATAAACATGATGACGTCACACTGTTATGACATCACTCCACTGAGAGTCTTAGAGTAGTGCAGTGTTCAGGAATACACATTTCTCACGGAATCGAAATGAAAATTGATTTTGGATGATAAATAGAATCTCACCCTCGTGTCTTCTGATATCAAATATATCAACACTCTTTGCTAAAAGTAAAATATCCTCGGCAAGCCTCGGATATTTGTAACTTTTATTAACTCGTGTTGATATATTTGATATCAGATGACACTTGGGTGAGATTCTCTATATATCAAACTACTTCATTACATATATAAAGAACATTTGTACTTTCAACATAGTTATAGTTGACCTAGAAAAAAATGTAAATGCATTCATACAGATATGGTAAACTGAGCTCTGAAACTTTTTTTTATCGACGTTTTTACTTTATGCAACATGAGTGCCTCTATTCCAATATAGATAAAGGGAACATGTCCAACATGGCAACAGCTTTCGCTGCAGATGAATATCACAATGCAAGTATTTATGTTTGAAATATCATTTCGTTTCATCTTAAAACATTGTATATTGAACGACATGTCATATATTACATGTCAATGTTGACTAAACACATTTCTTAAAGTTCATTTCTAAACATCTTAACTTGATATACCATGTGCTTCATAACAGAAAATATTATTTTAAAGAGTTTTAGATTTATAAGCGGCAACTAAAATCATGAGGTAACAATTAACAATCAAAAATTCTTTTTTCTCTGCCAACCCATCGAACATGTAATTATATGATTTATTAGATTTGTCAAATATTTTAAGTATTTCAGTTGAGAAAACGTCCATGTGTCAACGTAATTTCTTACATTACATTGAATTAAAATTTGTGTAATCTTGCTTGAACTAGATTATTCGATCACATTTTGAAAAATCATTTATATCACGACATCTGTCGTATATATCACCCTGATAATGTCTGTTACTTAATAAACCCGTCTCAATATTTACTACGATAGCTATTCAGTTAATGCCTTGACATATTTGTAACCGAACTAGTTTTCTCCTGCCTATGGCCTGTATACCGACATTCCAAACTTCGGAACGTCCCTAGGGTTTTATCTCCGGGTGATACATCAATAGCACAGACAGATTTTCCTTACTTGAAGTCTCTTAATTTATGTCCGACATATAAGGAAATGATAATGAAAAGATAAGGAAAGTGTGACAAACTTAGTTAAAACATCACATCAATTATACAATTACGATGATAACCATTAATCTTCGGATTCATCATCATGAATGCCACTGAGCTAAAATAATAAAAGAGATACGTCGGATAAATTTACAAATATACGTGGAATTAAAGCCAAACAATATTTCAAGGATAGTTGATAATGGAAATGCTTCTCCATACATACCAACCCCAAAATTGGGTTAGATATACATTTTTAAAATGATTTTCTATCACTAGAATTCATATCTTGAATGTTTTTATCAATGTGGTAATATAACATAATACTTTACTTAGGAAAATACATCACGTATCAAGAAGCACATGTACACATAGATAGGCTCTATACATCGGTTATTTCAGTGTGGACACATACAGTCTCCCAAATGTAAATAATTTGTTGAAACATTTAACAAGCCAGGTAACGACTCCAGAGGTGCAACTACTTGACATTTTAAACCACGTCAAAAACCGTTATGTACACGTTTCTCAGGTTACAATCTAACAGGTTCTTGGGAAACTGGTTCAGTGTCCTCATAACTTCCTTCAGAACTCTGGTCATTGAAAAACTTCTCTTCCTCTACATATTTTACCTACAGAAGTAGGGCGTGAAACCGGTTTTGTGTATGGTTGCTCGATCGTAATGCTATGAATAAGATTTTCTGCCATTAATTGCTACATTTGCCCTAGTTATGACAGCCAAGATAACCTTACTGGCCTTAATGTTACATCCAATTGCTTTATACACACTGCTCTACTGACGCTTGAGTAAATACAGGTAGATTTTCAGATTTCAAAGGGTTTTGACATTGTGATATTTTCCATTTTTATGTAAATAGATTGACATGCCTTTGAGCTACGTTTCTATTGCGAACAAAATATATCAATACATATTTCACAAGACGTGTAGGAATATTGTGATCAAATGGAATCTACAATTTATGTTACACCTATTTGTTAAAAACGTTATAAAGGATGGGCAAAACATATATCAATTATACAAAGTATAAATGACGTATATTCTTTTCTTCTAAGGTAGAGAAAAGAAAAAAACGTCATGTGAAATACGATTAATTTTTTCATCGATCATTTTGAAACAGTCTTAGTGATGGTTATTATGTACAGAAGAAGGTGAGGTAAGATAAGGTGAGATTTAACGTCACTTTCATGTCCAACATTGGTGAAAATCAGTGTAGCATTGCACCCAAACCTTACTGAGTGTATAACAGTTTTTTAACTGCAGACAAAGTTGCCGAGCGCAGGAGGGATTCGAACAACGGACCTCTTGATCCCACGCCTATCGCGCTAAATTTAGGAGACTTAAACTCCTACAGCATTGACCTTAACAGTTTTTTAATCTATTCTAAATTTCTGGAAATATTCCAATAGTATTCAAATAGTTTTCCCTAAATATAACAACACTTTACCAACATAGTAGATACTTCCTGGTTCAGGATAGTCGCATGGTGAATTCCTTTTATTATCTAAAACTGAATAGGATTTCTAATCCCATTTATGACGTCCAATATCCTTGAATGGGATATATCTTTAAGCTTCATTGGTTTTGACTGTCTGCCAGTAGTACCTTGTCGTTATTATTTATGTTAGAGAAGTGAATATCACGATGCAGGAGACCTACATATCTATATTGTAGATAATGCTTATAAGTAAACCATTTCGAAAGCAAGGAAATGTAAAGTCTTTTTTACGAGGAACATGAAAAGAAATTTATGAAAAATTGCAAAAATATGTTTACTAAGCTGCAAATTAGTATCTTTGACAAGAGTTCAACGCAACCTTGATTGTAATATATTTGAAAAAAAGCTTTAGTCTTTCAGGGTGGATCACAACTACTTAATGAACCTGTTCAACTTCAATCAGGAACATCTCCAACAAAATTTAACATTATCAAATAAGATAAGCACTTCCTGGTACCAGAAAGTCACTAAATCTTTTTCTGTCAATAACGTGGGTTCCTTATCGAGATAAAGGCATTTTAGACCAATGTACCGTTGAGATATTGTCAAGCTTCATTAGTTGAATTCCAGCCAAAACGCATCATGCTTGTCCATTTCAGAGAAAATGCGTAATACCTAAATACACATATTGAACAAATTTAAACATGTGACCGAAACAATATCAAATTCGACCGAGATGTCACTTTGGACCCACACTTATAAAACTTATTAATTGATTTAAAATGTATTATTCTAATTCTGAACATGTCACAACAATGCTCGGTTAAGAAGTAGAACAACTTTTCAACAACAACAAAAACCAAGCTACCAACAGCAAAAATGAAAATAGTTGAACATTCCGAGCACACATACCAGCATGGTTATAGAAAAGAGCAAACAAGCACAACAACAAGAGAATATGAGATTCACCACAGAAACCTTGTACTCCTTCAAAGCCTAAACAAAGGTCCAACAATAGGAAGTGACCCTTTGAGGTGGACGCCTTCAAATGGTCACCTACTGTATTCAACAGAAGGACATTGTATCTCGACAATGCCTCAAGAACAGAGAGCCAATATGCCTATTAATGTCAACTCAGTAGAATAACAAGGGAAACTGAATACCAAGGGAAACTTCTTGAAAGGGAATTGCTAAAATGAACAATATCAGAATTTAGAAATTTTTATTAAATGAAAAATATTTTTTTAAAATATCTATTATGATATAAGGTTTTGTCATGAGGGGTACAATGAAAAATAAATAATTTGAAAACTAGTGATAAATATGAAGACATAAATATGCAAATCACAGATTTTGAAATAACTCTTTCTTGTTTTAAAGTCCAAAAAAAGGAAACTCTGATTTCAAACAAACATGTATTAATTATTTTAACAGGTAAGTATTGAAAGAGAACAAAGTATTGTCATATCAATGCCCTATAGAAAGCCCAAAAATGCAAAACCCTTTAACAAGATTCAACAAGTGAGCTTTGTATTCAAATAATCCTCAAGATCAAAACGTCAAAGTGAAGTGACCCTCAGAGGTGGACGCTGTGAAATGAGCACCTGAAAAATTCACAAGTGGACAGTCCTTGAATTGAATAACACCGGTCAAGCAGTGACCCCTGTTCGACAGGTTCATCCCTGGGGCGTCAACTTAGGGTCATCGGTTTGACCATTCGGTGCATACTGGACCGGTCTCCACTTCAGCTGACCAAATCGTGTCGGCTTCAATTATAAACAAGAAGGTTGTCTGTGCTGTTTAATAACATGGGGCGTAATTTAAAGGGTGTTGGCCGGACAAAGGCATAGACATGTTACTAACGTAAGGTGTGTTACGAAGAATGTATTGTTAAAATGGGAGTGTTGTGAAATACATGTGTAATACCACGAATATTTATGTTCTTTTTTTTAGGGATGATTGAATCATATCCAACTCTTTCCCAATACAATATACATTTGACGGTTTTCGTGGTATATGTTTTTTATAGCGAGAAGGTGACGTAATATCAGAGAAATTTTGATTTACTAGACCATAATTGTATAAAAATTATTCACAGCAACGTAAAAGCTTCTTTATGTGGAATATATCTTAAGTAATATGATAGTTGATAGATAAATCTCTTTCTTTCATCATAATCATCACCATAATTTTCACCATCACCCTTACTGGAGAATCAGGAAGGCAAGTGTATTGATATATATCATCTTTATTCTGAGTATGCTTCAATGCATATCTTATATAATCATTACTCATTTAAAAAATCAAAATGTCCACAAGAATACACAATTTAAAATTCTTCATCCTTCAAGTTTACACATTTATTACGGACACGTACACCAAAGATTGAATGATCTCTCTCAAATCTTTATATCACCAGATGTCTATTGTGTGGAAACTTCAGATGACAGGCTTATTTCGACATACCTCTACTTGACCGAGTGCAGTGTTTACTGTAGGATGTTTGCAGAATATCTGCAAGCTAACCATGAACTTTATACAAAGGAGATACATAATGAGGGAATGTGGACAAATTGCCTCTTACGCTTTTAAGTACATAACAAATATTGAACCAGAAAGCTTTTGTCATTTACCAAGTATACGAGCTGAAACCTAATATTGACTTCGGAAAGTAATTAAAAAATGTTGAATCATTATTTGAGTTTCTTACGAATTTTTTTAGGCAGTGTTCTATGGTATGGCAGTAACTATTATTTAACATCAATATTTGCAGAATGTCTTAAATTTATGTTAAACATGATTCAATACGTTTAAAAGATCTCAAGTAAATCTAACTTTCGGTTAAACACAACTCATCAGTTATGATAAAAATCCAGTTTGAATCAATTGTTTAGATTACGTGAAATGTAACTTTTAACATCTAAACAATTTTCCTTTATAAAGAATTAAAATGTCAAGTGAGAATTAATGATAAGCCAAAAGTAATCCAATGTTTTCATGTGAAGTATAAGTTCAGTCATAATTGAATTAACAACTTCTAAACAGCTTTAAATTTTCAAATCATTCTAATGAGAAAAATTAATTTGAATCCACAAAATTACAGTTGCCATAATGGTGTTCATATTCAGTTAATTATATAAGTTCCGTCATGCGTGACTGCGCCTTATTACATATAATTAAGATTGACAACATGTTCTATAGTTAATAGTTACAGAGTGTAAAGATGAGCGATGTCGGTCATGTTCTCATCGGCTTGTGTTATGTGACAGCGTGGTAAAATAAGAGATGGTGAAGGGATCAACATACCAACATTAATCCTTCAACACACATGGAAAGCTACACTTAAAACTTTTCATACCAAAAATGGCTTGTAACCTTGGGAGAATATCGATCAATTACATAACTGTTTAGAGACGAATCGATAGTGATCGATTATGCTGAAGTCTGTACAAATGAACATCATGGGAAATCGGTTAAAGAACAATATAGTATCAAGTTCATATTTTCTTTACCTGTTTAGAATGATATTTAGAGATAATTTTAAAACTGATTTATTAAGTTGAATATTTATGATTGAAGTAAATGAAATATTACTCTTGAGAACTCTATGTACCCTCTTATTAACTTAGTTAAAGAGTTCGGAAGACAAACAAATGCATTGTTTTTTTGCCTTGATAAATTAAATGGTTATAAAACTGTAACTTTTTTTCATCAAGGCATCTTTTTAACTAAATTAAAAGCACCATAAACAAATATCTATCGACATGTGTAACTAGTTCACTAAAAGAACAAAACTATTTGTAGAATGTATAAAGTATGAAAATTATTTCGCAATTTCATGTTGTTTAATGTATGACCATGATGTTCAATAGCGATGGAGAAAATAATGTTTTGACTTTCGTGATATGGCAATATCAACGCTGAGATTGATACGTGATCGGTTATTCATTCAAAACTAATCTTACTAATCAATAACACATAATCGATAGTCATATCAGTTATGGATAACGATGCCACGACAAACTACCAATGGTAAGATAAGATCATATTTTGCTACTAGAAGCCCCAAAAGGACGTTATTATTTCTCAATTCTAGAATCATGACATATTGTACAATGTTAATTTTTTTAAAAGAAGTTTTATAAATGTCAACCTTTACACAATCAACATGGAACAACTCCAACATTACATAAACAAATCAGTCAAACAATAACTACTCCCATTGACTTCAACACCTTGTGTCTACAGGTAAACCAAATACAAAAAATCACAGGTAACTTACCTATAAGATAACGCTGCACGGGTAAATCCAACCGAAAAAAGAGAGATTACAACTGTTTTATCCAGTGGGACCCTCACATTTCATACAATACGTGAGTAAAGATGAAATACAACTGTCACAGGTAGTGAGTATAGACGGAAGACCACTGCCACAGCTGGTGAGTATAGACGGAAAACGACCGTCACAGGGAGTGGGTATAGACGAAAAACTACTGTCCAAGGAAGTAAGTATTGGCGAGAGACCACTATCAAAGTTAGTGAGTATAGACGAAATACCACCGTCACAGGTAGTGATTATAGACGAAAAACCACTGTCACAGGCAGTAAGCGTGGACGACTGTCAAAAGTAGCAAGAAATGAAGCCTTGCTTAACGTGGCGAGGAGTGTTCTACCGGCCTGTGGGTCTGGCTGTTACCCTCGAAGTGCCTCAACAGGCTGGCTACCGGTCGCATACTTTCCATGCATGCCTGACTTGCCCTGATTACCGACCATCCTCGATATAACGCGAATTTCATACCTATCTATCTCATTGACATTGATGTTTGAATGTTTATGTAATGTTTGTGTTACGTTTTGTTTGTGCATATCTTAGTTTGTGGAATAAAGTTTTGGTTGATTTTGGAATCATGCTATGGCTTTTTCGTTATAAAGTATTTTTAGTTAAACGCATTCTTGTTTTAATTATATTTTCGAATGTGATAAGAAAACAAAAGTTTAATACTTACTTTGGTGATTTATAATATAATGAGAGTAATATTCATTAATGTTTCAACTATCAACATTATCAATGCCAGTTACACTAGATTGTCTTTTAATATTACTTGACGTCTACTTAACCACTTTATACGTGTATGGGAATATACGTTCCTTGCTACAAACTAAGCCGTGTCTTTGAAATTTCATATAAATTTTCATAAATTCAAATATGATTATCATTTTGAATTATTTATTTCCAGAATTATATATTTACTGGTAATGTTTATTTCTACATATCGCCAGAATATATAGAACAAAACTTGTACATTTTCTGAAAATTTATGCTATGAAGTAAGTTTTGAGTGTCCTGGAAAAGAATCTGGCCTACCCTGTTATTTATCGAAAATTGGAATCGTATTTTCGTTCAAAATTTGCGAAATGCTCTGTTCGTTATAATCGATTCAAAATGGGAACATATGACGCAGATGAAAAACTGTCAAAATTAAATTTAAAATCTTAAATCTTGAAAGAAAATGCCGCATACGCTTCATGACATAAAACCTGTTATTCATTATATGCATGTGAGTAATTAACATAGTATTAAACCATAACGATTATGAACTCAAGGCCAAATACAAATGTAAGAGGAATTTGCCACGGTCAACTAAACGCATCGGTCAGCAGCGTTATAACGAGGTACTTTACCATGCCTTGGAGGGAGGGTGAAAAATGCATTAAACGTCAATAAACACATACAATATGTTGACACTCAAAATCTGGGTACCATGTACTTATCCGTTTAGCCCGCAGATATTTTTTAATCAAAACCAAAATCTCCAGTAATAACATTTTGAAAGGATAAATGTCAACTGCGCCAAAGATGGTAATCATGAAATAAATATTTACAGAATAAAGTATATTTGGTGACTGTTGATCCTTAATTGCGTTTCAAATAACTCAAGCCAACCATTATGTTAGAGGCTTTAGAAGGTTCTGAAGATGGAAATCTTTCCAATTGTACATGTCTTCTTCCGTTTGTTTACGGGAGTGTGTTACATTTCTTAAGATAACATTTAAGCTTCCGGAAACAAAATGTTTTAGAATTTGAAGTTGTATTTGTGCGTGAGATGTCTTAACAAACAAGTGTGGTCACATGTGCTTTTGTAAATATTACATGAGGATGAAGGCTAACGTTATGTAATTGTTCACAACCCTTAAAGGGGCAGTTTCACGTTTTTAAACATTTAAAAAAAATACAAATATTACATGAGGATGAAGGCTAAAGTTATGTAATTGTTCACAACCCGTAAAGGGGCAGTTTAACGTTTTAAAACAATTTTTAAAATATAAATATTACATGAGGATGAAGGCTAAAGTCATGTATTTGTTCACAACCATTAAAGGGGCAGTGTCATGTTTTTTAAAATTTTTATTTTCTATAAATATTACATGAGGTTGAAGGCCAAAATTACGTAATTGTTCACAACCCTTAAAGGGGCAGTTTCACGTTTTTAAACAATTTTTAAAATATAAATATTACATGAGGATGAAGGCCAAAATTACGTAATTGTTCACAACCTTTAAAGGGGCAGTATCACGGGTTTAAATTTTTTTTTATTTCAACGTATGTTCCCCAATAAATGTTTTCTTGTCAAATGCATTACCTCATTGGGACAAACACCTCATTACCTTAACCTGATTATCAGTAGTCTTATAACAAAATATCAAGTCGACTAACCAAACATGTTTTGTTCGTTTGACAACTGTTTCTATTGATTGTAAAAGATCACCTTGAAATTGGTAACATTTATTATCTTTTATTGATATCACTTCGTTTACCTAAAAATACGTGCGACTACCCATTTTAGAAAGCAAACAAGAAATCACATGTTAATTATCAAGATGCTTCAAAAGCATATACACGCGCATAGAAATTATCATTTAATTTGGAACGATCAACAAAAGATTATTGATATTTTTTTATGAAAAATGATATGGAAGAACAAATTTTGAATGGTTTAGTTCGAAGTTGTTTTATACAATCCATATAGATACTTTGTTTAAATTGACAGAGAGCATGTTTTATGATTTTTCATATGGCTTAAATAAGATTCAAATTATAAAGATCTTGAGATAAGTTCAATCGCCTCACTAAATGTTGATTACTCAAACGTCCTACTTGTCTCTTCAACCCATGTTTGTCTTTGTGTCTACTGCAGATTAGTATTGAAATTACGTTTGAGACAAGAACACAAATCACGACTTACACCTGGTTATTTTCCTTATACAAGTTGGTGCTTTTCAGAAACAACCACTACTTTCCATGAAATATCCTAATCTAAAAAAATAAATCAGTGATTGCAAATCTAAAATGATCAGATTCGATCCACATCTACTGTCCAGCTCGTTTGTCACATTAATAGTTGTTGTCCTGTATGTAGACAAGAAAACTTTTCTTTTAAATACCTTTTCAAGACTATCATTAAGTCTACATACACTTAAATTCTTACATTTATCAAACATAATACTTTATTTAACCTGACAGTGAAGCATATTTCTTCATGCTTTGTCACGTTCAAATTTAGGCGTTGCATTACGCGGATTTGGAAGATGCTGTTTAAGTGGTACGGTCATGCACCAACGTTTTCTGGGTTAATCGTGTGAATCCATTATCATTCCAAACATTGTTAAAGATTGTAGAATCCATTTGATTTACTTGTTGTCTGCAGTATTGTTCATATTTATGTTGAAAACGGCACAGGAGATGCACTGTTATATATATATCACCGTGCTCAAAGAGTCAAAAGTTGTTATTTTGGCATTTGAATCTTGTTTAAGAAAATATGCACGTTTTCTGATCTCAAACATCACAGCAGTTAGAGTCTTAAAGACAGAAAGAAGAAGTACAAAATATTCATTGTGAATGCAATTTTGATGCAATGTGAATACACATGTTTTCTGGCATAGGTTAAATAAAAATGTAAGGCTCATTTTCTGCTATCTTTTATTTCATTAATAATCGATATCGTAAACACTTTTGAAAAAAATTACAAAAGATGAGTTATTCCTAATAGCTAATATTTACTCATATATGTTAAATATTTAATTAGGTTAAAATTTAATGGTGTTGTGTACTGTGGGTCTACTGACAACCTTATTGCATATTCACCCAATGCAACTTACCTGCTTTGACAACATTATCTGGTGCAGAACAGATGTCAATTATATTTGACAGTTGAAGCCTTGATACATATGCACTGCTGGTTTATTACTGAAATTAATGATGCATAATTCTTAATGAATAATTTTACATTCAATATCATATGAGCAGAACTTTTAATAACATGGGCAAAGGACATAGCAGATCAATTTGAATAATATTTGATATAAATTAAAAATACAAAAGCAATTTTCATTTAAAAAATATTGGATAATTGGTTGGGAAGTTAAGTCATGTCTTTATCATGAGTATATTCAATTCGGTCATAAAGACGTGCTTTTCATAAGTAGGTCATGGTAGTCAATTGCATAAGATGGAATGTTTTTGTGACGTCACATGTCCATCATAGTTGTCAAATACTGTCAAAGAGTGATTTTGAGACCTAGTTCGTTCATGCCTCAATCAGTCATGAATGTTCCAGTTTAACTTCTTGTTTAAGACATCTTGGTAATATGTTATGCCTTATCTTAAATCATTTATTGACTCATAACTTCCTTTCTAAACCTTGCATATTTCAATAAATCAATATAGATTTCATGATTTTGTAATTCTTGATTACCGTAATTGTTTACTTTTTTTATTCTTGATAAAGAAAACAATTCCAATGCTTCTTAACAACGCATTACAAATACGTTTGAGTGCATTGTTAACTAATGCTTTAATGGCCTATCCTGACTTGTCTGTTTATCGTTTTCTCATAACAAGTCTGTCTTGAATGAAAAATTGGACTAATCATATCCCCTCTTCGTCAGATGTCTGTTTCGTGGGCATAACTCCGACTTTAAACAGTTTCGTTTCGGGAGCATGACTCGGCCTAGACGTTCTGACATTTACTCGCTCAAGAGTCGCCTCCATCACAATCAATTACCAGGTACCCATTTTCATCGCTGGATGAACATATTTTGAATATAAATATATAACAACAAATATGATAGGTATGTTACTTTACTCTGTCAAATATGTATCATCGATATGTCCCTTGAAAATGATCAGCATTCACTGATGTTACCGGCCACATCTTTTCAAATTACTTAATGTTATGTGAAGCGATCAAATTACAGAAGAGGGTTTGTAAGGGGTGCTCACTTTTACCTTGTTTCATGTGGTCATGCCTAACGTCTCCATTGTGTTATCAACATTTGACATGCACAGTATATCGTATTTACCAGGAAGGTATTTTGTCGAGGAGTGCATGCAATATGATACTTGAAGGACGTCATTGTCTTACTGTGACACTGAAATGTAAAAAGGAGACGCTTGCGAGGATAAATCTTGTTTAAACATTCTTCAACAGAAAACTAACTATATGAATACAGTAACACCATAGTTGAAATATAAAACTTACTAAAATACTTTTGATATATTTATCTAGTGGTTACTATTGTGTCTTGTATTCGGGATGAAATTCAGTGTGATGATGGTCAGTTTGTAATTGTTAGACAAAATAGAGTATTAATGCATTTTTATGAAAAGATATGCTTGTAGCAATACTTCTGACTTACTAAATGACAAAAGAAAACGAAAAAACCACATCAGTTTATAATACCCCCATGGTAATTTATGAAGAAATAATAGAACGTATAAAAGTGAAAGTAAATTTCATTTCAAGCCGTAAATTTCACAATAGAGGTTCGGAGGTTTACAGCATTAACAGCATTCGCGTTGTAACTAGTAAACCGACATAGTTGTATCATAGACTGAAAGATACAACAATAAATAGTAGAATGCAATAGACTGTCGCTAAAATCAAAGACAGTTTTCTTGCGATACAATCTTTCATAGGGAGGCAATAAATGGTATGCAATTAACGCCCCTTAGTAAGAATACAGTCGCCATTTTATTGGTATCTAAGTAGAAGAGGTTTACGCCCACATCGTTTTAGAGAGAGTATGCCTTGACGTTGCGTTTGTTATATAGACTTAGTATAAATAGCTTGATTGATGATATAAACATCAAACAGTTGTCTGAGTTAAATTGAACTTACGATAATTAGTTTTTTCTTTAACGTTTTAATGAGAAAAGGAAAAGGTTACATCAGTTATCTTTTGTCAGCGTATAGCATTTCATAACAATTTGTCCATTTTGCAATAAAAACACATGAAAATGTTATATTTGTTCTGAAATTATCTTTTTTACATTTTCTTCAATAAGCATTAATTTCGTTTCTAAGAATGCCATGTGTATTTGATTTGTGCGAAAGGATATTTAAGTTTTCAAGACAAAAATGGTAATTAGTTTATTTCTATTTTGATGCCATTTAAAAAAACCCAGTTTAAATTACACAAATTAAACATGCTGTATCACAAACTTTCTATCTAACGACCTTTAAGAACAAATGTGAACTTGTGTTTGTATCTAATTGGATTTACACAGAACCGTAGTTAATATAATCTTGATTTAAACCGACCTTAACCTAAATGAGATGTATCTGTAGGTATTTCTGTCTGTCTGGATGTGTACTGGAAAGCATTAATTGACTTAATAGACATTTGATAAGTATTATTCTCAACAAAGAGAATGGTTCTTAGGCCAGGTTTTCGACATTAACGAAAACTTTGCTACCAAAAAGCAAGTACTCGCTACTGGCTCAAAAAGTTAATGTCGTCCACTGTAAGCTTTCATGTGAACCGTCAAAATCTCTTTTCAGAAATCAAGATCTTTATCTCGATACAATATCATGACGTAATACTCTTCATAGCCTTATTTATCTCCCCTTGATGTGCCAACTGATCTTGATTACAACACCTCAATACCTAGCAATTGTAACAATATGCACTCAGGGTAATGATGAAGACCGAAGTAACACGGTGTGTTAAATACCTGTTAAACACCCTAATCCTTCTTATGAACTATTGTGCAGGGACGAAGTGACCGGATTACAACTATGCCTTAAGGCTTGTGTCCTCATTGTTGTTCTTTAGTTGTCCTTATCTGCTTCTGAAACATTCCCTGCAATGTAACATGTTACCTTGGGGTATGATCACGCATGTCTATATACCCTATGATGGACATATTGTTGATGAAATTGACAAGGTTTTATAGCTGGCCTGGGGGCACCATGCATTCTGTGTTTCTACTTAAGTGAACCTTTCAAGCACACTACTACATCATTGAAATTCTTTTCAAGGTCTTTTCACGTTCAATTTAATATTTTATAGTTGTGAGTATTTAATTAAAGGAAATTTTAGGCATAAGATCTTCACCATTCATAATGAAGGCTACAGGTGTCTGTGAATATATATACGGTTACAAGTTTGTGTCTATTGGACTCTCACTAGTAACTTTACGGATAAATTTTAAGGAAAAAGTAAATGACTTTGAAAGAACGTTGCATTGTATCAACTGACTACAATAACGAATACGTGTTACCATTATGGTGTATATTTTGTAATAAACAATGTCACTTAACATATGTACATTCATAACATATGTACAATTTTTCTACGGGTCAGAAGAACAATCAGCTGGAGAACATATTTTAAAGCACCTGTTTATTTTTATGTCAAGTCTAGAGCAATGTTTGAAAAGGTTAACGTCTGCATCGGTTCTTGAATCATAGACATATGATGTTCTTGTTTTGTATGGCTTTCATTTGCAACAATCGAATGAATGTTTAAGTTTTTCATCAAATGGATTATACGAAATTAGTTTTCATTGTTTTATATTACAGTTTGAGGTTTTTGTTATAAAAACACAAAACGTATGATTTCGAAGGTGTTTAAATTTGATATAGAATGACAAACTTTCGAACATTATCCAACATTTTTTGTATTACCTGTGCGAGAGCGAGGGCCATATACATTCGTATTGGTTTACAGAGAAGCATATGACATACTTTCGATTTATATTTGTATTTTTTCGATTTTCGATTGTATTTAAACAGAGGAACAATGGTTGCCCGGCAACAAAAATACGTGAACATGTGTACATGTGAAAAATATTACCCTACTTATAGTTTATGCCGTCGGTGAGAATCAATAATAAATTCCATTTAACATGATTATTGCACCAGGTGTAAGTGAAACGGAAAAGAGTAAGAGCCGAAATTGTAAGCTAACTTAACAAGAAGTGAATGTGGAACAGCCCAGCAGGCACACGACGTGGCAGCCACGTCGCATCAAGGTCGCACGGCAACGTCGCCGTTACGTCGCCATTAGGTCGTATTTGCACCATTTCATGGTTTGCCAGCGACGTGGTAAGGCGACGTGTCTACAACGTGTCAATATTACGTCCATACGACGTGGGAAAAATACGTGGCAGATACGTTGTATGAGGGTTGCGAGGCAACGTTGCCGTTCCGTCGCCATTTGGTCGCATTTGCACCATTTCATGGTTTGCCAGCGACGTGGCAACGCGACTGTCTTCCAAGTTGTATGAAGGTGGCGCTGCAACGTTGCCTTTCAGTCGTCTTTTGGTGGCATGTGCACCAGGTTTTGCTGGCGACGTGGTAAATGACCACCTCGGAAACAATACCTACCGAGCTGAAATGTGTTACGAGTACTATTATGCGAAATCGTCAGCATATGATCATGTCACTTGAGCGTTCCTTGTGTTGAAACGAAAAACGTAATCATAACTCCTTCTGTCACCCATTGGGAATTTCACATTAAACATTGTGATATACAGCAAGTACCATATTTGCTTCAATAGATGAAGGCCTCTGACAGATACCGGCGAGTGTAAGTTGACAGTGAAAATAACTTTTTACTGAAAACGCATTATATCTTGTATTTTCTAATATTTAGAGGAGTATTTTCTTGACTAAGTGAGACCGGTTTCTATTATAGCAAATATGGAATATATTCCTGCTAAGTAACTTCGCCATAATAAATTAAAAGACAAAACACAGAAGAATAGAGTTTGCATTATTTATTCAAGCACAAATTACAAGACATGCATGCGTCTCTGTCTATCTTCACTGTACCTTTTCTATCTTCACAGCATTGTTCATCAGTAAAGCAGCGGTCTGTAATTGAAATTTAACGGCAATAATAAGGGATGGCTGGCCTATAAAATGAATAAAAAGATTTTAGTGTAATCTTTAAATAGTGTACTTATATTATTATTATTTAAATGTATTAAAAAAGGTTGACTTTCATTAGGACTTTTAATTCAATTATAGTTCTAAAAGTATATGAATTTATAATACCTGATAATATGAGTTTATGAGTTCCTTCTTCGGATGAAACGTGCTCAGATTCACACACGTGCTATCTACCCTGTCTATTTCGTCTCCTCAGACTGGTCCTTCTCATGCAGCACACTGTAAGGTAAAAATCAGGTATTTTATCCAACATTGAAAGCTATCAAGAAATATTATAGTTATCTCAAAACGACATGTCATCGGATTTATGTACAATGTTTAAATGCCGAAAGAATTCTTTAACCCCTAATTTCACGTGTGGAATATTATGCATTGATAGGTTCGACTCCTGTTGTTAAGACTAATGTAAATAAGTAGGTAAGTGCATTTGTCAATAATAAACAAAGTTCTTAAATGCCTCTCCTTTCAGTTCATTTGATGACTGGTGTATTTGATTAATCGAACAGGATGATAATCTAAAAACAAATTTAGAGGCAGATCGCATATACAAACCCTTGCCAATTATGTTCAGACGGTGACATTATTTTTTATAGATACGCACTCTCACAAAACTTCACAAAGTAAATCAGGATGAGTGTTAGCTTGTAATAGATTGATGTCTTTGCATCTCAAGGCAATTTGACAGATATCATTTTACCATTTCAAAAACTTCATGATATCTTCTAAATTGCCTAAATATGCATATATATGGACATATATCTATTACAAGCTAACATTCATCCTGCTTTACTAGTTTCATGCGAGTGAGCATCTTTACCCTCCGCGTATCTGTACCCGACACGGCTGTACATGTTTAGTTATCGTAACATATACTTGTTTTCAATTTTCATACATATAAGTCTCTCAAAATGAAGGAAAACCTGAATTTACCTGAAAAAAATGTACAATAAACCTTCAAAATGGGTCGTGTTTACGAAATAAACCTTTTTTTTTACCAATGTCATTAATAAGAATTGAATTTCAGTAAGATCGCCCAAAATGTTATCCTCTCTACTAGATTTTAAAAAAAACTTCAAATGAGCTATAATATCTTCTTGAAATATTGTTTTGTTCTTAACAGTTAACACCATCCAAATTTAGCTTTTTACTCCATTTAGCAATATCATTCTTACCCTGTTAATCTTTTCACGTTCACTTTTTCTACGCATAAATAGAAAATAAATTTCAAATACATGCTGATATATATTATTCTAAATAATCAAACTGAAGTACTGTTTATTATTTGAGTGAATTTGATTTTACAGTTTGATTTAAATTCTATGTATTTTTTCACAAGTTGAAAAGTAAACACATTAAAAAAGTATCGTAATTTAGTTTCTTTTAAATGAGTTAATTTTAAATTAGTTTATATAATAGATATCTTTTGTCCTATGAAACCAGTTCATAACAAGTTTAAAAAAAATGCCTCCAATCCATCAAACAAAATACAAACTAAACCCAAGAAGTCCTGCACCAAGTGAACTCGCAAACAGCTGATCAGACACCTCACGAACTCCGCGCAACACTTGTGACCAAAGATGCGTCATCAAGCACGCTGAGTTATAACGAAACACGGTAAGGAGTTTGATCATGGTTTTGAAGCCGGGCGGGTGACAGCAAAACGTAGTTTGCTCTCGTCTTTACAATGTGGCTTTTTTAAAATATAAAATATTTCAAGGAAAGGTTTTACAGAATCACCATAATTGAATGCTACTAAATCTACGGCAGTTTTGACTTCTAAATTTTCACTACACAATTTGCTGTGTACAGCGAACTGGGGGTTCAACTTCTGCCCTTGAGTGTTGTGACATTGTCACTGACAATATCATCAACGCGTGATTATTGTGATAACTCAAATTATTTTCATTAATCCAAGCGAAAAGCATTTATAACTGTAAGAAAGAGTACTTACCTTAAGTAAGAGAGGCGAAGCCAATGCCGGTAACTGCATTGTAAACATGATTTCACTCCTTACGGCGACGTCAAACATGGCTGTGACAGTACTTGTGTTGTGACGTTAAAGTGACGTCATCATTATTTGTGTTGGCGCGAAAACGTAGGAAGCTACATACATAGTCTAGACAGAACCCACTAAAACTTCTGGAATTAATTTCTTTTAATTTCCAATATATGATAGAAATATCATTGTATGGATGACATATGAAAGCTGGTTAAGAAAGATAAAAACATTCTCTTATCTCATAATTTTACAAGATCATTTCTCCCATTCACATTTTAGCTTCTGTCATCTTTCACTGTAGTTCGATCGTCTTTGAGTAAATATTCTATTGCTTAAAATGGACTTTATTTAATTAACATTTTATTGTCATCGAGTTTTAGATTTAGGCCTAGGCCTACTTTTAATGAATAATCAAAATGTTTAAAAGACATAAGCGTAGTAAAGCCACGTTGCAGAGACGTGTCCGTGCGACGAGAAAACCAAACTGTAACGCGACGTAACGGCCACGTCCATGCTACGTCACACTGCGACTGGAAGGTGGCAACCTCATCGTGACGTGGCAGCGACGTGACAAAAACGTCGCACTGCGACTGCGACGTGGCGACCAATTTACCACCTGGCAGCGACGTGGCTGCCACGTCGTGTGCCTGCTGGGAGATAGCTTTTTGATGTATCAAAGTGCTTTTTAAAAGAAATAAGAAAATGAAAACTGTCTTTATGCATTGGCGAAACATATTGAAAGATATGTGTGTAACCATACAATATACAGCAACAAAGGAAAGGTTGTTTTCATAATAAATGAACAGATGCAAAATATTTGAAGTAATAAAATGAATCAAAGCATGTACAAGATTTCCATGATTAAACAGACACATCTGGTCCAATGTATTCAAACACTATACATTATTCAAATCCTACGCGAAAATTCTATCATATGCAATATAATACAATATTGTGTTGATGTAATCGAAAAATGCTGTAAATATACAAATTCTTAGCAAAACTTTTGTTATAAGCAATGATACAATTTGCAATGATGTAACTGAAAATGCTGACAAAAGCAAGGGTATGAATCGCGGAAGCTACGTTATCGCCAGGTGTTCATGATATGTACAAGCACATCTTGTTGCAAATACAACACGTCTCGAGTATAATTAGCATCTCGTGCGGGTTGACAAGTGATGAATGAATGTACACCTTACGCTGTTGGCGATGTCGTGAGTCTATTACATCACGTTGTTGTAAATACGAGAATCACGTGCAGCTTGCTTTGTATCAAACGCACGTTTTAGCAATCAATCACTAAGTCCTGCTACCAATGTGGCCTGGATTGTTTTGTCCTATTTACGTTTCAACCGTTTTATTATCATTTTGAATAGTACTTTCTGTTGTCATTTATGATATTTCAAACAATTAACAAAACAATCATCTCGTGTATGTTGCTATTTATTTTTGGGTCTGTGTCAACGTAGATGGGTTCCTTGTTTCATTAAAAATATGGTTCTATTATTGATTATTATGATAATTTTTTGACATTTCTAAATTCATATTTTAATTCTTATTAAAGGGTGTCATCAAAACATGATTATATGGAAACTGCTTGATAAAGGACAAAAAGGATAGAAAGAAACATGACGTGGCAAAAGAATTTAGAAACGTGCCAATGAATCCCTGAACAGGAGTGACGCTAAGTTCATAACTGAGGAAATGGCAAGAATGTCCTCCAAAACCGATCTTACCAGTCAAATGATGTACTTGTTTTAAATATACCTGTTTAATTATGATTTTCAATGATAATATTCCTGTACTAAGCAAATACCTGATTTCAATATTGTCTCATTGTAAGTAGGTGCCACCGGGTAAGCAAGACATACAGTTACAACATCTGTTATACATTGTATGTGGTTGTCTTTCCCAAATGGTAAAACAAATTTATTAAGGAACTATCTATATTTTTGCATTTAGTGATGATACAACATCCTTATGTTAAACTTGATTAAACTGTTTCGTTATCATTTACTGTCACGTTAGATATAATTTACCATATTAATAATTTTACATCATAAGTGTACATTTATACAAAATATTAATTTCTACATTGTTGTTAAGGCATTAACTATTGTCATGTCTTGAAGTGGAATATACACTTTCGTCAACTATAAAATCTTTAAATAGTTTTTAATTTATCTTTCTTTCAATTTATTTACATAAGAAAAGACATTTATCCGGAATGACTGTCACGATCCTGTCGTATACTCAACTAAGTACAAGTTATACATGGCATACTTGTCAACACCTTTGTCACTATAAAACAATACGCTTCCTTGTTGATGACACTTTCTACTTTTATTGAGACTTTTTAACAAAAGGAACTTTTAAGAGGAATTTTAGAGGATTAGCTCACTTTGCATTTCGTCATATGTTTTAACACGTGTTACTATATCAATTATCTAAAACAGCGTCATTTGCAGTAATTAATTTAAATTTTTTTTATTGTGTTATGTGATGTAAGTCTATTTTTTTCGATTCAACTCTGTTCCTATTTTTCTTTAAATTAAAGTTCTAATTTCAAAATGTAAGATGTGATTGATAAGTAGTGAGCCATGCAAGACGATTGCACCACGCTTTTAACGTGAACTATTGTCTTTCGGGCTCTGTTGCCAGTTTTCGCTAAATTGGCTTAATGTGTCAGGTTGGTACTTACTTTTTATCATAAAAAAGGCAATATTGAGTCGCGAGCTTTAATCATATATATCTCTGAATAAAACGGTCTATCACCAAAAACCATACATGATGATATTGTTGAAACCTTAAGGTATGAAGCTCCTTCATGTATCACAATCAAAAGATGCCCAGATGAATTCAAGCTTGTGCAACAGAAAATAAAAAACGAACCCAGTCCTTATTTACCAAAACTCATTTCAGAAATAGAAAAAATTGGCATCCCGGGAGCGAGTTCATTTTATTGATCAATGAAACTTTGAACATTACAAAAGAATGCCAAACCCTTTTAAGACCTAATTAAAAAGCGTTCAACCCACATCATATGAGAAAAACGAAAATCTAACCTTATTTGTAGTCGACTGTTCCTAAAACGAATTATAACGATTGATGAGACTTGGGTCCACCACTTGCAGCCAGAGAAAAACGAACAGTCAACGGTGTGGATGCTTTTGACGTCACCGATCCGAAAGAAGGCAAGAACTTTTCTGTAAGCAGAACCTTACTATCTTAAAGATGATGGCCTCAGTTTGGCATTCTGAGAGTGTTCTAATGATGGATTACCTCCGAAAGATACATGTAAAACATTAACATATATTAAGTCTCATCTACAGGACAATTAAGGTCAGGATAATGTAATAGTGCACACCTCACACATTGCTGTTGCAACGTAAACAATCTATGACTCTGGGGTTCATCAACATCCATCCTACTCGCCTGATTTAGCTCCATTGGATTTCTCTCTGTTTCCGCTCTGACCAAATGTCTTTCCAGACAGCATATCCGGTTTGACAATGACGTCATTGCAACCATGGATTAGTATACACACCCAAGACAAAGCATAAGGCTTAGAACTACCCTACGGAAATAATTCTCTGCAAAGCAGATGGCAGAAGTGCATTGTGTTGTCGGATGGCTAGTCAAATAGAATGGCTAGAAAAATATAATTGGTTAGAAGTACTTTATTTTTCAGTGTAAGGCTCATATATGTTCAATCATCCCTCATTACTGACGTTGTTATCATATTTCTTATTGAAATTCATTTTTAATAAATATTAATGTTTGCTTGTATTTGTATTTTTTTAAAAAATTTCTGACGTTGATTTCTTAGTTCATTTAGCTACATATTAAAAATGAAAACCTCGTATTCGTCATCTTTGCAAATATTTTGGAAATTGAACCTTCGAAGTCTTTTAAGAAGGCATGGCGCGGTTGCATATAAGTATTTCATTCCGCTTTACTCAAATTTACTGGCAGAATTTCTGTGCCATGTTAAACTTTTGTGAGCTGTTTGAGGGATAAGACATTGCATGAGCTACCAAATGTTAGAAAGAAGCAGTTGAACGTTGTTTTCGCTGAAATGTATTTTTTAACATGTTACCAATAGTAAAAACACCCCTTTAAAATTTGAAAATCATGGTCAGGAACGAGTGTACATGGTTCGAAATCGTTTTCATAACTCGAAATGATAAAAGTTTTCACTTTTTACGGGACACCTTTTATAATGACAGTGGATAAAAAATGTATCGTATAATGAGATGGAGTAAATCTAACGTTCATCAACCTTTACTATGAATGCCAATTTTTAAAAAGAATAACTGTCGAAACACTTGCTGCAGTCCCTTAAAGATAACTATTCGTTGTTCTTGCGACAAAACAACACACGTTAAGCTTAAACTCCTATTTAAAACATGATTAATAATTTGATATTTACTCACGCCGAAATGCAGTACAAATTGACCGCTGGCTTGACCTCTCTACAAAAGTAAACTCAGAAAGGGTTTTTTTCGTTTTGAATCTTCACCTTTTATTGGATTTTTTTCTGAACCTTTAAACCTTGTTTTTTGTTCTCAACAAAATAATTTGTGCTACAACGTCAATAGAATTACTTAGTAAGGGAGTATTGATACTGAACAAAGTATCTTTTTAAGCTGAGTTTATTCAAATGAGACAATAAAGGTAAAATATAGTCATGTTTTAAATAACTTGTTTGACAGCAAATTATTACTGATCATTAAATTTTTAGAAAAAAAACCTGTGTGGTATTTGATACATGTGCAGGCCAGTCTACCTTTATCGATTTATGCATACCTCTGTATGAACATGTATATCGTATAACAGGTGCAGATTCATTGAAGACTTGGTTGATTTTATGTACGTTTCTCCATCCCTACTTACAGGCAATTTTCTTTAAACTGTTTATCAACCAGTAACATTCATATTTAAACCATGTTTTCGATTTATCATATTATCTCCCCTTGTCGTAAAGCCTGTTCGAAAACAAGATTAAAAACAAGTTCAGAAAACCGAATTTTCTGACATCAAGTGAATTCGTATCAATGAAAGTTGTTAAAGAGCCACTCCGTGATTTTCATAACATATTATTTACCTTTGATACGAACCTAAATGTCATCTGTGGTGATATAAAATCAAAACATCCTAACTTTTCATGTCCAAAAGACATATATATGAGAAATACTAGTTTTCCATGAAAATCTAAAAACAGCCTTATAAATGCACATAGGTGTAGATATTACGTCCAATATACATGGATACTAGTTATATAACCTAACAAACGCTATCAACTCCTAACTGCTCTCCTGCCTGTTTTAGATAAGTCTCCAAAATTACGTTTGACTATTTGGCGCGCGCCACTGTCCGGTTTTCGATCATAATTGCGACGTTCAACCTTCATATTGTCACTGTAAAAAAACAATAAGCTTTAAGATGTGTCTTTTTGGTTAAAGTCGATACTTCGCGATTAAATGACACCATTGATTAAGTTTGGCATATTTGACTCCAACAACTCACGGAGTGGCTCTTTAAAAGGGCATAGTGTAAAACCTGTCCGCTGGCTGTTGGCTACTGGCTACTGGCTTTTGGCTTTTGGCTGCTGGCCGTAATGGGAAGTCTGCTGGCTGATGGCTTCTGGTGATTGTCACCTGGGTTTTGGAGTTTTGCATTTGGTGATTGTCTATTTGACATATAGAATTTGAATGCTGATCTCAGATTCAAAATTACTTAAGGACCGACAATCAGTATTCGAAAATAATTTACATTTATTATTCAATTTTTAAAATTTGCTTCTATTTTTAGTATGGGAAGGTGCCCGGAATAAATTGGAATTTCTGACACAAATCTAACTTCATTTATATATCAATAAACTGATTTCAATTGGTATAAGATACTTTGTGCCATGTTGTTCCCATGTTTCCTTGTTGCTTTGTCAAATATCAGTCACACATTTACTCTTAGTTTGATACTTTGTAAAATTCAAAAGAGGACATGAATCTTTATGGCAGCAGGGAGTGTGGGTAGACAAATACTTGTGGGAGTGGGATAAACTTTTCTATACTGAAATTTAACCTTGAGCTTGCGGTGAGATACAAAAAGAGGATCCTAGTAGACCCAACTGTCTTCAGTACACATCAGCACATTCAGTACAAATGACGTTATTTATTTAAAAAATTAACCTTGGTTAATACAGCTAGGTTTAAAACCATTTCTACACTATGTCAACTCCCTTATTGATGACAGATTCTTCCACGATTAGGACCATGCAAGGACCGTACTGGGCCTTAACTGGCACTTTCCCAAGATAGTATGTTAATGGTAGCTATACTCTAAAATACAATTCAAGCTCTAGTTGGTGTCGTTTCATATATATTTAACTTGTTTGAGCTAAAGGATGAAGGTGGTACTAGCCATAATCTGTGTTGTGTAGGGTTTACATTTACATAAATGACAAATATATAGCTCTTAATGTATTAAATAATAATTATCTGCTATTCATGTTGTTTGTTTTTAAACAATAGTTTTGGATTTTAGTAACAGGGAGTGAAACGAATGTACAGAGAGAAAGGAGGGAGATCAGTGGAAGAAAGTCATAGGTCAAGATCAGTGATAAGGAGTTGACAGGCCACAGCATTTTCACAAAAATTGTTTACATCTGGACTGTGTCCTTGTCTGGCTGTCCCAGGGCAGCTGAAAATGGCTTTAATTGAATATGTAGACTTTTTCAACAGGGCTCAATATATCGTATCAAGGTATGGGACAAATCTGCCAAGTAGTTATGTAGTCTTACTGGATTGTTGATTGATATTCTTCAGTGCTTGTCTAAATTCAGTACCACCAACAATTTGAGTTGTCGGAATGACACTTTAAACTAAATAAAATGTGAAAATATATATGTTTTATGACAATTGGCCCTCTTTCCTTAGTTTCTTGAAAATTGAATTTACATATTTTTAACTGAAAAGGAAATGTCCTTCAGGTGTCAGCAATGATTTATACAAACATTTTATATATAAATGGTACAAATTAGTTTGAAAAGTACCCAGTCTGTGGAAACACTAGTTGGAAGCCTATTGAGAATAGCATTTAAGCATCAAAGTTACAATTTCACCGAAGCATATACGTTACAAATTGCATCTAAGCAGCGAAGTTAGAAATTTTATCACAGTAACGAAGTTACAATTTTATCTTTTAAACATTATTATCAAATCCTAAATATATTTAGTGCCTCGAGTTTGAACCCGCCGTATCAGGACCTGTCTTTACACTCTAACATGTGGTCTCCCTCGTTACTCTATACATTTGTGAACAAATGGTCAACAGCTAGATTTATCTGTTCGTGAGAAGCTCATTCATGAAGTATTTGACATTGATAATTTTGTTTGTATAGAATAATATCAATTAAAAAGGACAATTCATGATCCTAAAATCCAAAAGATGTGGTGAATCAATATTTTTACCCATTCAAGTAGTTCATAAATACTTCAGCTGTCCATTTAAACCCAAGCTTGATCCAAATCTGAAATTCCAATTTCTCTCCTTCAAATATTTCACAAAAATATTATAGAAAGGGACAGGCAGACGGATTTAGATTTACTACTAGTTCAAGAAGAGTAGGAGGGAACAATAACAGTTATGAAACTAAATCTAATCATCTGTTTTATGTTTCACTGTAGTAGAAAATTTGAATATCAGCCTACAATCACCAAAAGACATACACCAAATGCCAGCAGCCAATTAGCAGCCGCCAAAAGCTAAACACCAAACACCAAACGCCACAGGACAGGCGACAATCACCAGCAGCCAACGGCCAACGGCCTTGTTTTACACTATGCCCTTTAAAAGTTCCAAAATTACCGGGCGTGCTGAAGCTATTTTACTGTTATCAAAACGTGTTGAAATAGCTGACACAATGACTGGATACTATCTATATTCCTAACACAATTTCAGCAGAGTTTGCAAATTAAAAGCATGATGTTCATTATCAATATATTTATACCAACAATGAATAAGCTCATAGCATTAGGACTTCTGCTCTTGGATTATTACTTTTTGAATAATGTACTTTCATGCCAAACTAGGTCATTTGTACAAACTCAACCCTTAAATGTCTCTCATGAGAGACTGCTTGATATCACCCAAGCAATTACTCCTGTGGCGAAAGATTGCAAACAGGGCATCATGTGTGGAACACACGGTAATGCACATGACGCATACGCAAACGGTGAATTTCATGCAGCGTGTGTGAAATATACAACATATGTTACACATGCCTTCTGCACAGCCCTTGCAACAAACTCAAACAGAGCAGCACGTGCAGCGCATGCTAACGATGCACCGCGTGCAGCGCATGCAATCAGTACAGCACGTGAGTCATATACATGTTCTTCTGACCTCTTCTTCTGCTATTGAATATCACAGGATTTTTAGCGATTTAATCACATTTCTTATTTAATCTTATTCCATATTCGTTATCGATATGTACATTTATCGCTATTACATTGCCCAGTTAAAAATACACATTGCATTTCAATGCTCGACTTCAGTGAACAAACTACAAAGTCAATTGTCTTTAATGATATCATGGTACTTGCAACTTAGATATTTATATATTAAGATAGATAGAATCAACAGAACACCAATCTGCCTAGGCAAACTAAAGCAGGTATGGGAGTTAATCACTATCTTTTTAACGTATTCAATCCATCGCACTTAAAACATGTATGAACATGACAGATCTACAACAATAATTATCTTGAAGGACTAGTTACTAAGTAAATTGTCAAAATTTCTAATCTTGATATTATTAAACTTTAATCCATGGTGATGACGTCACTCCATTGTGTTAAAAGAGGATTATTGCATAAAATCCACTACTCGTTGATTGTCCTGATCGTGGAATGTCATCCTTTCGGGATTTTTAAGTAAAAGAGCCTCTTATCATGTGCTTTGTGGTTCGTTGATTATTTGTTCAAGAATCTAATCCTCATACTGAATTCTCCATTATATAGATGATATAGAAACACATTTAATGATGTCATATAATTCTTAAATCTTTTGTAAGGGTTGTTTCCTAGCAAGTTTGGTAATTTTCTATAACTATAAACAACAATTCTAAAATTATTCAAATCTTCATTTCATAAAAAATCATAGACCGTCTTGAAAAAATGACACAGACATCAATTTATTTAAACAATGTATATTATATAAAATTATATATCACACAGTCTCTTTTCAACAACCATTTCCATATATAGTTTAGTATATTACACAAATATACATTAAGATATAAAATATACAAAATACTAGTAAAGGAAACTGCTGTTGTACAGCCAGAGTAACAATGTATTGCAACTAGTATAAACAAAATGATGATGATTGCGTTCATGAATGAAATAATTCTAATATTCATTAATGAATACTTTTGATAATGCTTAAGTTGTATTGTGCCAAAAGGTTCTGCTATGCAACATGAAATATACAAACATACGTATCTATGCATTCTTTATACTTTAAAGTTGTATTTTGAGTTGACAATGGAATAAAACTTGAGCAATACATAAATGACACAGTTGATTGCCATTGCGTCAGTTTGGTATATCATCTAATATCTTTAAAATCAAAACTCATAAATGTTATTATCCATTAACTATGCCTTTTAAACCAAGTAAATCAAATCAATATTTTACGTCAACTAGCTATCATTTGGAATTGTCTAAAATAAAATGTAATTGAAATAAAGAACTATAATTCTTTATTCTACTTGCATCTTAGAATAAGAGATCATATGCAATGTATTATGCGTACTTCAATATTCATTACAATTTTGTTTGTATTTCATAATCAAAATACTCCCAGATTTTTTATTTACATTGAATATATTATATTTAGGTATACAAAGAAATATTCCGAATATATCCCAAAGATTAAAACTTGGATAGGTGATTACATATAACAAGTAATTTCAAGTTGTTTGGTAGAATTATTCACATAATATCAAATAATAACAAGAAAGTTATTTCATTACATCTGCAGAGAACTTATGTTCTTTTGAAGCAACATAAAAGGTTCCATGAATGTTCCCGGCTGTAACGAAACATACGTCCGAACGCAGCAGTAACGAGCGGAAATTCACAAACATTTTCACTGCATTTAGTACAGGGAATAGTGGACGTCGCAGAGTCTTAAGAGTTTTGACACATGTTTTCAATCCTACGCATATCCGCTTTGACTCTTTATGAAAGGTATTGATAAAAGCAAAAGTCAATGTTTCATTCAATGGGGTCTTGGAGATCTAGGCAGCCCGTTGTTTTGCCAAGCTTGACTTTCACTGTTAAAAGCTAATAAAAAAGACAAAGGTAGAATACCTAGCTATTCAATCGATCCAACTATGATGTTAGATAGCTTCGTACACTAATAAAATGAATTTCAGACACAACAAAAGACAAAGTTGATTATAGATGTTTCAGCACTTGGTATGTCATACGGAGTAATTATTTGATTGTTTTGGCTATGTTGACTGCAGTAGTTAGATAGACTCAGGATCTAGAATTCAACATTATCAAAGATTAGTTGACGGTGGGGGTGGGGGAGGAGGTGGAGGTGGTGGGGGTGGAGGGGGAGGCGGAGGGATGTCGAAGACTGGGGAGTCATTTTGATCCCGGGGGATGATCTCTGGGGGTGTCGCAGTGAACTGTACAGCTCTTCGACCGTCATCGTCATCAAAGTCACTGGGAGACGGATAACTGTCTCGGTTAGAAGGGGAACCAGGCGGGGGACTGTCGCCATTTTGTTGCCTCCTCTTCATTAACTCATCTATTACGGCGTTTTTGACAGGGGAGTCTTTCTTTCCAAGAACTTTATCCCTCACAGACCCCTTATCCGATCTGATCAGCCCCGGGGGTGGAGTTGGGGCTCTGAAACGGAGACGGTTGTAGTCTCCATCACTCGAGTCCTCATCAGCAGGAGGGGTAGGGATGCGTCGTGTGTATGAATACGTTGGTTCAGAAGGTTCACCATCAAATGGCGGGGTCGGAGGTCGCGGGGAATCGGCTCGATTCGGGTACACATCCGGTTGAGAGGAGAATGCGTCCTTCTCAACGTTCATGAAGCTGAAAGCAGAGTCCACTGCTTGTTCCTCCTCCCGTGGACTGTTGTAGTCCTCTCGCGGGGTTTCCAGAGGTGGCTGCTGGAATTCTGTCGTCGACTCGAACAGATAATCGGACCTCGGTGTTGTTTGTCGAGAATACGCGGCCTCGCCGAAGTGCATTGGTTCATCATTGACTTCCGGTTTGTAGAAGGTGAAGCCTCCGGCGAAAGGAGTGTTTGTTGGAGGAGACGGTGACCTCCTAGGAGGAGTTGTCTCCCTTACAACAGGGGGTGATGGAGGCGGTCTGGGTTGGTCCGGAGTAGGGTTATACCTCTTCACTGATCCGTTACCGACGAAAGGGCTCTCTTCCGGATCTCTAATATGGGATATTCGAGACACGTGATGATCAATTCCAATGGTAGCTGGATCAGACACCGTCCTACCTACTATCGGTAAGCTGTTCGCAGGTGCCAGGATAATGTCTCCATCTTTAGCTCTAACACTGGCGGAATCTTGACTTCGCCTCGATCCAAGTTTATCGTCTGACTTCGATTTTCGTAAGTGCTCAACTCTGTCACGTGATTTCGATCTGGCTCTTTCTTTAGCCGCGTGACGCCGGTCACGTGACTTTGAGCGCCCTCTGTTGGACTGGTATAATCTTGCAGATGTCCTCTCTGCCTCAGAAGATTCGAAATCCATCTGAAAAATCCATTCGAATCAAATCAAGGAACATAAAGAGGTTGAAACGTTGTTTAAATAATGGTCAAAAGATGTTTGCTTGTAAGTATCGTGAAGTGTAGCTTGGATCAACATGACATTTTGAATATATTATGACAGATTACAGCTTTTTCAGGGTGAGAATGCCCTTTGCCCTTTGAAATATTTTAGGAATAAGATTGCTGAAATTAAATTATGTTAAAAAAGAATGAAACTTACCCTCTCCTCTCCACTTTCCATTTCTCTGTAAAATAAAATGGACATGAATTTTATCCATTGAAAAGTTTCAAATATTATTTCAAATTCATTACAACTTCCTTACAAATTTAAAAGCACTAGTAAACGCTTTTACGGTTGAAATAGGCTATTTTAAGGTTTAAGAGGACTTATGCATTCATTTAAGCTTTCTATCGATGCAATGAAATACTTAAATTCTTTACAATTGACCTGCAATCAACAATGAAAAATTTTAGACACCCGCTGTTGGCTGTGACATATAAAAAAATCAGTTGAACGCGGCTGAACTAGTATTGAATGCAGCTGTTGAATTTACCCTAACTCTGAACTGAGTTCAAAATGAATTAAAATAAACCGATTTAATAACACAGCATTAGCATTGCTATTAGATTGACCAAAGCGGCTGGAGCTTCCGCTTTTTTGGTTATAAGCAAAATCTTAATATTTCCGATATCGTAGTTCATGCGGATTTAAAGTTACGTTGCATTAAATACTTTAAATCAACTTTACTACCTGAAAACGTAAATATTTGTTAAATAACTTACGAGGTAGAGTACTTGAGTGAGGATATTGAATAATATCGAAATATATGCAGTATCAGTGCATTCGTTGTGTTTACGAAATATTGGCGTACACTAGTGCGTTTAAGATTTGATGTTACGATCCTAATGGTAAGACTTAGCAGCTGAAAATGTTTTGAGGTTCCGAATACCGAAATTCTTTACACAGGCTTTTAATGTCATGAAGTATTTTATTAAATAAGGACTTTTATAACAGGCAGGGTGAAACTCACCTCACGTGAACTCCACTTGGAACGCCGTTCACTGAAAGAATACAAATTTAGATATCGTAAACGTTATGTCCGGAAAAATCAAAATCAAAATTGTTATAAATGAAGTAAAATTAGTTTTTAGATTTAAAAAAAAAATGAGACGGAATAATAGTATTTAAATGTAAACTGGAGATGTGAACTTCACAAAATCTGTAGCTATTATTTTTCATAATTTGCAGAAAATCCGATTTCTTCCGATTTAGGATTAAAGCATTTTACGGCACACAACACTCAACAAACTCTAAAACATTTAAGAGTTTTAAAACGTATTCAAGAGATAAAGACGTACAGATTTGTTCAACATCAGATTGATACCTTGCATAATTTTGCATTGAATTCATGGAAATGTGCCTTACAGACGAAAAACAATTAAAAATGACAACAATGCTATGTTCTACAAATTTATAAACAGAACAAGGGGCATCACCAACAGAATATCAATCAAACCCGACATGTCCGTCTAATCGTTAGCACACATCATTTTCGCTTTATCAAATTAAGAAAGTACAAACTGTTACATGTACAAATGTATGAGATTGTCTTTTTCACTCAATTATTTTCAAATCTTATAATGAAACTCTGGCTAATAAATGTATTCTACAGTAACAGTTAAAGAAAACAGTTGAACAACTTATCAACACTTTTTTACTTGTTATACTTGTCAAAATTTGCCCTTTTAATAAAACTTTATGGAAAATAAATTGCATAAAGTTTCGTTAGAAGGTAGAACAGGAAATACGATGCTATTATCCTTATCAGCAGGAAAAAGTTGTCATGAATAGAGCGAAAACTTCCTTTGGCCATTTTTTGTGAAAACCTATAATTGAGATAGGGAAATGGCTGAACCAAACACACAAAGTACGTCCGTTTCAGACCTCCTTTTAATAATTCAAAGAGATATTTTTTCTTCTTTTTGTTGGATCGCTTTCGTCCAATCAGAATGTGTAATACGGTACCGTTCAAAGAGGACACGCGAATGCCAAAATTGGTGAATGGTGCAATTTTACCGAAAAGTCCTGAATGTTACTCACAAGGATAATTTTATCGCTAATCACTTTAGTAAAGTAAAAATATAAATGTATCTTTTCGCGAATCTGATCGAAAACCGGACAATAACAAACGTGAGTTGCCAAAAGTAAACTTTTCTAAAGTAGGTTGAAGATGGGATTTCCCCCCAAATTTTTAAGAGGTGATATACTTAGTATTCATGTAAATTGTCATTTGATTGTAACTTTGGCACTCACTCAAGAGTATTACTGTTAGATTCTGATTGAAACAAAGAGCATGCAATGTATTGGATGTATTTGTGATACATTTAGAAGGAAAACATTCACAAAATCTGTTTTACAGGTATGAAAGCCAAATAATTTAAGAAGAAAAAAAACTTAGAAAAGAAATTTTTATGACATTTTACACTGATAAACGTCCTTGATTGAATACTTCTTAGTCAAGTTTTCTGTACACTATAATGATTAACCCATTGCATTTCAAAACCTTGATATATGTATTTTACTAAATAAAACACCTCTTGCGTTCATACTTACTGCTTTTACTCTGTAAAAAGGCTCTATCCCTGATTGTTGAATGCGAAGACCCAGGCACTTTTCTTCTCGGTCTCTCATCCTGATCCAACACGAGAACGGGGGTAGGGTACCCCACTGGCGGTCTGTAGACCATGGGTACCGAGTCTGCTGGGGTACCCCTGACGGTGAAGAAGGTGAGAGGAGGTCGCTCCCGATGGTGCTGGGAGGGGGTGGTGTAGGATATACCGGGGTAATATCGATTATGTTCATGATGTTGATTGTTGTTATAGTGATGGTGGCCTGGTTCTTTTTCTTCTTCGTGACGACTCCTGCATAAGATGTAGATGACAATCAAAGTTTGAATTAGGAATTGTACCTACTTATTTTACATTGTTACCCTTTCATACGGTTTATGAAACTTTTTGTGCTTCATGATACTGATTTGAGATTATTAACGATAATATCTTTGTCTTGTATATTGAACTATTTCAAAAGACAGTTTTACTATAATGGACAGAAATATTAATGTATATAAATTTTGACATTATAGATGATAATGAAATTTCCCATTGAAACAAGCGAAATATCAATCATAAATATTCCAATATCCCTCACTTAGTTTGTCCAAGGCGCACATAAAATGCTACTACTACGAGATTCGGCTAATGATTGACAATTTCAACCAGGCCTGTATTCATCAAATATTTGATCATATATGTAATATTTGAACAAAATGCAACTATAGGGCACTGCGTATTTCCTCGACATCGACCAACCTTATAAAGATACATATTATATATATATTAGGGGCTTTAACGTACCTCTGAAAGTAATAATAAGCTATAGCGGCCAGTAGACACACGGCAAATATACAGGCTATTGTAGAGGCGGCTATCAGCCCGGACAGCGAATCGTCACCTGCTGACATCCTCCTGTAATTAATAAAAATATTTTATAAGTAGATGGTCATATTAACATCATCATCATCATCATCATCATAATTAAGATCATCATTAAGATCATCACTGGATGTAGGTACTCTCTTGTAAACGGCCATTATATTTATGACACGCACAGCGCAAAGTGTTTTTTAAAATACTCAAGCAGTGTCACAGTGTTAGTCTATTTGGAAATTACTTCCGAATCAAATAATACGACAGGGTTTCGATGTCTATGCTGTTGATGTAGTATGGGAGACGGTGTGTCACTGATGTTAAAAATGTGTACTTGAAATACTTGTATCATGGTGTCGTGTGTTCAAGACGGGACAAAGTTATTCCTGAATCAGTTGTGGAGAACCCTTAAGTAATCAAACAGTTTTCATATCCACACAAGGCCATTTGAAGTATACGTTACGTACATGTATTGGTATGGTTCATTGTCCGCTTTCTGTTCATTTCAAAGTGACCTCTTATTGCAATGAATCAGACATAAAGGCTATGTGAGTGATAAATTGCTAAACAACAACATCGATAATGGAATTGACTTCCTGACACAGAAGGAATTTAAACTTCCTTGTTTTTGTTCAAAATCCAAAGTATCTTCAAATAATTCACTTTAAATCAATAACATGTCCTAAAGAGGGAGTGGTACGATTGTTTATTTTTCCAGATTAATGTTTACGTTAATGATGACTAAACAACTCCGTGATTCAGTCCTACTTAGTAAAAATCAGATTTGATGACAGTAATCTACATGCAGTCGCCAGAGTAAAAGGAATGTAATCATGAAAACATAACAGTGTTGTTATTCATTGTCAATTTTTAATGTTGTTTTGATGAATAGGGCATTCAAACAGCGTCGCTTGTGACACTCAATCTAAAAGATGAATACTTTGATGGAATGTCCTATGCAATTAGTATAATGCAGTCGCATCGCGAAAAACTCGGTGAATGAAGTTGATTGATCGAAGTTTACATGTCAATTGCAAAATACCAATATTTTCTATTGCTGTATGAAACCCTATCCTTTTATTCCAATTCCAATTCAGATACACGTGTATGGTTATCTGTTTCAACGGTTTAACTTGACAAAACATGGGGTTCAGAAACTGTCAATCAAAATTCAGCAAGCACAGGATTCTCGAGACAATTGAAATCGACAATACTGTAATTGATTCCCTTATTCCGATGGTGCATATTGTTTCCTTAAAATTTGAATATTAACTGTCAATATCCCTACATTCCAAAAGACAACAATGGTTTGAATGTCATGTACTTTGACAAATGATCAAATATCGTGACTCATGTATTTATGGAAAATTGCACTTGTCGAGTGCGATAGCATTAAACAGCACTAAACCCAGATCTATATCACGTGTTCTGCCATTCCATTCACCACCAACTGTTAAGATTTTTATCAATGATGTTTTGTAGGTGGTCAGATTTTAAGATTAGTACTGTATTGATAGATTAGCATGTCACCTGTTTTGATCGATAAATTTCTCCGTTGTAGCCACGTAAACACACTACGGACCAGATCAATTATCCGTTTGACACCAATTAACCTATTTCAGACTTCATAAATTCTTAAAATATTTCATTGTTCTCATTAAAGCTCGGTTGCTGTGTCAACCCGACAATATATTTATTCATCGTAGTCGACAATTTTTGTAGTACAGTTATGGATATGTTTCATACGAAATACTGTATATCAATCAACCGTATGGATATTTTCGGTTGCCATGTCAACCTGACTGTAGAACTATTTCATATGTAAACAAATATTCCAAAAAATATAAGGATATTCTATTTAAATGAAACAGATACATAAGTACATCCTACTGTAAATGATATGCATTTCACCCGTGGAAAATTTCCATTGACATTACGAAATCATCATATGACACTTCAACCAAAATTTCCTATTGTCTACACGCATTTTACGAAACAGACTATAGTTAAGTCAATCCACCCGTTAAAAGAGAAAAGCTAAGCCCGCAGGCTATACCGGGTACCGCCCAAGCAACAATAGTCATGGTCATATTGAGTTGGTCTGAGTACTCTATTCGTTCAAACATCGGATGAAAAAATAGCAGTCTGGGTCAGCCTATATTTGACGTCATTTTTAGGCGTTAAGGAAAACAATCGCCATGAATAACGCACAAGAGCCACTCATAATTGAATAATAAAATGTATTCATGCTTTGACTTAACAGTCTGTTTTGTATAACCATAGCGTCAACTACAGTCGCTTTGCTAACACGTACCCTGTTCATGTTTTAAGGGATCGTGAACATGTAATGAACAATGCTTTTCTCAGATATTTATAACGCATTGCAGTTATTCTAGTGGAATAGCAAGGTAGTAAATAGTGAGAAATGTAAGAAGAATATAACAAAAAAAGAAGTGATGTATGATATGTGGGTGGTAATAATTTATTAGATAAGGGTCGACGTTTAAACGAGTGAAACGGTACAAAGATTGTTAACGGGTCGTCGTTACTGCGTGACAAATAAGATGTATGTCCATAAAAATATCATTTTCAATATGCTTTGCTAAAAGGGTTATGCTATTTTCATTGGTTAGGTGTGTTCGGTATGATTTTCAAGAATTCAATAACTAAACTTTCCTAGACACGCTGTACGGAACGAGCAATGGTTACTGTAAATACATAGAGTATACAAAAGTAAAATACTCGACAAATTTCAAACAAAATTAACTTTATGGACGAAGTATTATGAACAAAACATACTGGCCGACACAAGACATGTAATTGTCAAGAAACTTAAAAGGATTAGTCATATCTACGAACTCATCAAACATTTTTTATATTTAGTCTACACAAGCATATCACAGCTCAAATTGTCAGACATTCGAACATCCAGTCAGCTTGATCTTATCAATGAACTCCCCTTGCAGTTTTATCAATGTGTAGTGTAGGCATAGAATTACGACAAAGGCACGAGGAGACGAATAAGTTTGACAGAACCGATAAGCTATTCAAAATCGAGGGGGAAAACTTTGAAGAAAAAGAGTGACATTTTAAACAAATATGAAGTTACTATAATAAAGAATGCAAAACAATTGAAATGATTTTTTAAAATATAGTAACCAACGTTATATATTGATGTCGATTAGTCTTAAGATGACAAGTACATACGTACATTTCAAAACAAGAATAATTAAATCCAAGATATTTCATATGGACACATTTCATACTTGAACCATATTTGTTTTGGTGTTTATGCATCTTTTACCAAAGCACGGATATCAGAGTATTTAGGGACTATGCGGATACAAATACCCTGTTGTAGCAGGATGGATATAGACCTGGGCCCCGTTGAATAAAACACTAAGGTAACCTTTAATCACTAAGTACAATGTTATAATATGGCACTAAGGTTAACCTTAGCGTTTTAAGTTGCTTTGTGCAACGACACCCGGATGTCTTCATGTGGCAAAGATTTAACTGTTGTACAGCGGTGAAAAGAACCCATGAAAATTAACAGCAAATGCGTTTTTCAAAATAAAGTCCAACCCATTTGACACAACATTTTCTCTTGAAAAGGTTTAAATGTTTTTGAGCCATGTAAACAAAACAAATATTTTCGTTAGCAAATTCCAACAAGTTTAACTTATCCTTTTCTCTTATATAAAATGTTTTACTGTCGATGAGCCTTTCATGGTAAAATAATGCCAACACATTGAATGATATTTTAACTGCAAATTACGTTTTTCATCATAAGAGTCTAATCCATTTGGCATATAATTTTATTTTAAAGAATGTTTTACTGTTTTCGAGTTGTGTAAAGATCAAATTTTATTAATATATAGAGTGAGGGCCAAAAGAAGGAATTTTAATGTAAAATCAATTGACGTTGAACTTTTAAGTTCTACGTTGTTCACATTGAAATTCTAAAGGTAAATGTGATACATTGAAGAAGACCCCATACTGTGGTTGTTGTAAATAAATAACCAAATGACCCGACTGTGACCCTACATCGAGACCAACCTGATGTTACAGTCGACTACACTCCGGGTATTCCGGGTAGGGTTACACGGAACTATGGTGACATTATTCTACTGGTTCAATAGGCCATTGTCATCGTCTCGCGGTCCTGTCTTGATATTTCTCGCTTAGCCTGGCCCAATGGCTTTCAAACTGAGAAGTTGAATTTTTATAAACACCCGGTTTAAGAATTGAATAAAATATAAAATATACACAATATCTACCCGTAAGTATCATAGCAACATATTCTATTTATAAAACTTCAATTTAATTTGTAAAAAATAACAGAACATGAAATAAGATAATCTTAATGTAAATAGACTTCAATTAGAAGTTGAAGATAAAATAAATATGTGGCCATCATGAGCACATTTACTTGACATATCATTTGCTTTATGTAAGAAGAAAGTGCAACATTTTACATATCTTCTTACTAAGATCAGGGTCCTGAAATTGTTTAATCTTAGGTGATACAAACCTTACTAATGACGTTTGGGAAGAAAAAATAGCTGAGGGTCGAATATCTTATTATAAACAAATCTGATCTCGTTCTCAGACTTTGATAATCGCCCAGGACATTGGCTATCTGCAGAAATTATATGTTTTTCAAACCAAAGAAGACACCCAAATTAATCTAGAGATTACATTTTGCAAGGAGGCCTACCTTCTGAAAGCAGTGATCCTTTAGATTGACATTAGAAAAAAGGAATATATTTCCAAAATCTTTCAAGCATTTTTGTCTTGTAAATTTGAAAACATGATAAATGATCTTTCATAAAGTCCCCATAGCTGTAATTAAATTGGGAAAGAGGCAGTTTTAAAAGGTCACTTAACGTCTGTTATCGGAATCTTTAAATACAAAATGGAACACAGAGACATAATTTGAAATTAAAAATGAATTCTTGAATATGAAGAAATCTAAATACAAAGGCTACATGTACACATGAATAAATATGAACAATAGAAAAAGGTATTAACAAAGTTTTCTCTCCGCAGTGACCTCTTAGACGAGTAAGGGACGTAAGCAATGTGGGCGTGAATCCACGCCCCTCAAACCTGCAGAACTGGTTGAAAACTGAGCCGTGGCGAGAAAGTACTCTTCAAATATGATTATCGGGTGGCTTTATTAAACTGGACCGTGTATTATTCGAGATAGAATTAGAGCAGGGATCATGGTGTTCACATTAGTTGGGTATTTGTATAGCAAACACTCTTGTTTGCTGACATACGTGATACCAGACAGCGCGTATTGAAGTGACCTATATGTTAACGAGATTCTTCCAAAAGTTCAAATCAGGACGACATCGTATAAGTAATAAACAAGAGAACATAAAATCATTTCGCAGCAGAAAGAGAAACTTACACCGATGTCATGTTGTAAACCGTGAAACATTATTAAATGGAAGTTTGAGTGAAATTGCTTTCAAAAGAGTTTGTGGCATATGTGTAAATGTAAGTTTCATTGAAATACAGGAAATCTATTACGTGTTACAGATGATAAGTACACTTGTCGTTTTTAATAATTAAGAGAGGTATTAAATCAGAGTGGATTTGTTTGAACACATTCATTTATTACATTAATAACATATACATGGACTAGTATTGTATTTTATTTGAAAATCAAATGGAAAGAATATTCTTTCAAATGCTGTTGAAACTCAAAAACATTTTAACTTCTTTCATGTTATGTATCAAGCCAGAATCTCGTACATCATGTATCGATTATTTTACAGTCATTTTCTGAAGATGGTCATATTCAATTCATGTCGCGAACCCGTTACGTTGACCATTTTCCTGTAAAAATATGTGGTACCATTTTGTATTTCATGTAGCTTAGTATTTGAAGAAAACATGGTAAAAAAGCTTAAATAATCGATTAGTTTTCCTCCAACAAATAGGTAACTCTGTTTACACATAACTTGGCGGTAATCGTCACTACAATATGACGTCAAATTAACGGTGCCCATCAATATCCCGATATCCGGTTCCACCGGAAGTAACTGTATGGGTGCCCGGATCGTGAAAAGCCGATTATTACCGATGTAGAATATTGGAGAGTATTGTTATTACATATCGACTTGAGGATTCGACCAGATCTAACGCAACAATGGATACATGAAATAGAGTTATATCCTGACAGACATGCCTGGGGGATGATTGTGTAAATACTGCCGTAATCCCTGTTTCTGCAAGATAATCTATGGCTTATAAAGACATTGAATTGATGGCGACTGTATGTTAAAATATAGTACTATTCAATTGTGAAAAACTTTGGAAACAGTTTCAAATGTCTACAATGTAGGTCTTTTGCAAGTTGATAATGGTGTTTATAGTGTATTCTCGTTTAATTGGCATCATATTCGATTTTACCATCCATTCTTTCTTCAGATGCTTAATTTTCGTTCGCATGCTTTCGTTTTGGACATTTTACCCATATTTAGAGTTAAGGATTAAAATTTGAAATATTTAACTGTTAGCTTTAAATAAATCCATGACATTTTGCAACAAATACTGTGATGTTAGATATGTAAATATTACACATATATAATACATACACATATAGTACCTTCTAAATGTCATACATTTCGTAATAATGCATCAACCAGATATAAAATATGGTGTAAAAAACACTAGTATAACCTAATAACAGAAAGTTTGACATGATAGATAAGTGGTACATAACACCAACTTCCAATCTGGCAGTGTGAATTGACTTACTAAAAACAAATCCATCGAATCCATTGAATCATATTCAGATGGATGAAGATAAGGATTATTTGCTTTTTATTATGCATTATTGTATCGTCATATCAGTGTCTATCAAAATGACAAAACGGTGTTTTTAACAAATTCAGGAATGGAACACATATAGTCCACTACTTTACAAAAGCTTAAGAACACAAAAGCGTTTTATACGACTGTCTAGGGAATATAGCCTTATCATGAGATACAACTGTTTTAATTAACCTAGATCTGCAGGGAAGTTCCGACCATTTCACAAACTTGTTTATCGTACATAAATATGCCAGATCTTTTAATGTTAATTTCGACATAGCAAAGAATAAAATGCCTAAGACTTGTAAATGCATTTCTATGAATTGGTGTCCATTAAAATACATACAAAAATATCATAATATGTATGATGATTAAGGTAAACATCCATACGCGATATAGGTATAATGTACAGGCACGGTGTTCATACAAAGTATATACAGATATGTCAAGACATTTTTGGATGTCTAACATATTGAAAAGAATCAAAACTATGTGAATTCTGAGAATCCTGTCAAAAATAGACGATAACTCGACTAATGTAGATTTCGTTTGACATACATATCAGACATATTCATGAAACAGTTTCCATATGCAAATAAAGTATTGATGTATGTCATTGATATGTTGAAAATATAAATTAACAAAAGCATCAATTATTGATGATAAAATCATCTATAATTCGTTCACGGATAAATAACTCACATGATAGACTCATAAACAGAAAAGTAATATCAGAATTCAATTAGCAAATGACGTCAGCCCCTTGGCACAATGAGACCGCACTAATGTCCCGTCTTAGTACGTGGTATTGTTCTCCTTGCGTGATATACCTAACTTACATAGACAGAGCTCTGTGATCAACTAGTATATACTACTGTTTATGAACACTGTGGACTGTAGCTGAACATTTACATGCACAATGCTCCTATGAAATATTGACTTACATACAGGACAAATTACCTAACGAGCACATTCAAATTGCCAATGCTAAATACAACTAACGCTCTCAAAAACACTATACTGGATCTTTAAACCTTAAGGACAATATTCTTCTTTTGAAGTATTAATTTTGAAGTCAATGAGAATAGATAAGAGAATTTTATGTGCTTAATATTGAAAATATTACATAACCACAATGTAGTTTTTATGTAAAATAATGATCGAGATCCTAACATATCAAGACACCAATATGTCTTCTATAATCTTATATAAAGTATGTCGAAATATAGAAACAACTTCAACCTTTCACAAAAAACCTCGATATTTGTTGAAATTGTGGTTTCGAGAAATAAGACACATCTGAAAATCTTTATGAATAGAACACCTTTTGTCTAGAACAAAATTATGTTTACGAAAAAAAGGTCTTTACCGAAGAATTTGTACATTTGTGAAGAGACAAAATCATAGTCTAGTATCTATAGCTATGATGTGACATAGGTCTTTACAGAAAAATGTGTACATTTTCGTAGAGACAAGATCATAGTCTAGGATCTATAGCTATGATATGACATCGGTCTTTACTGAAGAATTTGTACATTTGTGAAGAGACAAGATCATTGTCTAGGATCTATAACTATGATGTGACATAGGTCTTTACCGAAGAATTTGTACATTTTCGTAGAGACAAGAGCATAGTCTAGGATCTATAGCTATGATGTGACATAGGTTTTACCGAGGAATTTGTACATTTGTGAAGTGACAAGATCATAGTCTAGGATCTATAGCTATGATGTGACATAGGTTTTACCGAAGAATTTGTACATTTGTGAAGAAACAAGATCATAGTCTAGGATCTATAGCTATGATGTTACAAAGGTCTTTTCTGATAAATTTGTACATTTTCGTAGAGACAACAACAATGGTTTAAGATATATAGCTATGGTGTGACGTCCCCAGACGGTATGCAATCAAACATCAGTATATAGACAAGATCAAACCCTAAGGCAGTTCCTATCTACTATCTTTACGGGGACAAAACGGAATGTCCCATACTGTTGACTTATCTATTCTTCAATACAACACTTTTCCTACAAAGTGTCAATGAAACGTATGTTGTACCATTGTACGTAACGTCACTTGTACTTAGCGGGAGGGGGAAAGTGAATATAGTTACAGGCGTTTATCAAACATTACGACCCAATATGCACACACATCGCTTAGAGTTTATCTGGTGATGTGTTCGTGCCTTATTTTTATCCAAGATAAGGTTATGCAATTTTTACTATTGAAGGTAATGATTGAAACGATATGGTTAAAATGAAACTAATGGTATTTGACATATTACATTCATAAATATACATATGAAGTTTATTTACATTTTTATCTATGTTTATCTAAATCAGGGAATTATTTTGGTATTTTTAGATGACCAGGCACACTTTCTAGTCTCATAAGATTTCCATAGGATTTGATGAGCTTCAACAAGCTTTACTCGAATCATTTATCTGTTAAATCTGTGGGAGAAGACAACATTTATTCATAAAATCAATTTAACATCATTATATCCAGAAAATTGCCCATAAGATGTGAAAAACGATGCAAATGCTTTTAATTTCCCATTATAAACCTAACAGTTAGTTATTCGTGCTTGATTTCACTGACTGCCCTATCGTTCGGTTCATGACCTGTTTAATGATGAATCTTATAGATGAGACCGAAATTTTGAGAAAAATAATTATAGAAACTCCTTCTCAACATTAAAACTTGACACCGGTTGATCGCCATGAAATTTCCTTAGGTTACGCAAACAATCCAAATATTCCATTATGTCTCATTATGAATCTACAAATAACACATGCCTGCCTAGTTTCATCTGATCCGTGACTTTAAGTTCATACCTAGTTTACCTGTAGTGTGACATTGACAAACCAGGTGTGAACAGTTGGGCGTTGTCTACTTTACCTGCATTCTGCCATTCATCAAGAATCATGCATTATGGATGACCTCTGTTTCTTGTTTGGGAATGACAACGTCTATATAAGATACAGAATACCAACTATATATTTCTTCTATTTCAAGGATATCGTCTAACTCCATTACAATTTTGACATTGATCTTGCCTGTGTTTGGACGATTATTGATTATTCGAGTAAGTGCACTCAATGTACATATTAATAATGGACTGCCTATGCATGTTCTTGATACCCACTATGACTAATTGGTATTGAAACTCGAAAACGTTTTTGTCCGAATACAATTTGAGATATTGATTTTTTTCATAACAAATTATCATATGAAACAATAGCTTAACGTAGATCATTTGAATGTAAGAAACGCAGTGCATTGAAACAATGTCCTTAAACAAAATTTCAACATATTTAAGATAGCACCATCACCAGTGTGAATTATTTAGAGTTGCTACAGGACACATTATATAAACATATTTCATAAACTATAGTCGTATCTAAAGTCCAAAATTATATTTTTTTTAAAAACAGTCTTATAATGGAATTTTATGATTAAATGTGATTTGTAAAATGAAAATAAGAAACTTAACACAAAATAATTATGTCCAAGTTAACGACTTTTCAGGTTTTATTTCACCCACTGCCTAAGTACTAATCTGCTTTCTAAACGAGTTTGAATGTCACTCCTTCAATAGATTATATCATTTACTATTTCAATACAACGAATCCTATATGGAATGTATTAATGGAGTTTTGTAGGTGTGCTGACTCGCAAATGAATTGGTAATATAACCATAACGTCAATGGATATTGTGAATATTCCTATTCAGTCATGCCATTTTTCTCTTTAGGCTTTCGACACATTCATTCTGCTGAAGTAGAATTACAAATTCTGTTTGGCTTGTATCTAGATAACACTTTCATATAATGGTTTGTAATTGAATTTGAAATGAAGTTAACTCATATCAAGAAGTTTTTAATCATACCTTGGCGTAGGGAAATAGCATTCTTTAACGCAAATGAATTCTGCGATGTTTACTTTCAACAACAACATTGAAACAAAAGGTCAACCAAGTTCTATGCAATTTATATGCAAACCCACGTGATGTCGAAAACATTCAATGAATAAATTTGGCTCTCAATTTTCTAAAACATTATTTACATATGCATTCAGCTTCATTTGATACACTGAATAGCATAAATACGGAACATGCCGTCTCTTTGAACGATTGTAAGATATCGTGATATGAGGTTGTAAAGAATGAAAAAAGTCTTCGGTTGAATCTGAATGCAATGAACACGTTTCACTCAGAACAGATCTGGTTTTTCAAGGGTTCAGCTAATAGTGCAAGCCATTAACCATCGACCAGACTTTGCCTCAGGCAACACTGTTTTATTTATACAGTCCCTCTAGTCCAATAACATTATTTCTATAGTAGTTTATGATATAACACATCCTGGGGGACCCATTACCAATAAAGGAAAGAAAGGTATTGTAGGGCTGATAAGTTGCTCAGACATGGCATCGGCTAAGATAATAGGCATCTTAGATCACGTTTTGACAAGTAATCGGGGTTTTTAAAACAAAAGAAATAAAGCATACTTTATGTTTTCTACCATAACTCTCTGTGATTTACAATTCGGAATAATTACTTCAAGACATGACTTTTTGCATTAAATGAGACTTAATTTTACATTAAATCTTAATATAAAAATTTAGGTTCTTTTTTCTTGGAGACGAGTAAATGAGAAGGATATACACCACCTAAAATCTGAAAGGTTTAAGTTTGACAATCTTCTAGTGATTTCAGAAACGTGATTTTACTTTTCAACAGTTGCTTATGAAGTTATGAATTTATTGATTACTTTAAAATCAGTTACAAACAATTTTCTCTAAATTCCATTAATCCCCAAGCAGGTTTTGCAGTGGTGCCAAATGTAAATTGGTTCTCAAGTATGACCTCATCAGCAGCATGACAAATATTTCCCTTGCTATTGTTATCTAAACAGCGTACTTTTGATATAAACATTGAATTCTGGAACAGGATTTTTGGAATAGCAATGGGTATTGTTAAGTCCATATCACTTAATAGTGGACATCCCTTTTGTAAATTATATTATCACGTAGCCAAGGCAATATGAAAAAATGGGTTATTTGTTTACAAATAGTGCATAAATATTTCATAACTTATTTATCAGGCCCCTTGACATATGATAGCGCTAAGTAATCAAATTCCTCTGTTTGTTGATGATTAACATACGGTTCATCAATTATATGTTGACGTTTCTGATTATTTGGCTTTTTGTTCTGGATTGGATATTGTGATGGAGCCCATAAAATGAACGCGGGGTGAATTGTGAGCACGAGGTTTAACGCATATTACAAATTCATATTGCAGATAGTGAAGATTAGTAAAAGGTAATTTAGATACACAGAACGTGAGTGATCGATCATCAGGTTCAAAGTCAAGTCAATTGCTAAAAGTTCAATATCGCCTCCGACGATAATGTAACTTTCAACTGGTAAAGGAGTTTAACCATCTTCTTGCGAAACTTTGTACGACTAGCAAGACAGTAGCCTTTAAAACTATTTGACGACATTTCGACGAATATCTTGTGACTAAAAACATAAACAGTAACAATAACGTGAAAACCTGACAACGATGACAAACACAATGACAAAGGTGCTGACATTATCGAAAAACTACGTTATCTATTTATTGGGCGAAGATGTCGTTGACAATATCGGGGATACCAGTGAAAACCATATGTCCATATCTATGACAACTTCGACATTAACTATCAAGGTAACAAGGTAACAAGGTAACCATTCTGACCATAACAAAAATTACAACTTCGGGAATTTTACCAAACATGACGTTGAGAATAGTCATAGGAAGAAGGTCATCAGAAACACAACAGTCGAAATCCTGGTGACGTTATTCCCACAACACGTTAGCTGTGCAATTAATAACGAAAGGTAGCGACTGCGACAACATTTAAACCACCATCAACAAAGTAAAAGTAGCATGAACAACCATGTTGATGAAGGTGAAAAACATGATGGCGTTGTATGACGATACTGAAGCTGTAAGGTATTTCAAGAAAACAATAGACAACTACGATAATCAGAAAGCACGAACATAGTTTATAAAATGTTGACAACCATGTTGACAAGTGTAGTTACATAGTGCCGACAATCTGTGAGCCGGATATGACCGAAAAGAACAGTAATAAGAACGCAAGAACATCGATGTGTTGTAATAGCCATGTTAACAATCAGGATGACAGGAACATTGGCAATCAAGGTGACGAATGTTAAATCATAGTGACTTTAACACTGACAACAGGGGCAAGGGGTGTCCAGGTGTTTACCCAGTATACTTATAGGTCAATGGGAATATGAGGGCGTGAGGACAAGGTATTGTCGACATGTCCCCTCATCTAAACCTTGATATCGCCCGCGGCTTTATTGAAGTAGACAACAGGGCCATATATCAGCATAATGTTAAAGTGCCGACATAACAGTGCTCGATTTGCCCATAGGGAATAGTGGATGGTTTGATAGTCATCGGTTTGATTACCATGTTTACAATCCTTGCAATTTCCTACTTCACGTAAATGACTTATTTCAAAGGGATTGACATTACTGGTGTTCAGTCGGTTTCATCAGAGGCTTGTTAACATCGTTGAACTAGATGTGAAACTCTTCAATATCAAATTACAATGTAATCGTTGATCTCTCAAATCATTTAATCATAAAAATCTATCGAAGAGCATATATATTATGACATGTTTTTTTAAATGGCAAAAAACAAGTTTTTTTATATCAGATTTTAAAGATTTACATAACAGAACTTGCGTTTTATTTGATATGGCCAGTTCATAGAATATAATCTGTAACTTACTTCACTGAAGCAAACTATTCACGCTATTCATACTTTTCGAAATGGAAAATTAAATGAAATTTAAACTTCTTCCTAGTACAACAAAACTTTTCAACTTCCTTGTGCAACAGCGATCCATTTGACCCGTAACCTCTTTAACTGTACATCTACACAAAAGTATCCAATACCCAGTGGTTACATGGTCATAGATATCACATGGCCACAACTACAGATCGTGACTACTACACAGTTTTTTGGCTGTCAGATGGGCAGCTTAGGTTGCAGGAACTAAGTCAGGGGGCGTATTGACTTTTTCTTTGCATAGGACCCACCTGAAGTACTCGATTGGCATATAAAGTACCCGTATGAAGTTCCTGATTGGCGTTTCCAACCAGGAAGAACCAGGAATCAGAGCATGACAGGGATTCAACGTACATATTGTATTAAACTCTTTCAAAATGTATACTGTATGACTGGTGTTGATCTACCTTCAAAATGATATTCTAAGAAATGAAAAGCTTAATTATTTCGGACCTGAAGATTGGTATGAGCTTTGTACCTTTTCAAAGGTCCTATAAAGAATCATAGATGGGTATGAACTACGGAAATTTGAATAATTTAGGAGTGAGTATAAAATACATACGTGCATTTACATGTTTATTATTTAACTGTGTTGCTATATTGTCGAAAATGCCTTGCATAAACATTTTTAAAACATTAATTATCAAATAGTTCAATATTCTAGATCATTTTACTTCAACTCACACAACCCATACAGCAATGTATTTACATGTAGATTGTCACCCTGAAGTTCTATATTTTAATATTTGATACTATTTGTAACATTATTGATTACACTTGCATGACCTCAGATCATGTCATAAAGCTAAGTATCGCCACAACTTCATTAGTGAAAGAAGTTGGAAACCATAGAAAAAGCGAATAAAAATAAATCATTTAATATCACATTAAAAAAGTTGAAAGATGTGATGTCTTCAAAACAAATTCTTCTGGTTTTAGGTTTTCTGCCTACTTAAAATTTGGATTTACGTGACAAATTATTCATATCTGATCTATTTTCGCAGCATATGGTCAAAGCAAATACAGTCTGTATTAATAATGTTGTCATACAAATTTATCCCTACACGCTTCTCCCTATGACCGGTTACCAGGGCAGATATAACAACGTGACACAAGCAGGTGTAAGCAAACATAAGATGAACGATGTAGAGGTATTTTACATCGATTTTGATGTGACATAAGATTAATCTGAACATCTGTCATTTCGAGAATGACATTAATATTTTATTTTGATCACATGTGTTACAAACTTATAAAAACAAAACTCACTTACAAAACCTATATGAATGATATTCTCAAACGATTTCAAAAGAATTTTCAATTCATCTTAATACATGTTGAGTTATAGTAATATTTAGAGAAACATTTGTATATATTGAGACATAAGATCATGTCAATTTTTCGGGTTTTTTTGATAATTGAAAACTAAATCATGTAAATGTTATTACAACATTACTAAATTTCACTGAGGTCGTATTTGACGTCTTCTAAAAATTTGAAAGCTCTATTGGTATTTTTAATTCGAAAGAATGAATGACAATTCTTTGTCAATGAAATTGATCATATTCAATCAATATTAAAAGTTCATCAAGTTTTATAACATGCAGAAAATCAGCTTTTAAGGCAGTGTAGCACGTTGTCCTAGAGAAATAAAGATATCTTATGAGAGGGAAACAGTGGTTACAAATTGCAAGACATCTCTTTAAATCAATAAAAGACGTTCTTAAAAGAACGCACCAACTTCAGTTAAGTTAATTGAATCTCTTTCCCTAAATCAAATGATGAAAAGGTGTTCACACAAAAATGGCCGAATAAAGTTATCACTTGAAACCTGAGACATTTGCCTACTTCAGATCGTCTTGAGTAATGAGATGATTTACCCACTAAAGACTGTACAATTTGAATAAACTTATGTGCTAAGGGGAAACATTTGAACCAAAAAATATAAAAAGGACCTAAAGTGGCTTAATACTAACCGTTCACTTGATTTAAGAGAATCATTATATCGTCATTGTCAATGGTATAAGATACCATTAATATAAGCACTTCTCGTTATATCAAGTAGTGATAATCTCAAAGTGAGAGATATTCTTTGTTAAGGCGATGCATTAGTGCTTTTGTTGTTTACAAGTAAGATTTTATCCCTTTTTGTGGCTTAATTTATAGGCGTCTATCCGCCGCTATATATCATATGCACTTTAGCACGGTTTAAAGGGATCTCACGAAAAGGGAATTTAATATTACAAGTTGCAAGACATTGTTTTTTGAATAAATACAAGATAACCGTTTACCAAATTATGTTAAGCTACGCGAATCCTCTCCCTCATTCGAATAATAAAACGGTGTTTTCACTAATACATTAACCTACCTTTAATTGGGAAAATTGAAGTAAATAAGAATGCAAAACACATGCTCTAGTGCCATTAATACTCAACGTTATCTTCACACGAAATGAAAATGGGTATTTGTTTGAAGTAAGTACCTTACAAATGGTATGCAGATTTAAAAAATCATTTTGAACAATAAAACGAGTGATATAACGTTGAAAGAAAACAAAGCAAAATAATTGACGATTACGAAAGGCATACATAAAGTTTTACAGTCAAGTTAACTGCGAACGCCTCTTGTCAATACACTATCATATCAATACCCTTAAAGGTTTATTTCTATTGCTTACCCTTACTTAAAACATCTTTATAACTTTTCGTTAATAACATATCACACTTTACTGGGCTGAGAATAACGTATACAGCTCTTATAAACCAAAATTATATTATTATAAACTACATTTAAAAGCTGCATAGTGTTCATGGCAACAAAACTACAGTTAAAGTGACTTTCGACATTTTCCTATTGCAAGTTCGTAAAAAGGCAAGGTTTATGTTATTTCGTGAATTATCTTTTCTATACCTTGATATAACAGTTAAATAACACGTAATTCACATTTCTTATTAATATTTCCGAGGAGAGGTATTAAATATTTAACAGTAATGTTTTTGCTATTCATACTTTCCTGAAACGTCACTAGTGCGTGATAATGTAGACATGTTTTATGATATAAGAATGTCAGGTGCTTACATCACGTGACCTCATATGTCTGTCACTTTGAAATATTCACATATTATTCTTTTTATGATATTAGACCTAGCCTCTATAGTATGAATATGGAAGTCTATATGAAAAACTAAAATCTGTGTAATAAGATAGCAATTTTGTAATTGTTAACATTGTTAAAATTGATCGATGTTTCACCATTAGGTAAAAGGATTATTATAAAAATTGTTAGATGCATATAATGTTATTCCAGCAGGATAAGTATATATTACCTGAGACGCAATTTTTTTCATTGGGCATGCTCTTTTGAAGGTGAATGTATATGACGATGTCAATATCATTTAAATAGAATGGCCAAACCTGACAAACCGTATTACAAGTGTATGGAAATCTCTGGTTAAGTTGACAAAATCACTTCATCTAATCAAGTTCTTCTGAATAATTTTCAATGAATCAGGTGTCATCTTGAAATGTACAAGGCGTTGTTGGGGTAAGGGAAATCCAGGTAGGTGTTCATCTCGACACAGCTGAGTGACTTTCCACAGGTAATACCCCCAGTACAATAGAGACGTGCAGGTATCGACCAGCTATAACGGGGTAAACACGTCTTGGCGTTATATCGAGTATACCCGACACAAATAGACATGACTCTTTTTCTGAACGTCTTTGATCACAAAAAGGTATATTGGTTTGAAATGATAAAGGTGTACAATAGAAATCGCTATATTGATATGCCATTCATTTATAACCGCCAACACGACGATAATGTTTTAAAGTTTATTTGTTTCATTGGTGTATAGGTAAACAAAACCAACTTGATTTTTTTATGTAAAAGAACAAGAATATGCCGATTTCTTCCTATTCATCATATATTATTAATTTTATAATTATCACGTTATATCTCCCATAATATTTTTAACTTTTAAGTCAAATCCTCACTATACTAAGATTCATATTTAACGAATACCCAAATGGAATAGAATGAAACTACGGGGTATCTAAAGACACCAAACCAGGTATCTAAGAAACACCTGTATCAAGACAAACATGGTACCCTTCTGACCACAGACTTTGAAACAAACACCCGAAAGGAACTTACCTGTGTTATAGAATACCCTTATTTATCGCAATAAATGTTCTGGGTCCATCCATCTAACAGTCCAGTAAATCCAAACTAGGAAGTTAAATCACTCGTGTATCCCATATTTCTGTAAGCAAACTCCGGGTAACTCTCTACCAGAAGGTCGGCCAATAGACTGCCAACCCACCAGCCTTTACGCTCTACTGGGAAAATATAATCTGTTCTAAATTTCTTTCGGCGTCAAAACCGGTTCAGCCGAACGCCGGTATAAATCTGCCCGTCAGGTAGTTAGGGCGGCATTACTTAATCTGAACCCCACTCGCCCCTCCCTACGTGGATGGTAGACCCCCTTCGGGTACACATCCACCCGTACATTCTTGTCGTGTTTCGGGGCGATCGGCGTGTCAGTGTTGTGAAAGTAGCGATGGTAACAGAGGATTTAGTGCAAGGTTACTCTGGGCTGTAAAAGAAGTCGATAATATGACCTCTGCTTACAAATTTATTTCACGATGTACTGTGTTCAAAGGGGTTAATATCAAGAAAATGATGTCAAGTAAGACGAAATGACTTACAATATATATATATTTGAGGTTATAAATAATGATTTATTTCTTTATTGACCACCTAAAAAATACTGAAGACGATTTTACAACTTATCTTAGCCAGTTTATAAGCAAGAAGTTACTGCAGTGCAATATCATGTTTAGAATGATTTTCCGTGTAAAAATGTTTTTGTTATATAGTTTATAACCTTGGAAGTTTCAAACTGATTGATGATTTGATATTCCTTTGAAATATAAAAAATAAATGCTTTACAGTTAATTTTTTTACAGCCAGAATCAACAGAAAATCTTCCAAGTCGTATTTTAAACGTTTAAACGGACCCAATATCCATATAGCCAGTATGCAAATTTAATTATACCAAAGTCTTCGGTATTTATTATAAATAGTTAAGGCTTAACATGTATGTTAAAAAGAAAATTATTCACTGTTCATTTCACATATACAAAAGAAACAAATATAGTACACAACGAATTATATGAATTTCAGACCAAGGGGTTCACCTTCTAAGTCTAAGATCGTTGATCCTTTGGGGATTAAGTGAACGGGTCAAGTTGACCCTCAGTAACTCACTGATCTTTTAATCCTTCTAACAGGGTAATGACTAAACATCCCCATGAAATTACCTTTCAGAACTTATAATTATGTAAAGGGTCTGTTTAACCTACTATTGCTTACTTGAAAGAGCCTGTAATGAGATCGGTCTTACGATTTTCTTTTTGCTGCTTATGCATCATTGTTTGAATAAGAAGATAAAGTTAAAACACTTTTAAACCTAACTTTAACTGAATAGAATGATAAAAATAAATTTGATATCAATTACTTTGTAACAATGATCTAAATGAGAGAAATTAGAAATTTTATTTAATTAATATGTATCATGAAAAAACTTTAACATTGACGAAATGTCATAATAAATTATTTCTGAAATATCTAAAAACTCGACTTTAACGAAGTAATAAATAATCTTAGTCAAGTAATGTTAAATCATTTTGCACACATTGTGTCATTTGAAAGGATTTCCTACAACAGACTGAAGACACACTTTAAACGAAAAACATTCAGATGATGTATCATCAGGATACAAGCATATTTCATGTAATTTTTTGCATAAAATTTGCTTACACCATGTGCCTTCATTCTTAATTAAAATGATTATAGCCCGTTTCAAATTTAATGCCAATGAAACCATGCTAGTTGGTACACTAAAAATAACCACTTGCTTATGAGATCTTTGTGTCAATGCTATAGCGATATCCACTGTGGTTTCAAACAAAGTTTCACACACAGTCAGCAAAGACCGTTAAAGAACGAGGTATATTATTTGTTTTCTAGCGAGTCCGTTATACGTCTTTAGTGCCATGTTTATACAGAGCGCTTTGAGTTGTATACCTTTCATATCTATATATGGTTTACCTTACAGACGATATTGACTGACCGTATGGCATATATCAAAAGGGGAATGTTGCTATGATAAATGCAATCAGGTATTTGTGTCCATAGACGTGCCAAGTTCTGAAAAAATATTTGATAAATTTATACTATGAGAAAGTCTAATGCATTACCATAAATTTCCGCTGCTTTTTGAATTGACGAAAAAATGCATACTGTCACATCAGCGTATTTATCCCCAAAAGCGCCTTTGGTATTGGAGGACCTCTGTGGATTTAAATAAGCTAATGTCGCATGAAGCGAACATTACATTAGTACTAGTCCTATTACTAGTACTATTGATTGAATGTCTACATCAGTGTGAACAACTTTGTCACAATCATGACCCACACTTGACAGTTGAAGGATTAATACTTTTACATGGTCATACAGAAATAAATACTCATAATGTGAAATATTTGCAGTTTAATGGATTTTTATTTTATAAAAATTTCACTTGGAAATTCGGTAAAGCTATGCTATTCCATTTCCATGACTCAAATGAGTAAAAGGTGTTCACACTAAAATGGCTAATTGCGCTTTTGGCTTGATACATGAAACTAATCAAAATCAACATCCAAGCATAGGCATAAGCTCACAACGTCATATGCGAACTTTGACGTCATAGCATTGTTTTTGACGTGACGTCACAATGAGAAAAGTATATTTTGCCCTAGGGCATTGTATAAAAAATATAAACTCCGATATGATTGCACTCGTAGGTAATAGAAACTAATATTAACTAAAACCTTGAGATACATTTTTCAAAAAGTCGCTAGCGGGTTATCTAAGAAGTATATTTATCACATGAATGACTTGCAGTATATCAGGAGTAATCATTTTGGTAAGCTTTTAAGCACCTGTGCGACGAACAATGCATCTCACGAATGTTCCCTCAAGGGATCTTTTTAAAACCAAATCATGCTGCACATTAAATGCAGTTAAATGTTAATGTTCTTACTCTAAAATATAAATCAATTTACATACGTTTACGCCCTTGACATGAAGAGCTACGATTTCTTTTCATAAAATTAATATGATTTTGATGTTTGACACTAAAACTTTTCATATCATAATTGTCTTAAAATGTTACATGGAATGTGATAGGTCATTCATTATGTAAAGAAGAACATTTTATGGAATTTAAGCAAACTGTCAATGCAATTCTATTTCAGGCATTCGTGTATATCTAAAACACTGAAACTCAGATTATTTGAAAGTAACCCAAAACATGATAACTTGAAGTTGATGTCATTGCAAATTTACAAACATGATCTCTTAAATGGTAAAAACAATTAGCACAATCAGTAATGAGAAGTTGTCTATCAAAGTTTTCTCTTTCCACTCTGTGTTCAACATTAATTGTAAGAGGATGTTTAACAATGAATAATGAGAGGTTTTGTTCTTGTCAAACACGATGAAGCTAATGTCCTCTCTCAGTATATATTAACCTAACTTCTTTTAGAATCTGATAGCGTTATCTATGCACGGCAGTTTTAAGATAACGAAATGACTCCAGCAACGGGTTATACCCGAGGGGCTGTGAGATATGAATAACATATATGTCATTCAGGCGGGGGAACTGGAGCATATCTGTTATCGGTTCTGCTTCGCTGACTTTCAATCTTGTTATGTTTGACAATGGAATGTTCATTTTTGACGTCTATGTAAAGTTTGTTCGCTATTCGTCTTTATGGGGGTCATTGAAGAAATTTACGATTTTTCTTGTTTTTGTTTTTTATTTTATTTAAGATTTTTCTTGTTATTAGAGGAATTGCAGGATGAGTTTTAAAGCTTTTTTTTCATAAGAATAATTCAATGTTTTTAAATAAAAAATTATTTACAACTTCTACAGAATAATGATGCTTTATATATTTGATATCATAAGCATTTTTGATATTTCAACGACATCCCACAATTTTTTTTCACAACAAGGATTATTAAGGTCTTTGATTCTAATTCATTTACAAACAATGAAATATATGGTTATGGTTATATATTATGAATAATATTAATAATTATTTATAAGAGAAAATCATTTTACATCAGTTGCTGCTTAACAAATTAAAAAGATAAGGTATGTATACATTAAAATGTTAAAACCACATGAACCAAGAAACAAAACCAAAAGTTACGATGTAAACAAGTTCTACACGTCAAGATAACTGAGCCACGACAATTAGAGATAGGTGAGGTGAGGTGAGGTGAGGTGAGGTGAGGTGAGGTGAGGTGAGGTGGTGTTTAACGCCGCTTTCAAGATTATTTCACTTATAGTATTATTGCAGGGAGAAAGCCCGCAACACTATTGTGGCTATGCATTGCGGTGAAACCTGCGAGCATCGGCTGGAACTAGCGAACCATGGGTGGTACTGCGCAGAATTTCAGTGTAGCATTGCACCCAAACCTGACTGCGTGTAGAACAGTTCTCTACTGCAGACAAAGTTGCCGAGCCCCTGGCGGGATTCGAACCACGGGATTCATTCCTGGTCCGAAGCCGAACGCGCTAACCACTGCGCTATCCCACCCCAATTAGAGATAGGACATACAAATACCTATTAAAGGAAAAAAAGACCAATTAATTTGAACATTACGATTTGCTAAATTTGAGGTAAACAATTGTGAGATAACATATTTCAGAAATTAATGCTTGTTTGGATGGATGTTTTTTCTGCAATATTATTTCGGAAAGATGGGGTGAGTGGTTTTTCCTCACTTAGGGTTGATAGACGTGGGTTATTGCTATATGCAATAAAAAGTTGATAACGTAAGTGAATTCTAGGTAAATGCTTTTATAATCTTATGTGGTACTTGTCATCATACGCTTCACTTGAAAGGGGTAGGTTATCGATACTTATTGAATGATATGATAAATCTGAATCTGAATGGTATGATCATATCAGTTAAGCGTGACATAAATGTTGATACAGTTCATTACCTGCAATTTCATATTTGAATTGTTGTGTCCTTACACATCGTCTCAGGGTAAGACGTACAGCTAACGCTCCACTGAGCGTTAGCTGTACGTCTTACCCTGAGACAGGATGGTTCTTACATTGATATTGATTGATATCTGATGAATTGAGACGTTGGCTGTTATATATTAACATTATTTTTAATGCTCATGATGCATCACATGTTTGGTTTTGGGAAATTAATAAAGTAAGAAAAAATCACACCCACGTTACGGTTTCCTCATTAAAAATTTGAATCAATTGAACTTTTGTCAGATTTAAGATTACAAAGTTGATATACGTTTGAATAATAATCATATATATCCTACCATTTGCTATATTGCGACGTCATACCATTGTCATGTCAATTGTATTGTGTCATCATAACGTCATAACTGGTTTTTGTAAGACTCCCTGAAGATATCAATGAAACATGGAGTTGGAGTAATGTTGACTATATGTCGGTTTTTTATTTGAATATATATATAATATTTAAATATATATACTGTAAACGTGTGAACTCTTCAAATATTGTCTATATATATATATATATACATCTTTTTACCTATACATATATATATATATATATATATATATATATATACACACACACACAAAATTACATCTTGAAATTAATTTTGTCAGACACAAAGTCGTCACTTACGGCCCAGTAAGTTGAAGCATTTGAGCTTCTCTTTAGTTTAGTTAGTCGTTTTTTGGAAAATCTGTATTCAAAGGTTAAACCGGGGTGCTTCGCGTATCAAAACAAGTTATGTAGCTGCGTGTTTCCTTTTCCTATTGCCGACAGCTGACGTCATGCTAGACAATATCAAGCCTGTTGAAAACATAGGAATGTCACTTCATTTCAACACACACGTGACATTTATGAGTTATGTTATGGAGTAAAAATTAAGCATTACAAATATTTTCTTCATTAAAAAGGTCGGTATTTATTTTGTTGATGAGTAAAGGTATAAAATAGTGTTAAACTAATTTTGTAAACATATTTGAAATTTTAGAATTTCTATTAGTCTATTAACTAAAAAACTTCAAATCGTGCGAGTCTTTACATCATAAAGTATTTCACGCCGCAAATGGAACAACATAACTGTTAGCTGTTTCCTGTTATATGAAAGTACGTTCTCTAAATAATTCAGAGGTACCCCATACAAAACACTTAAACCATTTTTTCTTATTTAAGCAATTAGATACTTAAGATCAAACATTGTACAAACTTGAGTACAATTTGGCCCTTCTCTTCTTTGTATTTTGCTTTGAATAGTTTCCATAATATGTTTGACGAAATAATGAAGATTTTACGAATACTTCAAAACGAGAAATACATTTTTAAATTCATGTTGAAGGTATTTTGCATGTTTAAACGAATGAATTTTTGTTTTATGTTGGCATTAATGAAATTGAAGAGTAATATATTATGCATATTGTAATTTTGTATCATTAACATTTATCTTTCATTGAAAATTCCAGTCCGGGATGATGTAGCATGTTGAATGATATTTCAGTTAACAAAACTATGAAAAACGCTTTACAAGTAAATAAATCAGTTTTCTTATTCCCACGATAGGATGAGTATGATGTATACCAAGTCAACATCATTCGCATTTAGACTATTGTGAAGTAAGCGCTCATAAAATAATCGCAATTCTGCATAATCGAGTCCTTTGCATACAGCAGGCCTGTTTAAGCAATATTAGATAAACATAAAACATTTCCAGGAAAAAAAAATTAAGATAAGAAAAAAAGAGAGCTAGAGAGGAACAATAACCCTTTAAAACAGAAAATTGAATTAAGAAAAAACAATAGATATTAAGTGCATAAAAATCCTAAAGTTAAAATAAAAACGGTTTGGTGAGGACCTCGGCAAGCCAGAGCCAAGAACTTTGAAAAATAGATGACAGCAAGGAAACTACTTATGGTGAAGTTGTCCTTGTTTCACGAGGCTAACCTAAATGCGACCTTTGTTTGACCTGGTCATGAATGTTGGCAAACATCAACGAAGCTTCCTCTCATGTTATAAAGAACATTTTCCCGAAAAGAATTCATGTAGATTTAGTAAATCAACACATATCAGTACACTTCCTAATATTAAACGATTTATGGAAACTTCTATACTATTTAATCAATCTACCAGTTCAATATTATTTCAGGTAGGGACAGACAAAACAAAAGTGTTATTAAGAGCTCATAAGACACTTGATAACCTCTACAATGCATCTCTTTCACGGTTCCAGAGAAGATAATTACATGCTATTGACAACCATCGATTAAAAGGAACCAATCCTACACTACGTGCTTCTTCTAAAGAATATTATATACATGTGATATTGACATCTCTCGTCAAACACTTGAAGAAATCTTCAGTTGACGATGGGATAATGCATCATTATCAACACCAGTGATTATTCAAATAATTCTTAGAGGCAGCACAGACAGTAATAAGACTGAAGAAAGGACACTTTATCCTTTATAGAATGATTATCCTTGTGTACACTATTCAAAATACTCGTGACATGATATGAAACCTTCAATTAGTTTGATAGTGGGTTACAAAATCGAACTTGTAAATTGCACATTTGTATAATGGAATTCAAAATAAACATTATTCAGACACTGATATCGAAAATCAATAAAAAGAAATATGTTGCAGACTCCTAAATGTTTTTTCCTACAGTGAAATAATAAACGGATGCGTTATATTTGTGTTTACATTTGTTTGATGATTTTGGTGAATGATATATTGTTTTTGAACAAGACATGCACAAAAATATCGGTTATCGATTTAAAAAAACATACAAAAAACACAACTGAACAGAACAGCTCGAAATGAATTTTGACATTTTTCTTCTTTATTCTAATTGAAATTCTTAATTCAGTTTATGTTTAATGAAGACATTTCAGGATTTACAATTACTTCATTCTATATGGTGACCATGCTTTCAAAATATGTGTCAAAATTCGAATATACATCATATTGGTATATCGTGTCATCATTATGAAATTGACAGAATTTGGAGTAATATTAGCATCAAAGATTTTAGAAGAAGCATTACAAAATCAGGTTTATTTTACTTAACTTAATCTGTAAAAAATAGATAGTGAGACATTAATGTATGTCAAGTACGGCATTGTCTTATGAGCAGTTTATGGAAAGAAGATTTATTTTTGACATTGTATACTGTTGAGTAGTTATTTAGAAATTATTGCTTTAGGTTATGAGTTTGTTTGTAAATATGCTTGAATTTAAAACTTGTTTCTGTGATCAGTAAATTGTTGCGATTAATTAATGTTTGACATGGTATTGTGTTATGAGCAGATTATGCAAAGATAAGTGTATATTACATATTGAATCGTTTCAAGAGTGATTATTTGTATGTAGTTGTAAATTATAAAACGTGATTATGCTAGTATAGATGGGGAAGTATACATGTGTGGTAGTAATTGAATCTAAAATGTTATTATGTTATGAGTAGATGTGTAGTGATGGTCGATTCTAAACATGTCTTTGTCTGATCCGTTGATGTATAGAGATGATTGTTTTTTTCAAAATGGGGATCATGTAGATGTGTTGAGTAGAGATGTTATTCAAACATCTTGTTGTGTTATGAATTTAGTTTGTTTACATTTGCTATGTAATACCATTTTATAGTTTGAATTAACACTTCAGTATAGATTACAATGTTATCATATCCAAACAGTAATTATTGATAATAAATAATCATGTATACCTCATACACCTATATGTATGTAATCAACTCTCCAACATCATACTCGTGGATAACAGGAAGCAATAAACCGTCCCATCTCTTTACCTAATAGTAAACTATTGATAAAAAACACAGTTGTTTATTATTTTCAGCCGATCGCTTGAGTTCTGTATGAATCGTTCATGCATTTAATGTAAAAAAAATCGATGAAAAATACATTCACTCCAGACATGGATGTTTCAACCACACGCAAGCTCGCGATGAAACAAACAACATCAAATGATTTATTGACTAGCATCTCTTTAATGAGATTGAAGTGAGGTCGAGATCAGCAAAATATAGCAAATGTGTTTGTTTGATCTATCAAGGGCTGAAATCTCTGCTGATGAGGGTTGTAATCGATGGTATGTATACTTGAATGGGAATGTCAACTCATAAGGAAAACTAACGATTTGGATGAAGTCTGTTCTTAATACACATTGTGTTGTGGGTTGCGGATTTTGGAAAGGTAGATATTTTTTAATCATTATGTTCATAAACAACATTTTACCCTTGAAGTTAAATGTTGTGAAATCTATTTTAAAATGATAAACATATATGAGGTAATATTTTTGATTATAGCATAAAAAAGTATCATTTATTTCATTATTATTTTTGACTATTTTAGATAGTCCATTAAACGTTGGTTTGCTCTGAACACTATTAAAATTTCATATTTTTTAAATCATTCTTAGCATATAACATGATATCGATTGATATCTTTGAAACCACCATTGTTGTCAAATTTTATCTTATTCAATTATTACAAGATGTTAGAGTTTCACTTAAAAATGCATGCCAATAAATTTCTACATTATCAAAAATTAGTTTTTGATGTTTGTGCCTTGCACATTTACCTTATTTATCTTGTAATATGTAGATTAGAGTCATCAATTCAACGATGTCTCTTATAATGTACATTACTTTTTAATTCGAAAGAGGTTTGCCAACGCGTATAGGAAAATTCAATTAAATTCATGACAAGCTCACTTGTGATTCTTTTCTACTGGATTGAGTTATCTAGACCTGTGTGTCTCCAATTGCAATCCAGTAAGATAATTCTTCCGATAATCTCCCATTATAGAAACTAATAGACCTCTAACATTATTGATGTCAGGACACATCAACGATATAAAGACTTGGAGACCCAATGTGATTTCTCCCAGTGGCACCATTTACCTTGATCGATTTCCTTAATTGATTTATCTACCTGTAGATAGAGAGGAGGATGAGGCTTGATTGCTTCCACAGGTGAAAATGGACTCAGTGCCTCTGAGAGTCTAATGTTGTCAACAGAGACACTGCAACAAGACCAAGGTCGTAGATGGCTTGTAAATAGCCTGGAGTTACTCACAATTCAGCTACTGAGAAGGAATCAAGGAGCATCTTTGCCATGTCGATTTCATTAATGGTCATTTCCGTGGTCATCGTGGTCACTCTCACTCAGTGTGTACACATAGGTAAGTGACTTCGGAAGTGAAGTGGTTACATGACCACGGGTCAACTCTTGATTTGTCGATTGTTTAAATGGTGAAGTTTTCATGACCCATGTGTTCATTCTAAGCTGTGAAATGATATCAATTCCAACATATATTTTTATTTTCTATTATATCCGGAGTTTTTCCGGAATGGTTACTAAAGATGGACATTTATTAAATCATATATCTAATATTGTGATCCTTTCCTTAGTAAGGTATTTCAAGGTGTGCATCATTAGTAATATATTTACGTTAACATACAATAATGGTTGAATTCACAGCCATATTATATGGGTAGAAAGTTTTTTTAGCTCCACATTTTAACTAAGTTTCTTTTCGATTACGCTTGTTTTTCACGGTTCTATCGATTCGTCTTATCGATCCTTAATTTTGAATTGATTGGTGTACATCTGAGTATTAAGATAGATATATGTTGTTTGTTTGTTTAGCATATACTGTGTGTTTATCTCGGTATACATATCTATTATTTCTAAATTAAAGCAATGAAGAATCCGTGCAGATGTTTTCGTAGTTATCGTAAATGTCAAATATTTATATTAATATCAAGTTTTTGTTTCTTTTAAAATGTTGTTTTTAGGCGCACTACAAGCGATTGCATACCCTTATGTTTAACTTTGCATAAGCAGTGCTTCGACAAGATATTTAAATTACTCTTTGTCAATTAAAAGTAAGGTGATTGTAATATGATGTTGTAAAATATTACTATTCTTATCGTTTCAGTGATTTTTAAAACCACTTTAATGTAAAAGCTTTAATGAAAGAGTTACAAGAAATGGAATTTTCCAATGTTAAGTTAGCTCTTTTGTATGTTAAATCAAATTAGTTTGATGTTTTGATTTTAAAAATCCCTTATATTGTGGGTTTATTTTAATTATATTTTATAAAAGAGGACAAATAATGAAGTTCTTTTGTCATTTATTTCATATCTTGAAACAGACAAAAATAACAAACAATGTTGCAAGTTGCTTTATTCACTAATTTGGAGATCGTTAATATTTCTAGATGTGTTGAAAACATGAATTTTTCTGAGTTTTGATGAATTAACCGAAAGGCTTACTTTTTTAAAACGTACTCATGTCAAAAGTTATTGAAATTACATATTGTTACCAAGAAGCAAGTAAAAGACAATTCTTTTTATTTCAATGAGAAGCATCGTGTGATTTCACTGTATTTAAATTTTCATTAAATAAACATGAACGGATTTTTATCCTTTTTTCTAAAAATTACAGATAGCGACTCTGTAGCTTTAAAACTTGACGAATGTTTCGATAGCAACCATTTAACAGGTTATGTAATAATGCAAACCGTTATCATTATATCCATGGATCCATTGACAAATATTTATCATTTGTGTTTTCATTTGACAAGTTCATATTTCATTTCTCCTCTAATAGCATACATTCGGGACATTGAACAAGGGCATGATGACCTTGACACAATACTACACAGCTTGAAAAACGATGACGTTTTTACTCCGATGAATGTGTCAATCAGAGAATATGTTTTTCACATGGACGCAGATACACTATCAACTGAAGGTAATTTCTTTAAAAAACAGAATTTATACAAAAGTTGACTTTATTTTAGCTAATCTCATTTAAATCAGTTCGAACTTAACACTCTGACCTCGTACGTAACACCAGGCTTTATTAAATGTGTGGAAAGATAACCGAAATAACTTCATACGTGTGACTTTTTTGTCAATGAATATCGATTTTGATTTACGACGTATACAGCAATTTGACTCAGAGTCAAAGATGCATTTGCAAGTATTCCATAGAATAATATACATTTTTAATGTCAAAGCATACCCATTTCTGAAAACATCAGTGCAAAAGTTAGCATTGCTTTTTCATGACATAAAATTCTCCAAACTAGATGTTTTCCTTAATGAAGACTCTCTGCTTCAAATTTGCAACATCATATATTAGACCAACAATGTAGATATATATAAATTTGGAAATTATTGATAATAACACACGTTTTCGTTTACCATTTAATTGAATATCAATCATGACTAAATTCAATATTCCTAATTGTATCAATTTTATAAGATATAAAAATTTTAAAATATGTTCACAGCATGCGACATGATTGACAACGACACTGTGGCAGTGGTGCTTGCTACATCATGTTCATCACTTGAAGTTCTGGACAAGGTCTTCATCAACATGACCATACCTGTGCTCGGTGTCTCAGGACACTGTCCTTCACTTGAGTTGTCTATAGTCCGAATGCCTGGACCTTCGAAAGTCATTGTCCCTGAAGTGATCATGTCTTTACTAAGACTTGGGGGCTTTACACAGACATCTATATTGACTGACTTAGGTGCGTATTGGTCTCTAAATTTCAGATTTGTGTATGGTGAGAGGGTTAAGGGAAGTAACCTGGTCTATAAGGATATTCAAGACACTGCCTTGTTGCTCGATTTGAAAATAACTAGCTGTTTAATAATATTGCATACAAGGAGAATACAATTAGGACATTGACGGATCATTGAGCAGATATACCCTAATAGAGCAGAATTTTGGAGGCTTGACGCATAACTTCACCACACGGCAAATACTTTTGAATTGTTGAAAATTGATTCTATTACAATGATGGTTGGTTAAACATTTGTCCTGAAAGATTATGTTCCTTCACTCGTCAATAACCTGAAAAACATATACAACAGTCCCGAACTCCTGAAATAAGGTTGACATAGATATTTGGCTATTTGGCTTAGCTTATGGACTTTCAACTGTAGCTTGTTACGTATGTCTTCATTCCAGATGTATATGAGATGAATCATCTACGAGATCTGCTCTCAGCTGCATACCACGAGACATCAGTAACACTTGTAACCGGAAGTGACGGAGATGTTGTGATGACGTCATGGCTTGAAGGGTCCAGAGGGACAGATTCTACATTCACGTGCCTCCTTATAATTCTAAGAGAGGATTTGTTATTGAAATTGTCACAGTTGGTTAGTACTATAAATACATTGTTTATCATGATAGTTTTTTTTAACGTCTTTAATCTTTTTTCATGATCCTTTTGGCGAAGGCTTTTATAAGCACAATTCTATATTGGTAGTGTGTCTGCTCTTCAAAATCTTCTTCTCTTTCAAAGTAAAAGATTTCGATTCTTGGATGCGACAAACCTAGAGACGTTTAGAGATTGCTGCATCCTTTGGCGACGGGAGTTCGTTTGCAGGATAATTCCTTACTTGCCTTTGCATTTATGATAATGAAAAGCGTTCTTATTGAAAATATCTGTTTTTCAGTTTAAGTTAAAAGGGAATTTCAGAATTTTAAAAATTCAGATCGTTTGTTTCAGTTGAGTGCATCAAACACTGACCTTCAGGAACACATCGCAATCATTGTGTCCGACGTGGAAGATGTCTCCGTTTTGGATCCCGATGGTTTTACAGTTTTCAGAGATGCACTGCTGCTTAGAGGGAGTGTACCGAATAGTAACGTGTCTATCGATGGAAATAAGAAACAGGTTCGAATGAACATATAAAACAGCAAATAGATCAATTCAATTTTTTGAAAAACTGTTTCAATTATAAACTATACTATAAATGATAAAAATGTACGTGTACATTTGCATATAACATCATTTAGATCATTTCAGATTCCGGCTGGAAAAGTGGTCAACGGGTTTTCGGCTTTATTTGAGACTCTCAAAATCTCCCAAGAAGAATCACCGACGCTTTCTGAAAGTTTTTGCGGAAGCAAACAAATTAATTCATCTTTAACATATTCAGGACTAACTGAGACCTTTCGACAGGTGAGAGAAGATGTCGATTACAAGTGTTAATAAAATCAATCGTATGATTTGTGCTGTGTTGTTTTGTTGAATGCCGTTTTCATGTTGCTATAATCACCTGACAGAATTTCATTGTCAGTCGATAGTGTGCTTTGTTTAAAGATAATTGTTTTTTATGATGGATGCGGCACGAATGATTGAATGTTTACTTGCTCTCAAACTTCGAGGTTGTATTTAAAAGGAAATTGGATGAAATATAAAATACTGACATTAAATCATTTAAAGAAATCATATCAGTGGTCAATTCATTTTTTTACAATGCACTTTAATGAAACCTATGTGCACATGCATGGTTTTAATTGATTTTTATACCACTTGTATTTGTTTTCGTAGGAGGTGGCCAATTCTCTAACGGTGCAATCATTCGACTCAAGATATGACGTCATGAGATTGAAGGAAAAGAATGGAACGATCACGTCAGTTGAAATTAGCACGTGGTCACGTGACAAGGGTTTCGTGTTCCAAGAGAGTTCCCAGATGTTCAGGGCCCAGACTCAAGGAATAGGAAATATAACTCTCCGAGTTGGCACAGCAGAGGTACTAGTGTGTATACAATATTGAATGTACCTGTTAACATCGCTTTTAAAGAAAGATTTTATGAGCTGATTGTTAGCTTCGCTTTGATTCAAACCACATCGATGACTGGAAATAGAATAAATATCTTGCATATTTTACAACCATGCTAGATTTATGTCCATTTCGAATTTTCCTCTTGCATTTAAAAGTTTAACATTATAAACGAACTTAAACAGAATCCATTTTGATATCATAGAGATTCAAACGTTTTCATTTTGTAAAAATCTAGATCCTTGATTTTGGGATCATTTTTAATTTTGAAGTGTTGATTGGCAAGTGTTTATATTTTCAGGCTGTTCCATTCGTTGGGAGGTTACCAAACAATACAGGATACGAAGGCTTTTGTATCGATATCCTAGACGAACTGGCATCGAGGCTTCACTTCCGGTAGTTCAATTTCAACGTAATTTCAAGCTAAGAAACGATGAAACTTATGAATACTTTTTTTATCGAGTAAGATCTTTTTATTTTTCATATCTAATACACTTCCTTGTCTCATCAAGCAACATTATCTAACCCATAATAGCTAAAGCAAAGAAAATTCTGAATCAATCAAAGCGGCAAATGTTGTCGAAAATAACATTTTGCCGTATATTCGAAATATGCATGAAAATGACTATCAAGTATATACGGAAGAGATTAGCTGTTATATAATTATTTTCTATGATACATTCGTTTGCAATGACCTTAATGTGGATATTGGATTAAACGATTTTAACCAGATAAAAACTTAAGATAATTGCTCTGGTTTTTATTTTTTTTTCATTTAAAGATACATCTTACAGCCGAATCATTCGATTAAATTTGTGTCATTGTTATAGATACGAGATCATTCATTCACCAGACAAGTTGTGGGGTACAGTGAATGACGAAGGAGATTGGAATGGTGTTGTAGAGATGGTTCGTACAAAGGTATAAAGTTTCGACATCAAACGGAATTTAATCACATAAAATACACACCCAATACCTGCTATAAATGGCAAACTTTTCATTTACATATTGGTCATTTTCAGAAATTATTTCTTCACGGTTCATATTGAGTGAAATGCTTTTCATCACCTTAAGATATACTTTTTTTAGATGACATGAGATGTGATGAATTTGGAGCACATTACGATGGTTTTGAATCCCATTGAACTGCATTTTAATATTGCCATGTTCTTTGTTGATTAAAAAATACATATCTATATTTCCCATAAGTCGTTAGGATATCAACGCCCGTATTTCATATTCCCATCTACTTCAGGTGAACATTTCATACATGCCCTTTACAATTCACCAATACAATTCTGAAGATATATATATATAAGGATATATATTTGTGCCGCTCCGTTGAGGGTCAACATTTGATTTTGTTTCAGCAAGTGGAAATAGGTATTGGTCCTCTGAGTCTGACGTCAGAGCGAGAAGAAGTGATCGATTTCACCAAACCTTTCGCTGAGGAAGGAGCAGGAATCGTCCTCAGGCGCTTTGAAGATAAAAACAGCAAAATCTTCAGGTTTGATCAGCATTCTCATCACGTTCTTTTGAAACTTAATGAACGAAACTACAAATGTGATAGGGATGTTACATGTGTTCGGACCTATATTTGTCCCAAGATGAAGCATCAGCTTTGACCTTTCAAAATGGTCATCATTAATTGATATGAATGACTGCATATTAGGCGGTGAAACTACAGACACTGTTTCATACGTTGGACAAAATAAATTTTAAAAATTAAAGTTTGATACTTTTTCACTTTGTATGAATTGTAATGAAATGCTTTACAACTATACAAATATTCCTTACATTTTTGTCAAATATCTGATTTGTTGTTGTTATCTTAACACTATTTGTTCTAGGATGTTCAAGCCCTTCTCAGAGACAGTGTGGCTGTGCATAGCTGGTGCAGTGCTGGTCGTGGGTCTAACACTGGCTATCGTCAACTGCCTCAGTCCAAGTAAAGAACATGAACGACGTGAAGCAGCTGTACCACAAAGAAGCAATGGCAAGATGAAGCGAATCAACACCTCGGACAATATTTGGGCAGTCTATGAGTCTTTTATGGAACAAGGTGCTTTTTTTTAACTTATCATTTTTTATAATTAGAAAAATATTCGTTTGTCTCTATTACAACAAACTACATATATATGTTTCAAAGCCACAAAACAGAATTAGATATTAAAAATTTTGCAAAAGAAAACCTTTTGGGTTTGATTGTTCACGGTGCCCTGTATAATGGCGACGGGAGTTCGTTTGAAAGATAATTCCTTAATTGCCTTTGCATTTATGATAATGAAAAGCGTTTTTTATTGGAAATATCTTCTTTTTTTCAGTTTAAGTGAAAATGGAATTTCAGAATTTTGAAAATTCTGATCGTTTGTTTCAAATATAATGTTCATATCAAAATCATAATTTCTAACATATCAGACCCATGGTAAAAATATTATCTATAACTCCTCTAGCAATGCATAAGTCTCGACGTCTCAATCGCCAGCTGGTTTAGGCCTTGCTACATTTCAACATCTTTTCTGTGCAGATTCTTTAGCCTACTGCGTCTGAACTTGATAGTATAATAAGGTCTTGGCACGCATGCAACGGATTTTGTGCCAAAGCAGCAAGCTTTAAATTTTGTTAAATTTCTGAAGAAGCCTTTCAAGAAATGTCTAAAACTGCACAGGCTTTCCTCTTGTCTAGGTATTCGTAACGGACTAATACAACTTTTAAGAGAATTTAAAATTATAATTCCTTCATTTATCCTATTATCTCTTGACAGTTCATACTGACAGATGCTTTTAACGATAAGATGTTATATCGTTGTCTATATATGTTGTATTCAGGAGCTGAAACGTCCCCACCTAATATCTCTGGTAGGTTCATCTTGGGGTTCTGGTGGATCTTCACTATCTTAATGGTTGCCTCCTACAAAGCCAATCTTGTGGCATTCCTCACTGTCAGCTTCGAGGACAAGCCCATCAACAGTATCCACGACCTTGCTGACCAGACCACTATAAAACCCCTGGTGAAACTGGGTTCGAACCTCTTCCAGGAAATGAAGGTAAGTTATCATATGGATGTGTCAAAGGATGGCTTTGAAATTTTTCTATCGACAGCAACTACTGCAAACGGTACAGTTATCACTATGTTGATTACAACTAATATGAAAAGTAAGATTTTCCGGTTAACAACTTGTATATGTGAAAAAGGTTATTACTAAGAAAGCTTGCCTTTCTCGTCTATGTGTCTACAAATTTGCAGTTCAATGTTCCTGCCCAGATCGTAATCTGATGTGTAAATGTAGTATATTCCAAATACGACTGATCAAAAAACGACAAATCATCTGATTAATCTCAAATATATCAGAAAGGCGAGACTGAGACATTCCGGAAGTTGTGGGCTATGATGCAGACAGCGCCCTCTGTAACGACAAGTGAAGAGGGTCTGGAGCTAGTTCTGACTGGTGGATACGCCTTCTTGACTGACCAATCACAGATCGAGTTTCTCCTCACGAGAGACTGCGAGAATCTCATGTCAGCCGAGAACTTGTTCAATGTTGGCGGTCTAGGCTTCATGGTTCAGGAATCTTCTCCTCTACTTGAGATGCTGTCTTTCAAGTAAATCATTGTTTTTTTAACTATCAATTTCATTTTCAACTTTAGGGTTATCATATTGCAACTCATTATTAATGATTAAATTACATCATTATCAAATTTCTAATATCGATCAGACACTGCAAACCCACTGAGAAACTTAATATACCATGTTATTATAAGTGTAATTCTCTCACAGAGGTAACTCCGTCATAATTTCCTATACAACCTCTTTCCTAATACGAACTCGGTCTAGAAATATAAAAGCCTTATTGGGTGCAAACAAAGTTAGTTGTGAAATCAGCGATGTCGTTTCAAATCATTCAAAACGCCTCAGTTACTTCTGTGACAGCGTTCAAATGCATGTTGGGCAAAGATGGCCGACAAATTTACTGTTTATAAGTTCTTTCAACCAAGAAATATAACTCTCGTTTAGGGTTTTTAAAAATTCACATTCGCTTCTTAAAGTCGTATGACATTATCCGAGTTTAATTCTAATCTTCCATCTTTTCCCAACAGCATCATCCAACTGCAAGAAGCCGGTTTAATCCGGAAGTGGAGACAGAAATGGTGGTCGCCGAGCGAGTTGTGTCCAGCTCGCAAAGTCTCCAGCAATGTTCAGAGCCTAGAACTGGAAAGCACTGGTGGACCATTCCTGGTTTTTGTAGGGTCTACAGTTTTGGCAATATTGTGTCTTGCTCTCGAGTGTATCTGGGCCAGAGGACGGATTTGTGGGAAAGGAGGTTCCGGAGAACGGGAGCACAATACGTAAAGAGAGTTACGATTGGTGTAACTTTGTCCGTAATTATCAGTTTGTGAAAATGGTCGATGGTTGAACTTGGTTGAAGAACGTTACGATGTCACTGTGAAATATGACTCAACGTGAACTCTTCGTGTTCATTGTTTGTTAAGATTTTATAAACAGATTCCCTTATAAGATTAAAGTGGATTTGGAAAAAAACTGAATATATTTAGAAAAAGACCATCTTAAGTTAAATTGCTTGTATTATCATTTAAGTTCAAGAACGGATTTAATGAACAAGGGCATGAACGTCAGATGAGTTAAAAAACTTCCAAAGATTTTTTGAAAGCTTTTTTTACTGGCATTAAGCAATGTCAACGAGGTATCATTGACAACTTGTTTAAATATGAATCACTTTTCTGAATATTCCAATTATTGTTTATCTTAATGTAGATCATAAAGTTAAAAAAACTATCTTATCTTTTTAAATTTACAAAGCACAATGCACTCACCTACTTTCATGGTATAATTATACACAAATATGCAATGTATGCAATCTTGCCTTTATAGCTTCTAATTGTGTATAGTTGAATAAACGGTGTACATATATCAATCACTTGTTTCCTTTACTCTGCTTGTGGTTGATCATAACCTACCATTTATATAATGATAGCAACTTTTCAAATACTAAACCATGAACGTAGTCTGGCAAAATCAACGGGGCCATAAGTTAGCATGTTTGTAAATGTATCTTCTTTGTAATTATAAGGTGTTGTTATTTTGAGAAATCATATGCATTGATTTTTTGTTTAGCCCGCAAATCTTCCCAACCTTGTATCTGAACAATGACAATTTTCTGAAGAATAAACTGTTTTGTTTCATTTTGGTTCAAATAAAATTTTTAATTTTGAAAATTTTGAAATTATATGTTCGTTATACAGAAATACTAAGCTTTTCATTGACACAAATTAAAAGTTAATGAAATTATCAGAATACACATGAAACAACTAAGATTTAGTTTGGTTAAATTAGGTTATCTTTGTATTGAGGCTTGATGATGCCATTAATCTCTCTCGATATTAAAAAACATACAGCGCTGTCAATCAAATTAACCCTCGACTCATTTTATATGAAACCAGATTTTACCCAAACCATTGATCTAACATGTTTCACAAATAATGTTTAGCAAATTTGTCTCTTTATTTACGTCTATTCAACGTTCATGAAGTAATAAAACAGGGCATGCATTTCTACATGATGACTTTGAATGTTTGAAATTTGCAATTTACAAAATGATTCAAGTTAGTTAAAAAGAAATTTAAGTTTATTTCGCATGAGTTTTATGATATTCAAAGAAAGTAAGCAAAAGATACCTTTCTCACAACACTTTTATCACTAAATTGATAAATGTTTCTTTCGAAACGTCTAAGCATAGCTATGGTGATATGTAGAACTCATTACTGAAGGAAAGCAAACATAATTTCATTCTTTGTTTTCGTTTAAAACTAATATAGAGAGAAGGATTTGAATCTCTCTTTTAACTTAAATAAACTATCATCATAACTCAGGCATTTGTCAGTAAATTTAGTTTTTAACCGAATTCGTTAAATTTGGAAATATATTATTAGATTAATATAAATATTGTGCAAAGGTACAGAAATTTAGATTTTATAAAAGGATTTGTGAGTAAATAAAATAAGAGATTCGAACCCCTAAGAATGACAGTCAGTGCAAAATTCAGAGAAACATCCGAATATTGAAAATGGATAAATTTCTAAAGAGGAAAACATATGAAAATTACGCAAAGGAAACAGACTCAAAAGACGAAGGTGCATAAGTTAAGGAAAGGATTTCATATCTTTAGTTAGTTAGCTTATTCTTCTGATAATAATAGAAACAAATCATCATAAACATGAAAGAGTCATAAACAAAACCAAAAAAGCAAAACAGGCACATTAGCGAAGTTTTTCATCAAAGGAAACACCAGCCAAGCTAAATGAGGCGAGACATCATAAAACATAGACTGTAATCGATCAATGTTGATCATCTGCTGATGAAAGAAGAGGCTAATATAAACCTCGAGACTTCAAGTAGATAAAAGGTTCACGACATAAGCAATGATACGTTACATATACAGCTGCATGCCAAAAGTTTGTTCACATACCTGAATATTCTAGTGCAAATGTCATGTAATTTAGGATACCTTTGATGTATCGTAGCGTTGCAAAAAAGAAACGTATAAAATTGAATTTTCAACACACATATGCAGATCCATTCTTCTTTAAGGCAAATGTTTATCGTACCCCCACAATTAACCGTAACAGTTTTGGCAGGCCATTGAAGTGACCAGGGGTCAAAATTCCGAAAACACTTTTTATTTTTCCACATGAAATCCCTTATTAGTTATCAACTTCTTTAAAAATGAGTCACGTTTGTTTCTTAGCACAAAGACAATGGGATAAGGTTGGTTTTAATCTCAGAGTGTTGATATGGAACATTTTATTTGACATTTTACGAAATCGAAATTTCGAAAATATTACCCCTTCTGTCTATATCGATATGCCAAAATTGCACGAGAGACCAGACGATCCCAAAATGAGTTCAAGAACGGCTATTTCACACATGGACAGTAGGTGAACCATTGTCAGTTTTGCTGAAGTTATTCTATTGACGTTGGAACAAAACCCAAATTACATGATATTTGCACTACGATCCAGTGGTATGTGAACAAACTTTCGGTTTGCAGCTTTAAAGATCAATTAAAATACTAACAACAATGCCTGTGAAAGGTTTTAAATGTTGAGTCATCTCTAAGATAACACAAACATGAAACATTTCAGAAAGTTATATTTTTAAGATTTGGTCAAGAAATGAAATGTCATTCACGTACATATGGCCAGGCAGACAGGACTGGTGCTATATACATTCAAACCTATCAATAGACACATACAATTAAAAAGCAGACGTTCTTTTGACAACAAACAAAACAAATGTTTCATATGGCTAAGGAACTTTGAACACACACTGATACCACTTGTTCTTCATTGCAGTGATAGTGGGATATCGGCAAATATTTCACATAAAGAGTCTGTCAAAATAATAAATCACCTACACATTAAATCGAATCAATTATCAGATACTTGAACCAATGTATTCCATCCATTCATGTCTGTGGGAATCCTCAAATGAAAAAAAGCTGACACTAAGGGTAAGATGTCAACACCAAATAAGAGTTCAAGAACAAACCATGCCTATAAAAAAAGGTTAATTCAACTTTCAAGTATATGTTTATGAAAAGTAAATCATGATCTATAAATGCTTTTATTTTTTTAATATTGTAACGGTCCTTCATTAATCTTTCCTAAGTACAGAAACATAGAATACGTCATGGACAAAATTATTTCTTGCATTCAACACCAATATCAGCAAAACAGTCGAGACATTTAAGCACAAACTTGTATCGATTCAGTCAGTTGCAACGACTCTCATCTGATGACCAAAACATCAATATGTCCTTCTGAAACATTGGGGACCTTCAAAGCGCCGGAACGGTCTCAACTCATCTAACATATACATCATTAGTACCACCCATCTCAGTGTTTATCAGTCTGGGGTCCTTTGATGCTTCTAGTTCACAGGTGAAGTATAGAGCTTGCTAATGGATAAGCTTTCCCATTAAGAGAAGTCTCCATGTTGTGTTTAAAACACCGTCTTGACAGCGGCTAATCTGAAACAACGGTAAATAAAGGGCAATAAGGATGCTTTACGTGAAATTTTGATTCTTATGTTGCCAAAAACACTGTCTCACTGATTCTGGCCACATACCATTTTACTATTTCCATTAACATGCAATACAAATTGGACGAGTATAACGGTCTTGATAGATTAAGTTACCCAATAGATAAGATAAATAATTGACCTTTGTGAAAAAGAATCGCTAGATATATTGATTACTTTTAGCGAAAATTAAAAATGAAAAGAGCCTCAATGGGGAATTTGGTATGACTGCTTGTATTAGATCCTAAACAGATAACATGCTTTTTCTATAGCCAACCTTCAATAGCTAAATTCCGTATGTTATTGCACACTAAAAGTGTTGATTTGATATTTAAGTTAGCTCTTCTGTTGTACCACACATTTAAGTAAAGAAAACATTATAATTGCTTATAATTACAGGTAGTGCATATCTATAATACTTACTTACACATGTACTATTGGCCTCAAGGCCACTTATATACAAATAAAATCTGTCTGTCTGTCTTAACAGATAAGCATGGTTACATCTGCAAGTTCTAAACCAGGAACTAATTGATAAGAGCCGCTCAATAGAGGTTCTGTCATGGATATAAATAAGCAAGACAGGCTCTCTTGGACAAGGTATGAGCCTTTGGGGTTAAAATATCGAATGATTGAATTTTAAAGGGAAAGACAAAACCTCAAATGAGCATTTGGGAAAGGAAAAACAAAATGGAGAAGCTTTCAGGGATAAGGACCATCAATAGATAACGTGACGCATAGAAATATGTTAATTGATAAACCTTGCACAAAAGCTATGCATTCCATGTTGTTAAACGGTATTTGCTGATTGTCTTTCAACGACAGGAGTCTCCTAATGGATAAGCTTTGTGGAATGAATGTCAAATAATTGATACGAATTAAGTGATAAGAACCGTCAGGTGGATAAGCCTTGAAGAACTAGGTAGTGGATAAGCCTTGGATACCTGGTACTAGACAGGTAATAATAGACTGGCGTTGAATCTTTCTGCCTCACCTGTATTGATTACAAGCAGGACAGGTGAGAGAGATATTTCCATTCACCATGTTTGTCTAATCGAATCGTCAATCGCTTCGGAGCAGGTAAATATTTTATCCATCACGATTCTTGATTAAAGGTGGAAATATTTGCCGAATGAGGCACAGGGAGCTAGGAACACATTGGTGAGTTTAAAGCAGGTGTTTTGAATTTTCATCTACTTTCGAATTTCTTCTTAGTGCTGTACACCACTGAGATCTTGATAAACGTTTCATGATAATGTACACTTAAATATTGTTATTGCGATGCACTGATAATTTGCTTTCAAAGCAGAATGTTCCATTATCGATTGCCGATGACGTAACAAGATTAATAATCAGTAGTAAAATCAATTGCATTTTTAAAAAATTGGATAAAGAATTGCATGTTAGAATATGTTTCAAAAGTAGTGATTATTTCATCCCCACTATTCAGTGTATTTAAAAGTTATTTTTATAAATCACGTTTTCATGAGCAATTATGACAAATTGATTCAAAACTAAATCCGATATCTCCAAGTTTTCACTATTTGACCAAACCGCAGATACAATCAATCACCAAGGAACCGTTTGATCAAATATTTGTCCATGCTAAGATTGCTTTGATGTCATTATTGAATGACAGTGTACACAACCAAATTCTGTCAGATAAAACGAAGTGTCGTGGGTTGACCCATCACGTTATTTCTCACAGCACATATATTCCAAATCCTTGAGTGGCTTATTGTTTTCAGGACGTCCCTTATAGGAGTTTCATTATGAAGATCTTAGGCCTATTCTTGGTTTTGGACATTAACATCCTTTATGCTTTCTGCATGAATATTTCTCTTCGTAAGTATTACCATATTTCAATATTTTATCTGTAAATATACGATGATAACATACCATTGTATCACAATGCATAATATTAGTTTAGATACATAGGTATATTTATAATGATTTGTTTGCTTTTCATTTTAAATAATACTTTACAAAGTTTTTTCTAGCTTACCGTTTTAACAGTGTTCGTTGCCATAAATATATTCACTGTTTTTTTATGTGTATGATCGAACACAATTTCAATTTCATATTTTCTTCAAATTTTTTATCTTCAACTATAAGTGCACTGAAAACATGCATGTAAAAGCATGATGTTTTATACATCTTGTGGTAATCTTTTATTTGTTTTCAAGATGTCATTTAAGATGGAGATATTGCACATCATGATCGTGAATAGTCTAAAACAATCAATATTAAGAGTGTTCTTGAAATATATCACGATGTCGAATTACTACTTTACAGAAATGAACTGAAAAAATGCTGGTAAAAGAATAATGATTTCTACAGCTTGAAGTAATTGATTGTTTGTTTTCAAGTTGTCATTTATGACGGAGACATTACCAACCATGATACTTTGACAATCGATGACGTCATGGATGACCTTCACTATGTTACTGTATACAACGTAGATGACGTCAGCATTTACACGTTTTTACAGACAGGTAAACTTTTGCAATCAAACCCTCAAAGCTATTCATACCTCATACTTACCTCGTATAGGTTTTAACGACGTCGAATAAATTAATTGACCCTTCCTTTACAAGTATATTGTTTTGCCAACAACGTTTTAGCATGTATGGTCAAATATCAAACGGAAAATAACAATGGCAATATCTGAATTCCAAAGAATCAAGATGACAGAAAAAATTAAACAAAGGATAGATTCACTTCACAAAACATGAATTTCTAATCAACAAAATATTTCCCATTTTGACAAGTTTTTGTTTCAAAAACATATTGGAATGTGACTGAATTTCAATTTGAAATGTAATTTTTGACCTTAGATTACCAGACAATGAAAGACTGGCTTGTTGTCCTTGACACAAGATCAAAATCGTGTCCTTACCAACTTTACCCGAAACGTCTCCTTGGTTACATCACTCTGCATCCGGGTACTTGTGGCTCTGAGAACCAGACGATAATCTTCAAAGTGCAAACTTCACCATTTGATTATCGCCACATGGTGGTAGATGCAAGCAACTATTCTGGATCTGATAGCCACTCTGTTGGATTCCTCTTTGACAAGTCAGGCAGAGGTTGAGTGTGTGTTTAGAAAATTTTAAAAAGTGCACCAACTTCCATTGTTTAACTTAAAGGCAAGATAAATTCTTTAAAGGGTCGTACAATAGGAAAGGAATTTAGGAAATGCATGCGTAAAAGCTCTATTTCATTTGTATGTATTTGGTTGCAGTCAGACAGAGACAGTCAAAATTTGCAATTTGAAAGTACAAAGTACGTCTATGTAAAAAACCCACTTTGCTTTATATAGAGAGTTATGAATCAAGAACACTTCATGGTTTACATGCAACATAACATGAACTTAAGAAGCTCAAAAGTGAAAATCGAAATGGTTTTAAAGAAGAGTTATATGCGTGAAATTAACGACAAAGGGATACAATAAGTGATATTAAAGATACAATTTTAATTCCCAAAATAACGTAAAAAGTAAAAGCAACATATCCTATAAGTTCTGAACGGTGTTTCAGAATACAGAGAACAGATCAGTATGGCTCCCTTCAACAAGTTCCTCTTCTACCTTGAACTGGAGGTGTCTCTGGAGCACATTCCGGAGATGTTGGCCAATCTCACAGTGAAGACCCATGTCAGATTCATCTTCCTCATGGGTACATCATCTACAGTCGAGCAAGTCGTCAAGGAGGTGAGTTTACAGAGTAGCATTGAGAATTATTTTAATTATAAAGACACGGATATCATTTAGACGATCAACTTCGTTAGTTGTCAGAAGTTGATCTAAAGTAAATAGACTATTGTTCCATCTTTCTCTCCCAACAGAGGTAGCTCCGTCATAAGATTATACAAATTAAAGACGAATCTACCTCTGTGGGGAGAGAATGCTTTTCCATACATTTCTAGAAATCCTCTCAAACAGTTTATTTGAATGAGATTTAAGATTTTACTGGCCAACCTCACAATGGAGAATCATGCCGGAATTATTTTATTTATTTATTTTTACATTTGATAAGATCATCATTGTCTACAATTGGAGAAGCAGAGTCGTGTTTATTCATTTGAATAAGATGATGTATTATCGTTTACTTCCGATCTAAATCGCACGTCAGGTTGGTTGTCTTTATTGGAACATATTCTACAGTCGAGTGAGTCTCCATGAAGGTTGGTTTACAGATAAAAGATTTGCTTCATTTGAAAATGATGATGTATTTTACTGGCTAAGCACAATGCCAAGACTATTGTGAAGTTGATTATCTTAATGGTCACATCCCCAAGAGCTGAGCATGTCGCGATGATTTATTATATCTGACTTCAGGCACATCGATTGAACATGTTGTGTGGGAGATACCACTGGATTTTCTTCACTACAGATGGTATAACACCCAACATCGTCACAAATACCGACCATAGTGTTGTCGTGGTCAAGGATCCCCGTAACATGGTACAGTGAAAGCAGTTGGACCTTATTTATTTATTGGAACCATTACAGTCACATTACATCACATTAGTGAAAAAAGCATTACCTAAAGGATTCATTGAAACCAATCGCGTCACCTTAGAGGCATATATACCAAGATACGGGGGAAACAACATTACCTTATATATATATATATATATATATATATATATATATATATATATATATATATATATATATATATATATATATATATATATATATATATATGTAAAAGTTAAATGTTCATGGTTTATGTATCAAATATTCTTTTAAAATAACAAACTGAAGATTGATCTTCATATAAGTTCATTACCAACCGGTTTCACAACATGGTGATCATCAGGGTAACTTATACATTGTTAACGCTATACCATTAGCAACACAATGTATAAGTTACCCTGATGATCACCATGTTGTGAAACCGGTTGGTAATGAACTTATATGAAGACCAATCTTCAGTTTGTTATTTTTAAAGAATATATATATATATATATATATCAAGATTTATTTATTTAAACTGATATATTACAGTCACATAACACGATTCAGTAAAACAGCATAAGCTTAATCATTTATTGAAACAATTGAGTTACATTACAGTTACATTACAGTTACATTACAGTTACATTACAGTCATACACAATGATGCAGTGATTACCTTAAATATTCACTGGAACCAATCGATGAATAAAACAGTTATATAAACTAATTCAGTGAAACAAGCATAGCGTTTATTATTTATTGGAACCAGTCAGTGATGTAGTCAAATAATACAGTAAAGTTCAGACGTCGTTACCATTACATTTAAAATCACAGTGAAACAACATTAAGATTTTATTTATCTCAAACAATGCTCTTGTTAATGAAATCATGGTTATTTGTAAATCGAGTCTCAACAATACACACACTTAAAATTAACTTTAATTACTTATGAATTCTAATTCAGTAGTCTTTAATGATAAATTCAAATTAACACTTAATAAATCAAATATATTCCTATCATAACATATGACGATTTATGACTCATTCTATATCTTTTATCTTTGCAATAATAGTCTTGTTATTAAATTCATGGAGGTCTTAAACATGGACGCCTAATTCACAACCATATAACTATACAATGAAATATTTACAAGGTATAATGTATAAGAGAGATCACAAACAAATGGTTTTATAATATCTATCCAATGTCTGCAAAAATAGTTAGGTTTATTTAAAAAATATTCTATTCAGCTCTCCGTTGGAAACTTAGAGAGGTTGTTACCAATTCTTCGTGATGTGTTCGTGGACATCGGGAAAGATCCTGTGGGCACTTCTGAATGTGATTGTGACGACGCATGCCGAAGATGCAAAAATTTATTCAAAACTATTTTAACAGAGGTACATAAAGTTTACAACAGTTTTCCGTTTCAAAACACTTCAATCAAGGTAAATTTTACGACACTTGTTCAAATTTTGAGTTGTAACCTACTCGTATATTGAAAGATTTTTTATAATGTTTTCTTGAAATTCTGTCAAGTGCATACGAAAAATTGGTTTGGCAGGCACCACATTAATGAATCCTTTTTACTCATACATAAATGCAATCGATACTATTTTGAAGGGTTTTCTTCAAAGGTACTGAATTCAAGTAAATCGTCATACTATATTGACATAAAGAATTTTTGATACTGTTTAATTATTACTCTTGGCATGCATATTCATTGCCAAACAAAATCACACAATTCTTTCAATGAAAACCTAGCAGCGGCGTGATTTAAATCCTTATGAAAGATAGATTGCGTTTTTGACAAATTTAATGCCGCCAGTTGGGAAATTTTCCGGTTTTCGACCAGTAGCGCCAATATAAAAAGGATACGCCTTAAAAAGATATTTCCATCGATATCTTCTCTCTTTGGCTTACATTGGAAACAGTATGATAATTAACTATTTATAGTGATCATGTCATTTGTTTTGATGTATCTTCTATATCTATAACTGTTCTTTCACAAACAGAAAATACATGAAAGTGATGGTGTCTCATTCCACGATGAAGAAATAAATGTCGATTTCCCTATCTACAAGTATGCTGGTAATGACACCGAAAGTTTGATAGAGGTAAGCTTTTTTCATTTATATTTTTACCGTTAGTCAATTTTTATTTTTTAAACATGGAAATGTTTTTCCTTCTCTGCATGCTTTATTCATCCTGTTATCAATAAAATGTAATTTGTTCAAACGGAAATATCTTTTCGACAAAGGTTTAGATCTTCATTTAAACCATTTTGAATAAGAAGTTGTAAAGTCATATACAAATTATATCCGATTCATCCTTACATTTTATGAATTTTCCACTAAAAAGATGCAAACAGATAGTCAAAACATTTGTTGACACATGAAATTCATGAGATTATCCAATACACAAGAATTTCTGGATAACAGCTCCTTTGAAATGTGATGGAACATAATGAATGAGTAAGTATTCACAATAAAGAGGTTGTTACAGAGAGTCTTGTTTTTGGATTATCTCCAGAATTACATACGTCCACAAATATTTGATAATCCGTTTGTATCTTTGTTTGAAATTTTTAAAAGTTGTTTCGATAAAGAAATTTATAAAGTTCATTTGACATAAAAAAAATACATACTTATGGAAGTGCATCTTGATAACCAGGTTGCCCGTTGGAGCCAGAAGGAGGGCGTGAGGTCCAACCAGGACCTGTTCCTCAGCGGCTCCAGAGAGATTGTTCTCAGAGTTGCAGCTGTGTTGGTCAGTCTCCTGTACATTCTTTCAATGAAAACAAATTACATGTCCTTATCTTACAAAAGAGGTTACTCAACACATACCTTCCCACGTTACGTCTGTTACAAGTGGAGCATTTATTAGACTAATAAACCTCATACCAATATTATATGAGTCTTCTAGTGAAGACAGATTGAAAGTGTTTTGAACTTTTCCAAATTGCAAGCGTAACGCTTTTCACTGCATACAAAACAGATGGGCTTCATATTGTACAGGTTTACCAACATTCATTATTTTACGTAAGACTTTTCTCGATTTTTATATCTGCCACAGAAATAAAATGAATATTGTTGAGAAAATGTAAATGAACGAAATATGTGTAAAGACTATACTAGTTATATTCCATGTTAAACACTACCCCGGATACCTGAATTGGTAGGGTTTGGTTAAAAGTTACAAATGACGATTTGACGCAAGAACGCCGCAAAACAGTATCAAGCTTTTAATCAGTATCCACGATTAACTCACTATATGGTCACTATACTAAATGATAATCATAAACCTGGTGATTTCCATTACTACCAAGGATCCCCCATTCGTGGTACGGAACGCATCAGGCGGCTACTCGGGGTACAGCGTGGATGTCCTAAACGAGATCGCCAAGATCGTGGACTTTACCTTCACCATCAAGGAGTGTGATGATGGTCACTACGGCTATCTCAACGCCGACAGTGAGTGGACAGGCTGCATTCGGAACATCATCAACGGGGTACGGTCAACTTCTCTGAATGGCCTTTTGCAAAGTTTATAATTTAAAAATAATAATGATAAATTTATTGTTAGAATGGACATTAATGAAGAAACCTAACTAGCGTAATTTCGATTCTACATTAGGGTTGACATGTAGAAGGTAAAAAGCTTATTTTCGAAATAAATCACAATTATTGATTATTTGATATGAGGCAAAACTCCATCAGTTAACTGTATCTCATATGGCATAATCATTGGTACCTCTCGCATATCCATTCTAAAATGCCAAATATCTGACAATTATCAGCTTTAGTTATGTGTGTGTGCAGAAGCCGAAATCTCGCGTACCATAAACATGAATACCGGTTGTATGGCATTTCAAACATTATCACCTCATATTGTCTGTTTTAACTGCTGCCGAATTTATACTTTCATTATGGTGTCCCTTAAGTAGTCGGCCTTTCTACATGAAAGTTAACATATTCATTCATGTATGGTAAATGACAATCTATAATTATACATTTGGATTGCTTATTTCAGAATTTGATGGAGTTTGTTATAAAGAACACGCCTGTTTTACAAAACCGCCATTTAGATCATCAATGTGCCAAGACATTCATGCTTGCATTGTTTATACGTTGATAGCTGGCAACTGTGAGACAATTTTGAATTGAGTTTGACATTTGGATCGTGTAACAGAAAGTGAAAACAGTACAATTATTCAAGTCGTTATTCTACAGTCGTATATGAACATGATAGGAAGCGTCTGCGAAAGAGGCTGTGTTAGTTAGACATTACGGGAAAAACTTTAAAAACTAAGACGTGATGTTATGGGAAATTTTGGATTAACAATTTGATTATAAATATTGATGTATTTCAGTATGAATGTAAAAAATTTATTTTCGTTTAAAATGTCAATATTCTGTTAGTTGCCAAGTTGACGTAATCCCAAATATACACATAGTTAATAGAGAAGTTACATGTATGTTCATTAAAAGCACAAAAAGTCAGAAAAGTTTTTAAAAATTTAGCAATATAAGTAAAAAAAACAAATTTCATTTTATTTCAGGATTCGGACCTTATCGCCGGAGCACTGACGGTGACGGCAGACCGTGAAGACGTGGTGGACTACACACTCCCATACTACGACTTCGCCGGTATTCAGATTATTATGAAGAAACAGAAGACTGACATCAACCTCTTCTACTTCGCTGATGTCTTCACCCCTCTGTCTTGGCTGTGTCTGGGTCTCGTGATAGCAGTTACCAGCTTTCTACTACTTCTATTTGATAGATACGCCCCCTCCACTCGCAAACAGGGGCCCTCGGAGGAGGCTGAAACCCACAAGAAGTTTGACTTGAAAGAGAGTATTTGGTTTGTGATGGGATCGCTTACCATGACAGGTAGGTCCATCTGGAATGATATATTTTCCCCTTCTTATACAAATAAGTATTGTCATTTTACACTGCTAAAATAGAAATGAGGAATCGTTCAACATTTTTAAAAATATCATGTTGTTATACAAAATTACAATAATTTCCGATCCTTTCAAATATAAGCAGACATTACAAAATAATTATCAAAGGTTGATCTGAGGATTTTCTTGAGAGTTCTGTATATCAACCAATATGTTCAAATGTATAAGTTAAATGTTCAATATAAATGTGAGACACGTACAAAAGATTTTAAGCTCTCGCAAACCAACGTTCAACTTCTCTCTACATCATCAAAATGTCACATGTAAAACCGTATCAACGTTTTCCGAAAGGCTAAACAACTCCTGTCTCAAAGTTGGTGAGATAAGTCTTGACGCATTTTGTCATATTTTGTGTGATCCCTCTTCATCGTACTGCACCTGAACTTAAGAGTGCAATCAGATATCTGAACTTACTACTAACTGCCAATGAGGGCACTGAAACCATGAAGTTTGGATAAATACAGCAAGGTTTAAGTCATCCAATCATCGAGACTGGCATTAGTTATGGCAGAGCAAGTGTGGATTAACCTTAAAGGGCCACAGAGTATATTGTCGGAGTCAAATATGTCAAACTTCATAAATGGTGTTATTTTATCAGGAAGTAGTGATTGTTTCTGAAAATCAGTAAGGTAGTGGTTATTACTGCAGTATAGTGACAATAAACAGTTTTAAGTGGATATTTGTGATCGAAAACTGGACAATGGCGCGCGCGCCAATGACTCAAACGTAATTTTGGAAACTAATTTATAGCAGACACAAAGAAAATAGCAGTATATTGTAGTTCATTTAAGTAATATATATGTAAATTGGAAGCATACTTTCGACTTCCTAACATGTATATGGCTTTTCTCAGTTATCATTGAAAACAAGAAAATATCCTTATTTTGAAAATTTAAAGATAAAGCTGCAAGTTTAGAGGGCGATTTGAGTTTAACTCAGACAATATGGTATTTTGAATCTAATTTAGGCCACCTGAAAAATCATAAAACATACTCTGTGTCAATTTAAAACCAGACTATCGTTTATATTTACACAAAATGCAACCAACGTCCTATTCTCTCAATCTCTTGAAGGGGCTGGAGCACCACCTCGAAGCTTCTCCGCACGTCTGCTGGTGGCTGGGTTTTGGTTCTTCTCAGTCATCATGATGTCCACATTCACTGCTAACCTGGCCGCATTCCTCACAGTTTCTCGTATGGGCGTGTCCATAAGTTCCATGTCGGAGCTGGCCGCACAGTCGGACATCAAATACTCCGTCGTGGCTGAATCCTCGGTCATGACCTACTTTCAGAGAATGGCGGCCATTGAAGAGAACTTCTACAGCATCTGGAAGGAGATGAGCCTCGGATCTCTTGGTAATAATAAAAGGTGAGGTAATGGTTTTAGACCTGAACGAAATGAGTAGTAGCCTATCGGGATTGATAACTTTCACAAATGAAAGAAAACTACGAAAGGTTATTTAAAGAACAACGTTTTAGCCAGATGTACCTAATATATGGTTAATACAATGATTTAACTATAAGGATTAGCTAGTTCAGGATGAATAGGATTGTTAGCAATTAAGGCACTTTATTTTGGATAACTTAGAAACGGTCTCAGAGAGTGTTACACCGAATTAAATTATATTCACCTTGAAAATGCATCAACATATCCCGCTGTGTACAGCACAGAAGCCCGCCATCATGGATTCCTAGACTAGCTAAGGTATTGTTGGCCCCCGTTGACAATCCTCCCCTGTTAGATGTTTGATATCTTTAATATTTTCTTTCAAATATGTTACAAAGCCATGAAACAAATATTTTTGAAACGTCTAAGGTTTGTTAAATTTTCATAATTACGAATTTTTTAATATTTTGTTGATGCATATAGTGTTAGTTATTGAGTTAAGATAATCGTATTTCTGTACCTTTCCTCGTAAAGTTTAGCAGTATGGGACTACCCACTTGGTGACAAGTACGTGAACATCTGGAAGGCTATACAGGACACTGGTCTGCTGAACTCCACTGATGACGCTGTAGAGAAGGTCTCCAATGAAAACTTCGCCTTCATCACAGACTCCCCTATCATCAAGTACCTGACATACAGAAACTGCGATCTCACCGCTATAGGAGACATGTTCAGCATTAGACCGTACGCATTTGCCTTAAAGGAGAAGTCAGTCTATACCAAGAAGATATCATCAGCGTGAGTACATTTTTAAAGAAACTTTGATCTGCATGAGTTTTCTTCATTTCAAGCAAGATGTATTTAGGTAACATATATTTAGAAGCCTTAGAGAATCTTATCAATCTCAAAATATTAATTGAAGTTGACGGTGCCAACCAACATGGTCACAGAATATCCTTGACATTGTAGATCACAGGATAGATAGGATACAGGATATTCATTCTGAATGTGAAGTCATCATTTCATCGTACCAGGTCTGTTTTACCAATAACAAACTACATATAAAAATTCCATGACAACCATCTTGAGAGCGAAATGTCCATAGTATATAAATACGTCATTACTTTATTGTATGTTTTATAGTCACTTGAAACAAATCACTGAGGTCATTCTGAAAGAAGTCTGTATATTTTACTTAGAATTACAGGTGAATTGAAATTTCTCCCGAAGGGCATAACTTGCACACGTCTCCAATAGTGATTATTAAAACCTTGATGCCTTGATCCAAAATTAGTTGTTTGACTCTGGTGTCCTCGAAATGTTGGAGGTTCGAATCAAGTTATGCTTCAGTAGACGAAAGAACTGGCACAGAAAGGTTGGTCTGAAATTAGTCAGTGCGAGTTTTATCTTGCAGGGGGGTTGGTTGTAATAAAAATATCCATGACTTTTCAACATTATCTAAGTTGATGTGTATATCAGAATCCTGGAGCTCCAGAAGCGACGTATGCTGGAGACGTTCAAGAGACGGTGGTGGGATGAGGGCAAGCTGGACTGTCCGGAGAGCTCCACTGACCAGGGGCTTGACCTCAAGTCTCTTACCGGAAGCTTCATCGTGGTGGCTGTCGGGATAGCATCCGGGCTCCTTGTGCTAACACTGGAGCAGTGTTGGAACAGATTCGCTAAGAAAGAGGTGGGAGGGATCGTTTCTCTATATGAATATACTCATTTTATGGCCGTGGTAATTTTGACACACAAGTTTGAAGTTAGGATCTCATTCAGATATACGTCCATTTAAATATAAACTTAAATATATGCAAGAGGAATGGTTGTACTACAGTTATACACACGAAATAAATGTTAACTATATTCTAATATAAAAAGACTGAGAACTAAGATCATGCTGAGGTTAATAATGCAGAACAAAATCAAAATTTCATTCTAATATAGGACACATAAAATACAATCTAGTTAAATCTAGCGGTAATCTAATACGTCCCGAAGTCCAATCATAACATCTAGTTTCAACTAGATTGTATAAATAAGAATTCATGTTGAATTGTTACTGCATAATATTGTCAAATGTTTTTCCAAATGTCATCGAAGCTATCATCCAACAAAATTTATATAACTTACCCAGACAGTATATATTTTAAATGTTGGGTTTTTTTGTGTGTTAATATTTCCTATTTTACCTCCTATACTTTTATCCAGCCCCCTGTCATGATACATGACAAGCAGAGACGTTCTAGTGAGAGGTCACTGGGAGACACGACAAGAACGGAAGTGACCATCATCGGAGACAAGGACAGCATGCAGGACCTCAATGTCAGTCTCGGGGACTAACTCCAGGATGTCCTAAATCTCAAAATGTGCATTGGCAATCAAGTTGTTTCGTTGAAGTCAATTTCTAAATAAAAGTACTACGGGAATTATATTTGTATTGTTTTGTTTGATGACAGAATGCAGGGTCTCATGTCGGTATGGGTGATTGACTTCAGGACTGACATAAAAGAACTTGTCCTCGAAGTAAATTATTGAAATAGCGAACCAATTAGTTTTTAAGCCAGATTACTAATACTAAAATGATTATGGAAAATTGTGTTGGTATTTTATCTGTTATCTTTTGACAGCATCCTGGGTCTTGATATTCTGGGATAGAAAGACATCTATGGTTAGATGTCTTAAGCATTGGGTCGAGAGCCTCTGCCTGCCAACTCATTTAATAGTATGCAGTTATGTGAGAAAGGGCGTTCGGGTGACAGACGAACGGATAGTTGTTACCTTTACTTTATTTCCGTTTGATATTTAATTGACAATTCGTTTTTGAATCACCAAGCTTACAGCAATAGGAGATGTGTTCATGATCTCAGAGACATTCTCAAGGGAAGAAAACCTGGAGAAAATGTCTGGATATGGTCCATTTGATGCATGGTCTCCTGAAGGAATATGAACCTTTGTTTTCATCAGCCTATACATCCTGTGTTTGTTAACACATCATTTCATGAACCTTTCATCCAAGTAGTAAAGTTTGTTGACATCTTGCATGAAGATTACACAGAAATATTTTCTAACGAAAATGAACACTTTCTATTTCTTGTATAATTATCCCTAATGAATTATTGCATTCCGAGTTGGTGAACCTACACCAAGAATGACAAATTACTTTACTGGTATATTGTGATGTTTTCCTGTTCCAGGGATCACAGGTTCACCAAATCTATAAATTAGAATCACCATCAGCTAAGGAGTTCCATACACAAGCTTGTAGCTTTCAAGGACTTTTCTATAGATAAAAGAGCAGAAAATATCTTGTGGCCCGTACAAGGGGTCACAAAATATTTTAATTACAATCCCCATCAGTCTGGAGTCTGTAGACAAGGTTTCAGTTTTCCAGGCATCTTGCTTTTTTTAGAAGATTATGAAAATAGGCGAAGGCATGGCCCTTGCGGTTCTTATTAGAGCTAACAAGGTCAAATTAAAAACCTCATTAGTCAAGGAGTCTGTACACAAGATTTCAGATGTCCTGAGTTCTGGTTCTTGAGAAATAAATGAAACAGTGAAATGTTTATGGGCGGATGGATAAATGAATGGACTGAATAGACGCAAGATGTCATGCCATACCATAAGCCAATGTTCCCTTTCAGAATTGATAAAATAAATTGAAACCACCATAAAACAGTGGCCATTTATGAATGAATGTCAAGGTGACACTGACCTTTAAAGTATAATAAAAAGAAGCAATGTCTGGAAAATAATCCATGCTTCATAATGGTTTTGTATATGACCTTGACACATAAGTTTATGGAGGACATGTTACCATAGATTTTATATTTATTGGTCCTATATTAAGTATTAGATTTGCCAAAAAATCTTTGTTCTTCTGCCAAAAGTCAAGAATTAAATATGAAAACGTTTAAAAGCCTAATGAGCTGAAGAAAAAATAGTGTTTTTATAGTTCTGCTCCTGAAGGTCTATATCCTATCAAAATGGAATAAGAAAACCATTAATTATTAAAAACGACTGGTTCAAATATAAGAATCTTTATTTCTCTCGGTTATGATCAAAATAAGTAACAAAAACAAATTCATTTTTATCACTAACATTATAATAACAACACAAACTCTTACAAGACATCATCATCATCATCAAATCACAAAACACAAAAACTTGAGTGCTGAAAACATACCCATCCAAATGATCTATTTTGTGTTGTGTGATATACATTGTATTGAAAATGCAAAAAACTCATTCAGTAGTCTCAAATAATTTTACTTACAACTATTGCACTCAAGTTTTGTTAATTACCAGCCTAGTGTAAGCCAAAGATTTTAAACAAAATGTAATAAATGGTAGATTTTTATGTGCCTCAACAGATGCAAAAAGAAAAGTGAGCATTAGGTCAGAAATGTAAGTCAAAACTACCAATTTGCCTGAGGATCTATTGAATTTGTTTCGATTGCCAACTTCCCTTACAATGCCAAGCCAAACTTTCAAATATCAGGCTCATTTCTTACTTTCTACATCTAATTCTTTTCCCTTATTTTATTTTTAATATCGCACTGCAGGAAAATTATAGTCAAAAAATGTTGATATCACAAAATCCACAACTTTGATATATTCACTTCATTCTGATGAAAGAGTATATGTTGAAAAAACAATAAATAAACCCAATGAGCGGAAAGATGTGTTACACACTTAATGCGAGTTAAAGATTTTTTCGAGAAAACTTGAATGAACATTTTGTTACCTGAATTTTTATGGAAAGTATTTTGAAAGAAGGATTACAAATGTGATCCTGGCTCAGGGTAAAATGTTAACACCCTCGCTCCACTTATATACCCTGGGTTAGAACCCTAACATTATGGGCTTTGATCTATGACCTATGAACTACATAAAGATAGTCAACCAACAGCAAGAAAGATTGTACTGCCTTCTTCACAGGTTTTCTGTCTGCCTTCTTTTTGGTGGATCACTGTGTAACTCCTACAGGTTCTCAAAACAGTGTTTTCAAACATTTACAACACTTACTTCAATTTAATGCAAATATCAATTGATATTATCTTGCTCATGTAAGGACATCACCATGTTTTGTTTTTTTGTTTTTTTTTTTTATTTGTTCCCTTAGGTTACATAGTCAATAATGTACAACATACAACATATAGGTATAACATTAGGAGTTAAGGAAAGAATCATTTCAGTAAACAAATGTAATTAGCTATTGAATAATGGGATGAGTGGAAACAAGGACATCACCATGTTGGGGAAGAGCAGAGCCAACTGTTGTATACAAGGCTCTCTGTAGTTGGATAAATTTATCATGAAGCATCGTAATTAAACTGTTCGATTGCTGGATCACAGGTTTTAGTTTTATTGGTTTATATCACAGGGGTATATAAGTGGAGCAAGAGCTTACATGTTTAACCCTGAGACAGGATGATCATTCGCCAGTTCTAACAGGTGCTTGCAGGTTTCACCATGATGCATAGCAACACTATTATTGAGGGCTTTCTCCCTGCAATAATACCAGCATCTGTGATATAAATGGAATACTCTTGAAAGTGGTGTCCAAATCACCTTCAACTCAACTTTTTATGGGCTAGAGTATCTTTTCTGAGCCCATTGAAACGCTTAGGGTATCTAAGTGAAGTTAGAGTGCAGAAGTTTTATCCTGAGACGGTATGAACAAATCCTGAAAGTAAATGTATCATTGTTCAATTTCTTCTATGTTGACCACAAAATCAAGTAAAAAATAGCTTAATGGAAAAAAAAAGCTAAATAACAAACTTTTGCATGGAAGAAAAAAAATCTTGTTCTTGAACATACCAGCTTACCTTGAAATTGATAGGTTACATAAAAGATCATAAGACCTTTTTATCAACAGAGGCTTCAAATTTTATTACAAGGTAGGGTGGTTGATAGTATACATATGTCATACAACGTCTTCCAATTTACTTTACATTTGAAAAAATAATTCACAATAAACACTTGGATATAGGAAAAAATATTTTATAATATCCCGAGAAAATATTTCATGTAAACCATGCATCACAACATTATTCAAATCTAACATAAAACTTATCAAAATAGAAATCTTTTTAATTACAAAGTACATTACGTTGATAGTGCTATTTGCAACAAATTCAAACAATGACAAATATGTTAACTATAACTTAGAACAAACTGAGACAAGGAATGCTATGATACCAAGTATGTCATGTTGCAACAGATCATCAAAATTCACTGAATTATCTGAAAATAGAACGAAACACCAAGCTGTGTTTTCTTAAATTGGGAAAATGGTGTTGTTAGCACTATTTACATGATTGAGACAGTTGAAGCTGACAAAATGAAACACTTGAACAACAAAAACATGGGTTAACATTTATCGTCAAGTCGAGATGGGCAACTTGGTAAGCTGCTGGTATGGTCAGCGCTCAAAAACACTGTTACATTCGTTCACGTTCAAACCAAAACATGATATCAAGGTAACACACAAATTTCCAACTCTCAGATTGATTCAATGATTTAGTGAAATAACTTTCATCACAAAGAAATTTGATCCATAAGATGCTTTGATATACTGCCTACTCTGATAGCTGCTTCAAATTGATTTTATGACCTCATGGATGTAGGATGTCATATCAAATCATTGTGATTAAACATAAATTTTCAGCCTCAATGAAATTCATCATTGAGATCTGCGGAGTTGTTTCGAAACTAATACTGTTCTGTTGATGAAGACCGTTTTTACAAAAAAATTCTTTCAGCAACATGATTTCAGAAGGAAAGGAAGGGCAAATTCTACATTTATGTCATTTATGTTTTTTTTTCTTTTTTTTCTTCTTTTAAATTCTAATCATTATTTTCTCAAATTCAAACAAAAAATTTCCTCTGCTGCAAAATATGATTGATTACGAAAACAATAACATTTCATTACAAATACAAAATATTAAATTGATCAAAATATATTAACAACCAGTTATTATTATGTTATTCTAAAAAAAAAAAATCCAACTTACTTACTTGTAAACCTGGCAAGAAACGTTTATTCCAATCATTGTATTAATAGTATATGACACTTTGAGATTGGAAGATACACGTACTGTTACCCTCAGAGATGATTTTCAGAAATCACATACCCTCATAAATGAAATAAACATTGGATTTTTTTAAAGTCAACAGTAAAGAAAAATGCATCACCTATTTGAATGAATGATTCATTAATTAAAATCTTTTATACTGAGGTATATGTGGCATTTGGGAAATAATGGTTTCTCCAAAACATGTCAAATTGTCCTTCAGAATAATAAGAATTTAATCTAAATGCTTTTTTGGATAGCAAATGTGATGTAGACAGAATATATCTTTATTCAAATATTGAAATATTTTCATTCATCTGTGATCACTTAAAAGTAAACTGTACCATTTCATTAATTTCCTATTTTTTGTAACAAAACAGCATTACTAAACACAACAAAACAAAGTTGTTAACAAGACAATGCTCACCTTAATCAACTCTACTAAATTCATTAATCTATCATACAATTTATCACTTCACCCCTGTGAAACTTCACTACACTTACTTTAGTTATTTAAAAATTTAAAAATTTGCCTTTTCAAATCTTAGTAGCTAAAAGTTGTTGATTTCATATACAGTATGACATAGAAAGATACAGTCTACCATTAAGAAACAGATCAAGAAGTGATTTTCACAAATCACTTTTGAATTTTTTCTATTTAGAAATCTACTTGTCAGTGACAGCTACCTAAATGCATTTGACTTTCGACAAGAACAAAGTTAACAACAAAATGAAAACACAACTTATTCTTGTTTAAATGAAAAAGGCAGAAACTTCTCCAGGATGATCATGTTCAGTCGTCCACTCCAATGTTGCGGAAAAGACACTTTTGAATTTTTTCTTTTTAGAAATCTACTTGTCAGTGACAGCTACCTAAATGCATTTGACTTTCGACAAGAACAAAGTTAACAACAAAATGAAAACACAACTTATTCTTGTTTAAATGAAAAAGGCCGAAACTTCTCCAGGATGATCATGTTCAGTCGTCCACTCCGATGTTGCGGAAAAGACACTTTTGAATTTTTTCTTTTTAGAAATCTACTTGTCAGTGACAACTACCTAAATGCATTTGACTTTCGACAAGAACAAAGTTAACAACAAAATGAAAACACAACTTATTCTTGTTTAAATGAAAAAGGCCGAAACTTCTCCAGGATGATCATGTTCAGTCGTCCACTCCGATGTTGCGGAAAAGACACTTTTGAATTTTTTCTTTTTAGAAATCTACTTGTCAGTGACATCTACCTAAATGCATTTGACTTTCGGCAAGAACAAAGTTAACAACAAAATGAAAACACAACTTATTCTTGTTTAAATGAAAAAGGCCGAAACTTCTCCGGGATGATCATGTTCAGTCGTCCACTCCGATGTTGCGGAAAAGACACTTTTGAATTTTTTCTATTTAGAAATCTACTTGTCAGTGACATCTACCTAAATGCATTTGACTTTCGACAAGAACAAAGTTAACAACAAAATGAAAACACAACTTATTCTTGTTTAAATGAAAAAGGCCGAAACTTCTCCGGGATGATCATGTTCAGTCGTCCACTCCGATGTTGCGGAAAAGACACTTTTGAATTTTTTCTTTTTAGAAATCTACTTGTCAGTGACATCTACCTAAATGCATTTGACTTTCGGCAAGAACAAAGTTAACAACAAAATGAAAACACAACTTATTCTTGTTTAAATGAAAAAGGCCGAAACTTCTCCGGGATGATCATGTTCAGTCGTCCACTCCGATGTTGCGGAAAAGACACTTTTGAATTTTTTCTATTTAGAAATCTACTTGTCAGTGACATCTACCTAAATGCATTTGACTTTCGACAAGAACAAAGTTAACAACAAAATGAAAACACAACTTATTCTTGTTTAAATGAAAAAGGCCGAAACTTCTCCGGGATGATCATGTTCAGTCGTCCACTCCGATGTTGCGGAAAAGACACTTTTGAATTTATTCTATTTAGAAATCTACTTGTCAGTGACATCTACCTAAATGCATTTGACTTTTGGCAAGAACAAAGTTAACAACAAAATGAAAACACAACTTATTCTTGTTTATATGAAAAAGGCCGAAACTTCTCCGGGATGATCATGTTCAGTCGTCCACTCCGATGTTGCGGAAAAGACACTTTTGAATTTTTTCTATTTAGAAATCTACTTGTCAGTGACATCTACCTAAATGCATTTGACTTTTGGCAAGAACAAAGTTAACAACAAAATGAAAACACAACTTATTCTTGTTTAAATGAAAAAGGCCGAAACTTCTCCGGGATGATCATGTTCAGTCGTCCACTCCGATGTTGCGGAAAAGACACTTTTGAATTTTTTCTATTTAGAAATCTACTTGTCAGTGACATCTACCTAAATGCATTTGACTTTCGACAAGAACAAAGTTAACAACAAAATGAAAACACAACTTATTCTTGTTTAAATGAAAAAGGCCGAAACTTCTCCGGGATGATCATGTTCAGTCGTCCACTCCGATGTTGCGGAAAAGATATGACATGGACTCGTTATGATGAATCCGACGGATTGCCTCGACCAGCATGACACTGACATCGACGGTTTTAATTTTGTGACACTGCATCTTCTGGGCTTCATGAGGGACAGTGTTCGTAACCACAACCTGAAAATAAAACAACAAAAAATGAAAATTTGTTTGCACCATGTGTAACCTTGGCTTAAAACAAGATAACCAACCAAAATTGGCACCAACCAATATCAAGATGCACTGTTGGTTTTCTAATTGAATTGAAAGATCTTTGTTTCATTTGGTTTATTTATAACTCATTGTACCCACAGGTACAACTATAAAACATTCTTGTCAAATATATATATTTATTTCCCTGAGGTTGATCTGCTTGAGGTGAAAGTTAAGACTCATAATAAGGTTGCACGATATATACTAAGGTTTCAGGAGTGCAGTAACAGAACACTAAAACACTGGATTATATCTGCAATCAGGCCATTACGCTTCTGACATATTCTCCATTTAGAAGAGTATTCCTACCATTCTTTGTCTTCAGTTCATATTATTGCTGTAAGTGCCATAAGCTTTTGCCTACAACTTTGAGATGTACTAAGATCTGTTGTGATGTACCTCATAAATCATATTACAACTAACAATTTAATTGTGAACAAACGTATGTTTTCCTAAGAGCTATGTACATGGTTCTCGTAGAAAAAAAGCATCCCATCTGAATGAATTTTAAGGTGTTTTAACAGTGCTTGAGAAATTTTACAGATCTGGCGGTAACGAGCCTTTCACAGCCATACGACTACTTTTTTCAAAAATGTATATCATCTTATTTTACCTAACCTAATGACCCCCTTTCTTAGGTCTTGTAGTCTCAATTACCGGTAGATGTGGACCCCTTTCTACAACATTGTAGTAGTTGAATGTGCACAAGAAGGCCAACATACACCAATATATTCTTTGGTAAAAGGACGCTCGATATCTAGCCCAGCATAGATTATTCAGTTGTACTGTCATTATCTGGATAAAATTGAGTGAATCTCTTACCTCATCGATGCAGGAATCCTCTATAAGTCTGGGAGCGTCTGAGGAGAGAAGGCCGTGAGTAGCCATGACGTAAATCTTGTATGCTCCTCGCTCCTTCAGAGCTTCCGCTGTCTTCACAAACAGCTCCACATCGTCAATCATGTCATCCTTTAACATAACAAATCAAATTGGTTTCATCTTCTTAAAGAGGGTTCGTTCAGGGTATTTTTGTGGAAAGGTTATTTTTATTATATTTATGTTTATAATGCATGATGAAAAAAACATTGAGAAACATTGTGTTTGCCTCAGATTGTACAATCTGCCAAAGATAAAGGCGTATTTATTAGAATAGGAAACTTTGACAAATGAAGAAAATCATCAGCGCTAATCAAATCATTTCTTAATTTGAAGATATTCTAAACATATTCAATCTTCATAAATAATTGGTAAAATCAAAGTACAGCATTTTGGGGGGGAGGGGGGGGCATTGCAAGAAGAACACGATTGCAGACTGAAAGTCCTGAGCGCTCTCTTAAAAGATGTTGTGAATGTTTGCTAGGTCTTGGCTAACATTCCCGTGACATCTGGATATTTGGACTTTAGGAAGAAGACTACACCATGACCCTGCAAATCGTCTGAGATCAACATTTCTTTGTACTGAATTTAGAAAAAGCTCTTTGATTGCAAGGTCATAGAGACATTACGACTCAAAAAATATAAATTCTGGTCATTCTTTCATCTTTTATTCACATAAATGTAACTTTTGATTGATACCTGCATGTATATATTTTTTAAATAAAGAATTTGAATAAAAAAAAAATGTAAAAAATTATCCATGGATCCCTAACTTAAACAATTCTTACCACAATGATAGCTATTCTTCCTCCAACGTCTCCAACAACATTCAGGGGAGGCTTTTCTTTTGCCAAAATAGCTGCAAGAAAGTTCATCAAAATATGGTTTTGGGCTACCTAACTACAAAACAATTCATAGGAATGAGTGAGTTATGTTTAGTGCTGCTTTGGCATTAAAATCATCATAAAAATATTAGAAATGTCATAATATATGAATACCATATTTATTAAATTAAAATATACACTTAATTGACAAATTAAACTTGGAATTTTTTCAATTGAATAACGTGACAACATTTATAAATTTACTAACAACACATTTGTTGTTTGAATAACAATAAGCTTTTGTCAAAAATTGTTCAGAAAAATATCAGACCAGTGTTGAACACATACTTGGTAAGGTTTCGATTCCAAACTCGTGATTTCGGTGATGTTCCTCCTCGTCGAGTGGCGGCGGCGAGTTTCGTCCATCACAAATCTCTGTTTCAATCTTCTCCTCTCCGTGAATCACTGCTATACTCAGTCGTAATCTCTCTGCATATGACGATGCACGCTTCACCGAGTTTGGGTTTCTTGCCACTATGACTGCATTGCGGTAGTCAGGAATCTGAGGACATATATTTCGAGTTCAGAACCTTTGGACTGGTGAACATTCACCATTTATTAAACAAAATAAATCAAGGACCAACTTGAGTTTTTAAATTTTTTATTCCTATTGTTCATATATATGTTTATAGCTGTACTTTGTATCACGAACCGTTGAACATCCTTTAATTACACCTTTATCTTAATTTTTATTCTTGTACCCTTACAAAAAAAACAGGCAGTAGCAAAACTGTTGCAGCACTGGTCTCGTTAAACATTGTGACAATGGCGCGACTGAAAATTTGAATTTACCATGCAAATTAGCGGGCAACACCAGTGCGGCTCATTAGGCAAATTAGTGAACAACAACGGTTGCACTCTAATATGCGGTAACGGTTGCACTCCAATATGCAGCAACGGTTGCACTTTTATATGCAGCAACGGTTGCACTTTTTATATGCGGCAACGGTTGCACTCTAATATGCAGCAACGGTTGCACTCCAATGTTCGGCAATGGTTTTACTCTCTATGCAACAATGGTTGCACTTATCATGAGTAATAGTAACACTACATATGCAACTGTAGTTTTACTCTTAGCTTTAATCCTTTGATACAAAATAATTCCTTACTAAATTTAGATTTCTTCTAGATTCTTCTTAAAAGTCCATGAATGATGTAATGATATTTAAACATTAGACTTCATAAATATATATCTATGTATCAAAGTTCAGGAATAATTCAAAAGAAACATGATATATGCAACAAATTTTTATTACAATGAAGAGGTCAACAGAAGCAATTTCGTTGAAGATTACAATATGTTCATGATGAAGTACAAGTGTCAATCAGTAATAATGACTCTGTGGTTTTAAATTTTAATGGATATACATATATGAAAAAGTCTGCTTCTACCAAACATCATAAACATTTCATAGACAATACTTATTAATTTTATTATCATTGTATTACTATACACACAAATTTATCAAGAATGAAATCACTGATAAATGAACAATTACAAGATAGGCTATTGGAATATTCATCACAGCCATTTAATAACACGAAATCACTTATTTTAATTGAAAAGTTTTAACAATGCTAAAATATTATTATCAACAAAATTATCTTTGTATAAAAATTATGTGTGTATGTGACTGTTATATATATATAATTATTCTTTCATTAAATAAGTAAATAAACAATCCTAAATTTGAAAAAAAAATCCTTTTCACTGTGTTGACATCTGATGACTAGTTGACTGGTCTTCAATCTGAAACAAAATATAGTGCTTGTTACAAACAGAAAATACCAAACAGTGTAAAATCTCACATTGGATAACTGTACCCTTATGCCTAACAAAGAAATCAATTAGATCAAGCAATTAACAAATAAATTGATATGTGGCTCTAATCAGTAAATCAATTGATCAGAAGTCACTTAACAATCTGTTTGTTTATCTAACAATTCAATGTACTTACTGTGAAGACACTGTCTCTTAATCCCCCTGTGAATCTTCATCTTGCCAGCTTTGTGTATTCTTTGGTTCAGTGAACACCTGAAAGAATAAACGAGCAAGCACTTAAGCACAAAACTAGTAACAACGATGTTTTTAATATGTTATAGGATTCAACTTGTTTCTTGTAAACAGTTTCTAATTTTCATTATCTTTTTTGTGTTATATTATTGAGAAATTGAATTGAATATGAAAAGATAAATATCTGACGTAAAGTTCATTTATAAATGAAACTTAAAAGAAATCGTTGTCACAGCAGATGATGTCTTGATCTTTGTCTGGCTGTATAAGGATCTTTGTAAGATCTATCCATTCACTTGTATAAAGCATATGTTTTACTGTTTTTAATGTCTCATATGCCAAACAATGGGTGGTTGTTAAACAAACTCAAGTAATACTATATCATGTTTTATTGATGTACTAGTCTAACTTGTGACACTGAAATAAACTAGTTCTGTCTGCCTGTATAAAAAAGCAGCAGAATCATCGATCAAACTTTAAAAATCTTTCAAATAATGGTTTATTAGTTCTCACCTGGAATAAACATCAAATCCTGTGAGGCCCAAAGGTGTCCATGTATGTGTGTTGATTGTTCACACTGAAAAAAAATTTGCAACTTTCAATGTACTTGTACAAATAACGAATTATAATAAGATGATATCAAAAGAATAGCATTTATCATATACAATCATCTTAAGGAAAACCATACTTATATGAATATAAAGTAATTGTTATACAATTGTTCCAAAGGATGGTTAAGACTTTAATAGTTACAACAACAAAAATTAATGTTCACCAATAACTTTTTCCTGTATTAAATTATTATTCAAGTTCAAAAGCAGGAATAAATATAAAGTGCTCAAATAATTTGTATTATAATCCTGTATTACAAATATTAACATACATTTTAATTTTAAGTTCAGCAATACTAACATTAATGAGTGTAAGTTTTATGAAATGCATTTCATATTCAAATAAATACACACAAATTATGTTATGCTAATTATATGTTATGAAATGAACACAAATGAAAATTCATGTGATCAAACTTAAAACTGGGAACAACTTAATTGTCTTACAATTAGTGATTGCAAATTTCAATTATCAATTTCAGATTAAATAGCAGATAGTATCAAGTTCTCCCACACCATATATGAGACAATCAGCCTGTCTGGGTTTTCACAAAAAGAAATTACAATTAATCAAGACTATCTATTTGTAAATTGGAGTGCACCCTCTGATGCGATTCCTAATCTAACCAGTTGAGAAATATACTGCATGTTTATTGAAGAATTAGGTCAGCATACTTACAGTGCCAGCTGTTTCCTGTTATATAATGGCTTGTCCACTTCCCTCCTCTCCCAGCAGTCATGGTTCAGTGCACACCTATGTAAACAATGCCATCTTTGCTTAATATTGTCAAAGAAATGGAACTACATATAACTTTTATCAAATCAGTGTTAATAAAACACAACTACTTTGTCAACAGTGGCAATAAGTAACTTTATTACATATACTATTTAAGGGAATGGACTTGAAAAACAATTTCATTTTGACTGCCTAAATTTAAAATCAGAAGCCAACATCAGCTTTTTCCTGAAATAAGGAAGAGCAATAAGGTTAAGATGTTATACTGTGTATGGAGTAGTAATTAAAGGTCTACTTACTTTGGTTTTTGCAACTGTAGATATGTCTTCTATGCTGTTGGCAACTGTGATTTTAATAATCAAGAATCAGTTGTTTTTGCTAATGGCGGCCATTGCTCCTCGTTAGTGACAGGTCAGGCAGGAAGTTGGGTCTTGCTGTCACCCAAAGGGCTTAAAACTGCAGAGATTCTGATTGGATAATAATGTCCAGCCTCAACAGGTGTGAGGCAGAAGGTATTGAATGGTGTAAAGAACCTTAAACTGTGATCTTTTCCAAAAAGAAGAGTCAAGTCATTGAATGGCATTAAGAAGTGGTGTCTTAGAAAAAAACAAGCTATTTCTTGGCAACAACTTCTTAATAAAGAGTATAATGGATAAAAAATTTAGTCAAGGATTTTGATAAAAATGTATATACTAAGCTGAAATGCCAAGCTAATGATGAAATAAATAAAATATATGGATGAATTAATAAATATTCATTAAATTAAGAAAATGTATAATCATATATAATCTTAGATATTTTTAACAACATTGAAGGCTTACAGTCATCTATAAAAGCAAGAGATATAATCCTTTTATATGATTGATGTAGATTATCTGGACAAATTCAATCATTACATTATTTGAAATCAAAGAGAATTGAAAATCATATAGAAATCTATGGAGCAAATGGCTTCTTCCAATACATAGAAACAATTCCCTAATAACAATATTTTAGAAAAATTAAACAATATGAAACCAAATTGCATTCTTTAAGATACATAAACAAACATGCTCATAAATTCAAACAATCAAAATTTTCTTTGAAACAACCACACATGATAAAAGTTCATCAAGTATATTGGCCATAGAATATTCAGTTAAATAATCATGTGTATTGATAATGAAATGATGAATAAAATCTTTCCTTTTCCAAAATAATTGTCCAAAGTAAATCAACTAATAAACTTAAGGAATTCAAATGAATTATTTTTTAAAAGTTTATTATGAGTTATTGAGATTAATTGGTGTTTCAACTTGTTTAGCAAGACATCATCTCTGAATACCAATTTTGGTCTCTAATTTGAAATAACACCTAATTGAGTGATCAATATCTATATAGGCACTGTTAGGTAAATTAACTAATAAGCAACTAAACTAAAATGTTAATTGTAATTAATTTTGAGAACTAATAGGTTCCATACAAGGTATTTCCTCTGAATTCAACTGGAGACACAACTTGAATAACATCTAATTAGGTAACTGATGTCCATTACTAAACAAACAAACTTGTTAACAGCTTAATGGCCAGCAAATTGATTCACCTGTCAAAGCAACAAAACTGTTATAGACAATAGATACCTAGTATCTCCTTATTTCATTGGTCATTTTCTAAATTGAAGGCTCCACCCATCTCCATCACTGTAACCAATAGATTTTTATCTCAACAATGTCACAAAACCTATAGAATTGTATATCAGTATAAATCATCAAGCCAGGCAAATGAATTCTTTTAAACCAGGCATGTTTTAGGAATGATTGTTTATATGTTAAATTTGAAGTCTAAAATCAAATAATTAAAATTGTGAATAATCTGTATTCAATTTCTTTTGTGTATATGAAGACAATTCTCTTTAGGTGTGTACTTTAAATGTCAAGCAGATGGAATATTAAGAGAACAATCCCTTTTTAAATTTTACTTTTCCATGTTTCCCATATTTGCTATTAATTGCAATATAATAAGATGACTTGAATGTGAAATTAACCAAGGATACTCTCTGATCACAACCTAATATAACAATTTAACCTTTTTGTACATGATGTTAGTTACTAAGCAACTAAACATCTAAACAGACAGAAAGACATTTGCAAATGTACATAAACATAAATGTTGAAATAAATAAGTCTTGAGAACATAAACTTAGATAAGAATTTGATAAGATATCAATATGACTCTTTGAATTACAACATGAAATAAACATTTTGAATAACATCTATTTAACATCTTACTATAACAAATTTTAACAACTTAATGATCCATGAAGTGATTAACCTGTTAAGGTAGCAATTAACAAAACTGTTTAAAGCCATGGACAGTGGGTGGATTTTCTCCCCTCTATTCATTGGTCCCCTACTAAATTGAAAGCTCAACCCATCATAATCTATATAGCCAATCACGTTTTATTTGGACTATATGCCAGTTGCGAGTTACTGTGCTCATTTCCTCTTGTGTTATTTATTCATAAAATCAAAATCAAATATATGCATGGAATGCCTGACTATTCATATCTAACACTAAAAATTATAGGAACTAATAAGCATGTTAAAATGCAAAATAAGATAGAAAAATTCTTATTTTGCATTTTAACATGCTAATAAGTTCCTATAATTTGTAGTGTGTCAATTAGATACACCTGCAAATGCAAGTTCCTGCAACTGGTCAAGTTGTGAAACCTCAGATTATGCATGATCATATTAACTGAAAACTATCGACTATAAACTTTATAATGTCTTTATTCAATTAATCATGCAATGACTTTGTTTCAAAAGATATTCCATTCACATTATATTCTCATATTCCAAATACACTCAGAATATCAAGAAATAAATTTCATTTCAACATAAATGTTAATATAATGCAAACTGAATCTAATAATAAATCATATATGAACCAATAATCTATTAGGAAACTTGGATGTATTATCAATAAATGTAAAATTGTATATATTTGAAAATAAAGTATTCCCTTTTTATGATATGACTTAAACTGTTAACAATCTTAACAGATAATGAATGTATATACATTATTTCATAATTCAAAATAAGTATATTCTTAAGATTCTTTTTGCACAATTATCAAACTTTCTCAGATCTTAATAATGTCCCATGGTAGAAAGTACTTCCCAGAAAATTTAGATATAAATATATAGAAATATTTTGAACAAAGTATCTTTGCAGGTTGATTTTTTGGACATTTTGTCATTTGACCAACAAAAATGATGGTGAGAAGGATGTTGTGTTTCCAAAGTATACCTTTTCAGTAGATGATTAACTTCTAAGCCCTCCCAGTAATTTATTACAAAACCATTGCTGCATTGTTTTACCTTGCTCATTTTAGAAGAACCGTTGTGGTTAATGATCATTTTACGACCAAAAGATGATGGACAACGGTTTCACTCTTTTGACAATGTTTCACTCAAAGTTGCAACACTGCTGCAATGAAGCAGAGCTATTGCAGCACTGTAGATTTTTTTGTAAGGGTAGTTTACAGAAGTAAAGTATCATAAGTCTTTAAAAAATATCTTGACAGATGGACAAAATTTAGGAATCAAAGATACAAGTAAAATAATTACATATTGTTTTATAACAAAGGGCCAGAGGGAGCTCACTTCAAAACCTGACTAGAGCTGTAAATCTTTTTGAATGTTGTTACAAATACAGGGCTCCAGATATTTATTTGGACTCAGGGGTATTTCACTCCTCAAAATAAAAATTAAGGAGTCAAAATACCACATGAAAAAGACTAGCAGTATTTCAAGGTTTATCGTTATCAGATTCTCATTCCAAGTTAACATTTTTTTCAATCTTAGTCGTTTATTTTCCACACGTTTAATCTGTAAATAAACGAATGTTTTCTCTTGGACGAAATATAAACTCTGTAATCTTTGTTTTCATACAGTTTGGCATCAAGTTGGCTACTGTTCGAAATCTTAAGAACAAACATGTAGAAATGAAACTATTTTGACAAGTGACGATCACTCCTGTAAACAAATATCTGACTTGTATTCTTGGAAAGTTGTACGTATTCGCCACTCATTGATTTAATTTTCAATGCATATATTGGATTTAACCGTGCGTATTTTACGCAGATACGCATTTTATCTGGAGCCCTGACATATGATGCATAGATATCAAACAATAGGGTGTTCCTTCACGTTGGTTACTGAGTGTATGTTCTTGCTTGAAATAATTGAAAATTATTATAATGCCCAACCTGAGTTTCTCAATGTCATCACATTGCCACCCCTGCAATACATTTTTCCGGCTGTTTTACCCATTAAATGCTGTTACTTGAATGTTCTAAGAAGGCCTAGTATTAGTTTGTTGTAGATAAGAGTATACTGGCTTTGCTTACAGTTGTGATTGCTGATGTTGAAATATTTGGAATGATTTGACATTTTTTCATGCCGCAATTTAAGTATACAATTTTTCTAACATTATTTTGGGCAAGAAGTGACGAAAGAGATGTAAGTGAAGTGGTGAAAAAGCTTCTGTAAACTAGATTTTAATGTTTCCGATTATATAGTTATTACAATAGACTTGGGCATTCAATTTAAATTCTGAAATATTAAGATTGAAAAAAAAATTAAATTGGACTTACAAATTCTTTAACATAATCAACAAGAAATGGCGAAGCTCTCAAGTTATCAACCGGAACATCAAAGAAGGCCTGGATTTCTTTCTGATGCAGATCCATAGTGATGATGTGAGTCAGACCTAAATAATAAAGCGCTTTTTTCATGTGTGTAACATTTGATGATATGGATCTAAATCTTGCAATCTTATAAACAATTACATAAAAATCTCACAAATTTTAAAATCTTCATTTCAAAGAGTTATCATTCGATGTAATATATAGTGTTCTTTCCACAAACACTTAATGTAAAATGAGTTTTAGAAATTTCACTTATTCAATGTGCATTTGCATAATAAAAATTAAATGATCATTATCATTAGAAAAATAACATATCAATAATAATCTGTTAATATTTCAGAAAGATTTCTTTCTTCTCTCGCTTGAAAGTACCTGATTTCCCTAACATTGTTGCAAGAAGTTTACACACGATGGATCCTCGTTTCCTCATCTTGCTCTGTTTGGAGTATGGCAGGTAGGGAATGACGCCGATGATGTTTCTTGCAGAGCTCGTCTTGCAGGCATAGGCAATGATGAGCAGTTCCATGATATCATTGTTGACATCTCTGCAACAAGTAAAGTCATGCTTATAGTCCCCTTGGCACCTCCACTGTTCAATTAGAATCGTTAACCTTAGTCAAAACCATACCTAAACTCCCCCTTTAAATTCTACAAACTCCTACCAATGAGTTAACCCGAATTACGCTATGATACATGCAATTGTTGTTTCCTGTTTTATCCCTATAGCTTGTCATGTATGTTCAATGATATTAATATATTGGGAAAAAAACATAGTTATATCCGGCAGTTAAATCTTCAAACTAAGTTTATCAAAGTTATTCTATTATGATTTAAAGGTTAATTTTACTTCACAAGTGTTATGGAAGAATGATGAATACAACTAGAGTTTCTACTTTGTAAAACAAGACTTTGAACTTCAGTTCAGATTATAGATGCAATTGATAATTGTTTACTAAAAATGATTTTGTTTAACATACTTTGTACCAGTCTGAATGATGTAAACATCTTTTCCTCTGACTGATTCTCTGATTTCAACAGTTGTTTCTGAAATTCAGAAGAAAGGATTAGAAACCTTTCTATTTTATGATGAAGGAATTAAGGAACATAAGCATTTTTAAAGAACTTGTCTCGACTTTAACAAATGTAAGAAACTAAAATTCAATTATTGATTCGTTGATACAATTCTAGCCTTACATATCATAAATCGAATATTTTATTCCGGTAATATTTTTAAAATCTTTAATCAGTTTTCATTCTTAGGAATATGCAACCTTAAATTATATATAGACATGAAGAAATCAAGCTTCCCTAGCTCATAGTTCTATTAATACCTACCTCGGTTTGTTTTATGATAAACTGCTGCATCTCCTATCTTTGTTCCAAGACGTCTGTAACAATGAAACATGCATTTAAAAAAATCTGATGTGTGGTTCCACATGTGGTATTTTATATATATATTTCTTATTATAGATTTGTGCTGAAAACATTTCCTACATGACAGACGTTCTCCTTGAGGTGAGCAGTCATCAAACATAAACTTAAGTTTAGATGATCTGAACTAGAGAGCTCTACAAAAGTTGTTACTGTATAATTAGCTGTATTAGATTGCATCTGCATATTTCACAGATTTCTGATACCAAATTTTCAATTTTATCATCAGCATCCCGAAAACGAGCATGTTATTGATAATAATAATATTGATAAAGATGGGCATGATTTGACAAGTAAATGCAATTACAGTGTGAAAACTCAATTTGAAATTGTAACCGATAGAAATTTAAAGCTTTGAATTTCAGGACACAAAATGAAATCATTCACTGTAATTTTTCCAATGTCAACCTATGCCAAAAGTGAAAGAAGCGTCAATACAATATCATTAATTCTCCTTTGCGGGCACATGCTCGAATGCCAACACTATCAAAGTACGTGGATTTCTTACTTTGCAATAGATTGGGCTAACTCCATGTCTGAATTCCCAGCTAAAACAATCATCGGACATTTTATCCCAGTGTCTAGAATGCTCATCTTGATTTCTGTTTTCTTGTTTTCTGAAATAGATCGATCAGACGACCTTGACCTTCATGTCTTTACCTAGGATTTTGATGTGCATCCGATTTTCATTTTTATTTTGAACTTTTAATTATGTAGTGAAACTGATTGACGTATCATTATTATTTATTTCCTCAATATCTGTTATGAAATTATGTTGTCCAATGAACTTGGCGGTTAAATTACTTAAGGTAAATAAAACTTCATGCAGCGAAATGACACTTACTTTCGTGTTCACACAACCATGTTCGGCACTGCGTCGAGTTCAGCTGCCTCGGCAAACCGCGGGAAATGGCGTGATGTCGACTGCTATTTGTAAACATCAAAATATGCCAAATGGAATTAGCCTAGTAAAGTAGTAACTTTACTGAATTTGATAAGAATTTAGATTTGATCAGCGTGTTTTAATGATCAAAAAGATTATGTCAAAATCATCTTACTTCACACGGGGACGAACAGCCATTAGTTCAGTGGATGAATCTCAAATTTCTAAAAATAACATTATCAGCACGAAAACTGGAAAAAGCAAATTAGGATTGAAAGGTTTAGCAGCTGCAGCCAAGAGAAAGAATCCGATTAAAATTGAATATGAAGACACAACATCATTAAAACAGGAGAAGATTGAAATTACTCCTGATGAAAAATCACTCTCATCAATTAAAAGAGAAACGTGGGAACCAGAAAATTGGAGAGAACAAATTAAAAACATTACCTTAATGAGAAGTAACAGAGATGCCCCCGTGGACACAATGGGTTGTGATGTCATCAGTGATGCTAGAGCAACACCACAGGTTGTACAATGAATTTTCAATATCTAATTAAAGATCTCTAATTCAAACTATGTTTAATATTAATAGTCCACCCTGCAATATGGTTCCATATGCTTACATGATTTTTTAACAGTGCATACAGCATTTAGATTTAATGCAAAAAATAATAACACACAAACATACACTCAGTAGAATATAATAAATTGATATAGAATACATTTGGAATAGAAAAATGAATGACCATATATAAGTCATTCCTGCTTCAACCTTACACAAATTAAAACTCTAGCAAACAAGGGGACAGAGGAAACAAACGTCTCAGGATTATTCCATATCCGTTTATGCTATAATTGATTGACTGTAAGCTGTTAATGACTTGTGAAAGTTCTCAAATAGGCAATCCCCTTGACATATTTTATAGCATCATTCACGGCTAATAAGTTGAATTATCAATTATCAAATGTAATTTCAATCACTGGGGTGTGATTGCCAATTGGCAAGCATCCGTGACTTTGGAACCGGGGTCTAGATTTTCGAAGCTCTCTTAGCACTTAGATAGTCGTAAGTACCATACATAAGCATTGGCTTACGACTATCTTAGCACTAAGAGAGCTTCAAAAATCTAGGCCCTGTCTAAATCATGCAAGACTGGTTTGAAAAATTCATCTGAACTGTTCAAGCAGTAAAACGTTTTGATAATGCTATACATTGACTTGTGCAACCTCTATCATGGTTTGATAATCAAAATGCGAAGGTTTTGATAACCGTTATGTAGTGATATTTAAATTTTCATAGTGGTTTTGCAGGATTTCCTCCTCAAGTTATGTAGGCAGTGACATGATTTATGTCTTATTTGATTATCAGTAAAACACATCATCTTACCTTTAAAACAATAATGATTAAATTGGTCATCCATCTACCACACTTTTAATGTGTCAAGTAAAGATGTATTTTATGTCTGTTTTCAATAGTTTTAGTAAGTGATTCCAATATCTCATTTCAAAGTGTCCAATAGTTACTCATTATTTCTAAATTTTTTTACAAATTTAAAGTGAAGTGAAGTGTACATTTATATAAAGGAATGACTACAGAATCTGTGCTGGAGAATTATGAATATCTTCACTTCTGAAATGAAGTGTGATTAGTTTATAATAAAAGACAATTCTTTCCTCATTCCAGGTGTATCGCTACCAAGTTTTGCTGTCGCTTATGCTGTCAAGTCAAACCAAAGATCAAGTAACATCTGCAGCCATTGGTCGACTGCGTGAACATGGGTGTAACGTCAACAACATCTTGGAAACATCTGACGACAAGTTGGGCCAGTTGATTTATCCTGTTGGATTTTGGAGGGTCAATATCTTTTATCATTATCTTTAGATTAATTTATTATGATGGACCTTTAACACAATATTTTTTCCTTCCTTGCTATTTGTCAGTGTATAAACCAGACTTTATCACTCTCAATTACATTCCTTATTTTATAGGCACTTTAGCACTCTTTTTCGGTTTCAATTGCCTATTTTGAGCATATGAGGACACAGGCACTCACTTTAGCCTTCTACCGATGCATTGAAATACTTATTAATCTCAACTAGTGACTTGTCATCAGCAGTGAAATAATTAAGACAGCTGAAGTAGGCTCGGAGATATGAAAATCGTTGGTCCGCTGTGCACAAAATGGAAAAAAAATTGGACAGTTGAAAAGGGCTCAATAAGTAGTGTGTGCAGCTTTTGAATTCAGAAAAAACCTGAACTTAGAACAAAGGTGAAATAGTGTTTATTTCAGCAATCTTGTCACTTAACCGATTTCATAAAAATAAAATTGGCATTGTGCATTGGATTAAGCATAATGCTGTCGCCTTTCTGGCAGTAAGCAAAATTTTTATTAAATATTTTCAAAATCATAGCAACATTGCATAAAATACTTCCTGTTATTTAGAATTGACTTTATAACCTGAATATGTACATATTTGCGATAAAAGCTTAAAAGGTAGATTACCTGAGTGCGGATTGTAGGTAATATTGAGAAATATGATCTGTGCATTTGTTGTATTTAAAAACAATTGGTGTGGGCTAGTGCCTTTATATATTAATTCAACTAAACTTGCATGAAATACATGTATAGGTCATTTATGCTAAATTCTGATCCATAAAACACAACACCGTTGAAACTTTTGATAGTTTACTCTACTGAAGATTAATTGATTGTGTTTTCAAGATCCCTATTGATAAAGAACTATTATGAAGCCTCACTGATACATTGATAGTTAAATGTATCAATACTTTCGTTCCTTTCAAATTTTTTGATGATATTATTTGAAGTCAATTTCCAATCTTTATCAAGTTCATAAGCAATATCAACAAACATATTGAAGATAATCTTTTTTATACAATGAATCATGACCAAAAATGTCAGACTTTCTAAATGTAACAAGAGCTAGTAGCTATCCAATTTATGAGATTAAATTAATATTTGTATTGTTTTCAAAACTTCCTTTATGAATAGAACAGGATATTCAAATGAAAATCATACAAAGTTTACCACGATCTGGCCTGTATATTGACTTATCACCCATTTTTGCTCAGGAAAGTTGAGCAGTCATATGATGCATACTCCTATGGAGTTGAGATTGTAAACAAAGGCGTGTTTGTCCTTACACCAGGGTAATATTGTGTGTGGCACTTTGAGCATGCCCCTTTGTGGTGTGGAGTCCAACGCCATATAAGTATCCCCATTGTTGTTATTATTAGGTCTTCAAGACAAAGTCTGGAAGACCTATTGTTTTTATCCGAGTTATTATTATTTGTACTTTTTTTGTGAATCGGATACAGCCAAAACGGCTGCTTCAAATTCAACCAAATTTTGTATGCTGATAGCCCTTACTGAAGAATAGTCGTGCGAAGCTTTTGGGCTTAATCGGATCATGCGTTAAAGGCACAGACCAACTCAAAGTTTCAAAAATTAACATTGGAAAATTTTTCAAAATGCACTTAGAGACTTGCAACTTGTTTTAAACGATAGGCAATTACATTTGGAGCAAAAAAGTAAATCATGGCAATTTCGTAGCATTACTACTTTCGCCGCCATATTTCTTTTTTTGACTTTTTTAAATTTCCGGACCCCATACATCTTTGACAATCTTCTTCTCTGAAGATACATGCAATTAAGAGCTGAAACTCACATATATTATAGCTGAAGGAGTGGGGAGAAAAGTAATAGAGCAACATTTGCATTTTTCTTAATACTTTTTTTTCTGCAACCCTTCAAAGTCGGGCGACTTAGCTCGTGTGACCATGTTCAAGGGCCGATAACTCAAAAAGTTAGACTTACAATTGCACCATTTTTTTCAGGAATGTAAGACCTATATGTTGACTTGATGAAACTATCAAAACATTGATTGCGAACATGTTTTTTTTTTCACAATTAACGATCGAAATCGGGAAAAATCTTTTGACAAAATTTAACATGGGGTAATTTTTCAAAATGCACTTACAGACTTGAAACTTGTTTTGAATGAAGCGTCATCACAGTCCAAACAAAAAAGTCAATCATGACCAATTCGTAACTAGCATACTTTTTTCGCATTATCAACTTCTTTGCAATAATATCAGTTTCCTTATGAGATTTGGTCACATAGGCAAGTTACTGTTTACCACTAAGACAGAAAAGCATGTGAAGGTCAAACACCGTGTGAAGGTCAAACACTATGTGAAGGTCAAAGAGGAAGTCTTGAAGACCTAAGTACTGCCTCGGCAGTCCTAGTTATTATTATTATTATTATATAAGGATGGGTATCGCTCCTCATTTTCGTATTGCAATATATTGCGATACAGAAAAGCGTATTTAAATACATATTGCAATATATTGGTACTTTTCATATTTAATTTTTTGCATACTCTCTTGACTAAATAGCAATAATTATATCAGTGATCAATGCTCCACTGGCCATCGTTTTGTAAAGTAAGATAACTCAGTGATTGGTTTCGGACATTTAACATGTCTGTGCTATTTTCACCTGGCGAGTTCACACATTGTTTACAACTTTCGGTAAAATCACATATTTTCTTGATACATTTCTTTGCAATTTTACATGGAAATTGTAAATTTTAAAACTTCCGATGTATTGGATGTTTTCAGAAAAGTGTACCGGTACGCATCGTGTCAGTCTGATTAAAATCGACCATGTTCCGAAGAATAAAAGTTTCAAAATATTGACTTTACCGAGATTCGAACTCTATATGTGTAGGCTATCTTCTCCACTAGGTCTGACCGCAGCCTACTGTAGCGCACGTGCTGACACCAGTTTAGCGCATACAAAACCTAGTCATTAGCGAACCAATCGCATCATCGCGTTTAAAATAAGGATAGCAGCAGTCAATGTTAACGAATGGTGAATGAGAGTTACTTGCCCCTAGCTACTGATACCGAATGCTTTTGCCGCACGCATTGTGATTGGTTAGCTGTGTTTACGTAAGAACGTGCACTACAGTAGGCTGCGGTCAGACCTAGTGGAGAAGATAGCCTACACATATAGAGTTCGAATCTCGGTAGAGTCAATATTTTGAAACTTTTATTCTTCGGAACATGGTCGATTTTAATCAGACTGGCATCGTGTTGTTCCTGTATTGCAATATACCGATAATACCGCGCACCCTTATTATTATATGTTCTGAAATAACATCCTCTACATGTATGTCATTACAGAGAAAAGTAGAATACATTAAGAAGACATCAGAAATATTGCAAACCAAGTACAACTGTGACATCCCGGGCAGTGTAGAAGAACTTTGTAAACTACCAGGTGTCGGACCAAAGATGGCTCATCTGGTGATGAAATGTGCATGGAACGTTGTGTCAGGGATTGGAGTGGATACTCACGTCCACAGAATCACAAATCGTCTTCAATGGTTCAAAAAACCGACCAAACAACCAGAGGACACTAGGAAGGCTTTGGAGGATTGGTTACCAAGGTAAGTTGTAAAGGTCAAAGGGGAATCACTCTAATTCCAATTCTTCTCTCAGACGCAAACAGTCTGATTAAAATCTTCCGTGTTCCGAGGAGTAAAATTTTTAAATATTAACTCTAGCAGTATTCGAACGTATTCTATCCAGGGCTATCCTCTCCACAACGGTCTGAAGGCATCCTCCTTGCTCGCGAGTTTTTATACCAGTTTAGCGCCGACAAAACCTAGTCAGTAGCGGACCAATCACATCATCCTGTTTAAAATAACGATAGTGGCAATAAAAGTTAACGAATTGTAAATGGGAGTTGCTTGCCCCTAGATACTGATACCGAAAGCTTTTGCCGCTGTCATTGTGATTGGCTAGTTGAGATTGCGTCAGAACGTGGGAGCAATGAGGGTGCTTTCAGACCGTTGTGGAGAGGATAGCCCCTGATAGAATACGTTGGAATAGAGTTACCGTATTCGACGTGATAAGCGCCTGAGGCGCTTAAAAAATTGGTAAAAGGGGGCGCTAATTAAAACGATAAAATATTTCCTCAAGTTTAGTCTTGAAAGTGTTTTCTTACGATACACATGTCTTTGAAATATGGTTTTATAACTTTTATCATTTTGATGGTGGCTGGGAGTCTTGAAATACCCTGTATTCTTCACTTTAGTGGAAGTAAAAGACTTATTGCAAGACTGAAAAACCTTCCTCAATGAATCAGCATGCAAGGTAAGCAATGTTGAGAGGTGGGCGCTAAATCAGGACGCATATTGTTCAGTCACAAACGTGGTGGGTGGGCGCTTATAGGGGAGTGGGCGGTTATTAAGTCGAATACGGTAATATTTAAAAACTTTTATTCCTTGGAACATGGTATATTTAATCAGACTGAGACACAATAAGCTTGTAGTTGAAATCTTGTGTACAAACGTTTTTGTCAATGGTGATTATCATCTGTATTTCTGATTTGACAACACCACGGCTCCTAAATAAAACGACATGTTGTTTTGTCACTCTAGCTTGATATTTGATAAAAAAAATTATTTTCAGCGTTCAGAATATGACAAGGTTTATGCATAGTCAACTTCTTTATGTATATTAAATGGCGTTTCATTGTACCTATACAGAAATGTTGCTCTTGTGTACATAAATGAGTTGACCTTCCATAAATCTTGTCATTCTTGTCTTTTACAACTTAGATGCCACTTAGGCAATTCATTTTTAGAATTTATTTGAAATTTCCACTTCTTTTTTATTGTCAGAGAGTACTGGACAGACATCAACCACCTCCTTGTTGGTTTCGGTCAAACCATCTGTCTTCCTATCCATCCAAAATGTCACCAGTGCCTTAACAAGACCATCTGTCCTGTTGGGAGGTCAAACAAGGTCAAGGTCAAGCAGGAACCAATAAAAACAGAAAACATCAAGGAGGAGGATGTCAAGAACATAAAATGTGAAATTAAAACTGATGATTTTGGTTCAAGTGACATTGCTCAAGTACAAGGTTCAAGGAATAGTAAATCAAAGATCAAAATCAAAGAAGAACCTTTGAATTGATTTGTTAGTAGTTTTTATCTGTTTGTAGATGATCCAACTAAAGACTTTAGTTCAAGTGATATTACCCAAGTTCAAGGTTCAAGAATCAAAAATCAAAAGCAAACAGAAACCTTCATTTTGATTTGTTTGTAATGTTAACAGTTTGTAGGTATTTGTAATCTAGTTGTAATTTCTGATATTCCAAAGATAGATTTACTTCCAAATTTATAGATATGATGTAAAAGTTACTTGTTTTGGTCCTTTTTTTTTAAAGTATCCAAAATTGTGATAATTAAATATGCTGTTAAGTTTTGTTTCTATATGTCAATATATTGAATAGAAAAAGATATTTTAAACTAATAAAGAAACAATATTTCTAACCTGTGTCATTTTTGTCTTTGAGGGGGACATAGTATTTAGCTCTGTTCATCCGTACGTCCATAGATCCATCCTGTTCTTGTTAACGCAAAATATAATGAACCACTGCACCTAGAGTCTTCAAGATTGGTACCAATATCTTGGTTTTCATATTGGAAATACACTGACACGAGTAGATTTGGGTGACCTTTATTTCATTTTTAAGTTCATTACGAAACTCAAATTTTTAATAAAAAAATTTGTTTAGCGCAATCTCTTGAGTCATGGTAAATAGAGACTTCAATGGTGTAGCACCCAGACACTAGTCTATTTGGGTGACCCCATTTTTATTTCAAGGTCACTTAGAGACTTTGACCAGATTTTGAAATGTTGTTAGTGCAACATCTCATGAACCACTGTACCTAGATTCTTTATCAGACTCAAGTGGAGGAGTATCTAGACACCAGTGGATTTGGATGACCTTGACTTCATTTCCAAGGTCACTTCAAGACTGACCAGTTTTTTAAATGCTGTTTGTGCATTATCTCATGGACAAGTCCAGCTAGAGTCCTAAAATTTGATATCAGACTTCATTGGAGACATACTCGGACACCAGTTGATTGAAATGACTTTGACTTCATTTTCAAGTTCACTACGAGACTTTGACCAGTTTTTGGATTGCTAGGATTGAATCTATTTTTTAAATTTTGTTTCCTTGTTTGATACCTAGATATATTAAACAGCTTTTACTTGTTGTTGAAGTATTAAGGTAACATTGATGTATTTTTTTATTAATATTTTCTACAACTTATTAATGAAATAATTTTAATACTAGACAACACCACTACAGGATTGTGGTCAAGTTGAAATTTAACTTTTAGTATTTTAATGTCATAAGGTTGATCCTGTCAGCCGTTTCATTATCAAGTACCATTTTCATAAGGATATTAACAATTGAATCAAAACTGAAAAGCTAACTACTCTGTAGAAACTCTGCAGATGTGTGTCCATGATTTTAACTCATTTCTTAATTGTGGCGGAGGACATAGTCATGTTTGTGACAATTAGTTGTTTTGTGAAAGTGGTATTGTCATGATTGACTTCACTTAACATTCAAAGGAGAAAAAAAGACATTTGAGTGAAGTGTCTTAAAATCATCACATTAGCTCTATGTTGTATTAGGAAACTACATGAGAACTACTGATCATTCAAACTGAAGTGAAAGCCAGGAGGGTATTTAGCTTTTTATGCCTTTATGCCATGGGGCACATTTTTTACTTCACTTACAGAACTGCTCCGCGTAAGCTGAAGCTGGAGTTTGTATATTTTGGACTGATCTCCCCTCTTCCCCACAAATATGGAATCTCCCCTGAGATCACAAACTAGTTGGCAAAGAAACTTGGAGATTTGAGACTGGATTTGGTCCTGAACTTCCTTCAAATATGGGAGTAACAGGGTGTCCATCATCAAACCTTTTTACGAGAACCAAAACAACTGGCAAAGTGAACTCAAATTTAGATATATCATCTTTTATATATGAGAATAAAGGTCTCAGACTCACGGATCATCAGATCATTAATTTTTTTTAATAAAAAATATACTATTAACAGAGGTACAATTCTACTCAGGGGGTGTTCTAAAAACAATTTTTTAAATTTTTTTTTACAAATTTCTTTATAAATTTTTTTAATGATCCGAGGCCTGTTCTTAGACTTGGGTTTGGTCGAACATTGGTAATGCAGGGTGTCCACCCTCAAGTCTTCTTTTATCTTTTCTATCAAAACCTTTAATGTTAAGCGTCTAAAATGTTTAGATTATCATCTCTGTTGATGAAGACCTAGATATGTAAATTTCATTATCATACTCCAAAAAATGGACATGGTTGTAAATTAGGGTTGTAACAACCCTGTTTTGGACTCTTTAACCAGTTAGGGGTATAATAATTGCTGAATGTAATCGAATAGTGATGTTCTCTCAGTTGTGCCCAATTTCTTGTCAGTTGAACAAAAAGAGCCATGAACTCTGCAGCTCATCAGCCTTTACCAATTTTTGCTAAGATTATACATGCCAATTAATAAGACTTGCTTATGTTGCATCTATCATCGCCACCATGTTTGCAGTTTTTAATTCGCATTGATGACGGCATGTTTACAAAAAGTTTAGTAAGTTTAATCTTTGATTTCTGAGAAAGGCGTATCCAATAGGTTATCATTTTTATCTCCTATAAAGACTTAACAATGTGAATCGTAGAACCATCTCTGACAAATGCACAGAAGATCTTAATACTAACATATAATAAAAGCAGCCTGTATTATGCTACCCTTATCAAACAACCCCTTTCGCTCCTCCCTTCCCATTCCACACCTGTCTTTCCCATTCCACACCTGTGATAAGCCACAACTTCCCAACTGCCTTTCCGTCCAAAGCTGTTGCCTCAGTTTGTCATATGCAATCTATAAGACAATTCCCACTTCAATATGCGATGAAATGCAACCTATGTCTCTGGCCATGATTACGCAGGATTTCCTTTGAGATTTTGTTGGGTTTCATTGAAAAATGCAGAAATAAACACAAAGTCAGTACATTAACATACAAAGTAATGTATCTTTTTCTTATTTTTGGTGCTACAAACATGACAATGGGCTTATTTGAAAGTTCGTTAATATAGGTATTTGATAACATTCAGCATTATAGCATACCCCGAACAGGGTTCACACATTTGGTTAACCATTCTTAAGTATCAACCCTGCCACACCCTTTTTTGGGGGATAGGACAAGGAAGTTTATACATCTATGTTTCCTAAAGCGATGACCACCAAAACAATAAATTTGATTCCCTAAGCGCAATTTCAGGTTTGGGATGAAGCAATTCTGGAGAAGTTGAAATGTGAAATGTTTACAGTTCCACAAGTTTGCATGATGATCAAAAAACACATACTTTTCACCTTTAAAGCAGTGATTAAAATGCAAAAGCTCCAGAAACTGACCTTATTGTTACCCTTGGGTATTGGTGGTCAACCATGCTTTCTTTTTCACGAATTCTGAAGTGTTTTAACTGACAGTTGGCATTCAATTCTTAGAGTGTCTGGCGAGTTGACATTTCAGATAACACTAGAATATAATTGTGATGTTTGAGTGGCGTAAACTGTGACTAGCAGAGGGTCTTTGGAAGAGTTTGCCAATTTGTGATTTCAGTCATGTTTTAGGTTGTCTTTTATCACTTGATTACTTATAGCATTTAAGAACATTATGATAATTACATGAGGGTAAATATGTCTAGGTCACGAACATAAGTGTGTATTCATTCATGCCACTTAATGTTTTTCTTTGACCGTTTTAGATAGGTTTCACCTCTACGTTTTACAAAACGCGGTACGTTGTCCAGTTTATGATCTAAAATTTCGACTTTACATCCTTATGTTGTCACTTTACAGAACAAATTGGCATTAAAATAATAATTTTCGGGAACAGTCAGTACACTCTTTATATAAAGACCGTTGCAAATGTTTGACATACGAGACAGTCCCGCCAGGGGGAGGGGGGTTATGGAACAAATTAAAAAGGTTGGGGAGGGTCATTTTAAAATAGACAGCTATAAAACTATCCTTCTTTAGGACATTATCATAAAGTCTTTTCAAGTGGAAAAGGTCCAGAATTTGATCAAGACTTGCTTATCTTATAAACTGATGATTATAAAGAAGAATTAACATGAATTCTCTGCTTTAATCATTGTTATTTATAGAATAAAAAGTAGATCTGCTAGTCTGACAATTTATACAAGAATTTAGTATACAAAAGGCGTTTGCTATATTTTTATACAACATAGATGCATTTTCGCCAGTAAATAGACTCATACAGTTGAAACAACAAGTGAAATTATTAATATTTGAATAATTATATTAATCTTTCTCATTGATACAATTTCATGAAACCGTAACGCTTTAGGAAATGCCTTGATTTGTGCAAATTTATTAATACTTTTAATACAGACATACTTACAGAAAATATCTTAATGCATATATATTCCGATTTTGAAATTTAAAAAATTGGGAACATTTGCTATATTCATAGCCAAGATTCCATACGTCATGCTTTCCTTCTCTCATAGCTCAAACACTAATTGCATAAATGATATGTAACAAATGTAACATGTGTAAATTGTATGACCCCTAGATGTGCCTTTAGTATATTTATGTGATATACCTTCAAAATTTGAACTTCTTTCTTGTGTTAGTGAATCTATGAAGATATTGCAAATGTAATTTCTATGATCCCTAGATTCGCCTTGAGTATACTTATATATGTACCTTCAAAATTCTATAGAGTTTTAACTACTTTCCTATACTGACTGTATGAAGAGGATTGATTTTGTCTATATCAAAATGAGACATTACTAGTTAACATTAAATTTTGAAATTGTATTCCCTGTCATGTGAAGATTCGAAATTTACATTCTCCGGTCCTTCACTCTCAAAATATTTGTAGATTTTAAACTTTTTTTGTTGTACTTTGAAGAAATCATGTTATCTAGAGCTGATCTCCCAATCTATAAATGCTAGCATCCAAAAGTTTCATTGTTTTAAGTTTTCAATGGAACCTTTTACACGAGCTTATGCGCTTTTTGTTCAAGGCATGTCTCCCAAGTATACATGCTAGCTTCACGAACTTCAGAACACAGGTCAACCAAAATCTTAATATGTACCTGCTGTGGGTAACGCCTTTGTATTTTGATAGAATCTTGCACTAGTTTAATATTTTTTACGATCTTTAAATCACTATTTGAAGTTTGGGTATACGAGTAATTGGGGGTATTATTCTCTTATTTTTAGATAACAAGACATTGTGATTTAAAGAGCCACTCCGTGATTTTCAAAACATATTATTTACCGTTGATACAAACCTAAATGTCATATGTGGTGATATAATATCAAAATATCGTAACTTTTTATGTCCAAAAGACATGTATATGACAAATACTGGTTTTCCATGAAAATCTAAAAACAGCCTTATAAATGCACAGAGGTGTAGATATCACGTCGAATATACATGGATACTAGTTATTTAACATAACAAACACTTTTAACTCCTAACTGGCCTCCTCGCTGTTTTAGACAAGTCTCCAAAATTACGTTTGACTATTTGACGTGCGCCACTGTCCGGTTTTCGATCACAATTGCGAAGTTCTGCCTTCATATTGTCACTGTAAAAAAACAACAAGCTTTAAAGTGTGTCTTTTCTAACAGTCGATACTTCGCGATCAAATGACACCATTGATTAAGTTTGGCATAGATGACTCCAACAACTCACGGAGTGGCTCTTTAAAGACTTTGAATGAAGAAGGAATAAGCCTTTAAAAGTATACCATGATTGTGTTAGAATGCACTCATTCACCTTGAAAGATAAGATTTACACTATGTTAAAAATCTATGTATTTCAAGTAATGATAAAACGTATTTTGATATGCAGCTTATATTCTAAGAATTTCAGTTCTGATATAAACCTTTGGATCGAAAGGTAAATTCGTTTGTTTACAACATTCTTTTAAGTCTTATTTTCAAAGGAGAAACCTTTCTTTATGGAGTCAAAGAAAATAATTTTGAATGTAGAACCGATAATAAATCTTCAAAAGACCAATTTCAAAAAGTCGTAGATATATTTTTTTGGGAGGGCCATAAGTAAAATAAAGAAAATTTCACAGAATTGAGGAGGGTTACATTTTTACATAAAAATCAAATACATGATAAAATTTCATCAATCCATAGAAATATTTTTCTTTTGATTTTATTTCTTTTTCACATTTTAAAAAACATTTTCAAAAAGCATTTCCTCAAGGCGGATGTGTAGAAAAAGTGTCAATGCCCGGTATTTTTAGACTTAATTGGCTTAATTCCACCAAGAACCCAATGTCCTATACTACATGAACCTAGACCCCTTGTACACCACTTAATATTGCAGGGAAATAACTTTGTTCCTGTATTACGTTGAATTTAGTTCCACAACAAGAAGAAAATCCCGATTTCTCAGATCCGAAAATTCTGCTGGAAGGTGCTAAGCTAAATGATCCAATTCTCTATAGCACTAGAAGTGCATGTTGGGAGTTACCGGCGGCATAGCGCTATCGTAGCTGGTTTTCAGTCTTCACTAAGTTTTCACGTACTCTGAAAGTTGCTCTATTGCACTTGGTGCCCTGACAATAAAGTCTCGATTTATTGACTTGGCGCCCCCTGGTTGCAGCGTGAATGAACGATAGAGTGGATTCTGAAGAAGTTTGTTACATGTCTGGCGTGTGTGTTAAAATATCCGGCAACACCCTTATACCTGGCGTCGGAGTTAAACTTCATTCTTAAATTGTGAACTTACTTCGATTTTGAAGGATTTAAATGTTTTTATGATTTTGAATTTACATACGAAGATACCATAGGCGTTTGACCTCAAATATGAAATATGATAATTTTGAGTTAATAATATTGAAATAATTTGAATTAGGACGTGCACCGGAAGTAAAGGATGCATCCGGTTACACCCTTACACCTGCAGAAGGTGTGACACGTTTGTTCTGAAGTCAGCGATTTGCTCATTGAACTGAGTGTATGAGACCTGTCACTTACAATATCATCAAGTAAGAATAACAGCTAGGAATAACTTTTGATAAACGTTCATTTCAAAGGGCTTTATAGGGACACTGTATCTTTCATGAAATTATCTAACATGTTCATATGAACCAAATTATGTAGTTGAAAGAATTTTAGAATATATCATTTTTCTTGCATATTTACCCCCCAATAGGAATTTCCTGGACCGAAATACTTCTGAAGGAATGCAACAATTGTGGACTAACTATATTAATTATTTGGAGCTACGTGCATATGCATGTTACCAATATTGAATGCTCTACGGTAAAAAATTTCAAGCTGAAAACAACGACTTTAAAAATTCCAGCATGGGAAACAACGCAGCCATCTAAAATTGCAAAAGTTATTCTTTTAACAACGGCAAACAAGTAAATTGGAAACAACGTAGCCCTCTTAAGTTGCAAACGTTACTCTTTTAACAACGGCTAACACGTTAATGATAGCCAAACAAAATCTAGCTTGGAATACAAAGCAAGAGTCTATTTAGTGACTCAGGTTATTCTCTAAACAGCGTTAATCACTGATTGCAGACACTCCTTAAAGTAATGTAGACGAGCCGTTGTAAATAAATCACCTATACACAATATATACTTATGTGCCGTCACGGATCTAGATTCCTATGTAAATAAAGGCATACTTATATTCTTTACATGACGTTACTGTATATGCAAATTTGTACAGTGTGTATGTATACTGTAAAGAAGGTATTTATGAAGTGTCGATACAGGTTTCATACCTTTATGTCTATATTTCTGGAGCTTGATAACAAGGATGTTTACAATAAACAAGCTTCTATCTTTACCTGGTGAATTCTATTTGATATACTTATCTTTGTAGTAGTTAATTTCTGTTTTTGAGAATATTTTTTGAAAGATGAACATTGAATGTGAATATAAAAAGGGTCTCGAAAGTTCTTCAATTAACATTTAACTTTCCTTACCGTAAAAATTTGACATTGATTACACAATATTACATAATTCAGCATATTTATTTCTGAATTAGAGTTGTTTTATAACTCATTAGTCATTGTTCATGAGCATTGGTATTATAAGCAATAGTAGCAATATTAGTAGTGGCAGTAGTATACGTAGTAATTGTAGTAGTAGTAGTAGTAGTAGTAGTAGTAGTAGTAGTAGTAGTAGTAGTAGTAGTAATTGTAGTAGTAGTAGTGGTGAAAAGTAGTTGTAGTATAAAGTAGTGGTAATAGTGGTGGTATTAGTAGTGGTATGAGTGGTAGTAGTTGTAGTAGTAGTATCAAGTAGTAGTAGTGGTGAAAAGTAGTAGTATCAAGTAGAAGTAATAGTAGTAGTAATGGTGGTGGTATTAGTAGTGATATCAGTAGTAGTAGTAGTGGTGGTGGTGATGGTGAAAAGTAGTTGTAGTATCAAGCAATATTACTAGTGGTAGTATCAGTAGTAGTAGTAGTAGTGGTGGTGGTGAAAGGTATTAGGAGTTGTAGTATTAGTAGCAACAGTAGCGTATTATGCGGGAGTAGTATATGTCGTTGTTGTATTAGTTGACCATACTCAAAGCACTTTCTGTGTATGATTAAAACTAAATTTAAAGTCTATGAAATGTGGCAGAAAAGTTAATTGTATCTGTGGAAGTTTTAGTAGGAGTAGAAACAACGGAGGAAATAATTGAATCGGTACTAGTGGTAAAGTATACCCGTTTTGTCCAAAACATTATACATACATCATTTTACAACTTTAGACACTAAAACATATTTTCAGAAATAAATTTTTCAAGGTAAGATTCCGTCATGGGCATTTGCCATCTCAACGAACATTCAACTTTATCACCACTTGTGAGTGTTGACATCACAGTTAGCCTGAAAGATGTCACTCTATTTATCTCAAATACATGATAATTACACTCCCATTAACAAATTAAACTACTTTTTATATCCTGTTTCTTCCCTATTCGTGTTGGTCAGTAAACCCTGGTCAGCGTCTTGACCATCTCTTTATTGTCCTAGAAAACTTCCTGCTCCAAGTGTTAACATAGGTTGATAGCGTTGTGGGCGTTTAATGCTCAGCGGGTGTAAATTGGTTTCTATCTCTTGTTATTGTTTGTTTGGCAGTGTTAACAGGGCTGTTGTCTTTTATCAAAATATTGATGGACATTGGATTGTGAGAATGTGTTGATCTTTTCGTTAAGTTCGTGAGCTAGGTGTTATTGAGCATATTTCTGTATTTGCAAAAGTTAATTTGAATGTAAATTTAAATAAAATTGAAAATGTTTAAAATCTTTCGTGTATTTCATAATCTTTGCAATTAGGGAGTGTTTTATCTGGCTACATTCCTTTTTAATACCGCGTGTTGGTTTGGTGTAAATAAGAGCGAGAATAGTTATTTCTGTAATTTTAACATCATAGCAAAGGTTCTGTATAATTAATCTGCGATTAAATATTTATTCCAAAGTCTCGAAAGGAGTGCCGTGGTTGTCAACACATCTAAAGGCTAGTTATGAATACAATTTTACTCCCTAAAGCTATAATCATAAAGTTAGAAGAACGTTTAACACTGCAATAAACTGTGTCTTAATTTCAATAAATAAAGGAGCGGTTTTGTTCCCGATGAACATTACCATTTTATGTAGTATGTTTGACGGATAAAATGACTTCACCATTCAACAGAAGATGCAATTTATGTTGAAACCCATTTGTCAAAAACGCTTCATTTATGCAGTTATGAGAACGTTATCAGGGTCCGCAATAATGAAACGTCTTAAAAATCAAAGCCAAAAGTTTGTTCACATACCTGTATATACTAGTGCAAATATCATGTAATTTGAGATGCCTTTGAGGTATCGTAGCGTTGTGAAAAACAAACGTATAATATTGAACACACATAGATCCATTCTTCTTTAAGGCAAATGTTTATCGTACCCCACAATTAACAGTTTTGGCAACTTACTGAAGTGACCAGGGGTCAAATTTCCAAAAACACTAATTTTTATTTTTCTCCATAAAATCCTTTATAAGTTATCATCTTCTTTAAAGATACGTCACGTTTGTACCTTAGTCAATGTGATTTGGTTGGATTTAATGTCAGAGAGTCGATATGGAACATTTTATTTGACATTTAACGAAGTCGAAATTTCGAAAATGTGCCCCCATCTGTCTTTATCAATATGCCAAAATTTTTGCACCAGAGACCAGACGATCCCAAAAAGAGTTCAAGAATGGCTATCTCACACATGGACAGTTGGTGTTCCATTGTCAGTTTTGCTGAAGTTATTCTATTGACGCTAAAACGAAACTCAAATTACATGATATTTTCACTACGATTCAGTGGTAAGTGAACAAACTTTCGGTATGCAGCTGTACAATTTACCTTAATCAACAACATACCCTATCGAAGTTTTGGGTAGATTTTATGGGAACTAACAACCTTTCGTTTATTATAGAAGTCTGAAGAAAGAAAATTTACCTTTATCAACAACCTTACCTAATCGAAGTTTTATGTAGATTTTATGGTAGCTACAACGCTTATTTTAGAAGAAAGATATTAAAGGTATCAGGGTTCAGCTGTTTTTGTCGTTAATTGAACGTTACAATTATTGGTAAAATATGTTCTAAACGAAACCAAACAACCATACCAGCATTTGACATTTTCACTATAACATCAGATGAAATGTGAAAAAGTGTCCAATTTATTTTCAATTCAAACATCTATGCTATGTCCGTTATTGTCGTAATAATGTTGACATCTTTCTGAACGCACCTGAGTTTAAAGAAGCACTAACGATTCTTTAATGATCAATTTCAATGACTTTTCATAAAGGAATATGCCTCTGCCGAGAAACGTTAATTTATTTGATTCCAAGTCATAACGTCAAATGTTGAACAAAGAGCGTGAAACTAAACACTCGAGTAGAAAATATCGGTTTTAAGTCATAACATTTGATAAAATTATAATCTGGAACCAGAGCATTTTAGAGCATCTTTTACCACGAAGAGTATTAGCTAAAAGCAACTTTTATCAAAGCAATAGTTTTTCCATTAAAGCAATAAATTGTAAAACACAGAATTATTATCATTCTTTGTTACAAAAGCATTATGCTGTAGAATAAGTCACAAGTTGAAATCGCATCGTCCTTTCTCTAAATCGATTCAAAACTACAATGAAAGCTTAATTCAAATTTAGGGACTTAATTTAGTGAAATCCTTCATTCTTTGTTATAATGAATCAAATGTGCACAGATTTATCGACACATGACTGAAACATCGAGGCGCTAATGCGGTCCTCTAACGAAAACCTATATCAACATCTGTTAATTTGTCGGAATTGTTAAAATTCAAGAACAAATATGTACTTTCATATTCAAGGACATGTCATAAGTGACGGTTACGGTAACTTATCAAAGAGTAACATTCTCAACTCGTTAATCCTTGAAAATCCTAATTCATCTTAATCATATTAATCTAAAATTTCTTAGCGTGAGCTGCTGTCAACTTCATCACTATGTTTTCAGTTTCAAAGACGTCGGGCTTTTTTAATATCATTTTCGGATTTCTTTGATTTTATTAAGTATCCAGCTTGTCGAACCTTGTGTCTGATCGTCGGTCAGTGAAGCCATTTGGTTTGTTCGCCAGTCAATGTGTCTTTGCGAAATGAATTATATGTTTAAATCAATTAAATGTTCCAAAGTAGTATATCAAACATTGGTATCTACTCGGGACAAATATAAGTGAAGATAATTTGATTCATTGTTGAATCTGTTGACATTAACATCGTCAAATTAGGACTCGATTACATTTTCTGTTGTTGACGTTAAGATTGTGGAATGAAAATGATACGATTACCGTTTCAGTTTTTGACATTAACATTGTCGAATCTGTTGACATTAACATTGTCAAATTAGGACGCGATTACATTTTCTGTTGTTGACGTTAACATTGTGGAATGAAAATGATACGAATACCGTTTCAGTTTTTGACGTTAACATTGTATACTGAAAATGATACGAATACCGTTTCAGTTTTTGACATTAACATTGTCGAATGAGGTTACAATTACTGTTTCTGTAGTTGACATTAGCATTCTTAAATGAGGATATGATTACCGTATATGTTATTTACTTTAACATTATTAAATTAGGACACGTTTACCGTTTTTGTTTTTGAAATTGACATAGTCAAGTGATTATACGATTATCTTTTCTTTTGTTAACATTTACATTGATAAATGATGATACAAATACGATTTCTGATGTCGATATTGACAATGTTTTAATAGGGATAATGGGTTTGGGATAAATTACAATATTGAACGACACATACTTTAAATGCGATCAACCGTGTTTGTAAAAATTATCAAGTTTCTTTTCATTTTCCTTAGTATAGGTGATGATATTATACATAAAACGGAATGATCCTTTGGACAGTTGAAACTATTGAATTAGAACATTCGTTAGCTTTGATCTCTTTCCTCATCATTTGTAAAGGAACTTGTAAATAAGTTTCTACCTTTCTATTGTCTGTAATGGAAACTTTGAAAAGGAAAGCTATCGTCGGGAAAGTTTTTAGTAAAATAAAAATTCCACATTTTTTGTCTTTAGAGAAAGTATGCAAAGGCCAGTAGAGTTTTTCAGCTTCAAAGCACAATGAGTAAAACGAACTTCGAAGTTTATTTTTATCATTATGTTAGTCTCATTATTTTTGTGTTCAATAAAATGAGTTTAAATTTTTGATTGCTGATAAGACTACTTATTCATAGGACATGAGAGATCTTTCTATAACAGCTTAAGCATCAATTTTCTTCAAGATGATGCCATAGTAATAATGCCTGTTTATTGATTGTTTAAAACTATAAATAAGATAAAATCAAAACCATTTTATAATGACTTTATTGTCGCTTATGAAGTGCAAATAAACGTTCACTTATGAAATGAATTTTCATTTCTTTGAACCAATTTGAATCCAGAATTTCACTCTTGGTGATACGAGTATCACAGAGTAGGCCAGACAGTCCGAAATTTCCCCCAAAATAAACCGCTTGTTCAGGAAACAAATGAGCATTTCAATGCTAAGTATGTCAAATCATTCTCTTTGGCGGATATTTTTTTAATAAAGAAGCGCCTTTTTGCATGTATTTATGTTTAATTAACAAGTGCCCTTTGGCGTCGGGCCAGTCATTGCGTCCAGCTTCGACAGACTTCAAAGGCCTTTAAATTCAAGTAAAGATGTTTAAGTTTTGAAATGTTTATTTTTTATTCTACGTTTTGTTCTTCCTGCATATGTCTGATGTTTCCATGATAAAAAATAAATGTTTCCAAACTAGACTGGCGATCCCGGTTGTTTGTGTTATGTGACTTCATACTTCTTCGGTCTAAGTATATGTATATTTTAAGAGTCTGTGAGTACTCGTATTGCAGAGATTTCTATCTTGAGGAAGTCAAATAGAAGAAAGATTTTAACTTTGGGATGTTTGTATAGGTTGACATTGATCAATTTTTTAAAATACAATACTCCCTCAAAAGTATGGAGGTCGACGTGGAAAAAGTAGAAAACAGCAATTTGTCAGGAAATCAGTTCAACTTTATATAATTGTGATAGATAATTTAAAAAAATGATGAATAGCTTTTTAATCTTAGAGTTCTCAAGATGAAGATTTCAAGGAACAAGATAATTTACTGAACACTTTAGACCTGCATGTACATTTTGATTTACGATATATACTTGAAGTATATTTTGGAATCGGCAATCAAGACTTGACAAGTCCAAAGGTCGGTAGTCTCGTTTTATATGTCTTGTCATTTTTGGAATAAAGTTAAAATTTTAATTTTTAGAGACATTAAATATGTCTTTGACTATCAAATGGGGATCAATCTTTAACAGCCACTATTCTAATTACTTTCTAATTTACCACATACCTAATGTTTAAATGTAAAATACGACACAACAAAATTGCAATGATGAAATATGGCCACAAAAGAGATATGAACTGATGCATAGCAAAACAACATAAAAAATTAATGAAAATGAATTTACGAAATGAAATATGATAGGAGTTCTGTTAATAATTTTCGACAATATATACATCTAAATAGAACTATGTATGTGTCATAAACACCATAAAATAAACAGTATTCCAGTTTTCGTTAATAAGGGACCTATATACGGCCACAATAAGCATCAACTTCTATTTATCAGAAAAAAAATGTCTAATTTTCACAACAATGTCTTGCAACGTACCCAGAACATACGCAACCGCCCGGACGAAATTGCAACAAGAAGGCCATCTATTAACCTTCAATTAAGACAAGCAAACATCTTGATTGGAAAACTTCCTATTTCTTGTGGACACGAGTCTCTTAACATTCCCTTCTCCGACGCCCATCTTACTTTCACCTGATCACCACAAAATCTAGTAAAGAGGGCTCAAAGTCAAGATCAAGCAAATTTAACCGTCTAATCAACAGACAACTAGCCTAATGAGCTTATTTATTCTCCAGGGCGTTCTTCCTCCGGCATGTGTTTATCGCCAATATCCTATCCTCATGCTGCACCGCTATGTTGAAGATGAGCTCGTCCCCATACAATGATAAACAAGGGTCCTCTTCAGAATGTTCTCTAGGGCCTATTTGATTATGCTGGATTTGTCAACTTGGCACACACCTGCTGAAAGACGATATTTACTGTCTTCACAAATTCTCCGATAGTCATTGGGAGTGCCCCTCAAACGAGAGGATCTTGGGAGACACTGTTATTGTTTTAATGTATTGGTGGCGACTCCCGGCATGCAACAGTAAGTGCTTGGGATCGAGGCTCCGCATTAAAGGGCCAAAACTCCCTGTAAGGTGCCATCCGGGCCACACGAGACAGAGAGTTTGCAGTGTGACGTCACAACCCACGTATAAAGTAGCTCTCATATTTTGAACTCCACATTCATGAAAGACGGTTTGAGGACGAGGGCATACCTTTCATTACACCTTCTTGGTGAACTATCATAGCCGCTAGTTCTCCACAAGCTAGGAGTTGGATATCCTACAAGGAAAATCAAAACTTGAGTTTTTTTAATTTGAATTCAAGTAGAAACGAAGGAAAGTTGCTGCAATTGGATGATAACGTGTATCGATCTTAACACTGGACTGTTGAATTCAAGCGGTCAATCTTGTGGTCAAATCCTTGAGACATGGTCACTCTCGGCCTCCTCTTCTCTCTCTTGAGTGTAATTCCGACTTCAGGTAAGTTGTGATTGAAAATTATGTTGATGTTGATTATAATTTGAGCTATAAAAATAACATTTTTCACAAAGTTTCTTTAGGTTTTATGTGTTAAGGATGAAAGAATAGGATAAGAACAGATTGTTTGACATATGATCAGTGTTCTAACCGTTTCTCATCAGGATAAGGATGAAGCTTACTATATATGTTTTAATTTTTATCAACCGATTTTACATTTAGCTATATTTTCATTTAGAAGCGTGATAAATTGTATAATGAAAATGCAATTCGAAATCATTATATCTTTCAACGATATTGGAAAATTTCATTGCTCATTCACAACATCAAATGTCACACTTTCGAGCTGACAGTTGGGTAGATGTTTCTTTATAAAAAGCAAGAAAAAGCTTTAACTTCCTTATTCAGATGAACATTTCATTTCAAGTTATAAAGTAGTGTTTTCATAATCTTCATAACAAATTAAGTCTTTAAAACACCGATTGAGCTATAAACCAGAATACTTTGATATTCAATAGATTCAATATATATTGAATATTCTTAATTATCTGACATTCATTTAATACAATTGAACTTCAAATCAGAAATTCCTCACAGGGGCTATCATCAAAGAACACAAATTACCAGGACAAATGAAGGGTTATACAAGAAGAATCGCATCTTTTATAAATAAAAGAAAACGATTAAGCATTAAGTAGGGTTCGTGCTTAAATTGAGTTTATGCAGACTCTGTCTTGTAGACAAGGGACACAACACGTAATCTTTGGGAATGTGGGCCCAACAACTCTCAACTGTCATGTGGTTTGGTTAACACACATGAGAATCGTTGACAGCATTAGTTCAATGGGCCCCCTGTCCATTGTCAGCTGTCGGTCTGGATCTCTACACATTGCTAATCGCATTCGTTGCATTTCTGTGTGGTTTTACACGTATAAGTAATCCAGTGCTTTGTCTGTTTGTTGTGATAGACGTACAATGGAAAACGTATGTAAGAAAATGGTTGAATGACGCATTTCAAAGCCTTCTCAGTGTTAATTAGGGCGAATTCGAAGGTTAAATAGATTTGACATTTGGTGCAAAGAAAAAATCTTATGTTGGGAAAGTGAATGCTTTACATATTTGAAACGTTTATGTCACTTAATTAAGGATGTTTTGGGGACTTATTTTTAAATTTGTTCAAGTGTGGGAATGAACACTCGGCTATTTATCTCGTTGTTAATTTCGGCATTCGATATTTTAAGGCAAATGGGAATAAGATGAAGTATAAATAAAGTCTGTTATACTAATGTTTTGTACATGTTTAACATCTTAAATAATGTTACTTATCTGATTCAACATTATCTGAAATTAGGGGTGTATACTTTAAGGATTGTTTTCAGATGGTTACAAAAGGGCTCATAAATTGAGAAATTGAATTATACAACAAACAAGAAAGCAAATTTAAGGAGTAAGGAGTAAGGAGTAAAGCTGTTAACATTATTAATCAAAAAGACAAAAACCCGAAGAAGGCAAAAGAATGATGCCCAAGACATTTGACCTAAAGATTAAAAAGTAGACCTTAAGAAACGTGAAGCCTTAAGGCGGCTTTACGTGTTAAATCATGTAAACACACTACGTAAGAAAAGTTTTACGTGACGCACGTTAAGGCTTATATCCTTAGTAATTGTGAAATGTTTGAAGGTCTTTTGCATAGACCGAAATAATGAAATTATTGTATAAGTTTTTTTAACAATATCAAAATATTTTTCTTAATGCCATAGAAGTTATCTTTTAGGATTAAGCATAAATAAGCAAATCAAAGGTATTTATTCAAAGCCAATGACCTATGTTTACGTTTGATACGTTTGAAAGGATGATGTACATTGGTACACTTTTAAATGATGCTTTGAGGCATTTTGGGAGGATAATTTTTAAGGTCTTGCTTTGAAACTTGATATATGGAACATTGGGAGCTCTTTTGAACCGATGTGTCTATTCATAATAATTCTCTTCTCCATGTTCTTTGCTATTCCTAACTGATTCCCGCATATGGACACGTTAAAGAATTCATATGTCAATATGATGCTACTGTAAGGTTCTCATTCTACGTCGGAATAATTTCATACAATTATTTTCTAATGTTTCATTTCAAGTTTACTAAAAAACATTTTAATATCTGTCGTCATCAATAAATATAATCAACCAAATGGGCATATTTATCAATTATCGAATTTAACTATAAAAAATATCCTACCGAAAAGCAAATTTCAATAATCCCCCTAAAATATCATCTACCATTCACAAACATCCTTTAGAGAATCAAGCCCATATAAACTGGCATCGGGGATCTAAGCCAAGCCACATCTTAATGCAATAAGAAAGTGGTATTAAGTGAGGCTGCACTTAAAGCAGGAGATTTAGAGATCTGCAATCGAACCGCCTTTAGGAACACGTTCTTGCTATCGTCTCCTGTTTGGCTTCTCTTAACACCGGCATCCAAAACCTCCAGTATTTGGCAGTTTAGCAGCCCATCAACACCCTATAAGAAGAGTTTGTGCTCTGTGGTCAGGAAATAGGGAGGCGGGGCCAGTTGATGAAGAGTTTATGCACATAAATCTTCCTGCTTGATGCGATAATAACAAGTGGGGGAGACTTGGGCGTTGATGCCTCAACCTGGCAGAACACTTCTTGCAGTCTTACGTTAGGTTCACGTTGTCTTAAGAAAATTGCCTTAAAAGCTCAATACATAAATTTGCTAAAATGGATTAGGGTTCTGAAAACTTTCTTTGGCGAATGGGAGGAAGTGTTAAGAGCATGAATTGTGTGCTTATCTACATATTTGGTATGGAAATTTTTGTTATTCAGAAACACATGGTTGATAAGATCCTAGAATGTAAACAGAGTCGATAGCAACTTGATAGAGTTACCAGTTCACATACCGTAACAGAGCTGCATTCACACTGCATACGGTTTCTTGTCATGACAAGATACTTTTCTTTTTGAAGGCACTGTAGCACAACCACTTAGGGAAATAAAGGGATCGCAGCCGAAAATTACTAAATGTCACTAAATGCAAGACAATTTTGAACTCAATACAATTATTTACTATACAGACGTAAAAAGTTGGTTTAACCTACGCGAATCCATTCCCCTTACTTGAATGATCAAACGATGTTCACATAGAAAAGGCTACTTGCAGGTTCCGCTTGATAAAATTACACCTTTTTCTACGATTACAGATACTTAGGTTAAGTAATAAGATAATAAACCCCTGACAAAACATATATTTATCATACATTGATAACTGACGGGGGAATATTTAAACACTTAAATGTCTAAAATGCCCTACAGTGACTTTATGACAAAATAATCTACATCCTTTTTAAAGATGACTTGTCTCCCGTCAATATAACATACTGACATCAATTAAGTGTTCCTACGATTTGGGACGACTTTATTCCAAATTGAAAAGTTATGACATTAAGGTATATAGTGATAGGGTAACTTTGTCACTTCATTCAAGCTATACTTGACCAGACCATTGTCAATCGTAATTATGAACTTGTCTGTAAGCACATAGATTTAAGCAATTTCAGCACATTATGAATATGACGGCGCCAATAACGTTGTCAAAGTACATAATTCCTAAATTCAAATCACTTCATACGAGATATTCATATATTGATTTAAATATTTGATTTGATTTTGTTCAGTGTTAATGTCTGATTCTCATAACTGTCTCAAAGCTAAGAAAGGTTTAGAAACATAGGCCCTCATTGATTGATAGAATAATGCCACTCATGAACATTGCAAGAACCTTGATTCCAACATTAAATGGAAGGCAAATCTCACAAACGACACTACACCGACAGTTCATGAATACAATAAACCGGATGATCTAAGCAATTTCTAAGCATTTAAAGTACACGTACGTCTAAATAAGATCGTGTATAAATATAATAGATTCGATGACTTAACGCAATACAAGTCTCACCATACACAGGAACTAAGTCATCGACTGACATGATACCAAAAGGAACTTTTACGGAAGAACGTGTGGCATTCGGACTTCGACACCAAGTGTGAATCTAAAACGCTCTACCTCGTGTGCCCCTTAGTTTAGCTCGGATGTTTACTAATCAACACTGGCTTAACACTTTAACACTAAAATGCGTCAACCGAACACTTTTACATAACAATCAATATCTCTGCTATCAAATATGAGAAGTGCCTTCCATTTAAAAAACTCCAGATCGATTTGGTATAATGTTGAGGATGTTGTTCCTTATGCGAGGAACTAGGAAGCCATATTTGGTGTTAAGGATCGATGTTACAATATTTTCAGCGAATGTATTTGAACGTCTCAACAGAGTATTATAATCCTGTTAGTTCAAACACTGACGTTTGTTCTATATGTAACTAGAGTGGTATTTGAAATGTCCCCAGATTCCTTAAAGAGTGCATTTAGGAAGCTTCTCATGTATGACAGTGCTTTCAGTATTTTTGGAAACATAACTTTGATATTGAGTTCAAATGCTAAAATAATTGTGTTACATTCACTCTAGAGGTAGTAAAATGCTTTTCCGGTGCATTTGAGCTCTTTTGGATCATTTTTCGCCCCAAGTAAAATCATAAACATAGATTGAAAGTGGATTTGATTGTTAAAACATTTTTTATGACATGAACATAAATCGTATATATAAACTATATACAAGTATATGAATTACCTTTTGTCATTTCATCATGTAGTTTGATCTTGAAAAAACATATGTTAAGTTTCTCTGTAATATTTTGAATTGACATTTCAAAGAAAATGGTTTATTGACACCAACTTCTTTTTTGTGAACATTCACAACAGTTCTGGGACGTTAGTTAAAAAGAGATTAAGTAATAAAGATGGATAAGTAATGTCTCCTGTGACTCTTGGTACAGAAATAAATTAGGATCAGTGGAAACGTTTGATAAGTATTTTTTCCTGATTGTTTTCTATACAAGTTGGAATCGTATTGACTACGAGAAAAAAATTACTCTGAAATGAAATGAATGTTCACAATTTAAAAATGTTGCCTATAAACTCTTCTTTGTTTTAAAGTATGTTTAGTGACAATTGTTTTGTTGAATTCATCTTTCTGTTTATAGCCTTCGATGTTTAAAGAGGTCTAAAATAAATTAATTTGGCGTTTAGTTTGCTGGTGAACATAACTTTTGTATTTGAATTGGTTGGTAAACCCTTCTTTGTTAAATACAAATGAGGGAATAAAGGCTTCCCGATTTTGCGAGGAGTTTCATCAGCTTCTATTTTATTTCCATTTATACCAAAATTTCTCAACATTGTCTGAATATTTACCACAAAGTTTGATACTACAGTGACTGTATGACGGACTCAAGAAAGGCAAAATAAAGGCCAGCAAGTTCGAATTCAATTTGCCCTGTAAAAATGTTTAAATTGGGAAAACTATGTTTGAATCAAGGTTTGATGTTACAATTGCCTCTCAATACTGTAGTGTTAGTTTTCTTTAATCTTCGTACAATCAATTGAACAGTTCACCCTATTGTCATATAAAATCCCGTTGTAAGTTATATATAAAAATAAACCGAAGACTACATTTTGATCGTCTTATATTTCCATTCTGCAAACGACAAAGATTTATATCTTTGAAAAATATAGTTTGTTGAGAGAATTCCCTTTTTCCATTGAACGCCCATTGTGAATTGACACTCCATGTAAGACTCAATCCTTTAGCTTTAGTTTATTCTATCTTCCAACCTATTAATCAAACAAAACAAAATTAAACCCTTTGCATATTTCTGATGTATGACCTTCATCTGCGCCAAACGAAGGAACCTGTCTATACATAGAAGCAATGGTAGATGACCCTGTCACATTAAACTGAATAAACATTAAATCTGGCCTCAAATAAAGGTCTTTCATTACAAACAGAGTTGCCATGCTTGTCTAAATAAACCAGCCTGATCACGCTAAACTTCGGTCTTCTTAATATTCTTCCTTGTATGATTCGAGCCAGGTTGGAGGCATTCAGACACTGTGTGTTTGTTTCTTAATCCAATTTTCAAACAATTTCTTAATAAACATCCTCAAATCTGGCTACATATTCTGATCAATTTGCAGAATAAATACTGAGACAGGGTGAATATTTACATCCGTATTTATTTATCTCTGTGCCACTCTTGCCAAGGTCCTCAATTTTCCATGCCATATGAAAGTATCTTTTAAGACAAACATGTGGCATTCTTAAAGTGTTTTGCGTTCAAACAACTTTATTTCATCTTCGATTTCCCGGGTTTGAACAGAAGGTCTGAAGGCTGTTACTTAGTATCCCCTACCTGTGCTTTTATGCCTGGACCCCAACCCCCGTCAGCAACATGCCGGCTCGACATAACATGGTGGTTGGCACAAAGGTCTCACTCATGCTAGAGGGACACCTGACATTTTTATCTCGCGTTTTTATTAACCAAAGCCCCCCTTGTCATTTTTTTCGTAAAAGAATACGTTCCATCTCTTCCCCCCATTCTGTTATGAATGACGTCAAATGTTGCCTTCCGAAAAGTGATAGAGTTTTTTTCTTCGTTTTTAGTTATGCAAAGCAGTTTTATTGATTGTTTTCTTTCATTGTCTAATCTTTAATATTTGGTGTGACATGCTTTACAATGATGAACAGGCTTGTTTTAGATGGACTGTAAAGGAAACGTTATTTGTTTTAAATCATTGAAATGAAACTTTAAAAAATTAAAATGTCTTTGTTGAATAAAGCGGTCGAATTCCTTCAGCATTCGTTTTCATTGATATTTTTACCTGAAGTTGTCACACCGCATACTTATGATTCAAGTGATTAGTTCTGTCAATTTGAGAAAAGAGGAAAATAAAATTTTTAAATGACATTCTAAATATTGATAATCCAAGCCATATGAATTTAATACACAGCCGATATTGGACTTAATGGGATAATACATTATGTTAACATTATATGTCATATATCATATATTTTAATACAAATCCTATCACAAATTTGATTTGTGGAAAGGGCAAAGCCGAAAGGTTCATTACTTCGACGAAATTCATACCCCTGAGAGTGTAATGTTACTGTTAAACTTTACAATATACAGCTGCATGCCAAAAGTTTGTTCACATACCTGAATATACTAGTGCAAATATCATATAATTTTAGATGCCTTTCAGATATCGTAGCGTTGGGAAAAAGAAACGTATACTATTAAATTTTCAATACTCATATGTAGATCCATTCTTCTTTAAGGCAAATGTTTATCGTACCCCACAATTACCCGTAAAAGTTTAGGAAGGTCATTGAAGTGACCAGGGGTCGAAATTCCGAAAACACTAATTTTAATTTTTCTCCAAAAAATCCTTTATAAGTTATCAACTTCTTTGAAACTTAGTCACGTTTGTTTCTTAGCACAAAGTCAATGAGCTTATGTTGGTTTTAATCTCAGACAGTCGATATGGAACATTTTATTCGACATTTAACGAAATCAAAATTTCGAAAATGTGACCCCTTCTGTCTATATCAATATGCCAAAATTCGAATTTTTGCACGAGTGACCAGATAATGCCAAAATGAGGTCAAGAATGGCTATTTCACACATGGACAGTGGGTGATCCATTGTCAGTCTTGCTGAAGTTATTATATTGACGTTGAAACGAAACCCAAATTACATGATATTTGCACTACGATTCACTGGTAAGTGAACAAACTTTCGGTATGCAGCTGTATATAAATGAAAATTGTGATATCAAAATCAACTAACACCATGTACAGCCTAATCATAAATATTTCATAGGTATGAGGGATGATTATATTATCTCATTTCAAGAGAAATTTAAAATTTTATATCCATCGTGACATGAAACCTTTACAAAAAGAGATACGTCAAAAAAGCTGTCTTAAGAATATACACATCACAGCAGAATTTTTAACTAGTCTACATTTAAAAACCATACAATTATAAAAGTATGTGCTGACATCGCCATTTTCTCACGATGTAATTGTGTTTTAATGAAAATGCCTCAAACATGTTTCTGTTGATTTTGGTATGTTTTGCTATCTCCACCAATGTGTTGGAGTTTGCGCTACCTATTTGTTGTATACCTTCTAAGGAATTCCCCACGAGGTCTGGTGCGTCAATACATTTTTTCAAACAACACATACAATTCTTGTTTGTAAAACTGTTACAAGGCTATGATGTGTTTGTCTTAAGATCTTTGAGATGTCCTATGTGTATATTTCTTAGCAAACTCTTATGAAATTGGCGTTCAAATATGCTGCTACCACATTATCTAGATAGTAATTACGTCGTAAATATTAATCTAACGCATTGAGATCACATGGTTTTAATATGAAAAACATAAAAGTGATTCCAACATTACTCTAACAGATTATTGCCGATAAACTTATTTCATAAATCTCATAAACATTATTTTTGTTTTCTTCTGTATTAAAGACTGTTGATATATTTAGATGATAACATATTCGTGAGTGGTATTATAGCAGACGCACTAAAAGTATATCTAGTCAGGTAAAAGAGATACAGTTGCCCTTTTTAAAATCTATTTGAATTTTTGAGCATTAGGATATTCTGTAGTAGTGTTGACAAATTGTTCATGACTGCCTTAAATTCCGGCGTTACTTCCTTTCACAAACAAAAAAGTCAAACGTAGTCAACTTTCAAAATTTGAAATGACGTTTTATGTTTATCGAAATTTGTTTGAAACGCAGTGTAGAGTCAGCTATCAAAAATTATAATCTTCAAAAGAATGAACAAGTTAAAATGATACTTATTTCAATTTTGAGGGTTGGCAATTCTTCAATATCAAGCCCGATCGACAATACGGTTATGCGATTGTTTATCAGAGTTTTGCAAAAATACAATCATAATAAAGAATTACACAAACTGCCTTTTAAATGTTTTAACAAAGCTCCATATTCAAGCAAAGAGAAAATATGTGAACCTCAAACAAGTGATGCGTGACCATTTCGAAATACAGCAACATAACAGTTAGTAAAAACTCTCTGAACCGTCAAAATGTCTAAAAGAACTTTTCAGATGTAAGTTCAGTCTTCAAACCCATGTGCAATTGTAAGTAGACTCCATGAACCCATAATTTGTAGCACCTTTGAAGTGATTCATACTGAACATTCAGACTTCAGTCTAAAACACAAATACAAGTTTTCAGTGCAACTGCTACAAAATATATCTTCAAACTGACCAACACGTTTTGACCACTGCCCAAGCACGTAAAGCTGACTCCCCTTATTACTGTCGTCACGGGAATTGACATTCCACAACTCTGTGTTGGTCAAACATGTTTAATTCTCACCAAAACAAAACCTAAGCTGTATTTGCAATGTTACCATTTCAACACGTGATCCATTAGTTTTGACCATTGACCTCTACCTAAAACACCAATATTTATTCATTTATTTGTTTATTTGTTTATTTATTTGTTTATTTATTCCAGATGGTGCATGTGCAGTTAACTCCTCAATCCTTTCCTTCAACGAAGAAGTACAACCAGGTAAGAAATCTCTCATAATGATGATTATCATTAATCCTTGGTCATATCTACGTGGTGAAGGTGAAACAGAATATGTTGATGGAGTCAACTATATCAAACTTTATTAAGGGTGTTATTTCATCAAGAATGATTGCCTGATTCTAGATATTATCATTTTATTTCTAATTGGTTCAGTCTATTGACAGTATGAAGGTTTAATTCGTGATCTTTGATAAAAAAACTTGACAATGTATCGTGGGACGCAAATTGAAATTTCAAAATTGTTTCTGGAGCAGACCAAAAGATGTATTTGGTTATTATGTATTAACATATTAATCCAACATTACAGAAACTTGCACAAACTGTTTCTAGTATTTACAGTAAATTACACATGTTGTATTCCTTGCGTCAAGAAAACAAAGACGTGTGTTTTTTTAATTGAAATTTTCTGGTGCCGCATCAAGTCGTATCCCAAAATAAATGTATATGTGAAGTGGACCGATGATCTGTTTGCAGAATAGACCATATCAATATCTATGCAATAGTGTAAAAAAGTCCTATACCTTGTTGTTTGACTTTCAATGAAAACAAGTATATACATATATGAGGTATTGTTTGATAAATCAAGCACAGTGAGATAATGTGAATTAAGATCAATACATTTGATATTTTAGGAAGTATAAAAGCACAATACAAGTTTATGAAACAAACTCTTTGTCACTTTAAGCTCGGTCATAACCACGTGTTGTAAAGTCAAACAGGCTTTACTTAATCAGACGTTTGCTCCGTGTTAACCGCTATGTACTTTCATGCCTGTCGATGTATAACTGGTTTGTTTCGATGTTTGTTGCTAGGCGAATGTCTCGCCTTAAGACTTGACCCTTTGTTTGGTCAACATTCTTGACCACATGTCCACTCACGTTGCCCGAGTTAACAGTATTCTTTTGAAAATGCTGACTTTATAAATCTGCAATTACATGTTATTTTATTGATGAGAAGGACTTTTCAAGAATTTTTTTATCTTAGTTTTTTATATCAGAAACTTGGAATTAGCTAAACAATTACCAAACCTTTTCCTACTGTCTATCATGAAATTACACATATATTTATTACCATAGACCAAATATTCGTTTTGAAAAAAGGGGGAAATGCTGAACCTCATTTGTGGAAGGAGAAATATCAAGGCACAGGCACCATTTTATGCTTACATGATATTACCTAATCATCTCCATAACAACAAAAAAGGTCCACTCAGAGGGACTAATTCACTCACTAGCATTTAGATGATATTTTTGGCTTACCTTAGTTGGCAAAACAAATATAGAACCACAATTTCGTATAATAACGTATTTCTAAAAATTGCAATTGCAATATAAACAATATGTTTCTTCAATAAATGATGATATCTTGATTAAATGGAAACTTGTGTTATGACTGGTAGCATTCAGGAATCTGACAGCCTTTGTGATAAAGTGTATTTTCCAGAAGAGAGTTGTTCGATGAAGAATGATAAAGGCAAATTCATGGGCTTATAACGTATTTTTGTTCGAGGTTATTAATCTCATGTCTTCCTCATCTGAAGAAATTGCAATCTCATAAGGTCTGAGTACAAAAACTGCCAGGTTAACCTATTACAAAGTTCAAACTAGCCAAACTGCGTCTTCGCTCTATACGTTGGGTTATTGGCGACCTCAACCTTGCCAAATAAGGTATTCTCTTCAGTACTCAGAATGAATGAACATTTGATATTTTTTTTCTAAAATCTCGATTACAAATATGATACCTTCATGTCCCCAATGAATTATATAAACGTTGAATTAAATCGTCCCTAGGTGCACATGTTGGTCGAAAAAGGTCGAAATCATATAACGTAACCTTTAGCACAACAACCCCGACACTCCACCATGTGATGTCAAAGGTGAACATGAGGACCTGGTATATCGGGGCTTGTGAGATCTATACTCTGTGCAAAGCAGAGCAGCAAAATTATGAGCTTGTTTTAATGAGATTTATGAGATTCTTCATAATCAATGTTTCTTAACCCAGGCACAATGATAATGGAGATTCCCCGGGAGGACGGGGAAAGATGGGCGTTCCGAGAGGATGGACCGGAGGGGTACATCGGTCTGAGCACAGACCCACGGACTGTCATCTTCACTTTCCTTAAGTCCCCTGACCTGGAGGAGATAAACAATGGGACCAACACGGTACTGTGTTAACACTGAGCATTACATTTGTCTTTGATGTACTTTATATATGGTATCATTCTCGGGAACTCTTGCTCGAATGTATAATGTAGGTGAAAGGAAAGGTACACATAACCTGCGCACAGAGCACTCACTTGGGTGGATGTGGCGCATTATCAAATGCAATATATTATTATATTATATTAACCTTAATCCTATAGAAATATTCTATTTAAAACGGAAGTAGATTAACGTTTTACATACGTTTCACTTCCGATAAAGCGTTTCTGTGGCATACGTGTCAAATGCACTAAGGGTGGCCTTGTTTTTATGACTTAAAAGTGGAATTTGAATTTGTTTTTACATTTACGTGATGGACCTTGAAACATCTACTTCTGTAGATCACACCAACATGGATGTGGCTTATGTCACTTATATTGCAGTCAATCATTACTGTAACTCGAAAATTTTAATGTAGCCTGTTTGTTTTGGTTTGTACAAATATAAGTAACACGGTAAGTTTATTCTGAAAAGGTTACCTTTAAGCGTTTCTCTTTATGTCTTGAAGTGTCTGATTTAAACAATATAATCGAGTTTCAAAAACAATTCCTCTAAAAAATATTCTATTTCATTATTGTTAATAAATTTTGCGTTAGCTTATAAATCTAGATCCTCATGAACTAAAAAATGGTATATGGTATCTTACATCCAATCTGAAAACTGGATTTGGAACTCACAACATCGCATTTTCAAACTTTACTACCAAACTAAACATTGAAATTACAAGCGCTTTTTGCACCATCTATGTAGTCATACTTTTATAGACACTGGGACGCGTGTTTTGAATAAATTTTCATTTATGAAAAAATACGTTATAAATATTTATTGATCAAATATGTATTATATTCAGAGACAACCCTATTATCCTTAGTGGTAAATGAAAATATAGTGAGTGAGTGAGTGAGTTATTGTTTAACGCCACTTGGGCAATATTTCAGCCATTAGCGGCGTGATGAAAATATCAACCAAACACTACATGCGGCCAGTTTAGTGTGAACAAATTCTAATCATTCGAATTACGGAAATAGATCCGCATAGCTTCACCGAGTTATGGTATAAGTATGCTCGTTTCAGTACTCTTTTTATTGGTCCTTGCCTTGCAATTAGTAACATTTCTTATCCATTTCGTAGATCACCTTAATTCTCTCAATAACGCGCTTCAGTGCCTTTAAAAGACTTTAACCAATGTTGCCAGTTACGCCTTTGTAAAGGACTAAACTAATTACCGTTTTCAGTTGTTGTACTTTTCCAGTTTTTGAATGGATGATTTTCGCAAAGAGCCAATAGCTGTGAAGTTCTTTAAAATTGTTGGCTAACTCACTTTTTCAACTTTCAAAAAAGGGAAGTCGAAAACGCTATTAAGCCTGTAGTTGCACCGAAAGGAATCTTTTAAGAATTATATACAACAAATTTACAAGTAACCTTTTGGTACAACTATATCCTTATGTAAATGCATTCCAAAGGAAGAGGATTGTTTGGGCCATTTATTTCCTGGAAGTGCAATCATAATTTTCCTGCTATCCCCGAGAGCAAAACATCTCTTTGTCATGATGACATAAATTTCATTAACAATGTTATAACGTCACTTTCTTCTATGACTTTGGTGGCAAGGGGCAGTCAGTCTATGTAAGAAGTTGCTTTTTCCCAGAATTCATTTTCGTAAGTTTGGTTATATGTTGAAAATTAAATTCGTGTTTCTGTCAAAGTTTGTTTACGTGTCTCTGTCATAGTTTATTTACGACAGGACCACCTGAATATAATTATATCCTTCGTTCGCACTCAAATGAATGCTATTATTCAATTATTTGTATTGTAAACAATATATAAAATAGATACTTCTTTGATATCTTAAAAATCTTTTTCATTCACCTGTCCTTCCTTAGATTGTTTTTCAGGAGGTAGTTAATTGGCTACATACGTTGATGGCTTCTGCATTCGTATGCATTCCAATTATACCTAGTAGAAAAACTGTATATCGATTTCAATTAGTTACAGGTAGGGAATCGGATTTATATCCATCGTTTTAAGTAATCGTCATTCACAGTTGTAGTGTATTCAGCAGGGGTGTTGTGTAGGTCGTCTTCTATTTTGATTTTACTACTTTTTCAACATAACCCTGAAAAATACTTGGGTGATTTCTGTTGAAAGTGTCTGGTATATTCTTTATTCTTATCAGTCGCATGTTAGATTATCTGTTTTCATCGACGTATGTAAAGCGAGATTTTCTCGTTGACAAATATATTTTTTTGTGAATATCACGACTTTTCGGAGATGAAGTTCATCTATTATATAATATGTTCAACTATTCTACTCTCTGTGATTTAATTTTCTGAAATCGTTAAAATGTTTTCTTTTGCTATTCATTTATGCTTATATGGACCCTATTTTGATATACCGACATAAAGGAGTAAGCATCTAATCCTTATATTGTGTATATATAGAGGATACTAAACGAACTTCCATTTAATACTATTTTTATTAAACGAGAGCGAAGGAAGTTTAGTATTCCGTTTATCACTTGACCTCAGTAATCAAGCATTTTTACCGAAAGTGTACTGAACGAAGCATTTCCGCGACTAAGCCGCCATTGAGACGACGGTGCCAAGATTGTGACGTCACAACCACACAGTATTATGACGTCATACGGGAGCGGTATTACACTAGTTTAATATCGCCGTATAAATATTACACTGCGGTATCTTACACGGGCGAGTAATAATCAAATTTATGAACTTGTTCTCAAGATAAGCTCTGTTTTTGTGTTGCCTTTTACACGTTTGATCTTCAAAGGTAATTTTTAGACGTATGTCTTGCCAATGATCGAATTGTAAATATTTCCAGCAGCAAAAGATTAAAATGTAAACACCATTGTATTGATAAGATTACCTTTGCATTATGTATATGTGTCACTATTTAAAGATTCAAATAAATCAACAATCTTAAAAGAAGCTAAATATATCAAATTGTCTAATGAGGTAAAACTTAAATCAGAATACAAGGTCTAGCCTCTATAATTCGAATATTGAAGTGTTGTTATGTTCATGACTTTACACCATGTTGACGAGTAACAAATCTGTCCAAAGTCAAAAAATAAAATCATTTGTTTCTTTCTTCTCACCTGTAAAAGAATAAACCCCTTCGAAAGTTGCCCCGTTGGTCTTATGGGGGTGCTATGTGTAAAATGGTGTCGGAAATACCTTCTGTAATTTAAAAAATCAAATTTGATGTCGGAGGAGAACCGGCATATAAAAGTATTGATGCTTCAGATCTTTCAAATTTCACTAAAACATCTTGTATATCATGAATTAATGTAAACATTCATTTGTAGCTACAAGTCGAATACCTTCATTGTTTTATATTACACATTTAGCTGCGATTGTTTGGTGTCTCTTAAAGGGGTAAACAAAGTGATCTCACGAAGACAAAAATAAATGTTTTAAATTCCAAGACAGTGTCTTTTAATCAAAAGAAACAGGTGTAAAACGAACATACCACGATAGCTTAAGCTATGCGAGTCCATTCCCCTACCTGAAATGATTAAAAGGTGATCACAAAAAATGACTGCCAGTAGTTTTTGCTTGATATTTGATTATTTCTTCCATTATTACGAAAAACAAAGTTGAGTAATGATATATTTGACTCTCTGATTATTATACATTTGTCATAAACTGATGATTATTTGGGAAAACTGGAAGAAATAAATCTTTCAAAAAACGTGCTACTTCCCTTTTAAAGCTGTTTTCAATTCAACCTGCCTGACAGTTTCATGTTGCTACGTATTGATATTCTTCATTGTTTTTCGTGGACGTTAAGCCATTAGAGTTTCGTTTGTTTTAAAGGTTTATCAATTCAATTAAGCGTCAGTTTTGTTGATAGATATTGATAAACGTTCGTGACACTTTTCTCTACGGCAAATAGTATTTGTTTAGAAAGGCATTTCTATTACATGGTCAAACACAGACAAGCTTAACATTTGTTGATATGTGAGTCACAGTTTTGGTTTGTCATTATCAAAACGTTGTGATGAATAATTTGATGACTATTAAGAATTGAATGTTTTCATATATGAAAAAAGGAATCAATGTTATACCAGATGTAAATAAGAATAATTGAAACTTATTTTATAAAGTCATCATTTCAATTTTTTTTAAAACGCTAGCTATCCCATGTTGTCTATTATTACCAAAAATTTTTGCAAATGTTTTCTAAATATTCTATTTCAGAAATAAGAAGATCTTAATTTTCTATTTTCTTTTACCATATGCCCCTTTTGGTGACTCGCTTGATTCCTTGCATACCACATATATGTACCCCTTGTATATGTAGTGGGAAAATGACCCCTTTATCAAATAATCTAAAAGTTTTGTTTATGAAATATTTTGCTAAGAATTGATTACTAATTTTAAGTAAATGATGATTTTACATATGACTTTTTACACAAACAAGGTTTTGCTGAGAAGCTGTACATAAATTCAGTATATATTCTTACCTTACAGCTGCACACCAAAAGTATGTTCACGTGCCTATCCTAATGCAAATATCATTTAATTTGGGATGCCTTTGAGGCATCGTAGCATTGCTAAAAAGAAACTGATGTGAATCTTCAAAACAGAAGTGAATATCAACTGTAGATTCACATTTTTATATCATACACAATACTTAACCATGGCAGTTTTGACATACATTGAAGTGACAAAGGGTCAACATTTCGAAAACACGATTTCTTTTATTTTTCCCTACAAAATCCTTTAAAAGTGATCAACACCTTTACAAACAAGTCATGTTTGTTACAAGTCATTACGAATGTGCTGCTTTTTTTAGCAGAGAGTCGATATGAATATTTTAATCGAAATTTAAATCAGAATTTTGATTATATTACCCATTCTGTCTATTTCATCATGCCAAAATTCCAGTTCTTGAGCAAGAAAAAAGGATATCCTAAAATTAAATCAGAGAATTGCTACCTTATACATGGACAATGGGTGATCCTTTGTCAGTTTTGTTGAAATTATTTTATTGATGTCGACACAAACCCAAATAACATGATATTTGCACGACGATGCAGTTGTAAGTGAACAAACTTTTGGTATGCAGCTGTAATCTTGTAAAATTATTGAAACTTCGTTTAGAGGCATATCCTATTTAGAAATATAGAATACCAAACGACCTTCCACTTGACAAACAAAATTATTGAAAAGGATTTTACCAAAAAAAGCGAAAGCGAGTTTGATACCATTCCTTTCACGAGTTTCGATTTTACGAGGATGGCAGTGTAGTGTTGTATATAAGAATTGCGTACATCTATAAAACTTAATTGCAGACCAAAATACTACAAGTGAAATTTTTCCGACTCCGGAACCATTGTGAAGGCGATACAAACGTTGTGAATCACTAATGTGACGCCATACGAACAGCGATATTATACTAAAGTTCTATTGCAGTATCAATATTGCACCGAATATCTGAACCGGGCGTGTAATAACGTACTTATAAAAAAATAAACTTCAAAGTTATGCTGCAGATAGTCTTATCAAACATCCAAAATAGATGGTGAGTTGGACAGGAACCGTCCCTGTGAATGTTTAAAAATTCACTGTATACAATCTATGTTTATTGCTTATAAATGAATTTATAACTTCACAAAACTTCTAGTCTTTATATTGTATTTATATTGATAAATAGTCATCATGTTCATCTATGTTTACAGGACGCAAAGCGGAACTCTCTTCCATTTACACTGGAGTGTATGTACAAGGGATGGAAACACGTAGTAAGTAGAATAAAGATTTTTGATATATGTATATAATGAGGAAAAAAATGTTATGATATTCATATTATTGGATTAAAAACACCTTATATCACCAAATTCGAACTATTTTCAATGTGTATCTAAAACAGTCATAAATTAACTTTGTAAACTGATAACGAACATGTGTAGATGATTTTTTAATATATAATTGTGAATGCCTAATATAAACATTTGTACCAGCTCTGAAAGGGTTCCTTAGCAATGGCGGTAAGTCTATAAATGGGAGAGATGCAGCAATCATTAACGATATTTGACACATAATTCCTGTAATATGATGTCCTTATATATGAAGAACTGGTACAGTTTTACTTCATTTTGATAAATATTAAATGATTTATTTTGTTGAAACTAAAAATATCAAATAAAATTGAAACTCTTGCAAAGTATAGAAGAACAGGTCACAGGTTGATAAATTGAAACATTAAATGATTCAGAAGTAAAATCCACACAGATTAAGGCATTGGAATTTCTTCTCACTAAATGTGTTTTAGATATTAAAGCACAAAGAAAACTTTTCAGTTTAAACAGGAGATAGTTATTCTGGACATCAACGATAATGATCCCTACTTCAAAGGAGGTCCGTATGTGACAGAAATAAACGAAGTGAGTATAACACGAAATAAGCATCATGTCATTGATAATGTTAATTGAAATATCTCGGATAATTCTTAGTTTATTATATGTTACATAGGGCATAATAATGCTGATCAGAACCTTCATAAAAAATCTCCTCGGGAGAACTGTGTCCTTTGAAATGACGTATTGGTAGCAAAATTTTGCACAATGACATCGTCAACACATGAAGTTATGATGACGTCACAATTCAAAGATATTACTGCAAATTACGAAAAACATGACTCCCAATGAAATCCTGATGACATCACAGTGCTATGACGTCATATACTTGATGAGTCACAGTACACTGACGTGAGTTCACACGCAAGTCTTATTGCAGTGATGTACCTTTTCAATTGAAAATCATTGTTAATGAGCAATGTAATCTCATTCTCGTGTCTCCATATATTAAATATATACTTGGATGAGATATCAAATATATCAACACTCAAACGCTTTGATCAGATCCTTCATATAGCGATTTCATGTGCATTTCTATTCCTGGAAACCATCCCTTTTTAGTCTGGGTACACGTGCCTTATACATCTCAGATGAATTGTGATATACATTGTGTATAATATTTTGAACACATAAATGAGATAAAAAATATAATCCTCAGTTACTAATACTATGCAAATCATCTCGTTTTAGATGATGTCTATAGGCAGTAAGGTTTTTACACTGAGGGACAAGGCATCTGACCCTGATGTCACTGGCAAGATTTCATCATTCAAGATTCTTCCTTATTTTGACAGCAGGGTAAGCACTGTTCGCTCAGAAAACCGTACATTTGATATGTCACGACCCCAAGAGGAAAGTAAGAGAGAGCTAGGGGCGTAGTGGAATTTGCTCCTTAACATAAGTTTCAAACCCTTCATAGTAAAATGTGTATAAAACTTTAATTTCATTTTCTATTGAAAATACTGATAGACGTGCATTTCACAGTCAATGTATAACTTTTACTCACCACTCGCCTAAAGCCTAGCTTAACTCTCAATGATAGTATGGCATTTTCGCAAAGTTTGTTGTTAATGATATATAAGTGTCCACTGAAATACGAACATTTCAATTTTAATGGATTTCACATGTCTCTTTGTCAGCAACGGCATTGTGATTGAGAGATCCTTTATATCAAAGTGTGGACATGATGGTTTTATTTTTCGAAATTTTGAGAATTGAAACGAGTTTAGTTTTTTACCAAGGTGCTAGAAAAAAACCGATACATGTATATATTAAGCAAATTAGAATATGTATAAAAAAAGATTCGGCGAAACGCAGGCGTCTTATTATGAATAAGAATATAGCCACCGAAAGTAGAAAAGGTTGACAACATAGAACATTTTCGATAGCAAATTATAAATGATCAACAGTAATAGTTAAAGACCACCCAAAATTCCAAAATGGAAGTATTCAAAAGTTTATACAATGATCCATATTCTTTTTAAACATTTATCATTTGGTGGTCCATTATTTCTTTTGTTTAGTATATCTGGATACCTTTAATGAATTAACCTTCTTTCTCAGGTTGACGGCAGTTCGATGTTCACTCTATCGAACTCAGGGAATGAAGTCATCTTGTTAAGACAGGCTGACTTTGACGTGATGGAGAACGCTGCCACTGCATACTACATGCTCAACATATCTGCAGAGGTAAGGAGATCAAGCACTTGGGATGCCTATCATGAGATGCTTGAGATATTTTGGACTTATATAAAAAAGAGAACTATCCCGAAAACAAGGACGCAGAGGTTTGAAATGTTGTCGTCTTCCTCTTTAAGTTGTAAGCCTTTATCCATATTAAACACTCCTGCATCTAGTCAATTGAAACATTCTCCTCTCTGACGCGACTAATGGGTAATGTATTGCAAAGGCAGTAAACAATCCCTCACTGACTTTACTTTACAAATGGTTATACTCTTTGACAACTTATCACTTGTTTGCATCTTAAGATATTTTGTTTTCAGGACAAAGGATATCTGCTTAACCAAAGTTTAGTTCAATGTTCCCGTGGTTGATGGTTATGACCAGATTCATGACATAAATTTTCAATGTTCATTTTTCCAGGACGTTTGATACCCACAACGTTCAACCAGAGTCGACCCCTTCCCCCTATAACCTTTTGTTCTTTAATAGTTATAACGTAATGTTGATTTTTTTTTTGGGTGTACTTTACTTAGAACGTTCACCCCAGTCTCGATTGGCTTATTCAAATGACATAGTGGTTTGAAATGCATGTGATTGATGACAAACGTTTCATTATGGTATTTATCTAATACATAGATATTTGTTGTTTGAGGCCGAACACAGGATTTCCTTAACCATAATTGATTTTTTGATTACAGTCTTATTTCTGATTGTCAGGACGACGGTTACCCCCGCCCCCGAGTAGCGTTCACTACCCTGAAGGTGTTCGTGGTGGACGCAGATGACCAAGGTCCAGCCTTCCTGTACGAGAAGTGTCCGTTGGTGGATGGCTACTGTGCTACCCCCTCTTACGAAGCTATCATGGAGTCTTCCTTCCAGGTAATGATCAAGTCGCTAAGAAGTCTATGGAGAATTTATGGAGACATACTCATCAGAATAAGTTAAAGACCATCCTGATATTCATTATTAAGATATCGTATGATATATGTAAAGCTTTAAATGATACTTAAGTATCGAATATATTTGGGAGGTCCTAAACTTGCGTTTATTATAATGATAATTCGTTAAGAAATTACTGTCTTTGACATGCACGGTTTATTGATCAGGGGTAAATTTAACCTTAGGTATTTGCATAAATGATGGAAACATAGCTTTTGTGATACTGTGTTTGATAAAGATTGACGAAATAAGTTGAAAAACTTGTGATGCCACTCTATGTAAGTGACTCTGTCTACAATGTGCCCCTTTTCACCAAGCGGTGCAAATGGGTACCTGGACTCAAACCTGTGGTGGAGGAGAGCCCTGGACGACTATAAAACAGCCCGGGTTAGACCATGAAAATGACCATAGAACGCTCCGAGTCCTTTATAAATAACAGTCAACTATCATTATTATTAGTGTTATTCAGTCAAGGTAGTGTCTTTAAAATTCATCTGGGTTCGGTTTGACTTTGCGTATATTGGTTATACTCTTAAGTACGATTGGAACAATTATGTAATTATCTAAGCAGTAAGAAATGACTGTCATCAATTTAACTGTTATGAGTAATAGGATTTTCAGAACCTTAGTTTTCTATCTAAAACGAAAGGCTTTTCTGTTAACCATACAAAGAAACATTCTGGTTAATGCATTATCCTGTCAATGTTGTAGGGTCAACTGAGTATTTGGCCAGGACATATTCAAGCAAGGGATAGAGATTCTCTCAACTACTCTATCACGTACTCTATAATAGAAGGTATGTCAAAACGTTTATTAAGTGATGTTATCTTTTGTTTTTGTTTTCTTTGCATTGTTACCATCTAGTTGCCATAAATCAAGCATAAACAATAATACTGTGAAAAATGCTATAAAATCAATTAAATTAATTAATTAAATTATATATTTTTAGAGTATCATGTTCGTTAAATTTTCTACACTTGACGGCCACTTTATTCTCTAAAATATAATGTGAACTTCAATATTTTCAAGTCAAACCACCGGCGTTCGAGGAACATTTCACAATAGACGAAACTGAAGGGCACCTAACAGTGGTCAAACCAGTCCATCGACCCAAGCTTGAAACTCTTCACATTGTCATCAAGGTACGAAACTGGGTCATGAAATAACGGTTTATAACGGAAATAAGGTTTTGAACAGTGAAGCAGCCTTGGTTGAAGGCGTTTCAAGCATATCTGCATCTAAATGTTGGATGTTCTCACAATAATCGTAAACTTAAGATTGTGAGAAGAACAGATTCGTGAATACCTAGTTTTGTCAATGATTACATTTTTTCTAATAGACACTCCACGACCTGTCTCTTAAATGGTTTTGTGTAGTAGTTTTTGGATATTTTCGAATATCTTATTGAGCTAGAGGTTGAGTTGAAGTTGTTAAATTTGCAGAATTTCTGTCTTTTTTAGTCTTTTTTAACCATTAATCTTTAAATCAAATTATATAATGTCTCCTCATTCAGGCTCAAGAAGACTCAGAAAGCAAACGCTACCTCACTGCAACGCTGAGAATCCAACTCCGAGCTAGAGGCAGCTACTTCAGCAACTACCACAAAGACGTGATGGAGATTCCTGTCAACCAGAAGTTCAGCTCAGACTCTAACGACTTCGTCTCAGGAGTAAAGATCCCCTTCTCCATCTTCATGTCCACTGTTGGTGTGTTCTTGGCCATCATGTGTGGAATGCTCATCATCTTTGTGAAGCTCGCCAAGGGTAAACCAACTCCTGGTTCTTGCCCATCCAGTGCACCGACCAGCAGAAAGGTGTCCACAGACTCTGCGTCCAATATGTCCTACAATTCCACAGACACTGCCACCTGTGTCATGTTCTCTTCGCCAGAAGACGATAGGGACTCGACAACTAGTAGAAACTCCTCAATAGAGCTTGACTTTGATGACGCAATTTCTTTTGCAATGCCCAAACCTGATGCTCACGTTTCGTCTGTGTCATTTGCTTCCACAGATTGCAACAATTACCCTGAACACCCAAAGAGTAACCTTAAGGAAACTACTGCTGTTGGGCGCTTTCGTAAAAGGGTTAATGATCTTTTTTCCTTTCAAAAATGTGCAAAAGCCAAACAGAAAAGTAGAGTCAGATTCGATATCAGGAATGTCTCAAACTTTTAGTGTCAAATCTCTTCCCAGATTTTATTTCCGTCAAATCGATCTTTCCTATCTTTATAATGACAGTGAAAACCAACAGCATAGTACATCCATTGAACCCTCCTGTATAGAGTGTTAAGGATTGAAGTCAAATCATGCAATGGAATAACCTAAGATAAGATTATGATTATTAAATGTAAATGTTAATAACTTAAGAACTTTATCAACGAAAAGACCAATCAATTTAACTATCATATGTAAAAATGTTTTAAGTTCACATTTTTCATAAACTCACGAGGCAAGACAAAATAGACGTTCGGAACTAACCTAAATTTTGAAATTCATATTTGCTGGCATTTATCATTTAGAAAAGAATATCAGTTTCAAGGCGTAAAACATATTTCAAAATTCGTTCCAATGTGATGAGTCAAACTAATGTCGAAGAGAAAAATGACACCATTCAGAAAAATAATACAGGGTTCTTGACTGTTTGCATGTATGTTTATGAAAGATCAAATAGTAGTAGATTTGTCGTTCTTGGTTGTGTCAATTGTTCCATTTCCTCTTCCGTCCCAGGTGATATTAATGTGACATCCTTCCTTGATGACACGAAAGCCTTGCGGCTACCTCATAGAGTGCTAGGTTTTTGTAGTTGAGATAGAACAGTGGTTTGTAATTATGTCTATAACGGTAACTTTTGTTGTTTGGTAATCCTCGAGTTAAACTCAGTTTAACATTTCCACTCGAATATTTTTAGGTTCATACTCATCCAAATCCTATTCGTTCTCCATTCATAAATGTAAGCATTATTTAATTATTCAAGATCAATCTGTTGTAGATGTACATATAATTGCAAATAAGTAGTTGGAAATATTATGACTTTCTGATACATCTTTTGCCAGGGCTGCAAAATAATGTAAACTTTTTTCTCAATAAGGCTGTGTTGAGATACTTCTGAGACAATTACAAAACACTTTCTTACATAGAGCTTACATAGAGCCTTCAGACTTCATTATTTTTTTTAATCAACCATCTTGGTCAGTCATAGATCTTCAGCAAGGGTTAGCAATTAGATTAATTGTTAAGATATCGCCGATTATGTTAGCAGGTAAATTCTTACTATATCAAAAATATGGAGAATTGAACTTGAAGGAAGGATTGGTTGCTAAGGGCCGTCGCCATCTTTAAATGCATGCAACATTTAGTACGCATGCGCAGGCTATGACTCACTCTTGTTGCTATCAGCAACTTGTTCAATAAAGAGTCAGGCCAAGGTAAGACTGTTCATCCGTTTTCAATGCAAAATTAAAAGTTTTAACTGGACAATCCAAGTGAAAGGTTTAAAATTAGCATGAAGACCATATCATTGTCGATAATCTTGGACATCAGAATGGTTTTATTCGATTTTCCTTATTTTGTTATTATTACTCCGATTTAAAGGTAACAAGTGTGCTTTTAGTTAGCAAATTTTGTAATAGTTTGACTACCGATAGACAGAAAACATTGACACAATTTGTATATTTAATCGTTTGTTTGCAATGAGGATATCATATTTATAAATCATTAACAATGCTCTTATTCCGCTTAACAATAGATGTCGTGATTTTCATATTTTCATACATATTTTTATATTTTTCAATGATGTGAATGTACATATGTAATATACTTTTCCTGTGATCACCAACTGACATCTGTAGGTAACCTGCAAGTATTGGTAATAAATAACTTATGGATTTTGTTGCAGTTTTATCAGATATCTGAATGATAACATGTCTACTTTTTCAGGTTTCCGTTTAAGTCTTTAATGTGCTAAATGTGTAATTTTTATAAATGTGTGTATATTTTCATTGTGTGTGTACATAAATATATTGATACTGTCAAATATTTTCTAATAAATGTATTTATCATAATCCCTTCCTTTGTTTTTCAATGATGTTGTAAATATGATCCCATGAATGATTCGTAAAATTCTATTTAGCTGATTTATCCTGTGCAAGCAGTGGGCATATTCCAAATGACTCAAACGGAGTTTTTGAAATTTCTTTACAGCAGACACAACGACAAATAAAGGTTGGTAGTGCTAAGTAGGTCAGTTAACTAATATACATGTAAATTGGACACATATAACATTTAGACGGCCTTTTTTCGATTGCAATTGAAAGCAAAATTATCTTAATTTTGACATTATAGAGATAAAAATTGAACTTAACTAAGGACAGATAGTATTTTTGCTCTTATCTAAGCCACATACTAATTTCATATAACATAGTCTTTACAAAATGCAGCCATCATATTATTTTATTACTCGCCCGTGTAAGATACTGTAGTGTAACATTTATACGGCGATATTAAACTAGTGTAATACCGTTGCAGGTATGACGTCATAATATTTTGTTGTAGTTACGTCACAATGATAGCACCGTCGTCACAATGGCGGCAAAGTCGTGGAAAAGTTTCGTTCAGTACACTTTCGGCAATGATGTTTGATTACTAAGGGCAAGTAATAAACAGAATACTAAAATTCCTTCCATTTTTTACTATTTTTATTAAACTCGTCAATGATTTGGTGTCAAACTCGCTTTCGCTCATTTTATATTTAATCATTAACTCGTTTGATAAAAATAGTATTAAATAGAAGGTCGTTTAGTATCCTCTATGTACTCAATTGCAGGACTCATTGTACAAACTCATTATGATTTATGTAGTTGAAGATATTAAAGACACTATTTTCTCAACGGTCTTTAGTTTAAATGTTAAATTATAACCTCTGAATGTCACTCGTTGAAAATCGATGATAATTCATATCAAAGATCAATTCTGGGGGAAGTTTATTTGACATGTTCTAAACACAGAATAAACAATCTGTTTATCCTCTTTATTAAAACATTTTTACTACATTTACAAAAGTTCATAAAGATAAATATGTTTTTATGTACAATATCACAGTTTATTAGAGCAGAGGAAGGAAATAAACAGTAACTATTCTTTGCTAAAACCTTAATACATCAACAAAGAAATAAAATATAAATATTTGTATATACTTATATTATCACAGTTCAAGCTAGTAAAAAAAGGACGGAATTTGAAATTGTTCTTGATAATATAATTTCATTCGAAAAAAATATCGTTTCATGAATAAACGATAAATAATATTAAAATAATTCCATAAAAAAGATAATAACTTGATGACCTTAATAGCGTAAAACATGATAAAAATTCAGAAACTTGTTTATGAGGACATAATATTTGTAAAATTCAGAACCTACGTAATTTTGTTTATATCATGTTTAATGTTTTTGCGTTATCAAAGAAAATACATGGTAGTCTAAAAACAGAAATTGTTTTGAATAAGAACAACTTTTTGAATGGTCGACAAAATTGGATACGCAGGATCTAACATTCACAGAGATTTCCCAAATTACACATCACGTTGTATGAAGTCATGTACTGATTTCATAATTAAACATTTCCTTCTAATCAGAAAAAAATTCCTTTTACAAACCTTCCTAGAAACAAAGACAAGGTTCAATTCCAAAAATGCACAGCAAACAAATAAATACTATCACAGGCTGTTTTGTATTCCATAATGGAATAAAAAGAGTTTGGTCAAAGGCTGTAATCAAAACAAGATCCATACCTTAATGTACATATGCGTGTTTCCACAAACAATAATTAGTGCTATAAACCTTATACAATGAGTTCGAACGCAAATGATTAAAAAATGTCATTTAACTGTAGATATATATATTCTTTTTCGTTCGCACGATGATTTATTCATTGAAACTGTTATGTCACTTCTTTTTCAAAATTGTTATCGGTAATATTTTCTTCCTCTGATGCAAAAATCGAGGTTTAAAAGTTGAAAAAATTATATACAAAAAATAAATATTATCACTGGCTATTCAGAAGAACACTATGAGAAAAATTGATTGTTTACATTTATTCTCCAACCAACAAGTTCGTTAAATAAGCAATTAATCCGTTCACCCTAATTGCCTGAAATCAAGCTCGTAAATGCATTTGGCTTGTTGGGGATTAATGTGTTAAGGCCAGGAAAATTCAAGATTGAAAATGAATTTGGGTGCCAATTACCCAACTTTAGATATAAGCTTATATATTGTTAATATCTTAGATTAATATTCATTTTTGTCCTTGTCTCTAGATAAAAATATTTTTTTCAGAACTGGAATGTTACTCTGAATTGTATATTGCATGTTAGTGATAATCAACAAAACATTTTGGTTGGATATCGTATTAACTAACACAACATTCAGAATATAACAATGTCCCCCATCGTTGTACATTTTATATAATGGAAAATGATACAACATGTATAGATTTGCAATATGTATGATACATATCCTTTACCAACTGTAGGAAGCACGCCTGGAATTCAAAATTAAGCTCTGTTCTTTTTTTGTTTGACTTTAGCTGAACCAGTCGTAATGAAATGCTGATATGGGATATGTCAAACCGAATACTCTGAGTCCTTCGGTTGCTTTAACTCACACAAGAAATGGCTGGGCTCCGAATCAGATGACTCTTTTGCCAGTTATCTCCCGTATGTAATTAATTTTCCAATCATCTAATCATTCAAAGTCTTCTATGGAATTTAAATGTCAACTTAAAGCCTGACCCTGAACTAGTAGTCATTGTCGACGGTTATCCAGTATTTCGGATCAGTCTGCTGTTTGCTTCGCGACGATCTCTTGATTCTGGACTTCCTTTGTTCGTAGAACTCTGGCTCTGCACTGGATTCATACTCCTGAGTGCCATCAAACTCGTGAATATCCTTCTCCTTCTTCCGTCGTCTGCTTCTACGAGTTTTCTTTCCATCCTCAGTTCCGGTAGCCATGTCTCTCAAGGGAGGTAATGTATTTCCTCTTCCGGTAGGCAAACCGTTGAGAGTAGCCGCCCCTGGGGCAGGCCATTGTTCCTGCCCATCTGCAGACAGTTCCTCAATATCCGTGTCTTTTTCACTGGGAGAACTGGAGTCATCTGGATAAATGGGCCTCTTAAGCTTCTTCTTGAGGCAAAACACAGCAACGAGAAAAGCGCCTGCCATGATGAACACGACTACGGCAAGAACGATAAGAATAATCATCAGAGTGCCATCGATTCCAGCAGCAGCGACACTCTCTTTAGGCTTGTCAGGAGGCAGACCTCTGTCTATCGTTATCTTGAATGAGGTCTGTGCCAGGGCGGGTTGTCCCTGCGTCTGGTGTGCCTGAAAGAAGAGACACGATTTTGTGTTTAAATCCTATCGTGATATAAATCAGTTTAAATACTAATCCAACTGATTTTTATAATTGTGATAAAATTATGCCATAACTCTTCCACCACGAGCTTCACCTATAGTGATATAAGTTTAATTCTAAATATAATCCTGTAGTATTTTTACCCACGGATTATAATCAGAGGTTTATATCACAGGCCCTCGGATCATTAAAAAGAATATCAAAATATTTGCAAGAACGGAGAATTAGAGTTATCTGTTCCTAACTTTGCATCAAACCAATGAGATCTGTCGCTGCGGCCACACACCCCGTAAGGTCAAGGTAACGGGCGGCCATTTGTCCCATCAGCATTAAGTTGGGCGTGGAAATCGTCTTTCGGCCGTCCTTATTAAATAACCCCAAAGATTTATTCATTTAAGTGAGTTGGAGTAGAAAGGCAAATCATTTGACAACATGTCTGCATAGATTTTATATTGATTGCGTGCGTATTTATTGTAGCAGGGTGGGGGCGAATGGAGTGTCTGGCCTTTCCATATACTATTACAGAGGAACAATTCTATTCAGGGGGTGTTCTCAAAAACATTTTTTTTAATTTTAATATTTTTTTTAATGATCCGAGGGCCTGTGGTATATATCACCAAATTAAGCATATCAGAGGAAAAGCAAGGTCCTTAAATGTTGAAAGCACAGATTAAAAATAATGCCTTTATTCATTGAGATAGGTACCTTTCATTAGTGTTATGAATTAATCATATGGGTAATTACAAATGCGTGATTTGTTTTGAGCTGAATTACTTTTCGATGAAGAGTTTGACCTACTTCAAGGAAAAGTGTGACCAAGGTTAGAGAATCGTTTGTGTCACTGAAGGGTTTGAGGACCGTTACTTCTCCGGTACGATTGTCCTGCTGGAAGTAGCTGTCGTATCCCTTGGGTTTGGCTAGACAAAGAAAACATATGAATCTCCGAAACAAACATGCTTTAAGAGAGAAACATTCTAAATGAAATTTTCCTTAAAAAATGTTAACATAACAAAAATATCAAAAATTGTGAGTTATTGCTAAAGCAAATAGTTACTCACTTCCCTTGATGTTATATGCAAGGGTGTAGTTTAGCGTGTCTCTGTCTCGAGCCTGGATCTTGTAAGGGTCAATGTTGTCTAGTAGGCCCTGGAGAAAATGTTTATATCACGTTTTATCACACCTTGAAACCTCCTTTAATTGTAGATTCATTTACCAACAACAAATAATGAAAATACAAATTGTTGTATGCTTCAATATATAGTTTTTATATTTTTAATTTAACAACCCTTTTATACCAAAATGAATTTGAGCAGGTAATATATAATTTGAGACAACTCATTTTGTTGATATTTGAATTATATAAAATGTATGTAAAATTAATGTTATATAAATCCTTTATGACTGCCTTAAAAACTTCTCACTTCAAGAAGATTGATAGATTTAAACGTACTGTAAAGTTGACATCAATAGTAGTTTCATACAGGACGTAACAGTCTGAGGAACAGGTTGGCTCAAAGAACTCTGGGGGGAGGTCGTCAGCATCAAGTATGTGAATCGTCATCGTGGTACTGTCAAATTTCCCCCCATAATCCTTTTGGTAGAAACAAACACATATCTCTAATGAGTACGTAGGAAAACTACTTATTTCGAAGGTAACATCTGTTACCGAAGCGTTAGCATTACATATATTTAATGTACATCACTACATACATACAAGTTGATAGATAATTTTATTCAAATGGGAATCATAAGATAAAATGATCAACAGGTTAGTTAAAAGTGTCCAACAGAGAAAAATGCGGTCGGTTGGTACAAATATCATCCCAGTACCTCGTTTCTGTGATATTAGAGTAACGGTTGTTTTGTAGATTCAAAACTGTTAGTTTATCCTTTTTGTTATCTTGTTCTTTTCTTAAAAACAATCACATGATACTGGACACCAATATGATATACCGGGTATTTACATTTTGAAAAGTGAAAATAATGAACTAGTCACCCTTACTCAATTTCAATATTTCGCATAAAAGGTCAACTATCCTTAATTCATTACATCAACAATTTAAGTTGATTTTTCATAACCCCCTCACCAAGTCTTAACCTTATATACAATATGTAATTAGACTATTAAAACTACTTACATTCACTGACAGGTTGAGTTTAAAATACTTCTGTTCTCTGTTGATACCTTCATAATCTGGAGGAACAGACACACTTATCACCCCGTCCTGGACGTTAGATATCATGAAGTATGTTCTTCCGTCAAACTGAAGCAGAGACATACAGACAAACGTTCAGATAACAACCAGTGTTTTCTTCAATCAAACTAAAACAGTGACATTAAAACAAGCATTACCCTTTCTTGAAGTTACATATCATGAAGTATGTGCTTCCGTCAAAATGAAAATGAGACATTGAGACATAAGTCAAACATTCATAAAACAACCAACCAGGAAACAGACACACTTATCACCCCGTCCTGGACGTTAGAAATCATGAACTATGTTCTTCCGTCAAAATGAAAATGGTACATAGAGACAAGCATAAGTCAACCATTCATATAAAAACCAACCAGGGAACAGAGCCACTTATCACTCTATCCTACGCGTTAGAAATCACGCAGGTTGTTCTTCCGTCAAAATGAAGTAGAGACACGGGGACGGGTGTTAGTCAAACATTCACATAACATCCAACCAGGGAACAGACATACACATAACACCCTATCCATGACTTATCATCCATATGTGTTGAGATAAGTCATGACATAAACTCCGATATGTTGCACATGTATAATAAACCCTAGCGGCAATTTGATTGGTCGAGTTGAATGACCACGTGACCACTACTTTTTTCATTCATAACTTTTACTATGTACAAACTTTATACTATGACTTGCGTTAATCTCGTGTCCTCCGAAACTTTGATCGTTTCTAATAAATCATTCCGGATTGTCGGATGCCCAACACAGAAATATTGGTTCGCTTCTGTTGGCCCAAACTCCAGCAAATAGGCAGTTGTCACTCCCGAATTCATTGCGACGTTGACGCGTTACCAGTCAATTTTGATCAAAACATTCTCCCGTCGAAACAAAATTCACAAGTCTTTTCAGTCCAGAACATCGACAAAGCAATTCCCTCCGAAATTATCTGTACAATCTTTGCTGGGCCAATATACGGAGGTGTTTCCAACATCAGCATTGGAAATGCAACGGGTGCGACTGCCAGTGCCGTTCAATCAGTTGATCACCCGAGTGCGAATGAACCCAACCCGAAGCGTCGACGAATCTGTCCTGTTGTCTTTTCAGATTCTTCGGATGACGATTACATTCCACATGCCGATCAAGTGCTGACATTCGTTTGACCTAAAGTTGTTGTTCAGTCGTTTATCTTGTCACCTTTCTTTTTGACTTTTCATGTTGTTAGTGTCAGAGTTTCCGACAGTGCGTTCCTTTCGAATGCAGTAACAGTTACTGTACGTGATCGAAGTGTTTCTCTCAAATATGAGGTAATATTTAAGATTTTTGAATGTTACTGGGTTTTGTTTTTTTAAAAATCATTTTGAAATTTAAAATGATAAATGAAATGAAAACTATGTGACGTTTTCGAGATCGTTTTCAAATTGGCGCTAGATTTAGTCTTACCACAACAGTCAGTGCACCGCGACCTTGACCTTGTCGTCACTGTATTTAGATCGCGGCTGAATATGAATATCTTGATCAATTTGGAATTAATTTTCTTAAGAGAAAATGGATAATAAAGAAATTAACACACTCGCGTGGATGTCATATTGTATTTACAACACTCGTGCCTGAAAAATGATATTTCCCTCGCTCTCGATCGGAAAAAATATCATTTTTCAGTCACTCGTGTTGTAAATACAATATGACATCCACGCTCGGGTATTAATCTCTATGTATTTTCTTCCGTCAAAAAGAAACAGGGACATTGAGGCGAGCCCGATCTTGAACGTTAAATATCATGAAGTATGTTATTCTGTAAAATTGAAGCAGACACATTGAGACAAGTCAAACCTGCATATATCAGCTGACTTTAGAACAGACAACAAAGTTACCGTAATACACAGGTAGTTTAGAGGTTAAACAAATGATTGAAGCCATACCCATGGGACACTAAACAACCTTTGATATGACAATTATATGTATCCCGTAGAGCACTAACATATCAGTTTGAACATCATTATCACAAACATTTTGAAATGTGTGTTTGAAAGTTTTAAATGCTGAATTAATTAAACATTTATCAGTATTGGATATTATCTCAAAAGCGTTTTTTTCCTGATTCAAGTATGTTAAAAAGTGAGAACTGTCAATTCAACAGGCTTACTTCAGCTGCGTAGAAGGGGTGAATTTCAAAGTCGTGTATTTCTTCTTGTGCAGGATTAATGTCTTGGTCGAATGCGTGATCACGTAGTTTAAAGAGGGAAGTCAACCTTTTGGTGTTCTGCAATGAAATAACGAAAATGATTTTTGAAACAAACATGATTGTGCATTAAGATTTCTAAATGCCGATATACGTTGTTTTTGTCCTTTAAAAATACATATTTTCATTTGACATCGTATTTGCTTGGTGTGAAAAACCACTTTGAAGCAGATAACGTAATCGTTGACGTCATATAATAATTGAATGGCGACATGAATGAATGAGCAAATATCTGGAACTTCAGTTCATTGCAGTGATTACAGAAATATAAAAAATGGAACCGAAAACATCTCTAGTCAAATAACACCCTTATCCTAACGAGTAAAGTACAAATATTTTCAAGAGTTTGTTCCAAATTAATCATTCATCTTCATTCATGTTCATGTAACAGAGATCCTGAAATTCAAAGTTATCCTTTATTTGTTATCATTTAAGAAATTCAATTTTTTTGCAGCCATTCCGTAATAATTGTATGATTTGGATATGGTATATATTTTGGTAATTTCTTTAATCTTAAAGTATCATACTTTGCTACATATGTATCTGCAAACAGAAAAAGAGCTTTAAATCTACCTCTTCTACGCTTATTTCGAAGGGTGAGTTGACGAATTCTGGAGGAAATTCATTGACTGCTTTCACTATGACAAATAACTGGTTGGATCCCTGAAATAAAGAGTAAAATACTTTTTAACATTACGACAAGTCACATTACATTAAGAACATTTGAAAATTGCTACGAAGCAGAGTAATAAAGAAAAAAGTCCCTATAATTTGGCTTTTCAAAAGTTTATTGTCAGAAAAATATTACCACTGTAACTTTTGAGACTTTTGATAAATTCTTAAAATATTTCGAATTCAAATCATCGCTTCTATACAACAGGATGAATAGGTAGTTTAGAAAAAGGTATGAGAATTTAAAGGCAGACATTTATACTGAAAACGAAAGAATAAAGGTGTATAAAATCTTACGCCTGGATTTCCGTTTTCTGTACATGATATCAATACTGTTACCGCCGACAATATTATATGCTGAAAAACAAAATTGACCTCTAAGATAAATCATTACCATCATCACATAAGATCTAAAACATTGGAACAAGATAGAAAATTCACTACAGAGATGAGAAAATGTAGAAATTCCATATGTCAACTAGTTAATACGTTTTCCTCTTAAAATCAATGACCTCATGGCAGAAAAAATCTGATTACAAACAAAAATAGATTTTAAAGAATGTCAGAAGTCACAAATTGAGCCGCATCCATTTCGATGTGCGATGCGGTTGACATGACAAGGCATAGAATCTAGAGGTTGGTTATCAGATTTTAAATAAAATTACAACTTACATGTAAATCGTGAATGGCCTCCAAGTCCAAAGTTTTGTTGAGAGAGAGAGTGAAGGTTGTTTCGTTTGTTGTACTCATGAAGTAGTCGGTGATTTCATCATGGTCACTCAATTCGAAGGAATACTTGACTGCATCGGACACATCGAGCGTCAGTAAGACAGTACCTGTTAATGGTCGGTTAATGATTAAGATTACACTATTGCCGATATTCGGTTACAAATCTGAAACAGTCAGTTCTGCTAAGTGAATTTTGTAACATATCGAGTTTTGTAATATGTCTGAAACAGTTAATATTGTTTGATACAGTGTATATCAAGAAATTCATGCGATACATGGTGACAGATCTGAAAATGTGTATATCAAGAACAATATCGAATTTGGTAATAAATCTGAAACAGTTAAAGTTATTGAATAACGTTTTATCAAAGAATACTGTGAGGTATACACTATTTATGTAGTGAATACAGGGTATATCAAGGTTATAAACCTGAAATAGCCAGTTTTTGTTCGTAAATACAGATGTTACGGTTGAGTTGAGATAACATGTTTTAACGTAACAGTGGTATACTTGATATCACACTTTCTGCAATAGTCAAAATTATTATACTCATTCGGGTCAAGTGCGTTGCAGAAGATTTTTTACTACTGCAGATAGTGTGATAGAAAATATTAAATTGTTACATTTGTTCACCATCTGAAAGGCTTGTATATCTAATGTTATTACTCTCCCGTTGAAGATACCGCCGTTTAATAAATCTACAAAGTTATTACACATTGTGTAATAACATAGTGTGTTGATTGACGTCACATGACGTCACAATCGTTAAACATGACGTCACAATGTTAGCGAGGCAACGACAATGGCTATCCTGGCGATCTGTATGATTTTTCTTTGATATAATTCAGCGAGTAATAAATAAAATACTAAACTCAGTCCCGTATAATTACATTTTTATGAAACTCGTGAATGGTATCGGTATCTAACTCGCTTTCGCTCGTTAAATACCAAACCATACACTCGTTTCATAAATATGTTATTAAACGGGACGTCGTTTAGTATTCTCTATTAATTACACCCTTGTACGACTTTTGGGGTGAAAGAACCCTAAGGGCTGGGTACTTTTTAAATGATTAACAAATTAACAAGTGTTTTTTTTATTTCTCGAACATCAATTCTAAATTCTAAATATATCTGCCAAAATTTTTTTAATTTATACAAACGATAACCACATGTCTTGTATTCATTGTACAAACCCTTTAAATCTCTTAATTATGTAATTAATATCTCTGGGGTCATAAAGACCCATATTAGAAATTCCTCTTTTGATACTCCTTACATCTGTTTTAATATAACATATGTGCTTTTCTTAATCCTAAATCTGTGGTTGCAACTTTTATGTTTTGGACCAAATATGACCCGAGGTAATTTCACATTCGCATGAAAGTCCTGAAAAGTCGTGTTGAACTTATAACAAGCTCTCAAGCTTATTCCAATATTTTAAGGAGTGGCCAAGTTATTCCATTTGTCAAATAAGGAACAACAATCTTAGGTCGTATTAGATCAAAAACATTATTATTGCTAACTTGGTACAGGGGTGACTACGACGAATTTTTTAAAAACGAATTAAGTAACTTGTTGCTTTGAATTTCTACCATTGCAGCATTTTATCAAGTATGCTTTTCAAGCTATATATATAGACAACATTTTAGAAAAGGTTCACATGTATACACATTCCTTCGTTCATACCTGGCAAATCCTGTTCATCGATATTAGCCGGATCCAATTTGTCCAGATCACAGGTAGTTGGTTGAGCTGGAAGGAAGAAGATTTTAACTTTCTTGAACAAAATCACATGGGTACAAAATTTGAATTTCTGCTATTCCATATTATCTATAGGCTTAATATCTTATGTATAATACTGAAAACATTAACATTAAATTCAAAGAGTTGCTACTACTTGAAAGGACATTGTTCATCATTTTCTTAGTTATAATTTGTACATTTTCTAATGTTTCACAATATACAAGCGAATGTGTATAACATTTTTCAAATTTTATAAAATGATGGCCTACCCACGGGAGTCCCTTTAAAAAGTTAATGAACAGTCGTCGAACATTAAAAAACGAGGTCAAGTATTCTACTTACCAGAGACAATTGGTCCGACCAAAAAAATAAAGGAAAAGAAATATTTCCACAAATGAGATTTCATGTTTCCTGGGTTATTCAGTCCTTATAAAAGCTGTATCCAATAAGGTTCGGAACATACTGAAATGATTTTTCCATATGTAGGCCTCTCGGGCAGGTATCTAAGGAAAGAGAAAAAGCTATCAGAAATATTCGCGATCAGGTCTTGGTCATAAATCAAAGGAGAATGTGTTTAAACAAGTACGGCCATTTGTTTCTAGGTTAAGGCAAGGTGTAGTAAGTTTACACTGATAAACATGTCTAACTTACTTGCCACTGCCAGATTCTTTCAGCTCAACAACACCTTTTCTTTAAGAATCGATAACATATAAATGGAACTGATTGCATTCAAAGTCATTGATCAATACTAATGTTTGAATATCTATCATATTGACAGTTTTTAAAAAATTGTTAATCGTATCATAACATGATCTTGTAAATTTAAAATAATCTTATCAGAAATTTAGACAGTAGTAAAGAAGAGGGGTTTCATCAAGAGCTGATGTTGTATCATGATATCATAACTTACAAGTATTCTTTGCTTGTGTCCATTATGTAGTGATATATATATCATAATATATAATATGTCACAGCCACAGATTGTTACTACATCATGTTGATGAAATAACATAACTATAGTCAATATGAATGAAATGTTTGACTTTGACCTAATAAGTTTAATCATTTACACTAAAGGTATAGGAGTGTGAATGGGTGAGTGATTGTGTTGACTCAAAAAATAAAAACCTCAAAAGGTCCATTCAGTTATTTCAATAGGGCTTCTACTAACCTGGGTTGAAGTCTCTATTCGTAACAGGGTTTCAGAAAAAAAACAGTTCATTAAAAAAAAACCACCAACAAATATAATAAATAATACAAAATCTGGTCCAATGAAAGGTTAAGCGTAATTTTTTATCAATACTTATTTGCTGTTATGAAAAGCTTTACCTTACCATTTATGTCAGCAAATGTAAATAATTCGAATTGAAATGCACTTGTTTTGTTTTCTGGTGACACAAGTGGTGGTGACGTTTAAGGAAGGATCTCTATGAACCACAAGGGACTACAAACTCAGCTCTACACATAGAAACATAGCATTATAAACATGAACGTGACAGCAAAGTCAACAGAAGACTACAGGCGGATATCACCCATGCACTGGCGTTGCTAGGAAATGCATGGATATTGCATTAATTCGTAACAGTGACCTACGTAATAATGCCATGTATCAAGTATGAACAAATATTTAGCATATGTGTATGTTAGGTAGACGACAGTGAAGAAGAAATGTTTGGTTCGAGAAATGATACCTGTATGTAGGTATAAGACATCCATCCCAAATATAACACTGTTATATATGTAGGTAATTATTTAAAAATAGTGAAAACTGATTTTTTTATAACATTATGTTTCTTATCATGATGAGCGTGTAAGGAGAAGTAGAAGAAATTCAAAGGATTTCATTGTAGTTAATTAATAAATTGGGCCGATTGAATTCATTTGCTCGATAGTAACAGTTAGGTCTAACTGAATGGTGGTATTCCTAATGATGTAGCGACATTGACAAAAACAGGCATCTGTTAGGATATGTATTTACATTAAGTAAAATACATTGTCATATCACTAGCACTCCTATTTTGTATTTTGCATATTGTAATATAACCGACGAAATAAGCTACACATTGTAGCAGTGTCAGGTGCGGAGTAGAAAAGCTGTTACCAATCTGTTGGATAAATATTACAAATGTTCATACATCTGCAATATTTATGTAGGGTATAAGGGTGATAGAACAAACACTATTTGTATTAAATATGCTAAAGTCGCAAGAACAAACAATTAAATATGTAATATTTTACAAATCTAATTTAACTATAATACTCTATGTTCTGATATTTTGATGAATTGATGGATTTAGAGAAGCCTAAATGATCAGAAATGTCTCAACATTTCTGCATGACAACTACCATATTAGGAAACATCACGACGGTTCATACTAAGATATGGTATGAGGAATGACAAATTGGAAAAATAATCGGAAACATGTTATGAAAGATTAGGAAACAAAATGATTACTGAGTGTTATACAATGCAAACTTGCAAAACATATGAGGAGGTAAATACTTGAATTGTAAAATTAACAACGGCGTGTAGTCATTATTGAATAAGTATAAAAACAATCAGATTTTACATCACCAAGTTTGCAAATGTTGATCCATATTTTTATCTCCTAATTATCTGCAAATTTTATCTTTTATTTTAACTTCATCTTTTGCATTTTGCTTTTCTAGTGTTGGCCACTCTTAAATGTCACTTAAAGAAAACCTAAAGATCCCTGAGACGGCTTGATGAATCATATCCAAACACATCAATAATAACAACAATAAAATGCTTTTCTTACATCAAGTAAGATGGACAAGGTTACACGATCTTCAAGGATAGGTTCTACATATGTACTCTTGCATATACTGGCATCAAGCTCAAGCTCTCACAATCCAAATAAGTTGAGGTCGACAGTTCTTTATTATGTTAATACAGCTATTGCTTTATATGAAGAACTGTTGATCCATATTTAGATGGAAGCTCTGAAGATTGTAAATATGTATTTAAATCACATTCAAGCTTTGATACATCAAATGTGTTTATTTAAGGTTTTAACATAGTAAACCAATCCACATATAAGACCTTCTCTGCTATGCTGTGCACGAAGGAGGTATCAATATACCCACCATACAAAGTAATATTTGTTAGACGTGCTTGATATCGAAACTAACTATCCCTAAAGGTTCATAAACATCAAAATCTAAAAGCCAATATACTTATGCTTATAAACTAAAAATAAACAGGTTAATGTAAACAATCTGTATCAATTTAGTCTTATATTATACATCCTCATAAATGACACAGCATGCAAATATTGAACGAACTATAAATCCAGGCAAGTCGATAGTTAACCCCTTTGAGCATGGATATCTCCCGAAAGGAACACATATGGTCCTTAAGAGTACCAAGGGTTACCAACGAGGACAATGCATTCCAAGAAGGACATGTGAAAAATTCCATTTCGGCTAACCTTCACACATTAATTCTATTGGCATCCCAAGCTGACCTTCTAAAGGGTTAGAGTATTCCTTGAAGGCGAGATATCTGAGTTGTTTGGATGGACAGCATGGTCAAGATGTTGAAACGTAAAAATTCATTCTTAAGAAATTGAATTATATAAAATCATCTTTAAAAGCTTAGGAATCATATTGAACAATATTCGTATAATGATTGATATCATATCATTATTTTGTGATGATGAAAGATCAATGTAAATCATTTAATATACAGCGCATACCGTAAATTATCACAAATACTTTATTTCGTCGTATATTCTACAACTAGCATTTTCAGAATCACGGATGAGAAAATGATACATTTCACTATGATAACATGACAATTAGTCCATGTAACATTTTTTTCATGTATACGTCCTCCTGAAATTATTAATAATAAACTTCATAAATTTTGCAACATTCATGAACAGGAATATGAAACTTTAAAAGCAATCTGTCTTTAATGCATTCAAGGATGTACAAGGTGCACTAGTCATAAGCCTGAAATCTCATCCACTTACCTTATGCCTTGTCTATATCAAAAGTGCACTCAGGAGTATATTAGTATCGTGTAGGGGTCATATATCTACATAACGGTATCCTGTCAATAGGTGGTCAATAAAGCCTTCATGTAAATTGTCACTGATTGAAAAAAAAAATTCAAATGGTTTTACATTTCTATTGACCTTCAAAAAGGTGAACTTGGTAGATCTGAAGAAGAGACGTTTTGTGAAGGCTGGTGACAAAGGCTAACGTCAAATTAGTAAGATATTGAATTTATGATATCATTCAGAACAATGTTTGTAACTATGGTAAAGTTACAATGCTTCCTTAAAGTATAACATGCCAAGAGCAAGTAACAAGATGGGATTGCTTGAACCATCCTCAAAGTCAGTCTCAACTGTTTATAAATTGGTGAGATGTGCTCATATAAAAATTTGTCTCTCCTTTAAAATTGTTTTAACACACAGGATGTACATCGGTGTAGACAATTCGATGAGATTATCATTTTTAATATTAATAAAGACAATAGGCAGGCAGGTAGACATACATACCCATATATCACTTAACATTTTAACCACCACACAAACATTTGTAAATGTGTGAAATTGATAGAAGATGGACAGGGTTATCCATAGCTAAGTGTTAAATGCCTCTTAACAATATTTAAATAACATTTTCATTTTTTCACTTTGAATTAATAATTTGAATTTGAAATAAAAAGGTTTGGTGATGGAGAACGTTTTAATATATTTGTTGTATACTTCTGTCTATTTCAGAGCTATCTAGTATGAAGTGGAATTTGTCCACTACTTCCATACGGCTATGATAAGTGCATAAAAGGTACATATTTCCCTGTATACTAGTTTCTGTGAGAGACAACTGTGAGAATCATCATCGGTTTCACAACGTTTCTCTGACCCATGTTACATTGGAACTGTCTTGATATAATCCATAAATTCAAAAGCTTAATTTTGTCAAGTTTCATGTTTATTACAAAATATATCTGATCTACATTAATCAAGACCAGGAATCGTATTTCCTGAAAATATGGTCTATTTTGAATATTGTATTTAGAAATTATGAATGACAATGTATTTACTTTGAATCTGTATGTATATGGAATAGCATGTTTTAACATATTACCCTGTATGTCACCCTGTATGTATACCTGAAAAAAAAGCAAAAGAAAAAAACTTACATGTCTAGGTGTTTGGTCATTACTTCTTCTAATACAACAAAACTGCTAGACATTACTACATAAACGCATACAATTTTTTCACCAAAAGATAATGCTAAACCACTTGCTAACGTACCTGTCAAAACTTTATTATTAGACTCTAGAATTTATCACACAACATATGGCTGTTATCGATAAGATATCGATTGTTCTAAAGATAAATAATCTCTATTGATTATTCAATCGTATGGTCCTTAACGACCTGCATAACCCGACAAACTATTTCTTAACCCGTACATAAATGCATTTATTGATTTTCACTAATGCATTTGATACAAGCAGTCATAACAATGTATTAAGATTCCTCCTCATGGCTTTTTGAAGGTTTTTGCAAAGAGCAACTGAAAAATCTATTATGTATTGTGGCATTACAACACTAACAGCTCTTTTATGTTACTGGTCCATATTAAGAAATCATTAGTTGACTATGAAACAAAATCTTGGCAAAGGAATTGGCAGTGACTCACGAGTCCTTTGCTTGTAATATTTATAAAACATTATTTCAATGTGATTCTGGGTCATTTTACAATGTACAATGTATATTATTATATCAATTTTAATCTACATAATACCCTATTAAAGTTATGATTTTTTAAAAATAAAAATAAATAATGGATAACTTATTATGATACGAAATGAATGACCTATTGAGTGGAAGGAAAAAAGGAAGGAAGGAAAGAGTGAAAACATCTTTTTTGTTTCATGTAAACCTCAAAAGTTATAACAGAACTTTATTTACAAAGCTTATTGCAATAAAGATCCACGTCTTCTCGTATTTATTGGTATATGACAGGCCTACCTTCTTTGTCTAGGGACTAGTGACCCGACCTCATTAAGGAGACCTACAAGAGCTCTTAGCGAGTGTTTGTTAAGGCCTTCATAAATTGTAACTTCCTTCATCATGTAAGCAAGGCCTTTCTTGCCTTCACATTATGTTTGTTCTATTCTTTAGGAAATATTAAATTTTCGTGGTGAGTGTAAATAAGTTAGGATCACGCTAAAGATTTCGCTATGGTTACAATAGGTCGTTAAGACTACTTGCAAACATTAAACAAAGGAGTAAGGTGACTCTATATCATTGTTGAAAATATGTGTCTTGTTTATGTACGATGTGTCCTAAAACAATAGGTGATATATATCAAAATGTTCCATTGTATTCTGCTGATTATTGTAATGGAAATTTTGAAAGCTAAGGCGAACTTATCATTCAATCTTGTCAGGGGAAATTCACAATAGGTGATATACATCCAAATGTTCCATTGTATTCCACTGATTATTGTCATGGAATTTTTGAAAGCTAAGGCGAACTTATAATTCACTATTGTCAGGGGAAATTCACAATAGGTGATATACATCCAAATGTTCCATTGTATTCCACTGATTATTGTAATTGAATTTTTGAAAGCTAAGGCGAACTTATCATTCACTATTTTCAGGGGAAATTCACAATAGGTGATATACATCCAAATGTTCCATTGTATTCCACTGATTATTGTAATGGAATTTTTTAAAGCTAAGGCGAACTTGTCATTCAATCTTGTCAGGAGAAATTCACAATAGGTGATATACATCCAAATGTTCCATTGTATTCCACTGATTATTGTAATGGAATTTTGAAAGCTAAGGCGAACTTATCATTCAATCTTGTCAGGGGAAATTCACCACTTGCTTGACTTTAATCAAAACTACTTCTTCAGCAAATACTTGGACTATTTTCATAGTACAACAGGTAGTAAAATTCATTATCAAAACAGAAACATTCCTTATCTCGGAATATATGGCGGGATGCAGCCTCAATAGATAAACTTATTTCAGGTAAGCAAGCGTTTAACATCAGCCTCAGACCACAAATACAATGCATACGGTCTAGGGTCTAGGTCTAGGATCCATGTGACCATTTATGACAACTCTAGAACCTATCTTTACGCCTTACCATCACCACAATTCGTCTTTATATCAAGATTTTCGATTGTGAAAATATCGTTATAACCTGTTCAATTTTCTAATAATGATGTTTTCATTTCGTTTTCATTTATGCCTTTACAATAAGATAACTAGATATCATGTTGAAATTCAGGCGAGTTTTGATAGATAATTTCAGTTATATCAGGTATGGTAAGATATTTATAATCATTACCAACGTTCGTGGATATATTAAATCGATAGACACATATACAACTTGACTGAATTTAGAAATAATACAGGAATGGTGAATGCAATCAGTTATGTCATGAATAGCAATACCTTTGTACCTTATCTTCCATATTAATGGATATTAAAATTAGTTTCGCTACTTGAATACATGTTGAGAATATGAGTGAGATTTCACAATTATTTGTACCAGGCTTAATAACAGGAGTTAATATTCTGTTGATCACAATATCTTTGATAAAACAAATTTTGTGGGGTTTTTTTTAATCCAGTCAATTATGTTATACTAGGTATGGTCATATTAATAATACTCTATCCACAAACATTCATTAAAGAGTCAAAATCATACTCTCCTTGATTTCTTGTTGAAAGAAAGGTAATTTTGATACTCGCCTTCACTTCATGTAGAAATAAGGGTAATTTTGATATTCACCTTTACTTCATGTTGTAAAGGGGGTTATTTTGATACTCACCTTTACTTCATGTTGTAAAAGGGGGTTATGCTGATACTCACCTTTACTTCATGTTGAAATAAGGGTAATTTTAGACAAATTATATAAATAAATGAAAGTAAGGTTACACACAATTTACCCTATCAACCCATACCTCATGTATATAAAAGTGATACATATCTTCATTACATGTAAATACAAGTGGGTTATGATAAATCCAATAACTACAACCAGGTAAACTAATATCAATATGCTACTCTAAAGACTAATTGATATATGTAACTGATACACACCTTGATTACATGTTGAAAATACAGGTGAATTTGATAAATCCAATCAGCAGGTACACAGGTGTATATAGCACATCGAATCCAGGCGGTTACATGTATGTTCTGCACTGCGCTATTCTAGCTGATAACAGTTAGCCTAGTTCGACAGGCAGGTAATAAATACCCTGACAACGTTAAGTAAAGTCATCAAACCAAAGGGAATGCCCACCTTACTGATAAATGTCCACAAATGCTAGGACAAATGCTAGGTGAATTGCCGCAATGAAACTCGAAGCACTGCGTGCAAACGGGATATTTTCTACAACGTTAGATTTGCAATCATGTGGTGTAGGGAGTCTAGTTGGATTTTTCTTCGTAGGTTTCAAAATAGTCAAGGTTAATGCGAAATAACAAATTAGTGTAACACACGCAGATATATGAAGAAGATTATATTCATGTAAGAAAAATATTATTTTATGTTTGTTGGGTTTTTGTTTGTGAATATGAAATGCATGTTTTATAAATGTTATTTTCAACAACCTAACATGAAATGTTAAAAATGTTCTTTCATATATGATTATGAAACACATGTATATAGATGAATAGATGAATGTAATGAGAACATTTAGCTTTGAGTAAGACATATAATACATGCATTGTGCAATATAGATGTATTATTAAGAAATTATATTGTCAGACAGTAGAGTTAAGTGCTTTAGTGTTAGTATATAAAATCGTATTTCATTATTTTATTGTACCAAGCCCTAAGGCCTCACACAGAAACAAATTTATCTCATAATGAATATTATATTACTTTGAGCCATCTTAGTATATTGTAAAATTGAAGAAAAGAAGTTAAAATGACAGGAGGGTACCATGCGATATTTCGATATCAGTTTCATTGATATTTTGGAAAAAATCTTACTAATATTTTCTTATCTCATGCTCGTTAACAATGTAATTAAAAGTACACCAGAAAGACAAACTAAGTTGTTGGGAAAGCTATTTTTGCTAATTTAAGTAATGCGTTAAATCTGCCTAAATCTGCTTTCTCAAGAACTAAAATTGTTGATGAAAATATTTTATCCAACCTCTTGGCATGTTATCCTTATTTGTCATCAACAGTTCTCAATGTCAACGCCTCTCGTTTACCAGAAATAATTTAAACGCCCGAATTCAATGTTTTAACAATTCAGCATTGGGAGAAATATGCCAGAGTAAACGTTTGGCACTCCATTTAAACAATAACGTCCCTATTAAAACTCTGTCTGATAACGTTACGACATAGCCAGGGCTTCCCAAGCAGCAACAAACTGTTACTGATGGCAGGAATGCGGTAAATACACGATGCAGAACAGCATAATGAGGCCTTCCAATTCAAACTTGTTTTAAGACAGAATTAGCCAAGAGATAATTCAAGGCTTTTAAACGAGAATAGCAAAGGCGTGATTATGGCATATCGGAGACCAAATTAGCAAGGCTATTCACATTTCCTGACAAAATTAGTTTAAAAAATTGTTTCGTCTTTTTCAAGGACGATTTTATACATCTGATATTTCCAGTTTGGGAACGATGCCGATATTGTTAGATTTGTGCTACATGTAGTAGACGTCACTAGAGACAATATAGCGCAGTCTAATGCTGAAATGATATGGTTGCCACAGGTGTTGTAGCATAATGGCTGTTCCATTTTTTATTCTTTTAATTGATTAGTAGAGGTTGTTATCTTTCGAGAAGTGCACTTGTACTTTAAGAACATCTGATCAACAGTTTAAGGTATATATGGAATCTAAAATTACTTGAGGATATTATCTATCCTATGTAAATACGTTTTTACTCTATCAAAATATAAAGAACAAATTTTACGAAATTTGAAAGTATCCATTACCGATAGACGTTTCAAATTCAAATTATGGTAAAGGTATAACGGCATTAAAATGCATAACATATGTCAAATATCTTATGTTTCGTATTTAATTCCCTTAAACATCTATGTTGACTGAAGTTTTTTGATTAGTCAGTTCAGAACGTTGTCGTGAACGCTATACGATCAATATTTCTATGAAGCTATATCTCGTCTCTGAAAGATATATATTAACAAAGACGATCTTTAGGACACTAAAAAGTTCCCTCAAACATCATCTATATTCGTAATAATCATATCGTAATTGTTTACATAGATGTATATAATGTGTATCAAATCGTGGCGGGAACGCAATTGTTAACACAAACCCATTTCTTTTCGAAACTGACATTGGTAGTTGGTATAAATGGATCGGTAATGTCATTTTATTGATAATTCACTTAAATCGTTTTAATGACCGTCACGCTGAATAAATGATATGAAATGACAAATCACACATGCATATGGAAATTTAACTATTAAAGGGAGATAACTTGGGTTTGTAAACTGTTTCCTCTGTCCATAAAGATTGTCTTACTCCACTCATTAGATACGTTCTTGGTTGTTGTTGTTGTTGTTGTTGTTGTTGAAAGTTACCTAAAGCATCCTTTTTATTCTATTTTTTTAAACTCACAAATAAAAATTTGTCGAACTAAATATCCTCTCAATTATAAGAAATTGTACAGGATTGTGACAATTGGTAAGTGGGCCATTAGACATCTCCAGACAAACGAATTCATATATACATTATCATTAATAAAAACGAATTTAAAAAATTGAAAATGAATGATGACAAAAATGATGCAAAGATGGTACTTACATAATATATTCTTCATTAAAAAAAACAAAAACTTAAAAATTATGTATGTTTTATTTCAAACAAATCATTTACGAACATCCTAGTGTGAAAGCATCATTCGTTTTGGATACAGGTAAATGGATTAATGATTTTTTAATTTCTAGCTTTTGTGTTCCCACCTTTATGTTACATTTATCTTCTCGAAGCCGTTGATGATCTGTAACATTGTTGGGCAGTCAGTAAAGCTGTTCGTTAAGGAATCTTTCGCAAAGGCTCACTCATTTTCGATTGCATTATGGAAACCGAGAATTTATGCGTCTGTGCACTTCAACTTTAAGTCATCTTAGAACACCGTCACGTAATATAACGACTGAATCATGACATACTTCTCGGTGACAACAAGAAAGCCATAAATGCAAGAAGTGTTTTCATGGGCAGAAATTGAGCAGCTGGGGGAATCTGCCGTGTGATCGAAAAGTGATCGTATTCAAACAGAGGTCATGGCAGGAGTTTATGACGTGAATTAGATCTGTTGGGAGAGAATGATGTTAAGATGAACATGCCAATTATTCAGTCTAAGAAACACGTAGTCAAACATATTTATACTGTAAGTATACATGAACATGAGTCTGACACACGTGACCTTGCAGGACGGACTGCCATTCAGTCTGACACCCGTGGTATCATGAACATGTATCACATACTCTTGTATCATGAAGTTGTTCTGAGGCAATGTATCCTGTACAATATACAAGCATATTATTTTTAATTAAGGTTCATTTCGAGAGACTCGGTTTACTCTATATTTCTACACCAGCGTATTTCTATCCTCACAGTTCCTGCAATGACCTGATATCTATCAGGCCAAATGCCTCGTCTTTGATGGCTGGTTATTCATGGCTGTTTTAGCATGTACTATTTTCAACCAATTAAATATTGTTATGCAAGGAGCTTGACGCAAATAACTTGAACTCAAAGGTCCTGTTATCCTACTAGTACCACTATTGCTAGATGAGAGCAATTTCATTTACCGGTTACGTAGAAAGCGATATGGGCTTTTGGCCTGTTAGATATATGGATATTCTAGAAGCTCTTTGAACACAAATACGCTAATGCAGCATGATGGGTCAACGCATCTTGTACACAAAATAAGCATACAGGTAAGCTGTAGAAATTTGATATTTGACATTTTGTAGATGATAGTGCAAACCTCTCTCCGACATTCTTTTGAAATTGAAACATCAAAATCGGTCTGAATGTATCGTTATCAGATGAAAAACACCTTTTAAGTCAGAGCTCAACTTCAGAAAGGCAGATATTTATGTAGTCCGGGCAAATAGTCCATCACTTACATAAATCTTTTATTTATATTTCACATTTCTTTACCACGTCGTTCCGCAGCAGTAACAATTGAGGACACATGTAATATACGATTGATTGCATCGGTCTGAAAGAGAGATTGACTTAAAAATGAGCAGTTACTTTTAAAAAAACATATCTCTATAGAGACATATTGACCGATATCAGTTGTGAGGTCAAACTCAATCAACGTACACTTCTTTTCGGCCCTCTTTTCAAGTTTTAGTTGTAATGAAGTACAAGATTTTATGGATATTCAACTTTTTAATTAACAGATTTGCGATGTTTCGGTAAAGCTCCTTACATGAGAACGGTATTAGGAGCAATACCTAAACGTCGCAAATCTGTAGATAAAGAAGCTGAATATATCCAAAAAATCTTGTACTTCAATGATATGCAGATGATATGAATAATGCTTTATATACACCCCTCTATAAACATTTCTATCTAAAAACAACAACAGTATTCTCACAAACTTTACAATGACCAAACTGTATAATGACCAATATTTATCACACAAATCAGTCTTTGTTTTTAAAATCATAACGAGCATTAGAAAAGTAATCTCATGTCCAATGAGGTTCATCAAGTAGATGTTGCTTGAAAGTTTGCTTACATCAAACCAATTTTCCGTACAGTTTTTTAAAACTTCAAATCTGACTTCTCATAATCTAGTTGATTCTGTGCGAACGTGGGTGTGGCTCATTCCCGGGTTTGAAACTCCCGTCTCTTCATCAATCACCGCTTTACCCAGACTGAATTTCACTTCCGGGTCACCGTTCATCTGACCTTCACCTTCAGTTACTGGTGGTTTTTCTGGTTTAAGACCGTCAAGTACATTTGATGACGACTCCCGGAGATGTGGGTTGATGTCGAACTCTTTCGATGAATCTCGTTTCGTCACGTCACCTTCTCCCTGTAACATAACAATTGTTGGGTTTTATAGAGAATAGTTGTAGGTTTATATTTTCAAATAATCCGTTTCTTTTTAACATTTCCATCCTTCTAAATCATCGTATTTTGCAAAACCTCTGCTTGTCTTCTCAGGATATGCATCGTATCGCTATTGGTTACTTACTTATAACATGGCGACGAAAACCCTGCGTCTCAACTCAGGTACTGAAAAAACGGCTCGATTTCAAGTCATAATTTTGCATGGTATCCATATAAATAGGCTTTACGAGGTAAATCCTTATAAAGTAATCAGGTAATTGTTGAATCTTTTCGCAAATACGTAATCTGGTGGTCGTACTAAACTTTCTATGGTAAACGTTGTTTTTTGGCAGAACCTCGTATGGTCACCAAGAGGAGCCAATTATATGTATACATGAGTTTATTCAGTTTTCTGGTAAAAATAATATTTCACTTTGTTATATGGTCTGGAAAGTCCAATACACATATCACACCTAACAGACATTTTCTTTTAGCTGTCATTATATGGATGTTTTATACCCAACAATGTTTAATAATTTTGCGTATTAGTTTTGACATTTTTGCATTTCGGTTATCAGGTTCTTAATTTGTTGTTCATTATCACAAGCATAAGGCTCAGTTTATAACGTTTTTTAAAGCAAAACACAATAGTTCATTTCAATGTCAGTAATCAATTCTTAAAATCCTACGAAATGATAGTGAAGATAAAAGCGATCTTGCTATCAGGTATGTCATAAACAAAAATATCAGTAAGAAAACTGATTGTGTGACCTACCAACTTATCATATCGGACACCAAACCGAAGAGGCTTTAGTAATTTCTCAGGTAAATATGGACACAGGATGTCAAAAAATGGCGACATGAAACGGGGATCGATCTCTTCTGGTTTGGTCGGACCTGTGCAAGAAAAAATGAGATGAACACAATAGAAAATGAATCATTTTTCAAAACACAATTAACAGTATCCATAGCCTATTTAAATCTTTATATCACCGATTTGAAAGAATATCTGAAACGAACATTTGTCAAATGGAGAAACCAAGATTAATTTAGATTGATTTCTATGTCACTTCAACCCTAAATATGACAGCAGTCAATACTGAAGAGCCCATAAAATATTTGTCAAACCATGTTCTGTGAGCATTTCCTGAATGAATTGTTTTATCTTTACGATATTATTTAGTATGGAGCAGATGAATAAGGGTAAAGAAAGAAAATTAATTTTCAATTCCTTACTATCCTTTTACGAGAATCAGTGCTTTATAAAGGTGCCTTTTGTTGCAACAACAGTCAAACAAATATCAGAAACTGTTTTATACCACAATTGTAAACCACATTACATGGAACAGACATGTAGGAGAGTGGCTATTTGAATATGGCTATGTTTTTAAAATTTATTGAAATGAATCTGCATCACCTTTCACAATATCATATGTAATTTGAAATTGGCTAAGCAAGAGGTCACGTTGACCTGATAATCGAAGAAATTTTCTATGACAAACCTGTGATGAAGCTGACGATAAGTCCGACGATGACACAGGTTGCCACGGCTGTTGCTGTGTACCACATGTAGGACAGAGAGTAGAGGGGCATCAGCGGATTCCTGGAGCATGGGCAGATAGGATTCCGTTAGTGACAGGGGAAATATAAACATCTAAAAACCTATTTAAGGGGGAGGGGGGACAATTTGACAAAAAGGAGCCAGCTAAAACGTGAGAGGTAGGGACTGAGTCAGAGGCACACAGAGAGACAGAGACACACATACATAGAGATAGAGAGAGAGAGAGAGAGAGAGAGAGAGAGAGAGAGAGAGAGAGAGAGAGAGAGAGAGAGAGAGAGACAGACAGACAGACAGACAGACAGACAGACAGACAGACAGAGAGACAGACAGACAGACAGACAGACAGACAGAGAGAGAGACAGTGAGACACACAGAGAGAGACTACTTTATTGGCAATCAATAAGGGAGGGAAAACTAAACAAAAACATGATTCGATACAACTATATGTGTAGAAATTTGTAATAAAGAATCCCTAAGCAGGATATGTATTGATAATTTGCATCAAACCTCTTCCCAAACATACCTGTTGGTAACTTAGAGGAAGCGAATTAACATATAAAATGCACCTTACATAAAAATATTGAGAAAAAAAGAAAACAGATATGTGTTTAAAACAAAACTAAGACTAACGTTTCAGGGTCAACGACCGGTGATGCAGTGGTAGTGTTGTACAGCATGGTTGTGGCTGTCTGAGATATGGTTGTCATATCCGTGGAGTTGATGTACTTCCACTTGCAGCCCTCTATACTGATTGGTGCTGGTATCGCTACTTTCGGTTTGTTGATCTGGTAGCCGGCAGATATCCACACCATGAAGGAGAGACTGGATACAATGCCAGAGATAGCTCCCTGGGTAGAACGGAAGAGTAAGAATTGTGTCAATTAAAAGAAAAAAATTCGCTTCATTACTTTCTAACATGTTGTTATCAGACTTTGGCAAACCGACGGGCATAAATTTCAAAGCATGAAGCATGAAGTCACAAATGACTTAATATAGTATTTATAAATGTCGATAAGAAAAAACATATGGAGGTTTCCAATATTTTAAAGTAATACTCCTTAGAAATGATGAAAGGGTAATTTTTACGGACGTCAGAAAACCTAAGGCAAAGTTTTGATAACAATATTGAATGCTCGGGTAAAAAAAAACACAAAAAAACCAACGTCGCGTAGGAAAACATAAAAGACATCAACCACATAGTGATTAACAATCTTTATATATTTCACTCGGCACGAAGCATTATTGAGGGGAAGAACATATGACGGGAAATCGTACATGGACAGATAAATATTAATATGTTCAGTTACTTCTTATTCTTTAATTTTATCATGAAGAAAATCAGGAAGAATTAACCTACTATCTGATTGCACCAAGGGAAGATCATCCCCAGTGTAAAAGTCCCCAATAAAGGTCCGCCCAGAATACCGTACAGAGCTAAAGCAGCCTGAAAGGTTGAGATAGACGCACAATAGACTTTGACAATGATATGCAGTCATAAAAATATAAAGACAGAAAAATAATTGATGAAATATAATACCACAATAAAATATAGCTTTTTCAATTTCATGAATAAAATAATTATGCATTTTTTAAAAATCCTATGAATTGATTAAATCTCAGCTTTAAAAAATTAAACTGACATAGGACATAGTAGATATGATCTAAATTAAATGATTGCGAAAATTTAAAGGCACTTTAGCACGTTATTCTTTGTTTCAATTGTTTGATTTTTCTCAATTTTATGTTAATTCTAATATTCTATATTGCCTTCAGAGGAAACAACGACTCAAAAGTCAACCCGATTTTAAGTTGTGGAAGAATAAGATGTCACGTATCAAAGTAAAAATCCATGAGGCCATTTCAATGTGAACATCATGTAATCATTTGATTTATTGAAATGGATTCACGTAGGTTAACATTATACATTCGTTTTTGCAGTCCCTTTATTGATTAAAAAAGGTTTTCGTGCAATTGTTAATATTTGTTCCTTGTTCGTGAGAACCTTAATAACAGAACGTAATACAGTACCTTTAAAGTAACTTTATTTAATTAATTGTTACTCGACGCTTGAAAGTACAAACTAAAAAGGTGAATGGTGGACAACTTACTTCTAGGATGCCTCCAAGTAAAGACGCAACGTACGTCAAACCAATCGCCGCCAGTCCCATGAACAAAGCTGTAAAGTCAGTTCAGATGAAAGACTTTTTTTATTTTAAATACAATATTAACACCATAATTCTATTGTTTAGATTCAAAAGAACTTTTTTTGAAAATTCAAGGAAATGGAATATTTGTCATTACACGAAAGTCACTGACAATGACAATCATTTATATTTCTCGACAAAAACGAATCTCTTCATACTGTCACTCCATCGTGAAAATTTACCAAAGAGACTAGTAGTTATCTTATGTTATTGTTCATTTTACTATTTGTGGGAATTGATTTTATTTCATGGTTGAAACCTTCGTAATTAGACAGAGGTTGTATAGGAATTTATGACAGAGCTACCTCTGTGGCGAGAAAATTGAAACTATGACTCAAAAATATATTTACAAAATTTGTTATGTATTTACAAACCTAGAAACTTGGAGACAATGGTAGCTACTCTCTCGCTGAGGTTTGTGAAACAATACTTCCTGATGAAATCTGTGAGTATCACAGCAGAGATTGAGTTCAACCCGGAGGAAATAGTGCTGCGAATAAATATAATTTAGTTTATACAACTCAATGTATTTATTTCAAATTGGTTTTTTACTGTTTTACTGCAATTAAACAAATTATTTGATGACATTTTTGAGCTTCTCAATATCAGTTGTGTAATTGAGAATTTAGTTAAAATATACATATACACTTATACATTATATTACGTAGTCCTGCTTCATGATTGTGTATATAAAGGAGCCCTTTAATACAGTCTAGGTTCACATTCAGAAAGTCTAGGTTGACTGAATGCACAGTATGAAATTAGGAGCCCAAAGAAAAAAATATTATGGATGAAGGAACAGTTAATTATTAAAAATTTTCATAGAATACATTTTAGTCTATATATGAGGTTATTACATTAAGTAAATAATACATAAATTAATTAATTAACCATTGTCCTTGCAGTCTAACCTGAGAGCTCCACTGAACATACAGGCGATGAAGAGTCCTGGAATACCAGGTAGGTGACCCAAAACATCCATAACGAATAAGGGCAGGATCTGTGGTCAAGAAGCGAACTTTATCAAGGTTATCTGATTCTGTATGCGAGGAACGACTTCTATAAAATATGAAAATGCGTTTTCCTTGCGTGAGTAAAATGGTACCTGACTTCTATAAAATATGAAAATGCGTTTTCCTTGCGTGAGTAAAATGGTACCTCATGAAAGAAAAAGCATAAATCCAAGAATGGGTACCTAAACACAGGAAGCAGGATTAGTGGTAAAGAAGCGCACCTTGTCAAAGCTATACGATGCTGTATGCAAGGAATGGCTCCTCTTACAAATATGAAAATGACTTTTCCTTGTGAGACTTAACTTGTACCTCATGAAAGAAAAAGCATATATCACGGAATGGGTACCTGAACACAGGAATTAGGAACCTACACGTATACGATCTTGAAAATCGAAGGGAGTTTACCAGGGTGATAATGTACAACCTATGAGCAGTCCTGGATATTAGGCTTAAAACTGTCGTTTTTTATTCTAGAATTTCAATATAACTAAAATCCTGTTGCCATAGTTTGAAATAATAAGATACATGGATGACAAATTGTGTCATCACCTGATCTCCGGCTGTGATGCGGCCGACACTCTTAGGATCACATTCCCTGTAGTAGCCGTAGATTACAATGCCAATGAGACATGTCAGGTACAGGATGATGGCGAGACCAGGACAATTTAGCCAGTACGCGCTGAGGAATGTAAGATTAGAAATCATTAAATGAGCAAGTGTATGATATGGTTTACTGGAGCTAGTGCTGATACAAACGTAAACCCGCGTCCAAACAATCTTAGTGAAAGGGATCTAATAAGAAAAATGTTTAACCATGGTTAACCATGTTGGAATTCGAAAAAGTCATACAATTATGTATGAGGAAGTCAACAAAGAGGAAAAAAACAATGACTGACTTTCAGACGTGCCTTTTCCAATGATCCAATATTCACATTAAAACTGACATTAATTGTAATTTACTTCTTTGAAGTGAACCATCTTGTTAACTTAAACAAAATGAAGTTTTTCTTATATTTCTCTTCAAATTCATTATCATAATGCCAAATTTAAAAAGCTTTAAAAAAATATGTATGGTTGCAGTTCGATGTAAAGTGTAAAGTAACCGTAACTTTCTTAAATTCAATTCTGATGATTTATATACTTGATAAGGATTCATAGCGAAATCGCTTGCTTACACACTCCTTCAGATAAACATATATGTCAAGTCCACTCACAGCTGAGCCTTCTTGAGGGTGGGACAGGTAACGGCCCTCTGTACTTGAGCTTGGTTCACCCCGTACACGAATGTCCAGAGGAAGGTCCCGCCTATAGCTAGGGACCACACACTGTGTCGCGTCCTCGGGTCTGGGCTGAAACTGGGGAGTGAGGGTCAATATATATGTATATATGTATGTATATGTATGTGTATGTACAGATAAATGCAATTCTAATGGTATGAATCATGTTTTATTTTATGAATTTTAACACCGTGTGCATCGGTGTCTTTTCGGCCTAAATAGGCCCGGGGTGTAAAACCCAAGACACATGAATAAACTACTTTATTATTATTATTATTATTATTTTTTTTTTTTTTTTTTTTTTTTTTAATTATTATTATTATAATTATTATACCATAGCATTAACCCTCGATATGTACTTACTATGTATCATCAGTTATGCTTTGTAAGAATAACATTTCATTGTCTACAATTTCGTTAACGAAATCTCATTCATATTTAATTTTTTTCTATTTTTGCATTTTGTTATTACCTTTGAAAATAGCTCGGATGAAACTTTAGATGTGATAAAGCAGGATGCATTTTGTTTGTTTTATATGTCCTTGTTTTATTCTTTATTGGTTTAGCCTGTACTAGTTCATGACTTTCCTAATGGAAATGCATAATAATCAAAAAAAGAAAAAATTGCAATGATGAATAAGATCATACATGAAAATAATATTTAATACACGAACATCAACAAAAGAATGTCTCTTGATCTATGAGAAGAAATGACATATGGGTACGTTTGTGTTCTTTTGTACAACCTTCATTTCCGGTCATAAATACCTACTCCAGAAAGTCTATCCTTGAATTATTCAGAGCCATGTTCCATGCATTCCCGAAGCCGCCAATTTCGATACTTCCTTGGATGAGAACTGCCAACAAACCAATCACCATCATGGTCGTCTGAAAAGTGTCTGTCCACAAGACTGCCTTCATACCGCCCTTCACAATAGAATGAATGAATAAATGAATGAATGAATGAATGAATGAATGAATGAATGCATGAACGAACGGAAGAATGGATGAATGAACAAATTAAGCCAATAAATCAATGACTGAACCATAAAGTACGAACTCGTATATCAGATGCATAAGCATAATCAATGTTTATTACGATCACTGTCAATTGGAGAAAAGCAATGAACGTTTCGGTTGCGTTTTCATTTCAGTAAGCGTAGTTGTTCATCGACTTTTACAAGCTTTGGTCTCATATTGGAAAATTTAATGTGACATTAATTGTTAATTTCTTGATGCTAAATGACGTAGACTTTTAATACCATAAGTATTCTGTTATTTAGACAATAAATAGCGACAATTACGTGTCCATGCTATTCACCGTGACATTTCAGCTACGCCTCAGGCGTTATTTGCAATTACCGTTCATGATAGTTTCAATCAAAACGCATAATATCAATGTACTTACAATGGATGTGTAGAAGGTACATACAAGTCCAACAGCCCAGATAGATCCCCACAAAGAAAACCCAGTAACTGAAAGAAAAAATAAATAATGGTGTGATTGAAACGAATTCGATGCCTCTTTGTAGGGATATCATTTGAAGGAATGAGGTCACACTATATCAGTACTTACCAGCATTTAAAGCCAAGGATGGAGCATATAACACACAGGCCATATAGATGGTCTGGAATTGGAAGAGGACATAAGATTAACTTAGTATATGTACACGCATTAAATGAAAAGATTATGTTTAAAACCTTTATTAAGAAGAAAAGCCTTTAAAAAGGCTAAGTTGGAGGCACCCTTGTTAGGCTAGGAAATACTGCGAAATCATAGGGGACATAAAGGATAGCAATTTTGATTGAGATACCTTTAACTGAATGCGAGACATTTCTTTCCATAATTGTAATGGAAAGTACAACAAAGACGTATAAGAAATTAAAGGTGAGTTTTCCAAGTTAATAGAAAAGGACTGAAAAGGTTCCCTTGACCTACCATTTGGAGGATATACACGGCAGCTCCGGCTGTTCGAGCAGCCTTGCCGAACCTGTATTCCAAATACTGGGGAGAGAAGAAACGACGCATTACTCGTTTTGAATGCTTCGATAAACAAATGTTGAAATTGATATCAAAGTTAGTAGTAGAAGTAGCAATAGTAATAACTGCAGATGTAGTAGTAGTAGTAGTAGTAGTAGCAGTAGTAGTAGTATTAGTAGTAGAAGTTTTAGTAGTAGTATTAGTAGTAGAAGTTGTAGTAGTAGTAGTAGTAGTAGTAGTAGTAGTAGTATTAGTGGTAGTAGTAGTAGCAGTAGTAGTAGTAGCAGTAGTAGTAGTAGTAGTAGTAGTAGAAGAAGTATTAGTTGTTAGTGCACTTGCAGTACTAGTAGAAGTTGTAGTAGTCATTATAAAAGTAGTAGTAATAGTAGTAATTGTAGTTGCAGTAGTAGTTGTGCTAGTAGTAGTAGTAGTAGTAGTAGTAGTAGTAGTAGTAGTAGTAGTAGTAGTAGTAGTAGTAGTAGCAGTAGTAGAATACATGAATATTAAATGTTGTTATTACTGTTGTGGTAAAGCTGTAGTGGTGGTTGACATTATTAATTTAAGATGTATAGTATTTTATTGGTAATTTGGAAACATCAATGTCAGTACTCTAAAAAAAGTAGTAGGAATAGAAGAAGTGTCAAAGTTCAAAAGATCCATGATTCTTGCTTTTGATGTATTGTTGCACAAACTGTCAGATACCAAAGATTTCAGTTTACATTCTCACTATTCATTTTGTCTAATCTATCATCATAATGAATCCGCTACAATCAATGCCAGAGGCAACATACACTGCGTGCTATATTTCAAATAAAGCTATACAACATAAACGAATCATGTCTATTTCAGCCATGATGATTGACATTTCACAATGCCTGTCAATCATCGTTCTTTTTGTCCGTGTGTATTGTCTACAATGAAGCGATGAGCTATTATACAACACATTGATTTTGAAGTGACACATAATCAAAATTGTAACAATGACCTATGTGTTAATGAAAAAAGCGAAAAACATGTACCAGATATATCTTTTAAAAAACGACATTACGTGAATCATAGTTTTTTTAAAGGTATGATTGTTACATTTTCAATCTTTTTATAGCTATATGAATACATTTTTTCACAAATATACCTTTCATAAGAATAGAAATTTTGAAAATTAAAGGGTATGATTCTTTGCTACCTTCTGTACCTTTTATCTATATTGATGGTAGAGAAGTTATTTTTGGGTGGGCATATTTCAATATTACAACATATAAGAACTTGTAGTCTTGGCTCAATCATATATCAGAGCTTTAACTCGTAGACTACATTTTAGCCAAGGACTGTGTGAGAGAATCCTTGTGAAGAAACGTCATACAGAAAGACATACAAACAGGCAGATTTATTTCGTTTCGATAGTGTCCATGAGCCGTCATTGACAATATATCAATACAACAAAGATAGAAGAAATTTCATTAGGACACTGTTATTGACAATGCATCAATACAACCCTGATAGAAGAACTTTCATAAGAACGCTGTCATTGAAAAAGCACTAATACAACAAGGATAGAAGAACTTTCGTAAGAAAGTTGTCATTGACAATGCATCAATACAATAATGATAGAACTTTAATTAGAAAGAACTTTCATAAAAAGAAGTTTATGTTGTTTGTTAACAAACATCACTAGTCGTATGAAAGTTATAGCATATTACTTTTTAAGTATAGCTTTTGAATTTGTTCTTTAGTTCATGAATTAGGTTTCTATTGTAAGCACAGGTTTATGACAATGAACGATACATAACATGCATAACAATAACTCCTGGGCAAATGCGTTCAAAGAAATATTTTCCGAGCTATCTTTTTATACTATTTTACTATTTATTGGATACTTTCAAAAGGTTCAACATGCATATACCAAGTCGACAATTGCAATGATTTGCAATAAAGCTTCTTGAATTCCCTTAACACCGGTTCTTTTTAACAGACACCTATTTGTATTCACATTATCTGTTAATGTGGAACGTCTATTGACTGTAACTGTAACTCACTTGTGAATATTTGTTAAGATGGATTTTTAACTGCAATGAATTCATCCATCATTTTACCCATAATGTCGTAATCATATGCCATATTTCAGATTGTGACGGCAATATAAACAACTATCTACTACGAATAAGTTAATACCTGGTCTACATGGAATAAAATTATGTTTTTTTCTCGTATACCTGCGAGTCCTTATATACTCGGATAAGATTACATAATATCTATGATGGATTTCGAGAGTTCCTTCAATGGAGCTTTCTGCTAAGTGTCTTCAATCTTTCATAGCTTGTTTTATATATTCACAGGGCTATACAAAAGCAATACAGATGGTATACACCGATTAAAATATGCAATACACCCAGGACAGGGACATTGTACAAAAAAATATAAAATACCAACCCTTAACGGCGAGTTCATCTTATGCTTTTATATTCAAATGACTTCATATTCTGCAGATTGAAGTCAAGGATTTCTAAACCACAAAGGTTGTTGTGTATTGCTAACTCGATGAACACTGTGGTATATTCTTTTCATCACGCTCAGCGTCTGGTTAACAATAACGTGCGTAGCAGGAAAAAATATTTATGTGATATGAAGTAGAGTTGAACTATATTGCTACGATGTTGTAAACATTATATATGAGTATGTCTTCCTTTAGTAGGTTTGGACGACTCAAAAACATTTATAGAGGCCTATAAAGATTGATCAAACAGACAAGCGAGTTCTTGTTCTTGTTATACATTGAACCTTTGAAGTTTATGCTTTTGTCACTTTAAGACCTAGACTTACACTTCATCTCTAAAAATAAAATAAAGAAAAGCGTCTGACTCCCAAAATCCTTTTCAAGGATCATGTTTGGCCTTGGACGTAATAAGAGAGAATGTATCGAGACCATTGGAAAGTCTATCAAAAGCAACATTTACAGTTACAATTAGTGTAACACGCATACTACAGTCAATGATATTCTGACCTCAACATAATCTCTTTAAAATTTGAATTCTACTTCACTTCTCCGAGGCTCCTTTATAATATTGAATACAAATAATGACTTTGAGAATTATTTTAGAGACAGGGTTTTTCTTTCAGTTAAGATACATGCGTCATTAGTCAATTTAATATTTAAGAGCGTGAAAGGGTGTTTCAAGGGGATAAATCATAAACATGATAATTTTGTATTGCAAGTATATATAGCTTAAACTCCATTCATGTTCATACTGTCATGTGCCAGTCGCTCATACATTTAGTATTAGATAGTATACTAAATAAAGATTCTAGCAATGTCTTCATATTCATATATGCAGCCAGTTTTCTTCATTGTAAAACTAAGGTACATTAGATTAACTCTCAGTCTTTTTATGAAATATAGGCAAAAAGCCCATGAGGAATGGAATATTCAAAAACATGACCTACTTTTCAAGAGGTGATGTTTCAGGCTTGTATGGATTTCAGGTAATGATAGTATTAACAGGTTGTGTTTTAACTAGACTAAGTGCGGTTTTCTTTTGTCATATTGACATCAGTAAATAAATTAGGTTAACTGTTGCAACTGCAAGACGCTTTCACTCTTGAAGGGGTTGTAAGACGTGTAATTATCATTCGGTTTAAATAATATGAAATAACAAGTATATGCTTGCTCATGGAAGTTTTCACATCCTTATTGACTAAGATATTCCGAAAGGATATCTGTTAATAACTTCTCATGAACTAACACTTGCAACTAGCCCCTCTAACACTCTTATCGGTGCTGTCCGGGGAGGCGGATTGGGTTACCTCGTAGGAGCTTGTGATGCCGAGCCGATAGAACACAGGGATGTAGATATGGGCAGAGAGAAACACTGCAAACAAATAGGAGAGTCCAATCCACCAGTACATGGTTCCGTAGTTGTACATCTCCCATGGGGTACCAAGGATGGTAATTGCAGACATGAAGCTTGCCAGAAGAGACAGTGCTACGGGAATCACGTGCATGTTTCCTCCAGCAAGTAGAAAGTCTTTGGTAGTGTGTCGTCTGCGATCTTTGATTGCATAGAATATTCCAATACCTGCAGATACCAAAAGAAGTCCTCCAAAGAGTACATAATCCACGGTTGAGAAGGTGTTTGTCTCTATGTCAAGCACCCGGGTTCTCTTCTCTTCATCCATTTTGAATTCGAGAGGCGAGCAGACGATACGTCCACACGTGTTTCCCCGACTCGCTGTGCACCACAAGTGGAAGTGATTCCCTTGTAAGATCGCCAACTAAAGTTTTCCCGGAGTGGGTCAAGGGGGTTATCAAACAAAGCAGGCGTCATGCTTCAATGAATAAAGATTGATCATTTCCGGTTCACATGTTGACATGATGAACATAAATTTTCCTCCTGAGTGTCAAATTACCTGTATGAATAGTAATCAAACCAAAGATACATGTGATAGAACAACATTCACTGCTTTGATCAACTGCAAACTAAGTTCATTGTTCTCACGGGGATTTTCTTTTGTCCCCATATATATACCTGTCATAGCGTACTTTGCAAATATTGTTGTTTTCCCTTTCAACCCCTGCTTATGTACATATATATATATCAACCTATGTATTACTGAAATAACACTAACCGCGTTTCTATTGTACAAGGTCAACAGCCGGGCAACAAAGGTGTCAAAACATTCATTCTATCTGTATCATTAGTCAAACAAGGACAAGCCCCTTCATATTCCTGAACCTAATTACTCTACTTTTGATACGTAGTTTGATAAGTCTTAGCACGACCTGCTTTTGGGCAAATTTATGCTCATGGTCTATATATAGATATGTAGAGAGCTTGGAGTTTGCAAGGAGGAAGTAGCTAGCCTTTCGAAAGTATCTGAAATGTTATTCTTAAACTAACTTGGGATGTAGGTTTTTTTATGCATCGTTGTCATTTCATCTTTATATGTTACAGGAGTGTTAAGATGTGAAACCTTAGAACCAAGGAATCATTATAACAGTCATGACGTATATAAAATGAAGACGATTGATCATTGAAATTATTTTAGAGATAGTGTGAACGATGTGTTTTCCAATCAAGACCAATCGTATGCCATATGGGGTTTTTTTTTCTAAAAAAGAGTATTTCAACGTGAAACGAAAATAAATATTTCCAATTGCATTGCAATGCTTTTTAATCAAAACAAGCACTTTTTAAACGAACTTCAATGTTCAGTTGAGCTATCATCTTCCTACGCAAAGCTCAACTATTGCCAGTCTCGAACTGTCCAAGTTAACTTGGACAGTTCGAGACTGGCAATAGTTAATCTTCCTACGCAAAGCTCAACTATTGCCAGTCTCGAACTGTCCAAGTTAACTTGGACAGTTCGAGACTGGCAATAGTTAAGCTTTGCGTAGGAAGATGTTGAGCTATATGAGAATGTATTTCCCTTCCTATTATTAGTAATAGCCAGGTGATCACACAAAAATTGCCGCCAGTTATTTTTGCTTGAGACTTCATTCCTTCTTCTACGACAACGAATTATCAGGTTGTTTCCTGATATGTATGATCCTCTGAAGATAATGTACTGGCATATATATATATATATTTATTGGGGGAAATTTGAAGAAACAAAATTTCCGAAAGAACTTGTTATTGTCCCTTTAAGAATTACAGTGGTTACAAAACATCATTCCTGTAACCCCAACGTGAAAGGGAATCGAGTATGGTTCAAAAACTAAACAACATGCTCAATAGGGGAATATGTAATCTAATCGCTAAACATACACTGCAGGTCAATCGGTTGCTTTTAATCATAGAAACGGTATACAGATAATTGTTAACATAACAATAGGTGCGTTTAACATGTGTACATTTCCTATGCCAAATGTTAAATGAATCGAGGGTTTCTTTGTAACAAAAGCAATTACTTAACATAGAAAATCTAAAAGGTACATTACGTCCTAAAATCTAACTAGACTAGACTAAAATCTTAAGTGAAAGTGTTGTCAGACAGACAGACAGTTTATTTGGTAAGGACGCCATCGGCCCATAATACAGGCAATTTCATTTTAAATTTGGGTGCGCACAGGGATACATTGAAGATTAATTCCTGGAATTGATAAGTTTTTGAACATGAAATAGGTATAAACCAAATTATAAAATACATCATAGTTTTGGTTTTTAGAAATAACATTATATAGAATAAGAGAGATTGAGTTTTCTTCACTGTCAGCTTGTCAGCTGTCGCGTATTCTAAAAGACTTGCCGAGGTCTTTTATCTTATCTCAGGATCTATTAAAAAGGAAACAGCATTTGATAGAAAATATCATTCCTTTCTTCTATAAATGATCATCAAAATTACATCCTCAGTTCTGTTCAAAAGAACCCTGTTTGTATCACGTATGCAAGGTCACTGGTCTGGTGTCTGTGTATTCCCCATGTCAAGACTGATACCAAGTTTTTTTTGTAAACCTTAGGTGAAGCGGTTCATGAGCTATGGCGCTAACAGGAACTTTGGGACGTACGGAGTCACCCCACCCCCCCTCCTCCCGTTTTCGTGTACAGGGATTCTGTTCACTTTGAATAGAAATAGATAACTAGTTGACGTAGAAAATATATTTTATGATAGGAATAATAAAGATTATGTATTTTTTTCCATCTTTATCATCCGAAATAAGAAAACTGTATTCGTAAATGTTATTGAATAGAATCAAGTTAAAAAAATAATAACCTTTCAAATTTAGAAACCAGTCAAACATAGTTATCAGGCATTTTTATTTGTCTATGAGAGTAAAAGGTTAGCAACCTTGAGAAAATTGTTCGTCTTTTGTAAAGTCCTTGTATTTCCTTGTTCAAAAATAAACATCTAAATTATATACATAATGTAAATTAATCTATCAATTCCATCCATTGTATGCAAGATTTGTTTGGATTGTACGCTGTATACTTGTACGTTTTTCTATGTGCAGTTATCAACCCGAGCAAAGTTCAGTTCAGTAACTGTAACAGTTCAATGACATTAAGTATTCAACAAGACTCGAAATTAGTCCACACAAAAATTTACTGTAGAACTGACACTTAACCCGGGATGTGATTTAATGCAGGTTTTCACATTCTCTCCCAACAGAGGTAGCTCCGGCATAAATTCCCACATTAATGACGGTACTACCTCTGTGGGAAGAGAATGGGGTTTTCAGTGAAGAATGAAAACTAGATAGTCAAGTAATTTCTTCTTGTCCATTGTGTTTGCAATTAAAAAATCTCTATGATTTAAGTACAATTGCAAATTTCGAAAAAATTATTCTCAAGCAATATGAGCAATGACATTAATGCTTCTTCATACACACTGTGGTTCTCCAGGGATACATTATGTATATTTATCAGGATTTTTTGTATTTTCGGATAAGCCATGCCAACGAAACGTTCGTAAAATCATCCAGAATGCACTTAATCATAAATCAAAATCAAGTATTTGCAATCTATCTATGATGAGTTTGAACTCATAACATTATTCATAATAGATTGAGTGAAGTCCAAAAGTTTGTAAGAAATGTTTAAAACATTGTTCCCATGTACCAGCTCTCCTTTATTTGGAAAGTGTAATTCCAAATCGTCAATTGCAATAAAATCATCTAACAAAATGCAGGGGGAAAAAAACAAGTAATGTGGCAGCTTATAGTAGAAGTTTTCCTTACCATGTTTACATTTTATTTTGATTTTCCCTTCACAATGGTTCAAATATGATCAAAATATTTTTTAAAAACCAACAAAGTCTGTGTTTGTGCTTTTACCCTGGTCCCTGACCCTGAGGCTTCTATCCTGCAGTAAACTATTAAACTATTACTCTATAGCAGATTATTTATCTTAAACATAAGAGTGTCATTATTCTATGGGATAACAGTTCCTCTGTTTCATCCTTTTATTACTTTTAGTAGCGGTCTGCTGGTGAGAAATTAGCTATGCTGATAGCGCTTGTAAAATCTTGAATAAAGGTAAGACTTTCTAATTCTTTTTAAAAATTATGTAAATGAAGAATGACATGAATTCGTCATTACAACCATTCAGTTCAGATGTAAATTAGATACTCAAATGAAATATTTGAGTACGAACACTGCCATTTACTCTTCGACCTACAACCTTGGGGGGGAGGGGGAAGGGGGGGCAGATAACAAAAAGATAGTTATTTTGATGACACTTTATTCTCAACAAATAGATACATCTTTATCACAATACAATACTCAGTAACATATTCAGCAGAATAAGGTTCAATCTTGTCATAGCTTTTCTCTTCTCAAATAACATCACAGTCAACGAGGTTTTAAAACCAAACTCCTCTTCTTAAAGCTATGTGAAGACTGAACTGCGTAGATAACTTGGACGGAGATTGATAAAAGCTTGTCACTACAGCACAACGACCGAAATAAGAGTCGATGCTTGTTTTCACTCAAAAACAGCAGAAAACTTTAATACTAACTTTATGTAAACGTAAACATTGTATATGTAACATAAACCTAAATAGGCCATAGAACGGACACCACCTGTAAGTGAACCCAGACATTTTCGATAACAGACAAATGACTTGAAAAAATGAAAAATTAAGTGTCCCTTACCCTCAGAAAAAAAACCAACCAAAATCAACCATGGGCAAAAATAGTTATGGCCACTTGAAAATGTACCTAAAACTTGTGCATAAGCCTCTCCATATAAGATCAGTTATGTGACCACTATCGCCAGAGTTATCTCCCTACATAGCAGCTGCCAAAATGGCTGACATTGTTGTTGACAACATAAGTTTGGAAGCGGTATATTATGACTTTTAAAATGAAAATACATTTAAAAACAAAATTTGTTTGTTATCGAAAATGTCTGGGTTTTTCACTATTTCTATTGGCCTTAAAATATCTGTAGGTAACAAAATATACATAATAAAATCTAGAAAAGGGACCCATCATGAAACACAATTGTTGTTTCTAAAATATTAAAATTTCAAATTTTAAGATAATTGGAAGATATCCTTTGACTTTTGAATTTTTAAAGTTTCATTTTTATAAATAACTGACAATTTTGACAACTTTTTAAACTTTTAATTCAACAATTGTGTTTGATGATTTACAGCTTTGAGATTCCGTGTCAATCTGTCATGTTTGGCCCAAAAATTTGTCATCTCATATATATTATTTCATGAAAAATTTATTTGCAACAAGAAATTCAACAAATCATTAAACATGATTAACTTGCATTAGTTGCAGGCAAAGGACGGACGATGATAAAATATCAAACATAATCAGTAACAATTTCAAATTTTGCAACAGCAAACTGGTTTTAAAAATATATTGGACGGATAACTTATCACAAACTGCAAGTTTTAATGGTTTGATTCTTCAACTATTTACACATAAAATCCATTTTGATATACTGGTATTAATACCCAATTGACTAGTTCTCAGCAGACATTTTGAAAAAAATTTTCTCATGGCAAAAGAAATATTCAAATATTAATCCCATCATAAATTATTTCTATTGCACATGATTGAGATAATTAAGTACAAATTTCAATTAATATATATACAATCGCAACATAACACAGATCATGCAGTATTGAATAGTTATATGGACATGGTTTACCCTTCTGTGGTTAAATAGTTAATAACCCTGAAGATTATTTCCTGGTTCAGCAGTTTCGATAAAATTTTAAGCACAAGCTGGTCCCATAACAAATAAAGAGTAAAGAAAAATCACACAAAATACAAATAAGAAGTACATAATATGAGCTCATAAATTAACAAAATAAAACATCTTGTCGAAATAAATCAAGCAGATTTTGGATATTCAATGAATAATTTATCACATTTACCAAAATTTTATCAAATATCAGTATCTTCAAAATTTCCAAATTATCTTATAAGCCAAAAACAATTTTTGTCCAAATAATTTCCCCCCCAATTGTATAAGGTTTTATGAGTTTTTGAATCTTAAAAATATTCTTTGTTGGAAACGGAAAAAAAGATGCAGGGACAACATGGATGGTGAGAGAGACGTGTCATCTGCAAGTGCTTCGGAATGGTAACGAGAGGACGTATATAGTGTCAGTCCACTAGACAGTAGAGGTGGCTACTTCTTCCTCAGCCTGCAAACAATGAAAAAGGGTATGTGAAATCAGTACGAAATTAAGAGATAAAAATATACCTACATTTGATGTCTAAGAATTTATTAAGAAGTAAGTAATTTCTATTAACTGCAAAAGGGTTAATGTTCCATGATGCAAAATTTTCTAAGTTTAAATCTGTACATCCTTAATTATGAATTTCAAACTGCATATTCAAAAGTATAAATAACTTTTCAATTGTGGTTGATCTTTAAAATGTTAGTGAAATGTTTCATAAATTTCTAATATCATTGAAAATACTCTGATTTTAATAATTTAAACTCATTTAATTTAATCATCTTTTAGCATATCGTTCTGAAATTAAATAAACACTATTGTTTTGAAATTAGACTTTTTAACATTGAAAACAACTTCTATTAAAAAATTATCAGTGCAATAAGCCTAACACGATTTTATGAGGTTATATTCCAATATATTTTTGAAACAAGAAGGTAAGTCAGTATGTGGAAAGAACAAAATGCATCCAACGATATTAAGCATGCAAATATTTGTGTAGTTTTTATGATAAATGGAGGTCCAATAAATTTACATGCATACATACTAAATAATAGATAGAAACAAAATAGAAGAAAAGACTTGTTGAAAGTCAGAATTGAATTAAAGAGTGCTTTAGAATGTATGGTGACTTTCCATACAAAACAAAATTCTTAATAAATGTCAAAAGTCATATTCTGAATTTTCCAGTTTTAACCATCAATTCCAAACTCTAAAGAACAAGCAGTCATTTTCATATTCTATATCATCTTCCCACACATGGCCTATACTTGTGCCAGCCCCGATGACTTGCTAAGTTAGGCCTTGCCGCATTTCCCCAACTTTTCTGTGCTTGTCGTTCAAACTGGATCTCGATAGTCAAACAGGCCACATGTCCCTCTCAGATGAGCCAAAAGAAATTTGACTGGTTGGCAGCAAGGTTTAAATTAGCTAGTGATAGAGACTGGTGGAATTTAAAGCCAGGCAGGGGAAGATGATTCCATATCAAAAACACATCTAAGAATATTAATAATCAATATGACTTTTGACATAATAGGACAAACAAAACAGAAACAATGAGGAAATAAAAAGCATGAAGAGCACAAATAAAAATAATTACCTATTAAACCTCTGAGGACTGTTGGTAAAAGAAATGAAAAGAAAATAAATATGGGATGAACACACTCCATTCATTTTTTATCTTGTACCATATATCACAATCATTTATAGAAGCATTTACACATTCTTTTTAGAGATAAGTGACTTGGATATAAAATATAATGTACTATTGATATCATGTCCTGAATATAGAGATGTTACTTGGATATCAAATGTAATGTACTTTGATGATATCATGACCAATCTTTTTACAGAGAAGTGACTTGGATATCAAACGTTCTTTACTAATGATATAATGTCCTCAATTTAAAGATGTGACTTGGATATCAAATGTAATGTACTTTGATGATATCATGACTAATCTTTTTACAGAGTAGTGACTTGGATATCAAATATAATGTACTAATGATATCATTTCCTAAATATAGAGATGTTACTTTGATATCAAATGTAATGTCCTGATGATAACTGGTCCTGAATGTAGGGAAGTAACTTAAATTTAAAATGTAATGTTTTGCTATGATATGACAACCTAAAACAAAAAAAGTGACTTGTATGTGGAATTTAATGTATTGCTGATATCATGTCTTAAATTTAAGAGATGTTTCTTGGATACCAAATGTAATCTTCTACTGACATCACATCCTAATAACATCTATCAAGGATTGGATCCTAAGAATAGAGAACAGAACACTGAAATCAAATTTCAATAGGATTTTTAAAAATTGTAATTAAACAAATCATATGAAAAGGATAATATTTCTTTTTAAACTAAGAGAGGAATCAGACAACCATATGTATCCGCATCAAAATAAATTTCGTAAATTATTAAATCTTTATGATAAATAATTTCATAACAGTACACGTACATTCTGCCCTGAACCAGGTCGAGACCGTGACCTCATTCCTCCTCGACTGCTGCTGCCGCTAGTGCCACTGGGTGAAGCCCCTCTTGCACTACCTGGCCCCATCGAGGTCTCTGAGTCCCACCTCTCTAACTCCTCTCGGACCAAACGCTCCATCTGCTCGCGTTTCATCTCATCACTGGTCCCATCAGACTGGAAACAAATTTGAAAGTTTGTATCTATTCCAAAACAAGATAAATTCCTCATCAACACAGTTGAAGAGGGAATAGCAGATTTTTTTAGTAAGTGTTGTAGGTTAGACATACTTTCATCAGATTGCATGCCAAATTGAAGAGTAATTGTATATCAAAATAGCTAAGCAAACATCAAACCCACCTCTGTGATGCTATCTAAAATTTTCCCCATAGTTTCCCTCCTCTTTAATTTGGCTTTCTCCATGGCCTCAAGTTTAACAAGAACGGCATCTATTTTTGAAACGATGCTTCCAATCGAGTGTTCCATCCTGTCCACACGCCGGGAAAGGACTGTAAACTCCTCATATGAAACTCCGCTCGAAGTTCTACCAGTTCTGGATGATTTGGTGCCACTATCTTCGTCATCACTGTCATCCCCGCTGTCATCGTTGTTAAAGCTGACGTGACTGCTGGATCTGTGAGCTGTGCCTGGACGCTGGGTCTTTTCTTCCAGTTCATCGTATTCCATTTTGAGGGCTTTCTGTAAAGAGTAAATTCACATTTGTTTTTTAGGAATGTTTCAAAAACAATAATCTTTTAGAAATGTTTTATCAGGATTTTTCAACGACATATTAGACATGTTGCGTAACAACAACTGTTCCCCTAAATAATTATCTCCTCTAACAAAACGACATCTCACAATTTTTTAAATACAGCAAAGCCTGATTTTTAAAACATACAATGAAGATTATATGGCAATTCATCCTATAATGATTACCTACTCTTGTAAGATTCTCTCTGACAATAAGCTCTGTTTTCCTTCCTCCTCTAATCAATCTAGATTGTTTAAAGTCTCCTAGGAATTGTGAAGTATATTCTTCTTACCTTTTGATCTTGCAAGTCTCTTCGCATTTTAGTCTGTTCCTCTTCGTCCAGGACTCGGTCACCGTCAAGATCGTATCTGGCAAACATTGCCTCGATTTCACCATCAGCATAACCACGGCTAAAATAAGAGATAACAGGTGGTATAATTTCATAGACACAGATCATTAAAAGTTAGCACGATTCTTTTTTATCAAAAACCTAACAAGCTTAGAAAATTCAATATTATCACTCCATTTTTTTCATTTTCAGAGTATTATTTCCCTTTTTTCTGTATGAAATAGAAATAACATTTGGATATTTCAATCGAGGTGCACAAGAACTGCGAAATAATCGCATTGACATTGCGAAATTGACATTATTCATATGTGCCCTGCTCACCAAGCAGCGCAAATGGGAACCAGGTAAAGGTGGGGTTTGAGTTGACCTTTGTGCAACGTCTCTTGATCAGACAAGGATAATGGAGCAAACAGCACTATCCATTATCATAAATCCTTATCATTGTTATATTCTTTATCACTTTTATGACTCACGTTTTGAGGTCCTGTCTCCATTCATCAAAGTCGAGCTGCTTGTCATTGTTGATGTCGGCAGACTGAAGAGCCTTCTGGATGTCCACGATCTTGTCTCTCTTGAAGTTCAGTTTGTCAATCATCTTTTGGGCTCCCTGCACAAAAAATTGTCTTAATTGATAGCAAATTGTATATAGTCTGGTAAAGAATAATGCTCATTTATTTATAATAGATTTGCTATAAAAGCTTGAAGGGTTTTTTTCAATAATGATCATAAAAATTTTGTGATATGCTTCTACTTTATTGATCTCTTCAAATAATTATTCTGAATTTTTAGATATCAAAGTTCTGCCACATGTATGATGCTGGAATATCTTGAGAGGTCAATTCCTGAGTTTTGATGAAGGGGCCAAAGATGTATCCCATATAAATAATATAAAACTAAATTGTATCAACTGCAGCATCTTAACTTCATTAAAACATTAAAGGAATGATAATGAAAGAGAAAAATTAAATCTTTAAAGAGCTCCAAGTCATTTCTTCTAACTAAACCTCTGTTACAACTGGGCTATGTTTCAGTTTCGAAAAAATTCCCTAGCCATGAAAATCTGCAACATGAACACAGTCCTTACCTCTTTTAAAATCAATATCATTTACATCTCTGACTGATGTCTGTCTTGTAAGAAATGTGCATACCACACAGATAAAGGTACTCCAGTCTTCTCATAATGTAAGAGGAACAGCCTGAGAGCTCAGTAAGAAACGATGTCCCTGATTGCAAAATTAACTAAGGTATCATGAAAATTGATACCTCTGTGGGGAGAGAATAAACTCTACAAAGTAATCAAACACAACATATACCTTTTTGAAGTAGTCTCCCATCTCGAACTCATTCTTCTGGTTGGCCATGTCTCCCTTCACCTCGGAGTATGTGTCGTTGATGATGGCCAAGAACATGTTGATGAGCACGAAGAAGACGAAGAACACGAAGAGGATGAAGAAGATGGGTCCAAGGACTCGGTTAGCTGCCTCGAGCTGGTGGAAGTCGAAGTCTCCCAGGATGATTCGGAACAGGGTGAAGCTGGAAAGATAGTCATGATTAAATGTTTTTGAAGGGGAAATCATAATATTTTTGCTTGTCCAAAGTAGAATCAACAGGTAGTGTTTGCAAGGATTTTGAAAGGAATGTACAAAATCATCATATTGTAAAAGCTGATTAATCATAATGCTGTTACGTCTCCACTGAAATGTTGCACTCTTTCTTAAACTTAGCATTTTTTTCTAATTAAACTTAACAAGTTTGAATTGCCTCTCAAAGAAATAAAAACTGTCCTGAAAGACCTTCTTGACCTAATATTAGTGTCCTGGAAACTACTGAAGTCCTACTCAAAGGGGTAAACCAAATCAGAAATCTGCTTGTAAAATGGAGAACTAACACAACTATCCTGAGAAGACCTCTTGCCTTTATCACACTTACAAGGAGTTCTGGAAACTGCTGAAGTCCTTGACCTGGGTACCAAAGAGGAGATAACCTAGCTGAGTGAAGGCCAAGAAGATGATGAAGAACATGACAGCAAAACCTGCCAAGTCCTTGGCACATCGGCCCAGGGTTGAGGACAGTTGGGTCATGGTCTTGTTGAAGCTGATGTACTTGAAGATCTGGTGATGAAATGAGATTTTTTTAAAAGAACCCTTTAAGAAGTGACGAGATGATGCCTCAGAGTACAAAAGAAAGTCTTTTAGTTAGAAGGAATCATTGATATGATCATATCTTTGCAATCTTTTAGAACTTATATATTGTTTATCAAATCAGATCAATCAACAAAGTAGTGTAAAAATAGGTTTTCTTTTGCAAATCTAAGAAGCCAGTAAAAGGATTGTTTAGCAAAGCACCTAAACAACCATAATCTTTCAACTACACTAATAGCTTCCTGCTCCCGAACATAATCCTGAACAAAATACCCTTAAAAAACTTATTTTCCGCTACAAATCTTTTGTTTCCTTGTCATATTCAAAGGCACATACCTTTATCCAGGCGAGGAAGACAGCAATGGCTATAGCATTGCTGAAGCGAGTCTCCCAGTAACTGAGTCTCTCGAAGTCCGCATACACCTGGTCATTCTCCAGTAGCGACGCCAACTTGTCTCCCACCGCCACCGTCCGATATATGTCAAATGCCACACAGATCATTGAGATGAGGATCACGAGGATGTCGAGGATGTTCCACAGGGACTTGAAGTATGACAGCTTGTGTTTCTTGATCTGAAAGATTTCAACAACTGTTGATAATTGTAAGATAGAATGTTAAACATAATTTAAACTAAATCTTGAAGAAAACTTATCAAAGAGTGGTTGTGGACATTGATAGTGCATTGTGAATAAAGTTAAATAGCAGATTTCAAAACAATGATAGACCTAGATATTTAATTTTGAACATTCAGAATAAACCGTATCGAGCGTTTCAAGAGGAAATATCCTGAAATTGATGAAGTAAAATGAAAACATTCTTTGCCTTCTTCAATTAGTTCAGAACTAAAAGTGCATAATCATTTTGTCACTGTCAATATTTTCATGGATAAGTTCATTCAGAATTAGGGATCTTGTGCATAATGGTTTTGAATCTTCAGCAATTTGAGAAAACAAATTTTGACAAACCTCGAGGCATTCTTCAACAACATAGTAAAGGATGAAGAGGCAGAAGATGCATTCACAGGCCATGATGAAGTAGTCGCCCACGGTCACGTATCGGATCAGCTTCACCGTACGGAACGTCCAGGATGGGATGGCGCCACCAGTTGCAGGAAACTCCACAAGCAGTCTGTTTGAGATGTACCATGCATTGATAATGCTCACTGACAAAATTATTTTTAATTTACCATATTTCTTTCTACCAATATTTTTTACTGTCTTTCCCTTAATAATAAAATGTCTACATTATCAAAATTATAAGAAGATAATTATTTGACAATTAGAAATTAAATGATATTAATCAAATCGAAGATTCATAAGTAAATGATTGCTTCTAAATCAAGAATTTATCTGCAAAGATGCTTTCTTTTGCACAAAAGAGCAAACCAATTTTTACCTGACCACACAGAAAAGATTGATGTTGGCATTATACACAGTGAAATCCAGAAACACAACTCTAGTCCCTCGGGTTATCCACAACCCATCAAACAACGCATTCACAATCTCCTCCGACTCATTTCTGGTCGGTCTCAGATCTTGCGCATATCCTGCTCCGGAATACGTGGTCAGCAAACCCCAATGCGACGATCCTTCCAGTTCTTTCTCTGTTTTATACTTCCACCTGAAACCAACATTATATTTGCTGAACTCTTTTAAAGCTCATGATCATCCTTAAAATAAAAGCTTCTTTTCTGTCTTATCATGTACTTCAACTGAACCATACTAATTTTTTAGACTGGGATAGATTATTATAGATTATCATCACATTAGCATTTGAGACATCTTCCTACGCAAAGCTTAACTATTGCCAGTCTCGAACTGTCCAAGTTAACCCTTGCTGCCGAGATAAGACTTTCCTGTGCTAGCTCTCTAGCTCACTGCAAAGGAATTAGATAGTCCAATCAGAAAGCTCCTAGCAAAAGCTACATCCGGGGACTCGAACAAACATGGCTGCGCCCATGTCGTAGTCCGTCGACTGAAAGATTTGTAAAGAGAAAGTGCAGCCTCCAAAGTGATGAACAATATATTCAAGTTCATTTATGTTTATAGTCAATTTGCGTCATTATTTTTCTACAACCCTATAGCGGACAGCGGCCTGTCAAAGAATTTATTCTTAAATTGCTTGGGTAAACTAATCAAGCTCGATAAAATTGACCATGATTTGAAGCACCGACTCGATGCACTACGCCCGGCAAGACTTTATTTCCTGTTATCGTACAATTGTTTTATCTTTTGTGCTTGCAAAAACTTTATTGAATACCCGTTGAACCGAAACATTGATTAAATTTTACATAAATTAACCGATAAAATTTGAACATCTCGCGATGTCATAACACTCGAAATGTAGTAGCCTGCGACCTCGTTGTATTGCGGTAGTAAACGTTACTCTCAACAAACTTTACTTCTTGCAGTCAAAAACCAGGTATGTTGACGTGTACCATTTAAATATCATGTCGTCAATAAAAAAAAATAATTTAAAAGTAAAACAATTGTTATATTTACTTCCATTTTCACTGATTTCACAGGGTCATTTTCATTTTTGAAAATATTACTTTGGTACTTGGTATGTGCTTTGATATAAAAATTATTCTCTGTCCGTGAAATATTTCCCGTTTGGCTTGTACGTGTGTTTGTGAACAGTTGGATAATAAAAAATGAGACTTGTGCACGTGATAAAGATAGACAATTGTTATGTTCTTGATATGGTGTCAAAGCTTACCAACTAAAAAGGTGTGCCCGGTAAAACTAAGACAAGTTAAGTCCATTTTTGTAGTAATTGTACTAGAATATTTTTCGTAGTTTTGCAAATGCTTTTATCTAATCTTAATATCAACTAAAATTAAATTAAATTTATTGTAATGATAATAATACTTTGTTTCGCTCACAGATATTAATTTATCAATTAAATCATAATTGCCCTGAAAATAGGGCACCTCTATTAATATACATTGCATAGACAATATATACTATTCATTGTATGTCTAAAAATATTTTCTTCCCTATAAATTTGATTTTCACATATTTTCCAGGATAATTTTTCAGCTATTTAAAAATAAACAATGTGTAAACTGTGCTTATTTGATGATAAAATACAATTATATAATGGTAACGACCACGATAAATGGGCCTACATACTTCCCTTTGAAAAATATAAAGGGCGCAGTCATATGTTATTTTTTTTACCAAAACCGGTCCTAATAACAACAAAAACATCTTTTCCGTCCATCAATACATTTATAAACTGAATCTTCTTGTTTGAAAGGTTTGCAATGCCAACTTCTTTGTAACCTGATCAAACAGGTCACTTTCAATGGGCGCGGCCATTTTGATTATATCGCAAATGACACGGCGTCGCCGATTGGCCATAGTAAGGGAGGTAACTGGAGATAACTAAAACTCGCCAGTGAGGGCGCTGGTATCAAGCCAGAAAAGTCTTATCTCGGCAGCAAGGGTTAACTTGGACAGTTCGAGACTGGCAATAGTTAAGCTTTGCGTAGGAAGATGCATTTGAGAAGTCTAATGGCATTGCTTTGTTCATATTATGGCAGCACTGTGTTCATGGCTGTGCCCTTTTCATAGAGAAGAAATGGAAAAAAACTTTTGATGATAAAAATAATCACAATTTATGTCTTCTGAAATCATATATATATTCATTGTTAATAAGAGCAAAAAAGTCCTCAGCAAACCACCAATTTTTTAAACTTTTATGTCAGTTCATACTAGTTCTTAAAGTGTTAGAAGCTGTTTGATGAAGAAGAACAAGTTGTCATGGACAGTCAAATTCTTTATTGCAAAAATGCAACAATTTTGTGTAGATAAGAATACTGGTATCAAGCAAGTGATCACATCTTGATATACATGTCAGAAGATACTCGGTTGATGTTCTAAATACTATCCAGTCAGAATGATATGTTATAACTCAAGATAGAGTACATAGAGTTGAGTATACATACGCGGAGTAGTTGGCCGCTTTGCTGTTGGAGGCGTACTTCCCAAACGGCATGGTGTCCTCGATGCTGCTGGAGTAAGAGTCGTAACACTCCTTGATCACCTCGTCGAAGTCGTCATGTACGATGCAGGAGTTGCTGTGGACTTTGAGTTGTCGGAGTCGGGGCACGCCAAGTAACTTGTTTTCGTAGTAGATGTAACCTAGTTGTGCTGGGGGAACGGCATCCTGGTTGTACCATGTCTCCCAGTACAGACCCTTCAGCATAGGGCCCTTGGCGAACTGTTAACACAGAGGATTGTCTTAGCAGAAATTCTTAAGCATTTTATTATAGGATGGGTGTAAATTGCACAACAATTTGGCTTGGGGTCTCCTTCAGGTTTTTTAAAGTATCGATTGCATATGGTCAAATTAGTTTAGAATTGGCCAAAACTAACCCTTTTCAATCACCTACAAATGACGCTAAGATAATTTGACCTGCTAAGATCTTACAGACGTAAAGTCATGAATCGGTTGACATCTTCAAGCATCTGAAGCAAACAAACTAAACTTTGTTTGAGGTTTACAATATTGTTAATTTGCTAGCCAATCAATACCATGAATAAGATCACTAACTACTTTAAATTTTTCAATGTATATTGAGAAAAATCTCAATTACCCTCCAGAAATCATCAACGCTAGTGATGCCGCGGAATGTGCCAGCCATCGAGTTGGGGGTGTCCAGGAACAGATCGCTCATCACCTTCGTGTAGTAGTACATGGTCGTGGTTGTCATGCCAAAGGTGACTGAAAGAAAATTATTCTTTTTTAAGTATATGTTGTTTTTAAATGCTAACAGTTGTCAGAAAAAGAGGGAAATGTAGTTGCAGGAAGACCACATACAGGTTTTGACAAAACTGATGTTTCTTCTTCAAAATCTTGTATATGTACTGAAAAGAATTTTTTATTTTGTCCACGTTAAGTATTCTGAGAAGAAAATCATTATCAATCACTTACGTCTGTTTAAATTTATCTTAACTTGAGAATCTGTTAACCCTCTCACTGACATAATTTTCATTTTCAAAATGGCCGCCATGTGACGTCTGCTACTCACTGACACAGATGATGACCAGAAAGACCAGGTAGATGATGAGTTCTCTCAAGGTGGTCTTCACATACAGCTCCCTGTTGGACTTGGTCTCCTCGGTGTGGCGAGTGGCCCATAGCGCTAGAAAATAGAAACATTTGTCATAAATTTCCTTGCAATATTATGAAGACTTATATAAGTGCTGAAATTTAATAACAGCGCCACAAAATTGGAAAACCATTTGTCAAACTTCTTTCAGATTAAAACGAAAACCAATTGCTGTCATTTAGTAACAATGGTAGAAAATAGGAATATTTTTCATGCAACTTCTTTCATTTAAAATGAAAACTGAAGAGTTTTGATTCATAAACATGAATGAAATGGTCATGTCAGATTATGAACTAAATAGAAATTGTCATGTTATTTTACTTTCAAAATGGATCCCTGATAAAGTAACAACCAAGACATGTGTATAATAACAAATATTTTGTTATTCATTGACGATCATATCTGACATAAGTCTCTGGAACCTTATGTTTGTCCAATAATGCAATTTCATATCGTCTTCTAAAAAGCACTGAAGCAATTAAAAGTCAAACTAAACTTCAAATAGAAGTGAAAGGATCAACAACTAATGGAAGAGTATACTTTCAGATAAGGCAATAGTACTTTGTTTACATCAAAATTATCAACAACAATAAGTGAGGTAAACTATATCAATCTCAGACATCAGCAGAGGAAATAAGTTTTCTAAGAGTAAAAAGTTAAGAACCTTTGGCAGTTGTCTGCTTTCCCCGTCAACATGAAACTTGCTATTGACCAATGAAATTCAAGAATTTTGAAGCAAAAGGGTTATTCTTTATTTGATAAATTGGCAACTTGTAATTGTTTTTTCTTATGGGTAAGGAATTATAGTATTTAAGTTTCACTTATCCACCCTTATGTGACAGAACTACATAACCGGTTACTATTGACCTAAGAAAGGGTATTGGTGGTAATGAGGAATTGTGTAATATTACAGCTTTTCAATAATGACACTTAACACCTACACTGAGCAGAATAGCTCTGGATCATTTAATGTTATACAAACTACAAGACTTAGTCCTGCTTCATGACTGTGTATATAAAGGAGTCTTTTATACAGTCTAGGTCCACATTCAGCAAGTCTAGATTGACTGAATACACATGAAATTAGGAGCCAAAACAAAAATAATACTATGGATGAAGGAACAGTAAATTATTACATTTTAGTCTACACAAGATTTTACAAATTTTCTTAAATCAAAAATCAAAATCATTTGAACTTAAAGTTTTTGTAACAAGACCTTATAATTGTCATATATCTTTTCACTCAACCTGTTTGAGTATTCAGTATTTGATGTTTTATTCAAACTACTGCCTTATCTACTCTCTGCTTGACTTGCTAATTCTAGAAGTAACTATTGATTTTAATCATAATTCCATCCTTAACTTAAATGTTTGACTTTCTCCGATTAAAAATGGGGTGATTATATTTCAAAATAAAATATTCATGTATTTCAATCACTAAAAATATCATATAATGCTCTTGTTGAAAAAATCTTGAAACATTTGACAACGTGAATTATAAATGAGATTAAAACTTGCTCATCTATTTAGAAATAAAATTAGGCATTTTATATAAGAAAAAATTATTTAACAGACAAAATGACCATTCTTCAGTTTAAAAGTTTACAGGAGATCTTATTCTTGATGCAATATACTTTAAAATTAGACAAAATTATCTGAAAACTTGATACATAGTCAATCATTTCTATCCATTTACTAGAAATTCAGTTTATTTGTTATAAAGTAACAAAAAGCACATAATCCTTTTCAGGCACAGGTACATAAGATTAATGTAAGCACTAAGCAACTTACACAGATGTTAATCTACTTGTCATCTCTGATTATAAGGTTATGTAAAAATGATTTTCTGCTGTTGTTGGCACATTAGCATAAATATCAGATTAGAATAATGACATTAATATGAAAATAAATGACAAAAGAATTGCATTAACTCGCATCTACCACTGAAGGTAATGATTGTTGCAAGCTATCTTTGCACATTTCATTGGAAAACTAGTAATAAAAGTATGAATAACAAAACATTGTCGCTAGACGACCTTAACAAAATATTGATAAAATCAAAATTTCAATGTCAAGATAATGTGAGTCTTACTTTGTCTTTTATATTTAATCTATTTTCAAAAGTAAGTGAAAAGTATATGATATTCTTCATTAAAAAAGCTTTACTTGGAATAATTTTGACATGAAATATGTACATCTATCAATAATAAAAAGCACAATACTCACACTGATAAAGAAAACAAATGTAAAGTTGATCTAATCAAGAATTTAGAGGAGATCAAAATTTTGTTTAAATTGGAAAAATTCAAAGCGCAGACATGATGAATAAAGTACAAAGAAAAATTATTGACCAAACCTAGAAAATCCAATATCTTTAACCTTTTGTGAGCAACCTTACAATGTCTAACATTGTAACTTTCATTTTGAATCCATGTATGGATTAATCTACGTCAGTACCATACAACCTTTACATATTACACTATGTACAGTTGTCATGGCATCTCAATTGACATATCTGTATGCAAACAATGCTGCGAACCTTACAAGTATAAAGCAAGCTTTTGTCCCATCCAAGAACATTATAAAAGCAGCACATGAAAGCATCATGATTGGTGCCAATATTGGTAATCGATGAAATCAATTGAGACCGGCATTTAACAAAAGCTGTTTATGATTTCTGTAAGAGTTTTAGCAAGAAATCAATATTGTGACCATGGCATCATCCAAACAGAGGATCCAATGACTTTGTGGTACTAGTAGAACCGGTTTAGGACATAAAATATTCACAAGATTGCTTTAAGTCAAATTAAGAGAACAACGTCAATATGAGAATATGCAGTATCTATGTGTCAGACAATGTTTTTAAAACAAGAACTTGAGCAAATGGAACAAGAATGTTTGACAAATAAAAAGACAATCTGATCCTTTGACAAATAAGGACATTGATGCTGCACATTTATGTGAAAATGGTTTCTCCACATTAAAGAAAATTTGACAGGTTCAATTCTAGCATATGAAATATACATCTAATATATAATATACTTTAGTGTATGATTATGGCAGTTTATAATCAAATTATCACTTTCCTGAAAGTATAATGCATTAATTAATTAGGTTGGGTCTGAAGAACAGACCATGGAATGACAACTAAAAGTTGGAAATTTAATTTCCTGCGAAGTTAACCACGCTCCCTTGTAGAAAGACAACTAGACATTTTTACATTGTAACTATGTCGATCATGAAAAATCTATTCTTACAAGTTGATAAACTAAAACGTAATTACTTACATCTGAGTCCACGGACGAATGTTCCCATGCATCCACTGTTTTGGTTCTGCCCCTTGGTTCTTGTTGCTGTAACATTTCCGCGGCGATCTTGGTCCATGTAGACCTCATTTTGAAGATCGGGGTCATCTCGGATATCCTGCGGATATCCTTCCATTCCATCATCAGCTGCCCATGCCGTACGGGATTGACTGCTCGAACTAGAAGGCCGATTTCTCGACATTACTTTCTCACGAATTTAGAAGCACTTACTCAGACTACACAATAGTTTGGACGGAATTAATGGACGGATTCCGATAAGGGTGGACAAAATGTCCCAAAGTCTGCAAGAAGCGAAAGAGTTGCTTGTGACAACTCGCCGGCAGGGTGAATAGTGAGAGGATTCGCGATCTAGCGCAGACGATGAGATTACCAGATCGATGAAAGTTCGTCGGCTGAGTTCTTTCACGGCAACATGGCGGAAATGTAATGACGTCACACAACAACAGTAATTTGATTGGCTGGAGCACTCCTAGGTGCCCGTACTGTAAACACGTAACCGTACATTGATTTACCAGTCACCCCGATGTTCTTGCTTTTCCCCTATCATTTTGTTACATGCATACATAAATACAAGAGAAACCTCACCTTTTTAATTTACTAGAAAGTGAGTTGACAACAAAATTATATAACGTGTCTTGTCACCTATATTTCGCAAAAACAGCATGGAAATTATATGTTTCAATATTTAAAATTTGCATTTCATATCAGATTATATGTTTTCGGCTCTTTTAATTGTAAAAATGTGGAAGAAATGCATCTTGATTGACCGTTTATGGGGAAACTAAGACAATTGTAAGAATCCCATTGTTGGTTCGTTTGTCCTTAAAATGCATTGCGCTTATAGCCTCTGTAATGTTCTTAATTTGTTTGTAGGCCTATTATTTTGATCTCATTACGAAGAGAGGTGATAATTAGCCAATACAAAATGCCAATAGCTTTCTCGTGTACAAAGAACCTCGTTTATAATATATCGGAATCCATCAAGCAAACGTACACCTGTGATACTTTATAAGCGTATTAAACACATACGTACGCCTTCTTGACTGTTTAACGTAGAAATACACAATTATGCGTAACTATTTCCCTATTTCCAAATTTCACAACATGTTTTCGACGCTCAAACTTAATAAGGAATCGCTGAATATAAACAATAACAGAGTAGGAACATTGAGACTTAGCTTTTGAGTGAAATATTTTTGTTCTCAATTAATTTCAAAACTATGAAGAAATGAATTACATAACTCACATAACGATTAAAAGATAAAAAGTAAGTTATAGTAGCAATAAACCTTTAATTTATTCAGAGGAAAGGCTTTCTACTCTGTAAAGAGCTTGTTAATGTTTCATTTCTTGAGTAATCGTTTTGATATTATCAATTTGACATTTCTTTTAAAATGACATTCTAGAATATTCATTTTAATTGTTAGTGATTTTGACGTCTTTCGTCATTTTAAAATTACGTTATCTTAATCCTCAAAATGGCTTGAATATCTTATTTCTTTTCATAAACTTTTTAAAAAATAAAGTCTTTTTTTTAATTTCTAAATACATTGTAGTTGCAAAATTTCAAAGACTGATTTTGTAAAGATTTTTTCATTGATTAAGAATCTTAAATTGTTGACAGGCGCTATTCAAAACCATTGGTTTTCTGATGTTTGATGCTTTCTCAGGTTCCAAAAACCTATATGTTTTGAAAAATTCTATCAAAATACTTTTTAAATTCAATAGCTAAACAGTTTTTTAATGATATTCTTATATGCCTGAATGAATGATAAACAATACTTGCCAATGTGAATATTATTTTCAAAAACTAAATTATGTTCAGGAAAATCATGCCTGCACTTAGGGAATTTTCATTTGTAAAATGATTAACTCAAGTTATATTTATCGGTTAGTGCCTTATCTTATTTAAGTGTCATTATCTTAATTTGGGTATATATAATGTTTTCGTTCTGGATTTTTGTTTAATGTATTACTTTTTAAAATTTGTATCTAGATATGATTAAATGTGTATGGTACAGACGGAGACTGTATAAAAGACTTATTGGGGGGGGGGGGGGGGGGGGGGGGGGGCATTACTCCCTCTTGAAAATATTTTGACCCACCGCCGATGAAGTAGTACTGTAAATGAATATGTTACACGTTGTCGTTTCTTTAAATATTCTCTTCTTAACTCTCGTTAGTGTCAGATATCAGTAAATGATATTTGATACTTTTATACTCAAATGCCATATACAATAAATCCATTTTATACGGCTAAAGTTTTATCTTGCCCTTTAGCCCTATATCTCTGAAATACCAAAGGTTTGATAAGCTCGACTATGACAATTTGTCAAGGAAAGCTGTGTACCAAAGCCCAGCGTTTCATATCCTCTTGGCAAACGGCCACCTAAGCTTGCTAAGGTCATTTGTTATTCATGAGACCAAGATACCACTTTATCTTTAAGCTATTTTGCAGTAGCTATTAAACGCACGCACGGAGTTTAAATCTATTAATGAATTATTACATACTTTGACTTTTTATAAAACCCGGAAATGATTTCCTAAAAAAAAGTTACTGTAAAATTTCAGACTGATTTCGTGTAGGAACTTGCAAAGGTTTAGCATAAAAACGAGACGAATATTACAATACATGTACACGTCAATAATTCCGAATACCCCGAGAATAACATGTTTCGAGAATTAATGTCAGAACTCTTTCTCGGCATTTTCTATCATACATATACGATAAGACAAGTAACGCTCGTCTGTATTGAAACTTTCATACAATCATGCATTGGCTGCATTGATACTCAATGTAGTATCGTACCACGCGTGTTTTTTCTTATTTCAAGATACGTTTACTGGTTTCGCCATGATAAAAAAACTACGAAATTCTTAAGTGATTTCCTTTCTTAAAAAAACAAAAATCGAGTGGCACTGTCCAAATTAACCGTATTTAAAGGTTATTTGCCGGGACCACGTTTCCTCGTGTTTGGCATGTTTTCAATAAGAGATTGCTATAAGATTTTACTATACAAGTCGGGCTGATAGAAGTAATACACCCTTGGATGCAAACACATATCACCTCAGCCTTATATTTACTTATGTGGGTATATGCACAATGACGACATCAAAATCATTATAGTCATTGGCAATTCTCTATTCTTATACAACTACCTTGACGATTGTTGATATAAACTATATTCCTCTTTTTTATCGATTATATATTCATATACAATAAAAAATCTCCTTTAGGTTTCTCGCGTTCCGAATCTATTTACTTATTCTTATCCATTGCTCCGGTAACATCGATACAGCAGTTAAATATTCAAAGGTTGTTAAGCATCCGCGGATGCAAGATAAAATATTAACGGTTTTTTTTGGGTGATTGTTGACTGTGTTTTCACCTGATGGAAAGATATAACAGACGCAAAGAATTTACCTACGTAAGTAGATATCGATAAGAACATTCGTCGCCGATGTGTTGATGAAAACACCTAAAGGGATGAAATAAATTATGCGAGAGTCTTTTTAATGCAAATGCTACTACGTACGAAGGAATGAGAAAAAAATACTGCTAGTATAGATACGTATCAAGTATCAAAGAGTACAGCTGCATACCAAAAGTTTGTTCACTTACCGCTGATTCGTCGTTCAAATATCATGTAATTTTGGTTAAGTGTTTCGTCCAAAAATTCGAATTTTGGCATGTTGAAATAGACAGAAGGGATTACATTTTCGAAATTTCGATTTCGTTAATATCGACACTCTGAGAATAAAATCGGTACAATGACATTGACTTAGTGCAAAGATACATACAAGACTAATGTTTAAAGCATCTGATAACTTATAAGGGCTTTAATAGAGAAAAATAAAAATGAATAGTTTTCGAAATGTTGACCCCTGGTCAATTCAATGGCCTGCCAAAACTGATAAGGCTACTTATGTGGTATCACAAACGTTACCTTTAAGAAGAATGGGGCGGCACATAGGTATTGAAAATTTAAACAATGCTGCGATACCTCAAAGGCATCCGGAATTACAAGATTTTTTTACTATAGTTTACCCATCTATGTGAACAAACATTTTTGGCTTGAATCTGTAACCATGAAACACGATCTTGTTGCAAACAGAAGTATATGAATCCACAAAATTTTGGAAAAAGTGTTTTGTGCTTTTCAAAAGAGCCTTTTAAACAATGAAACATGCTCCAAACAAATGCAAAGTTTCCAAACTAAGTTTCAAACCATGTCCAAAACCATATTTCAAACCATGTTCCCAACCATATTCCAAACCATAATCTAAACCATGTTCCCAACCATATTCCAAACCATAACCGAAACCATGTTCCCAACCATATTCCAAACCATAATCTAAAAGGCAATCCAAGTTTAAGGATTTACAAAAAATACTGAAACTAAGAAAAAGAAAAATCCCAAATCATACAAAGTTTGCATAAGAATAAATTTAAAAGAAGTTTAGATCGAGCAAAGGGTGTTTCAGATGTAAGTGGTTTTAAAATAGTTAATGGTTTTAAAGATGAAAGTAGTTTCAAAGATTTACATTGTTATAAAGATTAAATTGTTTAAAATATCTAAGTGATAAATAAAGATGTAAATGGTTTCAAAGATGTAAATGGTTCAGAGAGATGTTATTAAAAACAAAACAAAAATAAAACGCATTTCAGATAAAGATGCCAAAAAGAAACATATGATATCGAAAAGGTCAAGGAAACGATACATGTTACCTTAAACGCACTAGTGCACGCCAATATTTCGTTAACACAACGAATGCACAGATATTGCTCACTATCATCACTCAAGTAATCTACCTCGTAAGTGATTTAACGAATATTTACGTATTCAGGTAGTAAAGTTGATTTTTAAAGACCGGAAGTATTTAATGTTACGTTACAATAAATCCGCGTGAACTACGATATCGGAAATATTAAGATTTTCTCATAACCAAACAAGCGGAAACGGCAGCCGCGTTGGTCAATCTAATAGCAATGCTAATGCTGTGTTATTAAATCGGTTTATTTACAACATTACTTTTATAAAACATTATTCATTCTTTGGTCTCAGTTCAGAAGTATAAAGGGGGTACACGCAGGAATCTATTCAGATTGGTGATATCAATGGAGTTGATCTGTTTCAAAGAATATATTGATTTCTTTGTTCATGTTACTGAACGAATTTGAGATGATTTAAAGATTACATATACATGTATTTTTATGTATATAATATTATATATATTATATATATATTATATATATGTGAGTATGTATATATATATATATATATATATATATATATTAATAGATAGACAGACAGACAGACAGACAGATAGATATATATAAAGGTTTAAAAAATCTCACACATTGAAATGTAAAAAATCGGAAAGATATCTAAAGTAAGTGGAGATGAGAAAATCAATAATTGACCATAATCAAATGTCAATTGCAAATTAGTTTAATAGATAAAGATATTTTACTTAAACATGATCAGAAACAACTGAGGTGTAAAAACTGATAATAATTTTTAAAACAATTTAAATTTCTTTTGGGGAATGGATTTGATACTTTTCCACAGAATACATCTTCGATAAATAATCCATCTGTGTTGAGACCAACGCGGAGACGTACGCAATCAATCAGCAATTGATTAGTCCGCTCAATTTTGACATCAGACGGTAGCCTAAATCATTGATGAATCAATCAACCACAAGCAGTGCGAAGGGGCTACGGTGCAAACAAATGGGAGAGTATATAGAGAATCTCACCCAAGTGTCTTAATTCTGATATCAAATATATCAACACGAGTTGATGAAAGTTACACATATCCCAGGCTTGCCGTGGATATTTTTACTTTTATCAAAGAGTGTGCAATTCTGATATCAAATATATCAACACGAGTTGATGAAAGTTACAAATATCCGAGGCTTGCCGTGGATATTTTTGCTTTTATCAACGAGTGTTGATTTATTTGATATCAGAAGACACGAGGGTGAGATTCTATTTATCATCCAAAATCATTTTTCATTACATCTAAATGACATATGAACATTCCTGAACACCGTACTCCAAGTGCGGTGATATCATAGCATTGTAACGTCGTCTTGTTTATGACTTCATAGCATTTGATGTCACCATTAATGATGTAAAACAACTGTGTAGCTCATAACCTGGTATGAAAGAAAAACTTCTAGAAAATTAATCCTTAACTGTAATAATTTTCTCCTTGGCGATCCAAAGTTGAATATTCTTGAAAATCATAATTTCATAATTACAAAACGTTATATACAAAAGTGTCAATATACCCACACATCTCCCATATTTCTTCAGTTATTATATCAAATAAAACATTATCATAACATTGAACAATTCATTTCTGAAGATAAAAGTGAATTTATTAAAAAATGGGCCCCATTGCATTTGTAGTTTGACTCAAACCAAACCAATGTATTATTTGATATGTTTTTACCTCTTACAAACTATCTCCCACTCCCTCTCTACCTCTCTCTTTATTTGTAGCCCCCTCTCCGTCTATCTCCTCTCTTCATATAATTTATACTATGACTCAATAATTGGTTGAATTAGTTTATTATCCATCTAATTGTTGATTATGTTATGTCTTTCTGAAAATGTATTGATTATTATTGGAATTAAAAAAAAATAAAAAAACCCCAAAAAAACCCAACCATTTGTGATGTCAAATACTTGACGTCAGAAGGGCATTGTTAAAAATTTACTGCCTGTGGAACAGAGTTTTGGATGATGAATAAGATATACGTAAGTGCAAAAATGAATCAAGGCAGGGATTTTTTTATAACAAGAAAAAAATTAGCAAAAAATTTAGAAGAGAAACATTTAATTTTCGCATTCTAACTTAACTGTAAGGGGAATATTCTCCCACCAAAAAACTTACAAAAAGAAAATCAATTTTTGTTATTGTACTCATATGTTAATGATGGAAACACAATGAAACCAATATTCGTCTTCAATTCATGTTTTCTTCAATTCTATTTTTTAAACTTGATAAAACAGGGAGAGACTTTTCAGAAAGAGGAGTCAAAACATATATAAGGGAAATGAACTTTCTAATGTCAGCTTCCATGATGTAAATGTATCAAATCGTTATGTGACGATTAGGCTATTACACCAAACGAAAGCAATATTTATCATTTTCAGCTGTATTAAATATTCCGTTTGAATTTCTTATGTAGCTAATAATACTATACTAGTATAAGTATAACGAAACCAGTTAACAGAATTACTGTGATCGTAAATAATATGAAGAACCTGTTAAAAACATTTGAAATAAAATCTTTATATATATTTTTACTCAAGGCAAGATTTTTTTCTTACTTTCCATTTGATTTATATTGAGCTGTAAATCTAATAACGATATCAAAATGTTCATCGGGTATACAGCGAGTAAGGCATTGTTCAGTCTCATAACCTTGGCATGATAGGCCAATCAAAATCTTTTCATCAAAATCACGAATTCTTTTGAAATGAAATATGCTGAGATATGCCTAGGGGAAGTCAGGTCGCTGAAACCTTGAAATTGACAAGGGATGCGAAGCAACTGGCTGGATTAAGCATGGAATGCACGTGCATTTCATGTAATTCAATCCCGTTGCAGATAAAACTTGTGCATGGCATCATAACAAATACTGACGATTGTTTTAAAGGGTATCAATGCAAAATGGAATGAGTTGAATTATTATTTTAGTAGTTTCGAAAGCAAGTGGAACTGGTCTGTACTGGTTCGACCTAATCACATTGTTGTTGCGCAAGGCAAATAAGTTTTTTCATTATTTTCTAATTAGTCATGTTAGAATGGAGATAAATCCATTCTGTTTTTTTTAATTATTTTGGGGTAGTATGTCGTGCATTTTTCACCCCTAAATAATCATTTCAGGGGTGAAAAATGCACGACAAAAAACTGCAAAAAAACCAGAATGGATTTATCTCCTAAATCCAAGGACTATGATATATGTCAACAATTGAATATATTTCATAAATTAATTTTATATAAGAGTTATATTTTTTATGTTTTTATCGTCCACATTATGTATACTCCAACACAAACTACTAAAATACAACACATACGATTTGAATAAATCTAGATTGAGATTTAAGTCATTGATGTTAATATGGTATGATATGGTATAAAAAAAACCTGTTGATCTACATTAATTTAGATTGCTACACATATATATTCACAATCGTGAAGAACAATCTTATCTTCTCGAACAGTTACACTTAGATGCACTTCGAACTATAAGTGGCGCAGTTCGTGGTACTAGCCATGAAAAATTATACCGAGAAACCCTGTTTAAACCACTATCTGAAAGAAGGCATAATATCAAAATGTATAACAATCTCTCCCCGGATTACTTATGCGACCTCGTGCCTAAACCTGTCTCTGACAATAGTCAATATCTTCTAAGGAACAGTTCTAAGTTACAAACTATACCCTGTAGAACCAAAATATATGAAAAATCGTTCCTTCCAGATACCATTAAATTGTGGAATTCGTTACCCGACGAAATAACCAATGCTGAAACAATTAGCAAATTCAAATCTCTTTTAACAAAGTCTGAATCAAAAAATTACCTCGATCTTAATTACGGCAGTCGATTTTGTCAAATTGTACACAGTCGTCTCAAGCTCGGATGCAGTGATCTTAACGCTGATAAGGTCAATAGACATATTTCAAGTAATGCCGAATGCGCTTGTGGATATCCCAATGAAAATGTTACCCATTATCTATTTATATGCAAGCTCTATTCGGATTCAAGAAATGATGCCTACTTCTATATAAATGGCCACAGCCTCCAAACTGTGTTATATGGAACACCACTTATGAACAAAAATGAAAATTTAAATATAATAAAATCCTTACACCAATTTATATGTAAGAGTAAGCGTTTTGAAAAAACAATGTAAATTATAAACGAAACATTACCTGTGAAAATAACTGCATGTGTTATGTTACTTAGTCTGAATTTGTAGATACTCAATTGATGTAATGATATGCTACGGTGTTCTGATTTTTGTTTCTTGTCTAGTTCGTGTGTACTATATTTATCATCTTTGTACTGGTGCGGTATTTATATAAGCAAAGCTTTGCTTGTTTACCAAACCAGATTCGTTTCTTGAATAAAAATATGTTTAAACCAATCGTGAACATATGGTATAGACTTACTTATCAAATTCATTGTCTTTAAGAGAAAGATAGTCATTGATGTAAATAAAATAGATATTCAAAAGATGTGTGACTTATTTGTACAATCATATTTGATATCCTACAACGATTGTTTAAAACAGCTGCCTGCCCAACAGCCAATTGCTGCTTACTTTCAGCAAGCCCATCTGACTTCTGTGATTTTAACAGTATCTTCACATTACAGTTAAATTTTAGAACCACAAGCCCTGGTTGTCATGTATAAAATATTTTGAACCCTGATATATAACAGAAAAAGTCAATATTTCCGAACCACTAAATTTAAAAAGAAATGATAACAATTTTTAATGTTTTTACAGTCTGTTAAACATGTATCCGCATGATAGAAGAAAAGAATGCTTCTTAAGGATGTTCGCTCCTCACCTACTGCGCATGACCAAATTGTCAACTTACAAGTCAAAGTTGCAAAACCTAAAAAGCCTGAAATCATAATGTTCTTATATTATAAACCAAAATGAAGCGGTAATTTCTCAATTTTGATGATGTCTGATTAAAAATTCATCAAAATTAACAAACGTAGTATTTTTACGACAACCGAAATGAAGTTACGGAAAGTGGTTATTTCGGCCGATTGCGCATAGTCAGTGAACAGTGGAAATAAACAGAGGCGGCCCAGTCTCATGTTACAGTCGCATGTGTTTACATTCGCCCTCAAGTTTAGTTCCCGGTGTATACAAGTGTTGAAACACAAGATATCAAGTCACCAAATTGAGGTTATGAAGCTGCCTAAAGTGTGTAATGAATTTACAAACCCCGCGCGAAGCAATGACCAATGTACCATTTCTCCGAGGCAAACATGGCTAGACAAAACACCACCAAATCTCGACACTTTACATGGATTTTCTCGATTTATTTGTTGAAGGTGATGAGGGAAATAATCAAGCTTTCCCTATTATATACTGCCCGACAGTGACAGGAAAAAATTCGACTAAAACCGCTGCCACTGAAAACTAAGAGTAACAGTAAACACATGTCATGCTTGTCGGCTGATAGTACCCTGTTGAAATTAGGTCATGCTTGTCAGCTGATTCCGATGCGAGCGACAGGGCGAGGCCAACAAAAAACAACAAATCACTGGCACCGGTATGTAAAATGTATTATGAACTTTAAGTCTTCTTACTTTTCTGTCAACATCATTTCAATTTATGATTTAACTTATCTAATTTCATTTCATAGTGATTAATTATCTATTTCTGTATCTTATTGTAATTAAATAACCTACTCTCTTGCTGAAACAAATCAAATAATACTTATATATTTTTTGTGAATTTTAGCAATGGGTCATGACATTTATCTGTCACATTTTTCTCATTGAATGCACTGTAGACATTATTGTAGACTTAATATTCATTATTCTTGTCATTTAGAACCTGAGATCACCACTGAAAAAGATGCTGTCAGCTAAAGCTGCAGAAATTGAGGTAATAAATTGATAATTATCAAATATATAAAGCAAATAAACACTTTTGATTCACTGATTGTATTTGATTTATTCTGATCATTGAAAAAATCATCATTGATGAGAATATATTATTGAACTGAAAACTTATATATGTTGTTGCTGCAAAAAGTAGAATGTATAAGCAGAAATGATGAATATTAAAAAAAGTTTTTATAATTATTTGGCGGCCAATGACTGAAATATTGCCTACGCCCTAGCAGCATTAGACAGCCTACTCATTTGAATAATTGATTCATTACATAACAATAAGTTACATTGTTTTTAGGTCACAATTATATATGTTTGAAGAATCATACTAATTATGACAAATCAAGAAGGAAAAATCCTAATTGACCATTGTCAAGAATTAATTACTTTCATCATAGGTATTTTTGTAATAATAAAACCTTTGTATATTTCTGTGTTCATGAATGATCATGTAATATTAACCTAATGAGAGAAGAAAGGTCAAAAAGGTCTTTGAGACTAGACATAATCAAATTTTCAAAAAAATAATTCCCCTTAAATTCATAAAATATTGTTGGGAAGTTTTTTGAGGCTAGTGATTATGTTATGTGAGGTGTACAATGTTCTTTAAAACAAGATGACATTGAAAGTCACATCTTTCCTACAAGCTTGTTGCTCTTATTCCAAAGGCCAAATTATCAATTATGTTTATCATTGTATAAACTGTAATGGATTTTTAAAAAGATATGACAATATTGGCTGTTTGCCATTATGAAATGAAAAGGAATCAATTCTAATGAGTGTAGTTAACAAACTTATTCATCTTTTCAGGTAGATGTGTACTTTCATCCGATGCAGAGTAGAGGATAAACCGTTCTAATGGATGCTGTGACATACAGATCATACAAACCTATGATTTCCCAGTGTGTCTGTGAATCTCAGTTGGAGAATAATGACTTGATACATTCCTTTTTGGACAACATACAATAAACAAGGATTTATAGTTTCTGGTTGAGTTAAATTAATATTTTGTGTACCTGACAAGACACATTTCTCTAGGTATTTTATGTGCGCTTCAAGTTGACCAGTTGCTTCCCTTTATGATTTTTTGATTTTCTGTACCTTTTGAAATGTGGTGTGAGAAAAGAAATAAATTGTATTTTTGTGTTATTTCTACTGTTTTGTATTTTCTTCATGTTGATTTATTATAAATCAAAGACATATGGTATGTTTAAAGGGAAAAAACGTGTCTGATGTATTTTGAATTAATTTATAATTTTGCTGACTCATCAATTTTCAATTGTAACTATCATTTGAGCCAGTTTTATTTACTGTTTATCTTAGCAAGTAGATGTTGTTGAATGAATATGATTTGTATGCATTCAGGTAGATTTTTAGATAATGAGTGGAGGAAAGCATGTTTTTAGTACAAAAATAGCTTGAATGTTGTTTATTTAATTGAAATGTTTCAATACATGTTGCGCCGTAGTGGCTAAAAACCCACACTACCATATATATTTTTTACCTTTTTCTGGAAGAAAATTATGTTAACTCTAACATATTTTCATATTAAAAAAAGTTTAATACAGGAAATAATTAAAATTTAAGATTTCTCAAAAAAGGTCAAGATTTCTCCATAGACTCCCATGTTAAAACTGTGACTCACAAAGGGATCTTTGTCTTAGAATATTTCGAAAAAACCCACACTAACCCCTATTTTTTGGGGTTCATATTTCAAGCAAATACACTTAACTTTTGAAAAATACAAGTTAGAAAAAAAGTTTAATACTTTAAATTTGAGGAGCGAACATCCTTAAGTATTTCACAAAAAGTACACATAATTGCTGAATAGATGACGTACGTCTCAAGGATTATTTAAAGGCGAAGTAACGCCGCTAATGGCTGAAATATTGCCCAAGCGGCGTTAAACAATAACTCACTCACTCAAAGGTGAAGCAAATACAGTGCATACACTTTCATTAGGCTAGTTTTTCTCGCATATTCTTCTTGTATAATTTTAATCTCCATCTCATCAGACCAATGTTATCAAAGTAAGATGTAGCCATTCATTTCTAAACAACTTTAGGTATGCTGGTTTTTGCTACGTGGCGATTAGCTTAAAGGAGCTAGCGGCTTATATCAATAACATAGGCAAAATTGAGAACTTAAAATTAGACAGCTCATTAGAACAACAACACATTCCCGGGTCATTACAAATATCTCCCTCCGGAACTAAAGGAAAATATCAAAATGGCCTATTGACTCGAATGCGTACGAAGGCCATCTAATTATTTTTAAAGTTTTAGAACGAAAAGATTTGTAATGACCCGGGTGCCTGTGAACTGAGAGGCTCGCGATCGATTGGCTTATGGTTTGGCATGGCTTAGCTTCGGCACGTTCATCAGCTCATCTGTAAACTACTCGCACTTAGACTTATCTCGAGAACCATAGGTCCTTGGAGGTTATAATATTTGAGGTTTCTTGTCCAATGATGATTATACATTGAAAATTTGGTGTCATGGACCACATGGACCAACTCTCAAAGTTATTTTCTTCATTCCTCAATGGACACATTCTTAAAGACCTATTTTTGTTTTGTAGGTTTAAAACAACTGCTACAGTGGCCGTTTCCTATAAACCATTTTTTCTTCAAAACAACAACCTGAAGGTTTTAGAGGATAATTCTAATCTAGACGCCTTATTTAATGGGGTTTATTAATTTTAGATATGATGACTTCCTAACGAAATTCTTTGATGTGTTATTATCCATATTTCAAATATGATTCATTATTTAATATGTATCATAAATCGTCTCACCTCATATATACACTCCATAACATCGACAGAGATTCGTTTTGTGGATCTGACTACAGAAAGAGATTTATCAATTGAACCGTATACGAAGACATATGTAAGAAAAGAAAGTAACTTTTTTGTTTTCACCTTTTTAAGATTACTCCAGTATACATTATATATTTATAAATTCTTATGGTTTCTTATCATATATGAATATAGAGGTTGTACACATTATCATTCAAGTCTATGAAAGAAAACAATGTCATAGTGTCAATAGCGATTAACCTCGTGTTTACCGTATTTACATACAGACGCACCGGTTGCTATTTCTCTATATCTATATATAAAGCGCACGATTACTTATGGTGTCTAAAGCCTTATTTAGCTCTACCTGCGCAATAACAAAACATTGTTGCTGTTTATCGAGGTAAAGCATTAAGATCATATGTAAAAGGATTAAGGTATCTGAATGGACGTGATTGTCGGTTACATGGGTATCAGGACATAGTTAAGGATTCAGCAATTTTGCTGAATCCTTATTGTTATTGGCGTGTTTTATTTATTTTTTTTTTCCACCGATTTTGTGGACCCGATTTAGCCCAAACCGCTAAAGCTACAACAGCCAAACTTCGCAGTCTGGTAGAACTTCATGAGAAGGGGTTCTAATAAGCTTTTGGGCTTAATCGGATTAAGCGTTAAAGGCACAGTACCACTCAAATTTTTAAAAATTAACATGGAATTTTTTTTCAAAATGCACTTAGAGACCTGAAACTTTTTTTAAATGATAGGCAGTTACATTTGGAGCAAAAAAGTAAATCATGGCGACTTCGTAGCATGCATACTTACGCCGCCATATTACTTTTTTTGACTTTTTGAAATTTTCGGACCCCACGCACCTTTGAGAATCTTCTCCTCCGAAGATACTAGCATCTCAGAGCTGAAAGTTACATATGTTGTAGCTGAAGTACTGAGGAGAAAAGGATACTCTAAATTTTTCCTCAAACTTTAATACTTTTTACTCAGCAACCCTTCCAAGTCGGGCGACTTAGCACATGTGAGCATGTTCAAGGGGCGATAACTAAAAAAATTAGACTCACAACTGCACCATTTTCTCAGGAATGTGAAAGCACCATAGGCACTTTCCAAATCCATAAAAACATTGGTCGCGAACAGTCATTTCCGTTCACAATAATCGATCAAAATCGGTAAAAAATACATTTTTAAAAATTAACATGGGCTAATTTTTCAGAATGCCCTTAGAGACTTGAAGCTTGTTTTGAATGAAGCGTAATAACAGCACAAACAAAAAAGTCAATCATGACGATTTCATAAGTATTATAGTTTTTGCACAATATCAACTTATTTGTTCCAGAAATTGGTTTTCAACATTCCACAATTCTTGTGAACACGATTCAGCCCAAACCGCTCAAGCTGTTACAGCCAAACTTGCCAGTCTGATAGAACTGCATGAGACGAAGCCACAATAAGCTTTTGGGCTTAATCGGCTTAAGTGTTAAAGGCACAGTACGATCGAAAGTTCGAAAAATTAACATGGGAATTTTTTTCAAAATGCACTTAGAGACCTGTAATTTGATTTAAACTATAGGCAATTACATCACGCGCAAAAAAGCAAATCACGGCGAATTCCTAAGTAGCATACCTTTTGCACATTATCAACTTCTTTGCAATAATCGCAATTTCCAGATATAACATGCCGCTGAAGCTTAATGCATGCACCAATCTTCAAGAAATTTTCAGTGAAGCTAGCTACCATTACTATCTTTGTACTGAATGTGCTTTTTATGCGCTGAATCCTTTTGTCGTCGCTTGCGACTATATTTAATATTTACGTATTTTAGCATGTGTTCTACTTGTTTGTGTGAATTACCGTTATAATGCTATTTGTTAATCCGTAACTGTATAACTAAATTATATCATTGTTAATTCAAACTACAAAATATCATATCCAGTATCAAGGGCTTAGCTACAATAAAATATATTTCTACATGCTATGTGAACATATATATCCATGTTCTAGTGAACATTCATGGCGTTATAGTTAAATGCACTTCATCATCACCATTACCACCACCATTACCACCACCACCATCATCATCATCATCATCATCATCATCATCATCATTATCATCATCATCATAATCATGTATTTATTTGAAGACACTGTAATGTTATATCAACAAGGCAATTTCAATTCAGTGTAATACCAATGCATGTATGACGTGTTTTTTTTTGTAACGTCACAATGCTTATTCCGTTGTCAGAACCATACGAAATCTTTGTTGCAGCACTCTCTGTCGACATTTTCGTTTGATTAATGTGATCAAGTTATAAACAGAATACTGAACATCTCCCAGGACATATCTTTCTAGTCAACGTTCACATGATTTCGCTCGACTGATACCAAATCATTAACTCGTTTAAGAAATGTTATTAAACGGAAGAACGTTTAGTATCCTCTTTGGGTTATATCGTCACCTTCGTGTGGAATTGGTTTTATACCTCAAGAGCGCGGTTGCATTTTTTAATATTTTCAAATGTTGAGGTAAGGTTCTTTTTATAAGAAACCGTTTGATTCGGTTCACCGAGTGAAATCATATAATAGAAAAATATCGATATATCGATTCTCGGGTTTTGTCCCATAGTGAATACGAAAATCGACCGACATGTTTACGATGAAAAGAGAATATATCTCTCATCTTACCTACGTAGATGCATTACCTAAGCACGATGTCCTATCAATAAATCATTTGACGAAGAATACTCCCAACCCGATCAATATTCAGTTCTAATTCAAATAACAAAGCAAATCGATAGCAACATATATATACATTCATTTTAATGATTGTTTCTTCCAGTTGTGAAATCTTCATTAGCTTCTCAACAAAGGAGTTCATAGGTTTATGGCTAGTTGTTTATTTTTGGCAATCTCATATAAACACAAAATTTCCTTTGTTATATTTCAAATTTTAAAAATATATATCTTTGATCAGAACGCTTTGAAAAAGAATCTAAAGTATTACAGAAAACAATAATTCTTTAATTCTTTATTGATGACTTAATGTCAAAATGCAATTCTGTTCACATTTTCAATAACGATACAAATCATGATATAGGATAGTATTTTTAACTTTAATTCTTTCGCTTTTGAATGACCTTTTCTACCTTTCAGTATAAAAGTATCCGATTATTCCAAATAGCCATCGATTTATCACTTTCGTTTTTATACAATTTGATAGATTTCCATGTGAAATATTAATAAAAGATGTGATACTATCATCCGGTTTTGAAAATATTTTCGTTATAAATAATGTATTAAGGTTAAGCAAAACGTGAAAAATTATGTTGACTCTTGACACTTAAAACAACGAACCATAGTATACATAACATTCCTATGTCTGAAAGGTCTTTTTAGCAAAACGGATATTTGAGATATGGTATTGTAAAGAGATTTTCCGAGCAAATTCCAGTTTCTTTAATGATGTGATGTGCGATATATATTATAAAAAAATAAATAAATATACAACATATATTATTAACATAATCAATGTTGTATATATATCAGTCTTAATAGTGTCTCGTAAGCCAAAAATATGGCTGGGTGATATGTTATATGTTATGCTATTACAATTGACATTTTAACTGTAACATATCATGTGACACTTTAATAAAATAATACTGTCTGTCTGTCTGTCTGTCTGTATAAATTTGTTATGCATTTTATGTACCTCGTGTCTCGTAAGCCTTATGGCTTGATGATATGTTTTACCTGTTTTTATGTGGCAATACTATATCAAGGACGTTTATTATATTTCTAGGTCTTTGATTATATGAATAGCATGTGACACGTGAATGAAATATTTTTTCTTCTTCTTCTTCTCTTTAATTGTCTTAATCGTATGAATATCACTGATCAAGTTATTTTCTAAAAAGAAACATAAGTTAATTTATATTTTTAAAAGGATAGTATATAGGTTTTGAAGCATGGTACTTAACAGAATGTATGATTTTGTATATGATGCTTATGATGTTGATGCTTACTATGATGCTTATACGCTGCCTTGTCAAATCCTTATACAGAATCTATATTTCATAATATGAAGTTATTTCCATGTTTGTTTTGCATGAGAATTCATGACCAAAAAAATATTGTATGTTATCTGTAAATTCTAAATTCTTCAGTTTTACAACAGAACAAATAACCTCTTCTATCATAAAATTTTGATGGTCCTTGCAAACATTAGTATATATTATTAGGAATATTTTTATATATTTATTAAATAGATTAAATATGGTTTAAACAATAGTGGTAAAAAACTAAATGTGAAATGTCTAAGAGGAACTTACAATCAATTACCTGAAATAATAGTTAAATGGTACTTTAAAGCTTCGTTCATGAAAGATAAAATTCTAGTAGAGATTATTTTTTAGTATATTTTATAATCTAGTCTTTAATAGAACGTCGTTAAGGGAGAGAAAGCACGTTTATAAGGGAAATAAAGGGATTTCAAGAAAAAGAAAACAGTTAATTGCACTTGATTATCATATATTGTTCACAGAATAAAACGGAGAATAACAAAAAAGGTTTTCATTGTTTATGTATTTTCTTTATTTCAAACTATAATATATATATAATATATATATTTTAACTCTTCAAAAAAAGAATTTTGACATTCATGCAAAATTGATTATTTTCGAAACGGGTCAATTTATATCATGATACATACCTGTAATTTAAAGAAAGGCTTGCTCAAAAGTGTAAATTTACCAAAAACAATGGCCCAAAAAGTTTACGTTGTGTTCAGGGACGAAAACGAGCGATTCGTCCAAATGCATTTTCTGCCAAAGCACGTGCAGCACGGGATCATGAAGGTTTACATGAAGACATGTCTGCTTTAGGGGTATAAAAAGCCATATCAGCCGCTGTTCATTCAGACTAGACAACATCGGTACAGCGACCAGAAGAATGCTAAGACTGAACAGAGCGCAACGCAACAACGCTATTGGCAGACTGCAAGCAGGAGCGACGCAGCGAGATGTTGCAACACACTTTGGCGTGTCCAGACAGACCATCTCTTCATTGTGGACCCGTTTCAACACCCGAAACATCGTTGATGATAGGCCAAGGTCAGGCAGACCAAGGGTGACTACTCGGGCCCAAGATCGGTACATCTGACTGCTCCACCATCGGGAACGCACCAAGACAGCAGCGTCAACAACAACGCAGATACCAGACCTGCGTCGAATTTCCGACCAAACGGTACGCAACAGGCTGAGAGAGGCTAGACTTTTTTCACGACGACCGGTTCGACGTCTCGTTTTAACGCAACGTCATCTGGCGGAACGTCTCCAGTGGTGTCAACAGAGGATGAGATGGGCACGTGCAAGGTGGAGAACCGTTCTCTTCAGTGATGGGTACCGTTTTCTGCTTCGACGAAGTGATGGACGAGCACGTGTACACCGACGTCGTGGAGAACGTTATGCTGCCAACTGTGTTCAGGAGGTTGTCCCATTTGGAGGTGGGAGTGTCATGGTGTGGGCCGGGATTCGTCACGTTGTTAGGACACCCCTTGTGCATGTTGTGGGTTACCTCACAGGAGTACGGTATAGGGACTTGATTCCTACAGCCTTACGTTATTCCTCACGTCAACGTCCATGGTGGTCTCTTTCAGCAGCCCAATGCTCGACCACATGTTGCACGTGATTGTCAAGATTTTTTACAGCGTAACAATGTCCAGACATTGCCATGACCAGCCAGGTCACCAGTTTTTTCACCAATTGAGCATCTCTGGGACGAATTGGATCGACGCGTGCGCAGTAGGAATCCACCACCCCAAACACTTCCAGCACTTCTTGCAGCACTTCAGCACGAATGGCAGAACATTCCACAGGCTGTGATTGACAACTTGACTGCATCCATGGGTCGTCGGTGCCAAGCAATAATCAATGCTAATGGTGGCAATACCCGATACTGACATTTGTGCACCCCTGTGATGTTGAAACACTTGTGCACCTGTGCATTTCAAGATCTTGCTTATTCTGAATTAAATTTACTGAACAGAGATCTTCAAACAGTGTTTTAGTTTTCATTTCAATGTTTAACTTGCATCTGTGGTCTTTATATTGAACTTTGAAAGTCAGTGTCAAGTTTCTGAAGAGTTTATATATATTATATATATATAAATATTTTTTTAAAATTTTATTTCGCCGGTCGAGGATAAAACCGGGATAACATGACTGCAGCAGAAGGTTTACTGCCACTATGCCTTATGAATAAAACTCATCATGTCTGCATTCCTATTAAGGCCTTTTTCAAATAATTCGTTTTCATCTGTATAGTATATGGTAGAAAAATCATTCAAAAATATTTAGACAAGTTCACATATTCAGATAAATAGTTGAAAAATATGATTGATTTATACTTAAAATCGTAATTTCATGTAAAGAAATGACTTAAACTATTCTGTAAAAATTCAAAATCATAATTCACAGGTAATAAAAATGTGTTTAAACATTTTTCCTTATGAATAAATTGTTCTTTTATATAAAATTCAACAATGATTTTCACATAAATATATGTTTCTCAATTTTGTAAAAAAACCACTTTCTTTATCTGTTACTTTTTTGGAAAATATGATACTTTTATGCATGATTTCATGATTGATGGACTTATTCATTTGGACATCATCATCATCATCATCATCTGTATTTCCTCCATTAGGAGATTATTATAGAATATTTACAAAATTGGACAGTAGATTGAGATTGACATCTTTTCAAAAAGAGATGTTAGTAATTAAAGAATTTGTGTTGATTAGGAATGGGAAAACATTAAGATTCGTTGGTCACATGTTGATTGAAATAGAGTTCATATATAAAAAAATAACATTATCAAAATAACATTTTAGAGAAATATTTTCGTCCATGTGAGAATTATATTTTCCAATTTATCCCGGTGTTATTATTTCTTGCCTCTTATTACTCAATCCTCTCACCATAGTCTTTTAATAAACAAACATAGAACATAGAAATTCCATTTGCAGAATGATATTGGAGCATAGCGTTCTTATTTCCATTCTCAATTGTATTTTGTTGTATCTTCATCTTGCACGTCATTTCGTCATTCTATCATGGCGTTTTTATCCTCGTAAACAAGTTATATAGCATACCCATCAAAAAGGAAATTATAAAGCCTAAAGAATAAACCTAAATATTGTGATGGTTCAATATTATTAATCTATTTCAAAATGTATTTTTGCTTAGTTGTAAATCAACTTTTAGAATTATATAGATAATTACTCTCTGAGGTTTTACAGGCACAGTAATTGAATTTGAGATAACCCCTTAGAAATTGGAAAACATAATTATATGTTTTTGATAATGAATACATTTTATACAAAAGTGCCATCTTCATTTATTTTCCGCATGGAATGTATTTCTTTCATCAAGTCTTCTTTCATTCCGTGTACAAAAACCTGACATGATTCAAATTGACATGTTTTATATCGATCTTTGTTCATGAATATAATTTATTTCGCGCCATGTTCTTTTTGTTTATATCTTATAGCAATTGGCTCCACTTAAAACGACATGTTATTTTCTGACTGATTTAGCTAATATTTTGAGAAAAATTTTTTTGTTAAAGAACACATTAACATATTAAGAAGATAAATTCTTTGAGAAGTAAGAATTTTCCAACCGAAAACACATTCATTCTCCGTTGTATAGTTGTATGTGAAAAATGAAGTTGGCTCATTTCGCCACTGTAGAAAGCTTGTATAAGAGAAAATCGTATACGCTGTACAGGAAAGCCGATCAATAAGCTGTAGTTGCTTCTTGCTCTTCACGTCAAGACACCCTAGCCGTTTCTACAGCGACCATTTGAATATTTCATGCACACCCGGTATCACATTGATTTGGATGAAACATTAAAGTATTGATGTGTCTCTCAGCAGATCTAAACACAACGGCTGGTTTCATCTTCTTTCTAATTTTGATACTCTATAAGCTAACATTCTTATCTAAATTCTAAATCTAGGTTAGTGATTAATAATTAAGAAGTTAATATGAACATTAACATATGAACATGTGTGTGTGTGTGTATTTATACATTTATAAAGAGGATGTAAAATAAAATCATGACTTTATCTTTTTTTACTTATATATATATATAGTGTGTGCCTTTATAAAATACATTTAGTTAGAACTACAATAAAACTAATTGCGTTGTAAAAGAAGTGATCATGTCATTTTGACTTTTAAACAACACAATCCAAACCCTTATTCAAATCAAATCAATCTAGTTAAAAGTAATTGTGATAAAAGTCATCCCTGGGTCTATAACTAGCAAATGTTCATTTCAGCTAATTTTAGAGAAGTAAAATGCAAATGGCCGCTATGAAATTAACCTGAATATACAACACTTCCTTTATGTAACACATTACATTCTTGATGATATTTCATCAGAGAATGATATCCTGCTAAAAATTATAATCAATCACTACTCGAGTGGGCAGACATATTTGAAGAGATGAACCCATGTACGGAAGATTTAGCAAGAAGGGTCAAGTAGGTTCGAGGTGAAGTGAGTTGGCGTTTAACGCCACTTTCAAGATTATTTCACTTACTAGTATATCGCGGCTGCTAGTATTATTGCAGGGAGAAAGCCCGCAACACTAGTGTGGATATGTATTACGGTGAAACCTGCGAGCATCGGCTGAAACTAGCGAACCATGGGAGGTACTGCGCTTAATTTCAGTGTAGCATTGCACCCAAACCTGACTGCGTGTCTACTGCAGACAAAGTTGCCGAGCCCCTGGCGGGATTCGAACCACGGACCTCCTGATCCGAAGCCGAACGCGCTAACCACTGCGCTATCCCGCCCCCTCAAGTAGGTTGGAATACTTGCAGACAATGCAATAGTTTGACTGGCAAAGTTCAGTAAACGACAAAGGAGTTAAGATGGTCAAATTCTTTGCCGATGCATTGAAGAAACAAAATTGTCATGTCGTTTCTTTTGTGTATAAAATTGATATTTCATGTATGTGAATTGATAAAAGTATATACACCTTCGTGTCAACTGATTTATCTCTGTAAATTTATTCATAAAAATGTCTGTTTTATCTTTAATGAGACTGAAGCCTCAGAGCTACATAGTGTTCATCCACTAAGCTAAACTTGCTTTGCAAGAGGTAATTCTTCGACGTATTTTGAAGGGATTTTAAGACAAAATTAAAAGTAATACAAAAATACACACACAATTTGCGACGTATGGAGAATTTAAGATAGCCCCGTTGACAATATCTTGGAATCTGTAGGAAAATATGTGCACATTCAATTAACTCTTTTAATAGCATATCCACATGTAGTACATATGGTGTATCATTATGTCGAATGTACGGTCGTGTAGGACAGTTTTGTGGGTTTACGAGGTTGCGGTTTGGCGAGGGAAATATAGGTATAACCAACCTTTATGCAGTAACACAGCCAACAATAGTAAGTGATTTTCGCACTAGTTTTTGTAGCCAAATAAAGTTATTTGAGATCCGCTATATTTTGGTATCAACAGCCCTCATGCAGATTCAATCTCGATAAACAGGAGTTGCTTCCCTTGAACAGTTAAACGGTATAAAGGAAAACTTTCTGACTGATTTGATTTCTACGTACATTAAACGACAGTTGTTCCATCGTTATTTTTATTCGTATGCTTAAATGGTTATGAAATCTTCTTTACATAAATCAGTATTTAAGAAAAGGGAACAAAAGAACTTTTGATAACATTAATGACTCTTATATCCAGGTATCAGGCATTGCAAACAGATTCTCGCCATCATTATAAAGTTATTCAAATACCAACACTGCAAAACAAGCACTTATGTTTTTCGCAATGTTTTCTTTCTCCAGGACACAATTGTTCTTCACATTCCATACCTTCTTACAGTGCTATACTCGGCCGTGGGTTGATGTCAATGTTAATAGGATAATAGTTATCCCTTTATCCGCTTTTGGCAAATACGTGCCAATCCTACTCCATCTTCGTATGATATTGTATAACCATCATTCTTTATTCGTTCTGGTGTTTGTGCCAACCTTATTTTGCAAATTCCCTTTTCCAAGTAAATGGATATTCTTAAATGGTTTTATAAAAAAATGAATTTTACAATCCGTTGAGATATCAATCAATTTCACCTTACGACTGATCCTATCAAAAATAGTATTGTTAAGTATACAGCTAAAAATCCTAATAAAATATCTGCTTTGCTTTTTCTACAACCAACGTACTAAAACTATATCCCGTGTTACTGAACACCGAAAGTGTTGATTTGTTTTTTAAGTTAGCTCTTCGGTTGTACTGTTATGTAGAGAGTCTGAGAATAAGTTAGAATAGGCGTTCATTGAGAAACATTCAGTATGTTTAGAATAAGGTTTTAACAGAGAGATATTATTTGAAAGTAGCAAACGTGAAGAGAAAACAATCAATAGAGCAAAGGACATTAAGTGCAGTACAACGCTTGACATCGGGTTATTAAATAGACAGAACAGAGCAGAACAGAATTTTATTTCTCATAATTCACAACAGTGACATAGAGAACAGTTAAATATATTATAATATTATATACATAGACGAAACACGAATATGAAATGAGTTTTGGGTAAGGGTAGACGTATGGAACGCATTTTGTCAAGTTTATTCATTGGAACATTTGGCCTAAGTCATTTCAGATGTCCAAGACTACTAGACAATTAGAATTGAAGAGAGAGAAAACAAAGCACTTTCGTGAAACTATGAATAACTGAACAGTTGTCTGAAATTTGAAAAACCAATAGAGAGTAATTATTTACGTCATAAGGGTTATAGTACAGAGGTAACCGGGTCGAAGGGCGTAGGTAGAGGTCATAGGTTAAAACAGCATTATTGAGTGACTGATGTCATAAGAGGAAATAGAGAATATGATTGGTCAAGGGTAAAACACACCCAGAAGATGATCAATGACCAGAGGGGTTAAAAAGGTGATGCACGAGTATACTAAAGGAAACTGAAGCTGGAGCTGAAGCTGAAGTTGGGACAAGAAAAGTAATGAAAAACAACTGCTTGTGCGGGAGAAATGCGGTGGGTTTGGCCGGGTGAAGCAAAGGCTATAGGATGAAGTATGGGTTAAGTTAGTATAGTGAGGTAGGCGTAAGAATGATAATTATTTGTTGATGTAAGATGCTTTGATTGTTTTTGTAATAAAACCATGAAAAACCTTCTCTTGTATTTATTAAGAAAGTGTACCTCTCGCTAGCTCATAAGCGAGTCTCCAACCAAACCACGTATTGTGACAGTACCACATATTTAAACAAAGAAAACATTATTACTGATAAATGGTCTTTATCAATGTGCTTTCCAGGTAGTCGTACTTACGTTTTACACATGTATTATTGGCGACAGGGCCACTTATATACAAATAAAATCTGTCTGTCTGTTTGTCAGTATTAGTTATGTATATTTAACTGTATGAAAAGTTATTGCTTATAGATATATAACACATAAGCACTGTCAGAGTAAAAACTTCGTTACCGTTAATGTGTAAATTGTTAAGAACTAAAAACCATCAATTTGTTCTATTTTTTAAAATCAAAATGTAGCTTTATTACCGTTTTCAATCTTTATTTGTGTATGATCTTCTGAAGAGATAGATTAGTGCGCGTATGTTCCATGTACATAACCATTTCTTATGGAGAATGAAATTTCTATCGTATGAGCTGGATGTATAATGAATGGGTAAAGAAATTGATTTTTAAGGAACAAACCAGATTGAATAGGGGAGAAAATAGCCCAGGGGGCGCTGTTGGACATGTATATAAAGGTGACGTATTAAGACGTTATGTTTTAAATGTTTGTTGGGATATGAAAAAAAAGGTGGCTTGAAATAACCCTTCTGATTATTTGGGTCACGAAGACTGCTGTTGTGCTGTAGGACTGGAGGAAGTCGGCCTTCTAGCTTCTGGAGTGGTTACCAACCTTGAGGGTGCTGGAATAGTTACCAACCTTGTACATTTGTAGGTGTTTGAATGGTTACCAAACTTGTAGGTGCTTGAATGGTTAAGAAACGTTTATGTGCTTGGAATTATCTACCTTGTAGGTGCTTGAATAGTTACCAACCTTGTTGGTGCTTGAATGGTTACCAACCTTGTAGGTGCTTGAATGGTTACCAACCTTGTAGGTGCTTGAATGGTTACCAACCTTGTACGTGCTTGAATAGTTACCAACCTTGTAGGTGCTTGAATGGTTACCAACCTTGTAGGTGCTTGAATGGTTACCAACCTTGTAGGTGCTTGAATGGTTACCAACCTTGTAGGTGTTTGAATGGTTACCAACCTTGTAGGTGCTTGAATGGTTACCAACCTTGTAGGTGCTTGAATGGTTACCAACCTTGTACGTGCTTGAATAGTTACCAACCTTGTAGGTGCTTGAATGGTTACCAACCTTGTAGGTGCTGGAATAGTTACCAACCTTGTAGGTGCTTGAATGGTTACCAACCTTGTACGTGCTTGAATGGTTACCAACCTTATAGGTGCTTGAATAGTTACCAACCTTGTAGTACTTGAAAAGTTACCAACCTTGTAGGTTCTGAATGGTTACCAACCTTGTAGGTTCTGAATGGTTACGAAACGTTTATGTGCTTGGAATTATCTACCTTGTAGGTGCTTGAATGGTTAAGAAACGTTTATGTGCTTGGAATTATCTACCTTGTAGGTGCTGGAATAGTTACCAACCTTGTAGGTGCTTGAATGGTTACCAACCTTGTAGGTTCTGAATGGTTACGAAACGTTTATGTGCTTGGAATTATCTACCTTGTAGGTGCTGGAATAGTTACCAAACTTGTAGGTGCTTGAATGGTTACCAACCTTGTAGGTGCTTGAATGGTTACCAACCTTGTAGGTGCTTGAATGGTTACCAACCTTGTACGTGCTGGAATGGTTACCAACATTGTAGGTGTTTGAATGGTTACCAACCTTGTACGTGCTTGAATGGTTACCAACCTTGTAGGTGCTTGAATGGTTACCAACCTTGTAGGTGCTTGAATGGTTACCAACCTTGTAGGTGCTTGAATGGTTACGAAACGTTTATGTGCTTGGAATTACCTACCTTTTAGGTTCTGGAATAGTTACCTACCCTGTAGGTGCTTGAATGGTTATCAAACGTGAAAGAAAGAGAAATGTATGATGAGCACTGACTATCCACAATCGACACCATAAAAAGCAATAATGATTTAATATGTAAAAAAAAATCTGATTAGTTAGAAAACAATTGAACTATATTGCAAAACTCGGTGCTCACTCATCTGATACTAAACACTAAATTACTAATCTACACCATCATGAAACAAACTTTTTCACGTCACCACTATCAACGGTACTCATGTTCTCCACGAGCGCCCCATGCTTTACTCGTCCGTTTAGTATATGAACACAGGGGTCTCAATGACAAACTAATGGATAAAGGCGGTGAGGTAACTATAGAAGCCTTGCAGATTCGAACTCTAAGGCACTAAGTTTTCACACGAGAGAAGATTGTTTAATTAAATTCAATTTATCAATAAACTATATCATTCTTTAAATGCGTGGTGTGAAAATTCTTAACCTTACAACCTCCTGCAATGGTTTCATGAGAAACAGTAAACTGTTAGCATAATAAAAGGTCGTCATCCTCATAGAAAACCTGTGATTTGATTTTGTAGACGCGAGACCTACAATTGGCTGTAACGTGTCCGTTTCTCATTGTAAAAAGATGTATAAAATAGTTACATATATATGTCCATATTACACTATGCAGTGTCATTTTTAAGATATCCTTTCTATTAGAAACATCTTCCATAAGTACCATTACATCGTGCAGTGTCATTACTAAGATAACCTTTCTCATTAAAAAAACATCTTCAACAAGTACATATAACACTATGCAGTATCATAAATGAGATAACCTTTCTCATTACAAACATCTTCAATAAGTGCTTATTTCACTCTTCAGTGTCATTTAGAAGATAACCTTTCTCATTACAACCACCTTCCATATGTACATATTACACTATGCCGTGTAATTAATAGGATATCCTTCTCATTAATAACATCGTCAATATTTACATATTACACTATGCAGTGTCATTAGTAAGATATCCTTTCTCATTCACAAACATCTTCCAAATGTACATATTAGCCTCCAATGATTGGCTGAAGTTCATTGTTCCAGCAGTGAATCGAACCAGATTGTTAGACGTGAACCAAAGGAACCCTTCTTCATCAAACCCGAATGTATCTACCCACTTCATATGATGGTCATCGTGTGCCATCTGCACTTGTGTTGTCATGGTAAAATCATCCACTGAAGCTACAGAATTCAAATCTTTCACATAATCCCACTTATAAACTGAATTTTCACTTAGAGCGCCATAATATAGATTCTTCTTTCCAAACATAATTCCATCTGATTGTGATTTTTTTACACCTACCCTTTTTAAAGACTCGCTGAATCGCCCGTTAGGTCTGGATATGACCGAGGTAGGTATTCTGTATAGACTTGTACCACCTAATGGGCAGTAAAACACGTAGCGGAAATCAGGTGACATCGCTATTCCATCAATTGCAACTTGTTTTCGATAAGCCTTGTGGTCAATATGTATAACTGATGTTGCCCCGGGTTCGGGTATCATCGTGATGTGGAAGTAGCTGAAAGAAGTGTCGGACCGGAAGTCATAGACCACCAATTTTGACGCACGGGAATCTGTCATGTACGCGATAAGAGCTTTACCTCCTATCCTCTGAAGCACGATGTCGTTGAGAAGAGTTGGTGACGAAACAACATCGGTAGGAAAATGATGTGTTCGAATGATCCTTTTACCCTCTATATCATAAATCATCAGTTTTGGACGACAAATTATTCTGCTAGCTCCGGCCATGGAATTACCGGCATCAATTATCCACATCCATCCTGTGCCTTGGTCAATCTCCATACTCTGGGAATATTGTATAGCAGAACAGTCATCAAGTCTCTGCATCGACCAGCTTGGAAATGGTTTTAACAGGTGTTCACCATTTTTCTCAATAACCACATTCATAGAAGAAGGAACCCCTGGCCTCCATCTTGGAACAGTGACGTACACATTTCCCTTGTACACCTTGATCCCAGTAATGATATTGTTTTTCACAATAAAGCTTCCATTCTTTATATACTCTTCTTTAGCTGCTGGACTTGGCCAATCATAGTCCACCGAGGTCCATTGATATATTATGGAAGCATCGCCAAGTTTTTGACAAATTGTTACACTCTTTAGAGACAAGAACAAAAAGAGAAAGTTGATCATTTTTTTACTTTCAAGCTAGAATGAGAGTGTTAATGCCAGAGCAGAAAGATAAGGGGTTTGAAAGAAAGCTGACCATGTATCAACTTCCAAATGTTGGGCTTATCAGTATTGACCTACATGTACTATGATGACATTGCGTTTAGTGTTTGAAATACCTGCCAGCCAATTGACCGTTTTCTTCAGTTTGGGCTTGGGGGAAAAGTTAGCAAGCCTGCCTGTTTGTGTCATTTTAGCTCTTCAAAGTATCTACACATTGCATAGCTTGCCAATTATATTTTTCGAACCACAAACCTGCTTACCATTAAGGATTAAACACATTTCCAACACTTTTGCCTTTTGTTTCCGATACATTTCATTTCCTTATAATTTCATTCTTTGATACTTAATTCTACATCTATGCAGATCAACATATACAGTTTTTAACCAAACGAAGAAATAATCGATTTTGAGAAAAATTCCGGGATAGAAAACCATAATCTCCGAAATATCATGTACTGAAAAAAATCGAATGTCTTTTACATCTAATATCATACTACATGGGGGAAAAACTAATTTTTTTATATTTCGTTATCTTGCATATACCCACCCTAATCTTTTTAACCTCACGTCTGTAGGTATCCCAAAACGAAACTAAAATATGATTGTACTGAAGTATTTACATTAAATTGCATGTTTACAAGACTTAAACGTTACGGCTCCCATAGGTGTTTATTAAGAGGCACATGCAGTCTCAGTAAGAATTTTGTATACCAAATTACCACCAATATCGTTAGAAGACCGGTAAAAAGACGTAAGAATTGATATACCAACGACATAAACATTCGAAATTCTTATTTTTTTATTTATCCAAATAACTCTTTTCATTAACAAACACCTTCCATATAAACATGTTTTGGTGCCTGTTGGCCGTGCTGAAATTCATCGTACCTTGAAGAAACTTTGAAAGTTGATTCACGGTGAACCACAGGTAGCCGTTACCGTCGAAAGCAAAACTATCCACCCATTTAATTCTATGACTGTTTTTTACGACCAGAGTTTGTGTTTTCATCAAAACATCATCAGGAAATGCTGCTGCATCTATGTCCTTTGCAAAGTCCCATTTGTATACTGAATTCAACCCAAGGGCTCCAAAATACAAGCTTCTTTTCCCTGCGATCATCCCGCCAGTTTGGGAAATTTTATTACCAAGGTCTTTAACAGAGTTTCGGATCTGGTTATTCTCATGAGCTAGAACTGAAGATGGTAATCTGAAAAGCTTGTAACTTGCCAGTGAGCAGTAATATACATACCGGAAATCAGGTGACATTGCAATGCCATCAATTGGCGTCGTGACCGGAAATGACGTGTTATCAAGATGGATAATTGCGGATGGTCCATGCTCGGCTAACATGCTTTCATCAGTGAAGACATAGGACTTGTCTAGTGTAAAATCATATACAACAAGACTTGCACTCCCCGCATCAGAAATATACGCAAATTTAACGTTTCCTAAAACCTTATGAAGAACAATATCGTTGAGGAATGTTGTCATTTTCGGAGCAACGTCTTGTGGGAAAACATGAATGCGAACAGTTCTTTGGTTGACCATGTCATAGATGACCAGCTTTGGAGGACATATTTTGTCGCCGTGGTCTGAGATCTTAGCAACACCTGTGTCTATTATCCACATCCATCCATTTGCTGGATCTATCTCAAGGCTCTGACAGAATTGGATTGAATCACAGTTGCCTATGGTCTGCATGGACCAGCTTGGATAGGGCTGCAGGATTGGTCTCCCGTGTTTCTCAACAATTAGATTCAATGTTGAAGCAACTCCTTTTCTCCACCTTGGAACTGTGACATAGACGCTGTTGTTGTGGATTTTGATGCCAGATATTATATTGTTTACTACAATATAACTTCCATTCTGTTCAAATTCCTTTTTGACTGAATGTGTTGGCCAGTCATAGTCCAGAGAATGCCACCTAAATTCTATACTTGATTCTCCAATAGTTTGACAGTATGCATATGGAATGCATATTAGTAGTAAGTACTTCAGCATGATTCTTGGTACCTACCTTTCATTTAGCATTTTGAGATAAGAACACTTTAAATATTCAGTGGGAAACTTCCCAGGTGACTATGATTGCGCAGTTGTGATAATTATAGTCAGTAGAATTTAAGTATTCAATTGAGTTTCACCACTATCTATCTATGTCATTAAAGAAGGTATATAGAGAATCTCACCCAAGTGTCTTCTGATATATTGCCGAGGATATTTTTACTTTTATCAATGAGTGTTGATATATTTGATATCAGAAGACACTTGGGTGATATTCTATTTATCATCCGAAATCATTTTTCATTTCCATTCCGTCAAAAATGTACAATTCTGAACACTGCACTACTCTTAGACTCTCATGATTATGACGTCAAAGCATTGTGATGTCATTACTTGATGATATAAAACAATTGTGATGTCATGAACTTGACTGTAACAGGGCATTGTTCAAAATCTACTGTCAAAACGATATCTCCTAGGAGATATCAATTGATCTTCAACAAGCTATATCTCCTGCGCAACACAGTTTTGGATGATAAAAGATAATAGATTGAGGAGAGATTTCACTCTAAAGGGTGTAGTGTATACCTCGAAGACCTTATTTCTATTGTGACTGACATAGACACTTATTTAGCATTTCCTATATGTTGTTTTGTTATGACTAAAATGATGGTCCAAGCAACACGGCGAACTGGATTGATTCTTTTCTCTTAAACAAAACCCCAGATTCATTTGGAATCATTTGTTAATTCGCATATTCCTACAGATCAGTACATCATTTAAACAGCATTAGCATCATGATCCAAATGTGTATACAGACGTAAGAGTATGAACAAATCACTTGAGCTACTTTGGGATAGATTGGGAAGTATCCTGAACTAGATATATTCGAGGGTCGTAGAGGAATTTCAGCCATATATCTAAGTTTATGTCTGAAAGAATCCCTGCCATATAATTGGGGTTATACATTGTTTCGAAATTTTTTACCGTAGATTAGAAGTTTCAAATCTATACCGTACTGAATTACAATGTAAATTGTTCCCTCGAAATCTGTGCAGCTGCTTAACAAGAAAGTTTGTTTCATTACTTTCATGTCGACAGACTTATTATTTGATGCCAGATATTATATTGTTTTCTACAATATAACTTCCATTCTGTTCAAATTCCTTTTTGATTGAATGTTTTGGCCAGTCATAGTCCAGAGAATGTCACCTAAATTCTATACTTGATTCTCCAATAGTTTGACAGTATGCATATGGAATGCATACTAGTAGTCGTAGTCTAAGTTTATGTCTGAAAGAATCCCTGCCATATAATTGGGGTTATACATTGTTTCGAAACTTTTTACCGTAAATTAGAAGTTTCAAATCTATACCGTACTGAATTACAATGTAAATTGTTCCCTCGAAATCTGTGCAGCTGCTTAACAAGAAAGTTTGTTTCATTACTTTCATGTCGACAGACTTATTCAAGCAACTTTCATCCAAAAGACCAAAATGCATAAACTCAAATTTCTTGATTACATGTACTTTATAGTTTTGCCATTTCAACAATTGTTTTGTAATAAGCGAAAGATCTATCATATAGTTAACCTGTTGTGTCCATTTTGACCCAAAAAATTTTTCAAATGGCATTTGATTGAAGAAAAAGAAATTTGTCAATTTACTAATATTGACCCTATGCACTCAAATTGTTCCTGGCATAACACACATCTGTTGCTTGTATATGTAGTGTACGAATTATCCCTTTACAAAAATTATTTGAACGTTTTGACAGTAAAGTGTTTTGCCAAGAAATAGTGACCATTTCAAATTTCGAAAAATCATGATTTTATATATATAGCATTAGGAATTCTTGCACAGCGAAACAAACTTTTGTTCAGCATCTACATGTAGGAAATGTTGTTTACAGCAAATGAAGTTGTTAAGTTAAGATTCAAACCCCAAACCTCAAACAAAGCCTTCGGCAATCAGGTACATTAAATTGTAATCAAGTTTGTAGAACAGATATTTTAGTTTCTAGGAGGATGTTGTGCTCGGAATAGATCGTCGACCCCAAAATCTTACGAAGTAAGTGCTTCAAACTCAGCATAGTTACATTTACTGCTTGACGAACGAACGTTATCAATCTTTTCTATGCATCTAAATCTTTGCTTATAGTTAAAAGGATAATACAATCAATCAATTAATCAACCCAAAATTGCATAAGGTTATAGCTCTTGATGATAGAGGCCTCGGCCATATTCGTTAATAAAAACAATTATACTTCTCCATCAAATTCCGAACTTGCAGGAAATAGTGCCACTTGAATCCTGTAGGACTACTAGTGCAAATATGACTTTGACCATTCTGTTGAAGAAACTAGCTCTGTATTAAATTCACTGTATCATATTCTTTCGTTCAAAAGATTTTATAGAAAATATGTATTTATAAGAAGGTACAAAAATAACTAAGCCTGACTATGACCGATAATATGGTATGGTAAATGAGCTGTAGATAAAGCGGAACTTCGTGAGGCCATTTTAACGTAAACACCTTCAAATAATTCGAGTTCGGTAAATAGCTTAGCGTCGTTTTACTTAGGCTTGTACGTTCGTTTTAAAAGCAATTTTTAGATTTTAAATTAATGTTTTGGCTATGGCTGTAATAATTTTCATTTTCGAGGGAAGCTTTTATTTCCGGGATTACACGTGCACATATATACGTATTTTACGTTAAGTTACATGCACACTTATATTGAAATTGTTTTCTTCCGGCAAACATACCTTCATGTCTTCTTTCAACTTATCTGTGACTGAACACATCTGAACACAACTTATCTGTGACTGAAAATAGTTTCTTCGAATGGCATTTTAGAATTAATAGTGAGGAAGAATGATGAATTATTTTATGGATATACAACTTCTTTATTCTGTAAAAGCGACGTTTTGAATTCTATACTAATGTCGTTAGCAAGTGATATGTAGGATATTTGGCTAGAATATATACATGCTTTGTTTATAAAAGATAGGGATGAGGAAAATTGTGTTGATTTTAAGATAGATTTTGATGATGATAGACATTGACAAGTGTGAATTAGAGGCCATATGAGGTGGTTATAAACATAGATAATTCCCCTGCGTGCTTGAAACGATATTAGTATCTATGTCAGAACGTCGATTATACAGAATAAAGAAGTTGTTTATCTAAAGAAATTATCCTCAATCGTTATGACTGATCACATTCTAGAAAAGAAAACATTGCAATACGAGACGTTTTATGAGTTTTATTGAAAGGGATTTACAAAGCTATTTACAAATTTATTTTAACAATTCTTTACAAATTCAAATAGTAAGAAAACCATTAATACTATTAAAATGGTTTCACGAGTTTATGCATGCTTTAACACCGGCCTATATACAGATACCCAAAACGCATACAAAAGATAAGGCAGTGGTAATGAAACAAAAGAGAATAAGCAAGTTCATTCGATCTGCCTAATGGTCTGGATTGACTCCTTTACGTTGTACCAGAAGATCTCCTTGTTGTACAACTCGTGGTTGTATTCCAGGTAGCAGTTGCGCTTCAACATCGTAGCCATGTCCTTGGAGAGGTTCATCATGGAGACGTCTTCATACAGCAACATCAACACGATGTCCTGTCTGCGGGTCACGCCTTCCATCCGGGCCATGTTGAACTCGAACTCGCACCAGTCACTCTTAAGGAAAGAAGGGGAGAGAACTACCACCGTCTTCCTGCTGTTCTGGATAGCATTGACGATGTTGTCAGAGATTACCTCCCCTGGAAGAAAGTCGCGGTGATGGACACAGAGTCTAAGGCCATGTTTTTCTTCCAGTTCTTCAATCATTTCTTTAAAAACAAATTTCCTGTCGGGGTCAGCATATGAAATAAATGCGTCATATTGGTAGTCCTCCAGATGGATATATTCCTTGTTGTATCGTCGTCTGTAGCCGCGTCTCCCAGCATAGTAAAGATACCTTAGTTTCCATCTGTGGCGGTAAACCAGAACACCAGCAACCAGACTCAGGACACTTACTGTCACAGAGACAGAGACTGAGATCTCCACAATGTCAGATTTGCACAGAGTTTGTAAGTTGGATATTATCTCATCCAGGATGGTCAATGATTCATGTTTTCCATTCGAAAGGCGACAGCTGAGTGATTTGAGATTGTGAACTCGTTTTCTGTTTTGTTTCATCCATCGAAGAGAGTCCAGCTCGTCACAACCACAGACCAGAGGGTTTCCACTCAAATGAAGTCTTGCTTTGGGCAGACGGGACAGATCCCTTCGGGTATCTTCTCCAATAGCATGGATTCTATTGTAACGAAGATCGAGAATTTCGAGTTTGGACAGGTGGTTCAGTCTTATATTAACAGTCTCCAAGTAGTTATTGCTAACATTGATGATCCTTATACTTTGTAAATGATCTAAACCATAGGTGGACAATGAGAAAGCGCTATTGTAAGAAAAATCGACAATTTCCAATTTTGGCAGTGATAAGAAAGTTGATGTGTTCTCACTTTTAAGGAAGCTTCCAAGAATGTTTCCGGCAACATTTAGATAAAATACTGAATTATTTTTGGGAAATGGATGGATATCTGTTAAACGATTATTTCTTAGATTAATGTATTCAACATATGGTATTTTATCACATGCATAAGTAGCAAAATATGTCATCCCATTGTCAGGTAATGACAGCTTTTTTATGTGTTTTATGGCAATCTCTGGTGGTTCATCTGGAATAATTCCTGACCAAGGAGTACCTAGACAAAGCGAACACTGACAACTTCTGCAGATATATGTCTCAACCAAAGGCGATACGTTGAAAATTGAAAAATCTATTGGTGAGATTTTTACAGAAAGAACGACGTTTGATAAATCCAGTTTTGTTATTGAAGGGTGATGTGTCAACTCAGTAAAGATCGAAGTTGTTGCGTACTGAAAGTGCTTAAATGTCAAAACTTCCAAGGAGTGAGGAAGCTTCTCAAATGTACCTTGTTCAATTAAGGGATAGAGGGTACCAATTATGACCAGCTCTTTAAGAGTAGTGTTTTGGAGGTACAAGAACAAATCAGGGTTTGTTTTTACACTATATAAACTGACAAATTTGATATATTCAATTGAGGAAAATCGAAGCGATTTTGTTGCTTCAATGAAGAAATTCAATTCATCGTCCTCGATAAGATACACTGACATATCCAATTTACTAAGATTTCGTAAATGGTCAAAAATGCCGGGTCTGGCATACATTACCTGACAATCAGAGATATTCAGTGTCTCTAAATATGGAGTATGTATAAAGGTATCATGGTTCATTTCATACATTGAACATACCATACCTGGCCGCACCGATGTTAATGAAAGCAGTGACAATTTTGTCAGTCTTTGAAATGATGAATGAAATTTACAAAAGTAACAGTCTATATACAACGATTGCAAATTATCAGGATACGAACTCCCCGAATACTGAAGGGATGGCGTTCGAGAGGATAAATGTGGACATGTCATTCTCTGACTGAGAAGAGAGAAAGTGCGCAGTCTTATCAATGGTTTTAGGAAGACAGGGTCAAAAACAGAGCTGCAATTAACCAAGAAATAATTTCCGTCAAGTATAAGTACTTCCAAATGTTGGAGACCGTTGAAAACATATTTTCCAAGGCTTAAAAATCTGTTATCTGACAAGTCAAGATGTCTCAACTTCTTCACCCCAGCAAATGCTCTCGCTGGTAGGTAGGCAAATTTGTTGTTGTCCATCAGAAGCGTTGTTGTTTCTCGAGGAAGGGGGCGTATACTGGTACGGTTGAGGCCGCTGCAAACTGCCCTGATTCCGTTGTATGTTCTGTCCAAGTGACATTCACACGGACCGCATTCATTTCTAGAGACGGCCCTTTTCAGCACCAACATCATCATGACAAAAGTGTATACACGGTTCATTTTCATCATCCTGTGAATAAGAAAATATGATATTAGATCTAGGTACATATAGCATTTGAAATATTTGTTGCATGTTGTTTTGTTCGTTACTGTACTAGCTCCGAAAAGATACTTTGCATCTAGTAAAAAATCCTTTCATATATTGAAAAAAGTAAAACACTCTATAGAATTGATCTCAAACCAAAAATATGTCCCCAAAAACTGAAGAATATCTGTAAATTTGATGTCAAAACAGAGTGTAAGCCAGCAGATAAAGTCAACAGGTCGTTTATGAAAATCTTGTCTGTGGTTGAATGTAATATAATACAACAATGTTCGCCAAAGCGTTCTTGCTCCTACTCTCACCAAATACCAATGTTTTCTCATTCAGGTTTCATTCCTCATTTTTATATCCTTATATGTCGATTTGGAACGTTGCAAGTATAATTTGAGCATGTTTTTAAATTTATGTTTCAAAACGTATGGATATATACTATTGAAATACCTCATTTACTCAGTCCGGATGGTAAACAGTGTTTGATGAATCCTGAAATTACCTAAGATGTGGTAACTGTTGAAAGTCAATAAATATGTTTTGATTTGCTTAATGGTCACTGATGTTTAGATATACTTCATGATTCACTTATTTCGAAATTTACGTTTTGTATCACCCATCGTCTTTCTTAGAATTAAACCTTTATCAGTTAGAGGATACTACTTACCTACTAGAAACATCCAATTGCCTAAAGGTTATAAAAAGTAAATCGTGGTGTTTTCATTCTTTACTGATGTTTTCATGCATGGATCTGTCATCATTGGGTTCCATGTGGTTTTAATGCATCACTATTTTTCTTTTACAAATATGAATATCAATCTTTGTTTCAATTTACTTATTACAGTTTTCTAGCTTTCTACAAACAAAAGGTAAAGGTGTAGAAATATTTACATTCATAAGGAGAGTTTTAATCAAACACTGATTTTCCCGTTCATTGCAATTCATTGTAATATACACAGACGAGTGAACTTCATGGAAGCATGGTATGAAACTGAGAAAAAAAAGATAAGCGAAACACATTTTTATTAGACGATTTCATTGGTCTCTTGGAAGAGCAGTTTTGCAATCGTATGAGCACTGAAAGTGCATCAAAACACAGAATGAAATCGAAATGGAATTTCATCCAAAGACATGGAAGTTTATATATTGTCAGTTCAAGGTCCCGGTAAAAGCAGCTTGAATAAAATGGATCAGTGTCCCAGGAATAAAAAAACAACATTAGTAACGTGTGCTGCCAACATGCGTCTGAATAACTGCAGCCACTCCTCTTGCTACTACCCTAACCAATAATTGTTCTATCGGTATCCGTTGCCACTCCTCGTGAAGAGTTGCTCCCAGTTCCCTCAGGTTTTGTGGAGGATGATTCCATCTTTGTACACCGACGGTCCATGATGTCCAAAACATGTTTGATTGGGTTCAAATCAGGAAACATTGTTGGCCATAGAATTCGTGTGTTAGAATTATTTACCAGATGTTGGTCCACAGGACATGAACGATGAGAACGTCGTCCATGAACAAGGGTCTTGTGGCAAGTCTGTGGGAGGCAACGACTTTCGTTGGTCAAGTGTATTCTCCTCCATGATCTTAGATTCCACTTCTGCCTGTTCTCAAACCAAAACCTATGCTGACGCTTGTGGTGAGTTGTCCTCTGTGGACGCCCGGTGAGCCTTCTGACTCTTATCCAGCAGCTTCGAGGCAGTTTCTCACAGTCTGGTTGCTTGAACCAAAAGACTGGCGTCTTACATGCCGTAACTGAGCTCTAGCCTCATGGGGCATGGTAGCTTTTCATCTTATCGATAGGGGAAGGTCCTTTTCAACATTTTCAACTGCTTCCTCACCAGACGGCTTATTATGGTATATTGAGGTCTTCTTGAAATTTCTGCCCGAAAGTACTGCTCGATAAAGTCTATTGATCTGCCCTCCCAATTCATTGGAAATTCTCCTTCGTGCCATTGTCAATCAGGAATGCAATTGGTTTAAATGACTTCGATATCGATCCTTAAATACACATTGCTTGTGCTTGGTTGAAATTTATGTGTCAAACACAAGGGTGGCGGAATTCACGTACAAGTGGCTTCGTTTGTGAGAGACATTTCCAACTTATGACACTTCCAACACACTTTGATTTGCCATCATGAAGATTGAAATTTGGGTGGGTTTTTATTGTTTAAAATTACTTCCATTTGCATGTTTTCTTTTACGACATTTTGGCGGCTAATTTAGTTTATGTTATGTTCAAGTGTTCAAATGATTAGAGAGTGAATGAACAATCTGTACTGTCGGTATGTCTGTATACATCTCGGTTTGTGCACGTGTCTTTGTTGTGACACGATCAACAAATTGATTTCCATAAAGAGCCTACCTACGCTCTTTAGAGTACAGTTGCATACCAAAAGTTTGTTCACTTACCACTGAATCGTAGTGAAAATATCATGTAATTTGGGTTTCGTTTGGACGTAAATAAAATGACTTCAGTGAAACAAACAATAGATGTGTGAAATAGCCATTCCTGAACATATTTTGTGATCGGCCGGTCTCTCGTGTAAGATTGCGAAATTTGGCATGTTGAAACAGACAGAAGGGGTCATTTTTCAGAATTAAGATTTTTTAAAACTTTCGAATAAAATGTTCCATTTTGTCTGTCTGAGAATAAAATCAGCATAATCACATTGACTTAATGCAAAGGAACAAACATGACGCACGCACGCACGCACACACACATAAAAATGCTTATATAGCGCTAAAACAAGAAAACGCCCTGAAGCGCTGTAATGAACACATTAAAGTGTCAGGTAGTCAATCAAATGCAATATTAAAATAGTGTGTTTTAAGTCCGGATTTAAATCTCGGAAGTTTATCAATGTCTCCCTTTTTTTTTTTAGGAAGGTGATTCCATAGAGAAGGGCCGGCGACTTGAAATGCGCGATCACCAAATGTTTGAGTTCTGGGTGAAGTTACTTTAAGCAGGTTACTGTCGGAAGATCTAAGGCATCGTGCGGGTTCATAAATCTGAATGAGAGCTTGTAAATATTCTGGAGCTTGTTCATTTAGACATTTAAACACAAGGAGCAAGAGTTTGAACTGGATTCGATATTTAACGGCAAGGTGAGATGTGGTCATGTCGCTTGGTTCCAGACAGTAAGCGAGCGGCACAGTTCTGGACTCTCTGCAGGGACTTGATGCAGTGGGATGGTAGACCATAAAGAAGACCATTACAGTAGTCCATGCGCGATAACACATATGCATGGATTAATGTCATTGCTACTTCTTCAGTGATGTATTTCCTGATCTTGCTGATATTCCGTATGTGAAAGTATGGCTTTCTGCAGACTGCCTTGATGTGGGACTAGAATGACAATGTTGTATCAACCAACATTCCAAAGTTTCTGACTTGGCTTCTTGGAACAATGACATGACCATCGATGTGAAAGTTGGGAAGTGAAAGTGATCTCGATATTTGACTGGGTGTGATAACAAGAAGCTCTGTTTTATCCCCATTCAGCTTCATATAATGCTCACTCATCCAAGACTTGATGGCGTCGATACATCTCTCAAGTGCTGTGAAAGTGTTTAAGATAGATGATCCATCACGGGGTCTGAAGGAGAGATTAAACTGGGTACAATCTGCGTACAGGTGGAAGATCAGGTTGAAAGCTCTAAAAATATCCTAGAGGTGACGTGTAAATGGTGAAAAGTATCGGGCCCAACACTTACCCCTGCGGGACTCCAAATTTCAGACGACACGGTTCAGAAGAATGTTCTCCTATCACCACAAACTGCTCTCTGTTGGATAGTTGGACTCCATCCACTTCAAAGCCATTCCATTCAATCCGATCCTGTGATGAAGGGTGTCCAACAGAGGAGATTGATTCGCCGTATCAAACGCTGCGGACAGGTCAAGAAGTACAAGTACCGCAGCGCCATCACTGTCCACAGCTTTGCGGATGTCATTCTGAACCGTTACGAGAGCTGTTTCCGTACTATGAACAGCGCGATACGCTGATTGCAGTGGTTTCAATTGGTGATGACTGGACATGTACTCCTTGAGACGACTCGCAACCACACGTTCAAGTAATTTGGACAAAAATGTTAGATTTGAAACCGGGAGGTAATTTTTGAACAGTTCAGAGTCAAAGGGTTGATTTTTTTAGTAGAGGAGTAAGTAATGCCACTTTAAATGAGCAAGGTACGAAGTGAAGCATTAATTATGCTTGTAGACATTGGGGCTGTCACTCAAGAGTTGAACAGCCATGTTGGGATTATATCCAGACTGCAAGATTTGTTTGGACTACGTTTTATGATGTTCAGTACCTCCTCCTCATTTGTTGGTGTGAATGAATGCAAGATAATGTCTTTTTCACTAGTTCTCACACTATTATGTGTATTTAGTGGATGAAAATTCTGACGAATAGTCTCAATTTTCTCAGCAAAAAACCCGAGAACATGGTGCAAAGATCAACACCAGATGCACAAGTCGGTAACTTCTTGCCATCTGGTTTAAACAGATGTTTGTTGGCAGTTTGGAAAACTTCTTTGGCGCAGAACAGTTCTTTATCGATTCAGTGTAGAACTTTCGTTTGGCCGATTCTACCATTTGAACAACTGTATGACACTGAGCACTGTGAAGCTGTCTGTCAACAGAGAGACCCGTTGCAATCATCTTCTTCTCCAGTCGTCTTCGGAAGCGTTTAGCCGTCTGAATCTCATCTGTATACCATTCAGCATTTTGACGAACAGTTATTATACACGACTTTTCAGGAGCGAGCTTGTTTATTATCAGTTTCGTGCGATCGTTGTACAGTGCAACTGAATCTTCAGCAGAGAGTAGCTCGTCATCACTGATGTCTCTCCATTTCCTGTACCGTATTGACTTACGCTCTCTTCACACTCTTTTTGGTGATTGAATATTCACCTCAAACAATACAGAAAAGTGGTCGGATTTCACGGAGTGATCAAAAGAGATATTCTGTATATTGAGTTCATCCACTCTTGAAATGATGAGATCAAGAATATGCCCACCACAGTGAGTGGGATGATCAATGTGATGTACAAGCCAATGTGCACTGAGCAAGTCTAGAAATCTCTTAGTATCTTTGTCATCAATGACCTGCCAAAACTATTACGGTTAACTGTAGGGAATGATAAACACTCGCCTTAAAGAATAATGAATCTGCACATCTGTATTGAGAATTCAACATTAAACGTTTCTTTTTTGCAATGCTACGATGCCTCAAAGGCATCCCACTTTACATGATATTTGCTCTAGTATACCCAGGTTTGTGAAGACACATTTGGTATGCAGCTGCATATCTACCTCGTTTCCCTTGCTCATCTAATAACCTATTAATTGAAAAGGAAAGATTTATTATATCAAAAGAGATGACAGAATCTGTCAATGCTGTAATAGTAAGATTACAGACAAGGAATATCATTTTTCTTCATGTATGTTCAGCTTATTATAGTATACGTGGAAAGCACATAAAAACATTTATTTTTTCCATTATTCCATTGATGAAATTTCTTCATACTGAAGTGTTTAAAAAGAAAATGAATCCAAAATGTTGCAGTTTTTATTCACCAACGAATGATGTTTAGAAAATTGTATACAAGAAATGCGGTATAGGTCTGAAGCCTCCTTAGTGATGGAATAAAGATTAAAACTGCAAATGGAAGTTACTAGTTGTTCAGCCAATACATTCGCATAATGTGTTCTTGTGATTTAGGAAGGAAAAGAGATGAAAATGTGTTAATGGTTTTGCTATCTAAGTACCGGGAATATCCTTACATCGCAAACACAATTTTGGACCAATATAATCCATTTTATCCAAATGTTTGCGTAGCAAGAATGAACCCTCTTTTCATCCTCCAAACTAAAAAATAATGTGTATGTATTCTGTATCTTCATTGAGGAAAAATCAACGTTAACTGTCTGCTTACTCAGCTTAATCATTGTCTCTAGAGAAACTAATCATTGTAACGTAATTAACTTCAAACCTGTGCAAAATTCACCACGTGACCTAACTTCCATAAACGTCTATGTTTATTATGTATTGTATAGATAATTCTAATGAGGTGGGTTCAGGTTGAATCTTATGGTAATCATCGCAATTAGATTGAAAATCAAATCAGCTTGAAGCACAAAATCTTTAATTAAATATTTAGGCTAATATTTGAATATTTCACCAACTTGAACTACATGAATAAGTGTGCATAAGCATATATGTTGACCAAATTTATGTCATTCCTGAAGTAATCAATACACATTAAACTGAAATTAATATTTGTTTTAGCGAAAATGATTCCACACAATTGATAAACATACGAATATTAAAAGATGAAAATAAAATCAGTGAAATTTGTTTATATTGATATTGATTTAAAGATTAATTAACAAGGAAGTATTTGGAAATTCCGTGAAGGACAAATATTTTTAGCAAAAGTCAAACACATTAAGTGACAGATAAGGACTTATGGAAACATACATAAGGGATATTAAATAACATAGTATGTCACGGACACGGATAGGGTATTTTGTTTCTTACCATAGTCGCGAAATCAAAGGAAATTATCAAAATCGATCTCCAAGCATAGGCGATAAAACCCGCCGTCATCATGTTTGGAACGTAACATCAAAGGCTAACTGCATGTGACGTCAAAGTATCGTTTATGATGTGAACTCACAAAGAAAAGTGGTATTTAGTGGGAATCGTATGAAAATTATGAACCCCTCCATGATTGCCCTCGTAGGTAATACAACCAGTTATACTTTAACATTAAATCTATAAGCTACAGCTGAAAATATTTTGGCATGTGAAGTCCATAATTTAAAGATTTTAATACAGTACAAACGCAATCGAAGACTGTGGATTAAATTACCGATGATAAGCCTATAACATGTGCAGATACACTTCATCAGCAAAGCATGACACAGAATAATTCCATTTTTCGCCATTTTCAAATGTTCAAGGAGTCACTAATTAAGTGTGCTAGAATTTTTTTAATTACGTTTCTGTGATGAAGGAACCTTCATCTTTGCAATGAGCCTTTGGATTTGTTAACACGTTAGTAGATATGGGTCTTTTTTCATTTGGCTTGTGAATAGTACACTGTTCTACAGGATCTGATTATGATATAATGTTTATATGTACCGGCAGAAATGTAACTTAAAGTGCTACGTGAAACATATAAGGAACAAATAAACAATACGTTATTTCAGATATGAAAGAAATCATTGAAAAAGGAGACAAACATTCCATGTCGGTGACCTAGAGTGTTTGGTAACTTCAAGGGTCATTTAGCTACATCATTCAAATGAACTACTTCTACAGTAATCTTTTACCATATTAATGGTCGCGCATTCGCCAAAGATGGGAAGTAAAATAACTTGTAATGATATATTAAGCACAAATATATTTGACAAAACAGCCATCATTTCTATGCAACCATTTTGTTTAATATTCAATACAGCAAACGAAATAAATAAAATTAGTATAGTTCACATTCAAGCATACTTTAGATGTAGAGACAAATATCCCATAAAGCTATTGAGAGGGGAATAGAAAATGACGCAAACTATATTCACATCTTTGATAGGTTTCAATAGTTCATCCTACCTTTCAAAGAGATCTTATCAAGTCCCAAGTTGAGATCTGTACAGCTCAAAGAATTTAGCTTGTATTATGAAGTTAACGAACTGCATCTTATTTTAAATCCTTTTCTCACCTTGGCAAGACGTCATGTGATGTCTCAATATCTCCATATATGGAGTTCCAGACTTTCGTGTTAAATCGTTCCCCCTTTCACTTTCAACCGAAACGTCTGGTCTTGGGTTATGAAAGTTTCCCTTCGATCCATGCCAAAAAATCTGAAACTATTTTCGAATAATGAAAAAAGAATGGGAAGGATGAAGAACGTACTTGTTCTTTCCTGGTTAATATTCGCGTTGATCCACGGATTCTTATTCCTGACTATCATGTAATAGATGGTAATCTGTAAAACTTTCTCACACGATTTTGCAGGGTTTTATTTATGATTTCACAAAATTTATCAGTTTGTTTTTACACATTAAAAGTTTCTGAAGTTACTGACGATATTCGGACTGTTTTAAAAATTGAATCAGTATATACACAGGGATTATTTTCAGTAAATGAGAACAATCAAAATTATGCTTGAAATCCTGTCCAACATTGTCCACACAACACAATTCCTATTTTTTTTTTAGATATTTGGTATATTTTTCCATCCTTCCTTTTCAATCGGGAAATAGCGGCATTAAGTCGACAAGCGTAAAATTGGATAGGCGGCATCAAGTTAGAGAAAGGTTAAATTGGATCGCTTTATTTTGAGGTAGGGACGTTAAATTATTCTCAATTTCTAATTGAAGTTTTAACTACACAATCAAGATCCTTTTAGAGGTTTTCTATGTAAGTGCTCTTTTTTTCTTTTTAGTCAGGAAGATTAAAAGGGGGACTGTGACAACCACACATAGCTGTTTGAGAAGTTCTAGAAGTTGTCGGTATAAGGACAACAAGGAATTTTATGGATAATCAACAATAAAGAAGTTGATTATCCATAAAATTCCTTGTTGTCCTCACACATAGCTTACATATGAATTGTTTAGGATGCTATAGATACATGACTTTATTAAAAATATTTCAAATAACATATTACTGATGTGCGACGTATTATTTAAGGATTTTTTTTAGATTTTGACTACTTTTTTCTCTTTTTTAAATTAAAGTATCGAAAACAAAACTTAACTTTGGTAAAGCATTTCGCCTCGAGTAAAGTTATAACTGCCTCTTATCCTGAACTTTAAACTAAACAGATTTTGACTCATGCCATATGTGTTTCCCATGCAAGGATATGTAAATTCCATCGAGTCGTTGTGACATTTACTAATAATAAGTCACCAAACATTTTTAATTCGGTAGGTTATTTGGATTTATTTAGATCAGATATTACCTTCATGCGCCCGACAATCTAACTGATTGAAATAGAAATTAAAGGATGAAATGTTTAATATGTTATATATGATCGTTTTTACCTGTTTTCTTGATGAGGAAAATTCAAAACTGCCATTTGCACTTCGCTAAACATCAAGTTATCCGGAAAGGCATATATAAGAAAGAAAGCATTTGATTTAGACATGGTAACCTCCCTGAGGCATCCTCGATAATCGTTATGCCCGTCACTTTTCAATAAGATAGGGAGAAGGGAATATAATGGACAGTTGTTAAAGTATTGAACAAATGAAGGTGAAACATCTTTGATTTCAATATGCTTGTAAACCACAATGTTCAGTCTAAGACGAGTCAAAATGTCCTCATCACCTTTTGTCGGCAAACATTAGCATGTTTTTCACTTTTTAAAAGTGATGCCTATGCAAAATGATAAATTTTCAGGTTTCAAGTAAACCAACATAAGCAGGGACCAATGCTACAGCTGCATACGAAAGTTTGTTCACATAACTAAGTATACTATTGCAAATATCATGTAAATTGGGATGCCTTTGAGGTGTCATAAAATTGCGAAAAAGAAAAATGTAATGTTGACTTTTCAATACAGATATACACATCCATTCTCCTTTAAGGCAAATGTTTATTATACCCCACAATTAAGCCTAACAGTTTTGGCAGGTAATCAGGGTGACCGTGGTCAAAATTTCGAAAACACTGATTTTGATTTTTCTCCACGAAATTCTTTATAAGTTTTCAACTGTTATAAAAAGAATTATCATGTTTGTTCCTTTGCATTGAGTTAATGTGATTATGCTGGTTTTAACCTCAGAGAGTCGAAGTGGAACATTTAAATAGAAATTTAACGAAATTGAAATTTCGAAAATATGACCACTTCTGTCTATTTAAACATGCCAAAATTCGAATTTTTGCACGAGAGACCAGACGATTCCTAAAGACGTTCAAGGATGGCTAATTCACACATGGACAATGGTTAATCATTTGCAGTTTTGATGAAGTTATTTTATTGACGTCCAAACATAACCCAAATTACATGATATTTGCACTATGAGTCAGTGGTAAGTGAATACATTTTCGGTATGCAGTTGTATATCACAGCTTATATAGGCCTCATTCAGCACAGGGTCAAGATGTAGTCTGTCATCCAAAGTCACTGTATATCCCAAATACCGAAGACCGAAGTATATAGCTTTGACTGCTGCCAAAGAATCTGTGAAAAATATTGATTGTGGGTTTTCACCCAAACTAATGTTTTAAGAACAGCAATTAATTCTCAAGCAAATACTGGGGTATGGTCATGTAATCAAAACACTGACTCTACTTCCAGAGATGAATGTAGAATGCCTACGTGTCCTGTGACAATTAACGATTAAGTCCAACTCTGTATTAAATGATATGATGAAACATCATGCATGGAACTGATTTTGGGAAGCCGAATGGTGAATTACATTTAAAATCTAGAAGTTTGTATTGATGTGATACATGAAGAGCTGTAAACCCAGAAGTTGATTTACCACTCCAGTCACACATGAATTTTAATTTAGTATGAGATACAGGGGGTTATCTCCCTTCTATCAAGTGCTCAGTATTGCATCTAAGCTGACACTAGATTTGAATAATAATTCAGCTAATGACACCTGATTGACACAATTCAAAAGAGACAAATCAAAATTTGACATAGGTCAACGAGGAAACGTGTTCTAACTTTCTTGCCTTAGTATTATTTTTTGGATTTCATACCATTTGAAACCGTGTCTCTATGGCTTTATAGATTCGAAGAGTTTGTATCCTGAAAGTTGTATTTTTATTTTCATATGACACTCGCGTAAAAAGAGAAAAAAACTTCATACGTCTTTGCGTTAGTGAATGCCAAAAAGTTGACTGTCCATAGTAACTGACTACCTACCTCAGTAAGCCATAAGTTGTTCATGCTTCCTAGGCTTTTTATAATCAATGAATTAATGTTTTCTACCTCTGAGGGTTTCTTTATATATCAATTTAATGTTCACGCAAATATTTTTTTCATGTATCACAGAATTTACTTGGAAATACCGATTCTGTGTTTTCTAAACTTGGTATTACAACTGTATGCATAAGAATCCTAGGCAAATTGGTTTACAAGGTGTGTACCAGGTTACCCTTATAAGGACCTACAGAGACACGCCATGAAAACAGAGTTACATCGCCAGAGAAAGTCAGCTTTTGAATGGAGATTCAGTTGCAAGTATGAACTGTAAACTGTAAACCTTTTAAACCTCTGATATTAGCGTATGGAGAAACATCTTTTAATCTTTGTTTCTCTTCATGTGATTCATCATACAGCTTGAAAAGCAGCCAATAATGGATTATGTATTATTTTGCCTATAGATTTTTTTCTATAGATATAGTGTATAGTTAATGTCCACGTTCTTAATTTAAAGGCCAAAACCAAAAACAAATCTACTTTATCCTCCAGCTAATGATTGATTCGGGGACCAACACAATATTGTTTATAAATATATTTAAATTTTTCAAAATTAATTAATATCTTACATATTACTGAAGCCTATGTAAACAATATGGCAGTGGAGTAAAGAAATTACAGTTTGTTAATAAACAATCAAGATGTGATAAACAGCTTTCGATAAATTTAAAAATAAGTCCCGGCACAGATTATTCATCATGCTAGGAAGTGAAGAATAATACATAAAACGCGCAGTATCACACTTTTTGAAAATTTGTATGTCTTCACATTTTCTCCGATAAACATTTGTTTATGCCAAAGGGTCACGAGGGTCACGCATGTCGGAACTCAAGTCGGGCATCCGTATCGAGCAAAAACTCTTTGCGGCCATTTTTGTGTGAACACCTTTGAATCATTTGAGGTTGGGAAATCGATTCGCAAGTTTAGCATGTACATTTGCTTGAGACCTGCTTCTGTTAATCAAGAACTATTGTCTTGAAATTGGTTACATTTACTTTCTTTTTCATGAGATCACTTTGTTTTTCTAAAAACGTGCAACTGCCCCTTTCACATAACGTTTACAATAATGACATAGAGTGGGCATACAAATAACACACATGCGATATTCACATTCAATATCGTTTCAAGAGTAACGACAAAATTGCCTTTCAAAGGCAGTTTTTATATGACCCCATCACCTTCTTTCTAAACCTAAATGGAAAATATGACGACGCAAGCCTATATTTGCATTGGCTATGTCAACTACGTTTAGGATAGGGTATTTTATTAAAAAGGGAGGGATTTCAGGGGAGCGTTAGACAAATTATACAGCCACTAGGGTGAAGCATTTTTCAAGGGTAGGGGGCCATATACTTTTGGTTTGAGAAGTTCACGATTTGAACAAAAATTGTGTCCATTGACACTGCTTTTCCAGATGTTTAACCTGATATCTTTATGATCTTTTTCAACTATTCCTTTTTGTACTTATGACTTTGAGCTCGAGGAAATCATTTCTTCAATATCCAATCCAAAAAACCATACAGGCTAGCATCACTAAAAGTGATACACATGTCGACCATGGTCCTGAAATCTATTTATGAATTTATCATTTTGTGTTTTCCCTAGAACATTATATTAAGAGGGAGTTCTTATGTCCAAGACATATTTCCCAAATAAACATACGCTTCACACCAGTCAACCATGATCCATGTGCCTGACGTTGAATCTCAAATTAGTGCAATATGTTCATCTTCTTTGACCACTGTTGGAATTATTCTAAATCTCATTTAAATTAGATCAAATCGCTGCATGTCTGATCTGAGTACTCAATGACGATCGTGTAACTGACCTTTGCAATCAATCAAATCAGCAACGAGGATAACCTGCTTTGACACGACTTGAAATTATATTCAGCCTCTGATTGTTTTAATTTATGTACGAAGGCTACAGAAAAGGCAAACTGATATGACACTTATATAGCAATACTCATATTTGAAATGTAGCGAGGTAACAAGTGATAGGTTCGCCCTTATTTAAATGAGATTAATTATCAATTTGAAGATAAATATTCCAAAGTAAAGCTACATTTATTTTCAAGTACCACCAATAATATATGCGTGTTTCGGGCTGCAGTGATTCTGAGCCCCTAGCAAAATTGAAATATAAATCTTCTAAGATACTAACTAATGCGCTGTAAGGCCCACATTCAATAATTTATTGTTAAAATGCAATGCTTGCAGGGGAAAACCTCATTGTTTGATGTTGTTCAGGGGAAATAAAAGATGTATGAAGTTCACTCAAAACCTTTCTCAATTTTAGATTTCCTGACGTGAAAGTGATAGGTGTTCATAGTAGTAATTAGAGTCTATTTCTACAGGAAATAGAATATAAAAAGACCAAAGCTCGCTCCAATCTTTATAAGTCATATGATATCGCTATCTTAAACTGAGATTTTAAACAATGATTTCTTTTTCGGATGAACATGTACATACATAGATATTTACATGAAATCATAAGATTTTTGCGTAATAGAACATTACATTATAGTAGAATTGTTATTAAAAACCAATACAATAGAAGCGTATAAAATATTTTATTGAAACATTATATATACTCTGTTTACACATGAATGTTAAAACTATAAAGAATTTAAAGCGGAATGAAGCCAAGTTTATGTTACATCAAAGGCGTTGGGTTAATTAATTAAACCACCAACAAAAATGTCATACTTGCACTATGAAAGCAATCAAGCAATGTACAGTGTTTTTATAAAGCTAAAAGCGACAGCGACTGTTTCAGTCCATCTGCCTAATGGTCTGGATTGACTCCTGTACGTTGTACCAGAAGATCTCCTTGTTGTACAACTCGTGGTTGTATTCCAGGTAGCAGTTGCGCTTCAACATCGTAGCCATGTCCTTGGACAAGTTCATCATGGAGACGTTTTCATAAAGCAACATCAACACGATGTCCTGTCTGCGGGTCACGCCTTCCATCCGGGCCATGTTGAACTCGAACTCGCACCAGTCACTCTTAAGGAAAGAAGGGGAGAGAACTACCACCGTCTTCCTGCTGTTCTGGATAGCATTGACGATGTTGTCAGAGATTACCTCCCCTGGAAGAAAGTCGCGGTGATGGACACAGAGTCTAAGGCCATGTTTTTCTTCCAGTTCTTCAATCATTTCTTTAAAAACAAATTTCCTGTCGGGGTCAGCATATGAAATAAATGCGTCATATTGGTAGTCCTCCAGATGGATATATTCCTTGTTGTATCGTCGTCTGTAGCCGCGTCTCCCAGCATAGTAAAGATACCTTAGTTTCCATCTGTGGCGGTAAACCAGGACACCAGCAACAAGACTCAGGACACTAACTGTCACAGAGACAGAGACTGAGATCTCCATAATATTAGCATTACACAGACTTTGTAAGTTGGATATTATCTCATCCAGGTTGGTCAATGATTCATGTTTTCCATTCGAAAGGCGACAGCTGAGTGATTTGAGATTGTGAACTCGTTTTCTGTTTTGTTTCATCCATCGAAGAGAGTCCAGCTCGTTACAACCACAGACCAGAGGGTTTCCATCCAAATGAAGTATTGCTTTGGGCAGACGGGACAGATCCCTTCGGGTATCTTCTCCAATAGCATGGATTTTGTTGTTACGAAGATCGAGGACCTCAAGGTTGGTCAGATGAATAAGTCTTATATTAACAGTCTCCAGGTAGTTATTGCTAACATTTATGATCCTAACACTATGTAACTGATCTAAACCATTGGTCGAAAGGGAGAAGGCGTTATTATTAGAAAAATCAACAGTTTGCAATTTGGACAACGATTCTAAGGTGGAAGTGTTATCACTTGCTAGAAAGTTTCCAAGACGGTTTCCAGCAACATTAAGATAAGAAATTGAATTATTTGGGAAGAATGGAAAAAGATTATCCAAGCGATTATTTCTGAAATCAATGTATTCAATAAATCGTAATTTCTCATATGCATACAAAGCAAAATATGATATCCCATTGTCAGGTAATATTAGCTTTTTGACATGTTTGATGCTCATCTCTGGCGGTTCGTATGGAATCAACGGCGAGCCAGTACTCCCTAGGTATGCAAAACAGTGACAACTTCTGCAGATATATGTTTCTACTAAAGGCGATAGGCTGAAAAGTGTGGCATCGCTAGAATGTGCATAGTCATCAGAGAGAACAACGTTTGATAAATCAAGTGTTTTTAAGGAAGGGTGTCGTTTAAGTTCCTTGAAAATCGCAGCTGTTGCATATTGGAAATGTAACATGGTCAAAACTTCCAGGGATTTGGGCAGTTTTTCAAATGTATTTGACACGATAAGGGGATAAAATTCCCCAATTATGTGTAGCTCTTTCAAAGTTGTATTTTCGAGGTACAAGAACAAATCTTGGTCTGTTTGAACAGAATGAAAACTCACAAATTTGATATATTCAATCGGGGAAAATCGCAGAGATTTTGTTGCTTCAATGAAGAAATTAAATTCATCATCTGTGATGAGAAGCATTGACATATCCAATCTACGAAGATTTTTCAATGGATCGAAAATTCCCGAACGGGCATACGTTACCTGACAATCTGAGATATTTAGGGTTTCTATATATGGCGTATTTAAAAAGGTAGTATTGTCCATTTCATACATGGCGCAGATCATTTCAACCCGGGAAGACGTGAATGAAAGCAGTGACAATTTTGTCAGTCTTAGAAAAGATGATTCAAATCTACAAAAGTAACAGTCTATATACAACGATTGCAAATTATCAGGATACGAACTCCCCGAATACTGAAGGGATGGCGTTTGAGAGGAGAAATGTGGACATGTCTTTCTTTGATTCAACAGAGAGAAAGTTTGCAGTCTTCTCAATGGTTTCAGAAAGACAGGGTCAAAAACAGTGTTGCATTTATACAAAAAGTAATTTCCATCCAGGATAAGTTCTTCTAAATGGTTAAGACCGTTGAAAACATGTTCTCTTAAACTTAAAAATCTGTTATCTGACAAATCAAGGTGTTTCAACTTCTTCATCCCAGCAAATGCTCGCGGTGGTAGATAGGCAAATTTGTTATTGTCCATCAGAAGAGTTGTTGTTCCTGGAGGAAGCGTCGGGACCCTCGTGAGGTTGAGGCCGCTGCAAACTGCCTTGACATTTCCTTCGAAATATCTGTCAACGTAACAGTGACATGGTGTGCATTCACTTTTTGAGACGGCTCTTTGCACCATTAACATCATGATGACTGGACTGCATATGGAAATGAATTTCTTCATCCTGTGAAATGAGAAAAATCGATGTTTAAGATATCTTAACTTCAAAATCAATTTGACAAACAAACTCTGATACTTATGTGAATTGGAGCGGAAAAGCTGAGAGCTGCGAAAGCACGTTTCGCTCCGGGTCAGGGTTCGAATCCCACCAGGGGCTCGGTAATTATTTCTATAGTACAGAACTGGTCTACAAGTAGTTTGTTTTGGGTGCAATTTTACACTGAATTTCAGCAAAGTACCACCCATGGAACATTAGTTCTCGCGGATGCTCGCAGGTTTCATCGCAATGTTTGGTCACAATAACGTGGCGGGCTTTATCCCTGCAATAAGACTAGCAACGCTGAAATAAATAAATACTTTCGAAAGCGGCTAAACCCCAAATTACTCCACCTCTTATTTGAGTACTACAAGAGCTATACTCATTGCAAAAGTGTCACTTATATATGTTGAGCATTGTCCGTGCAGAACTACACATAGAAATTTTTCCCATAATCCACAGGACCTTTGACAAGAAAACAGTAACCGCTTTGAATATATCTTAATTCTTGAGACAGTAGTTGTGAATGAGTATACATCACCTGTGTCAAAAACTGTTCAATACTCAATCTAATGACTTAATGATTAGTTGTTTAATACTTTTGTTCGGTTTCCACACAAGTTTATGAAATTTAATTAACAATGATAATGATCGCCGGATACTTTTCAAATTTAAATGTATATTTGATATTTACATTAGAATGACGAGTACATACCAACAACTGTTTTAACCATCACTGAACTCACTAAGGACAATATATAAAAAGCCCGATAATACTCTTAAGTAGAAAGTTTTATTTTTACTAGAACAATAATTCACAATTCGAAATATATCTGGATATTGAATGTCATAAATATCCACAATTAAGATGTTTAAAGAGAAATGACATGATATTGAGGAAAACATCCATGTCAATAAATTTTTGAACATGGATAAAAGCTAATAAATCTTACCTGTCAAAGAACAATGTTCAAGTTTGTAGTCAAAAGATGAATTTTAAAAGAATGAACTTGTCATACCAAGTGAAGTTACTGCAATATTTGATTTTGTCGTTACAGTGCTCACAGCTGGTCACGTGATCGGTCTTTCATTTCGGAACTATCTCATCGACTATCAATGGAACATATATCCTGTCCCCCTTTAATACTTTCCCCTTTCAATTAAGGTTCGCATCAGAATCAAGCTTTAAATAATGAAGCTCCTACATATAAACTAATATAAGCAAAACTAAATAGTAAGAAACATTGACAACATGTCGATGTTAACATTATCTTACAGCCAATGCTTTTGATGAAATACGAGTAGAGATTTAACTAGCTTAGCAATCTGGCATCAGGCGTCAGCTTTCAAGGGTATTGAAAAGTCAAAAAATAAATTTCGAAAGGATGGATGTCTTGCAACATTGACAAAATGCTGATGTTAACATTATCTTACAGCCAATGCTTTTGATGAAATACGAGTATAGATATAACTGGCTAAGCAATCTGGCATCAGGCGTCAGCTTTCAAGGGTCTTGAAAAGTCAAAAAATAAGTTTCGAAAGGATGGATGTCTTGCAATGTCATCCTATAAGACCATCGACCGTTCATGCCTTATAATCTTAAACGTAATCTTCGTAATAATCTTTAATCTTAAAACAGTATTAAGATTACCTTTATCCCTATAATGTGCTCTCTGAATTGAAGTCATACCTATATTGATTCTATTACAATAAGATTAACGATTATAGTAAGATCGCAATGTCCCAAAGTAAAGAAAATGGACATTCGATGATTATAGATATTTTAGAAACAAGTATCAACCACATTTTAATTAATCAATTCACCAAAAATGAAGAAAGCCCAAATGTCCCAAGGAAACTAAATGAATATTACATTTTCTTTCCCTAAGACGATAGATTTCATTGAAAATGAAATGATATGATTATTTGTCAGAAATATCAGAAAAATTTAACAGGATGCATCTATAAGTGTCATTGTTTGTTGCCTTCTCTCTAAGCAGGGGAGAGATGACACATTCACAGGAAATATTTACTTAAATTTCCCCTTACTTTCGCATATATATAAAAACTGTATCATAGCTATATCATAGTTATATCAAAATGTGAAATATGTGTTTAACAATTCGAAATTCTCAAATCCCTTCAGATGGAAAAAAGAAATACATTATTTCATATTTCAAATTATCATTTCTGTCACAAGGCCATGCTGAAATCCATTTGGCAGTTTATATTTTCACAAAGTCAGTTTATGTTAATTTTCTAAGAGAGAGAGAGAGAGAGAGAGAGAGAGAGAGAGAGAGAGAGAGAGAGAGAGAGAGAGAGAGAGAGAGAGAGAGAGAGAGAGAGAGAGGAGAGAGAGAGAGAGAGAGAGAGAGAGAGAGAGAGAGAGAGAGAGAGAGAGAGAGAGAGAGAGAGAGCACTTTTGCAAGGAAACTTATATGAACTTGTTATTCTTCACTTCTTACTCCTTAGAGGCTTACAATGTAGCTGCAGCGGGAACAACAGGACACGGAGTAATGAGAATTAAACTGTTTATGGGTACATGATTGATATAAAATAATATATATTTTTCATTATTTTCAATTCTTATAAATATATTTCACAATTTGATATTACAATTTGAGTATATCCATGATATCTTTTAAAACTTCCCATCTTTGATGTAAACATAAAAGAAATGGTCAAGGATCAAGCAAAAGCCACTTGCGACCATTTTAGTGTGAAAACCACCATACATGTACCATTTGCATTGGTTAAAAGGTTTCGCTCATCGCTCAAAAAATCTGTATTGCCGATGGTTACATTTAAATGTTATTTCAGTACATTTCGTTTTTTTACATTTCTTGAGGCTTTTGATTAAAGTGAAGATAAATACCATGGTTGAATGCAATGCCCTGTTAATGCCGACTTAGGAGAACCTTCGGCGATAAGTATTAGATATACCGTCACTCATGAAGTTTTAAGAATAATATACAGATTTAGTTTTCTTGAAAACAGTAGGTATTTTTTGTATTTGTTCCTCAAAGATTTAACGTAGGCAGACAATGATTCATTCCGATTGTCCGTAGCCGTTGACTGAGGTGTCAAATATCAACTTTGCTATCTTTTGTGAACGCTGGTCAATCAATTGAGGGAGGGGATTGTTTCTCGTAACTTAACTGAACTTGGTTATTATATATACCTTCTATATAACTTTACATAGTTATATAGTTACCTAATAAACCTCCCGAGTAAAGTTTAAGGTATTGTATGCATCAGTTTGAAATATGACAAGAGGGCGTTTTTGGAAATATGCTCTTAGCAATTTGGGCAATGATTTTGACATTAATAAACATTTATAATCTTGTACTCCTTTCTAGTTTTTTCCCATCCACATTTGCAATACTTTGCTTTTTTATGTTGACAATATTTCCTTAAATTTCAAACTGGCAAAAAAAAACATATGTTAAGTTACAGAAATCTTTTACCTTAGCCATCGAATACAAATTACCGTTTCAAACGGCTATTTAAAGTTTAAAAAGCAATATTTGTTATGAAAGATAAAAACTTGTTTTATTCTTTCTTTTTTTATTCCTCTCATGCCAGACATAGCAGATTTTCTCGTTGCCTTGAAAACTATTTGGCAAAAATGTTAACATTCCAATGTACCTAAAATGATAAACTGATGATCTATGTAGACATTTTTACGTTTGATAGTTATCTTCCTTGAATGCAGATTGTTTGAGCACTTCTATCCATAAGACTTGTTCTATTTCAGAAAGAAAGCCTACCAGGATATCGTGACTATCCATTGTGATGGAACCTTTGGTTTTAGAAAATGGTTGGTTCTAATACTTGTGAAACAAAGCCCTGCACCAACGCCTTGCATGAAAAATTAATTTCTAGCTAAGTTGTTTAGCTTCCAACTGACTATATAATACCCTTCGGCCGCTGCGTTAATTTGTCAAATAAAATCAAATAATTTTCAATATTTTATAGGGCAAATGTGTATAAAGACATTGATCAAAAATTGCTGAAGTTGTTTGTCAATCATAATCCTAATTTCCTAAATAAAAGTTTTAATCCCTGACTTGATAAGTGATATCTTCAAAGTCGTAGCAAGAGGTAACCACACTTCTAACAAATTCAAAAGGCTGTATATCAAGACTTTAGAGCTACTTTGAGTCCAATGTTAGTAAAGATATTTCAATCCCAATGAGCTTATTGAAGACCCCACTATATATTCGGGTCACATATGGTACACAAACTGTGAAATTGTAACTGCGGTTTGGTTCCTTTTTCAGACTCACACTACATGTTCATTTACATGTCTACAAAATGAAGTTATCAACCCTTAAGTTATCAAATTGTCTACTTTCAAGCATATAAAAGGAAAACATGGCATACATGTATGACACGTTTTATAGATTTAATTGAAAAATAATAGGTAATTACGAAAATATTTACACATACATGTAATAAAATAAAACAACAGAACGTTGAAATTAAAGAAATGGTATGTCAAACGAGTAAAATGTTAAAATGAATTCAATAATATCGAAAACAAACAACTTCATCACAAAGAAATAAAGCAAGGTAACTGTTTCCTTTTAACAAAAGTCACGGCAATATTATCATTCGCTATGCCTAATAGTCTGGATTGACTTCTGTACGTTGTACCAGAAGATCTCCTTGTTGTACAACTCGTGGTTGTATTCCAGGTAGCAGTTGCGCTTCAACATCGCAGCCATGTCCTTGGAGAGGTTCATCATTGAGACGTCTTCATACAGCAACATCAACACGATGTCCTGTCTGCGGGACACGCCTTCCATCCGGGCCATGTTGAACTCGAACTCGCACCAGTCACTCTTAAGGAAAGAAGGGGAGAGAACTACCACCGTCTTCCTGCTGTTCTGGATGGCATTGACGATGTTGTCCGAGATTACTTCCCCTGGAAGAAAGTCGCGATGATGGATGCAAAGTCTAAGGTCATATTTTTCTTCCAGTTCTTCAATCATTTCCTTAAAAACAAATCTTCGGTCAGGGTCAGAATATGAAATAAATGCGTCATATTGGTATTCTTCTTGATTGGCATTGTCTTTGTTGTATCGTCGTCTGTAACCACGTCTCCCAGCATAGTAAAGATACCTCAGTTTCCATCTGTGGCGGTAAACAAGGACACTGGCAATCAAACTCAGGATGCTGACTGTCACAGAGACAGAGACCGATATTTCCAAAATGTTAGGTTTACACAAAGTTTGTAAATTGGATATCGTCTCATCCAGGTTACTCATTGATTCTCGTTTACCACTCGAAAGGCGACACGTGAGGCTTTTGAGATTGTAAACTCGATTTCGATTCCGTTTTATCCATTGAAGAGAGTCAAACTCGTCGCACCCACAGGCGAGAGGGTTTCCATCCAAATATATTTTTGCTTTGGGCAGGCGGGAAAGATCATTCCTGGTTTGTTCTCCAATAGCATTGATTCTATTGTTACGAAGATCGAACACCTCCAGGTAACTAAGGTGAATAAGTCGTTTCAATGTAGTTATAGCTTACATTAATGACCCTTACATTCTTTAACTTATCTAAACCATTGGTCGACAGTGAAAATGCATTATTATTTGAAAAATCAACAGTTTTCAATTTGGACAACGATTCTAAGGTGGAAGTGTCATCACTTGCTAGGAAGTTTCCAAGAAGGTTTCCAGCAACATTTAGATAATTCATTGAATTATTTGGGGAGAAGGGTGAGATTTTATCTAAGCGATTATGTCTAACATCAATATATTCAACATGTGGGAAAACAGCTATAAAATTATAAAAATAGTCTATCCCATTTTCAGGTATAACCAGCTTTTTGACGTGTTTCATTCTCATCTTTTGCGGCATGTTGCTTATATCTAACCAAAGTGCATGAAAGTTACATCTTCTACAAATTAATGTTTCTAATAGAGGTGGTAAAGTATTTACTGACACATAAAAATCAGAGATCAAAATATAAGATAAATCAAGTGCTTTTAAGATCGGGTATCTGTGTAGTGCGCTTAAATTCCTTGTTGTGTACTGAAAGTGTTCTAATGTCAAGACTTCAAGGGACTTTGGGAGTTTCTCAATTGTTAGTTCGTCAATAAGGGGATAGAAGGTATTACTAATGTGTAGCTCTTTCAGAGTTGTGTTTTCGAGGTGCAAGAATAAATCAGGGTTGGTTTCAGTAGATTGAAAACTCACAAATTTGATATATTCTATAGGGGAAAATCGGAGAGATTTTGTTGCTTCAATGAAGAAATCAAATTCATCACCTTGACTAATAAACATCGGCATCGCTAATTTACGAATATTTTGCAAAGGATCGAAAATGCTTGATTTTGCAAACTTTAATCTACATTCGGAGATGTTTAGAAATTTTAGATATGGCGTATGTAAAAATGTAAAATTGTCTGTTCCATGAATGAAACAGCTCTGTTTATACCGAGAAGACCAGAGCGAAAGCAGTGACAGGTTTGTTAGCCGTATAAATGATGACTCAAACCTACAATGTATACATCCTATATACAACGATTGCAGACTATCAGGGAACGAACTTCCTGAATACCGAACAGGGTTTGATTTACAAGATAAAACAAAACCAAAAAGAGAGACTGTGTGAAGCCTCGTCAATGGTTTCAGAAAAACAGGGTCAAAAACATCATAGCATTTAAGCAAAAAATAATTTCCATCTAAGATAAGTTTCTCCAAATAGGGAAGACCGTTGAAAACATGTTCTCCTAAACTCCGAAGACGGTTTTCTGATGACTTTTATGAACACGAACTTGAATTTCTTCATCCTGTGAAATCATAGCAATTAGATATTATCAGTGATTATGGTACAAAAGTATTGAAAGCACTCATTGCATTTATTTAGGTTAAAATGACCATTGACTTGATGGAGATCAGGATATTGGGAAGGAGTTTGCGTATTCAAGCACGCTGGTGGAGTAAGTATGTTCTGTCAATAATTGTTTTTATGTATTCATGTATGTTATTAAAAAAAGATATTTTGAAAGTGATTGTGGCTATTACTGTTACTGTTCAAAATAATCTTTTGTTGACGTGTTCTGGGAAGTACAAATTGGTACACCAAATTAAGAATTATTTTAAATGATGTTTATTTTCCAAAACTTATACAAACATGTCGACGGGACAGTGTCCCTTAGTAACTACCAAAAGAGTGTTAATTTAACCATCACCATTTTTATCACGAGAAAGAACATATTTGACAGGATAACACAGCACACAATTATAGGTCAAACTGTACTATGCATGCACTAAAGTTTATAAACATAACTATATCACTAAGGATACTTCTAAAGATAAAACATGAATTATTGAATGTTTAAAAGAATTGAATATATGAATGCCATAAGTGTTAAATTGTGAAGATACATTTGTACTGGCAACCCTTTTTAATTTACAGCGATTTGAAAGAAGTTGTAAAAATAAATAGAATAAGAAGCTATGATTCACTAAGATATAAAACGACAAAATTCTCTTCAAATGATTTACCTTTTTGTAAAAAAATCAAATTCCTACCTGTCAGAGAAATAAGTTCACTTTTGAAACTAAAAATTGTGAAGCAGATGTGCTTCTGTTCAAGTGAAGTAACATTTGATATTGTTGTATGTTATCACTGCTGTGTCATATGAACATGATTGGGCCCGGAAATGTCTCATAAACCATCATACAGACCGATTTAATAACACAGCATTGTTGTTGTCCATCAGCAATGTTGTTGTCTCCCGGGGAAGCGTACGGAAGCTGATGTGGTTGAGACCGCTGCACACTTCCTTAATACATCCATGGTAGGATCTGTCATACAATTCAAACCAACATACACACCGATTTAATTACACAGCATTAGCATTGCTGTAAGATTGACCAAATCGGCTGCCGTTTCCGCTTTTCTGTTTAAAAGCAAAATTATAATATTTCCGATATCGCAGTTGATGCGGATTTAAAGTTACGTTGCATTAAATACTTCGGCATTTAAAATTCAACTGAACTACCTGAATACGTAAATATTTGTTAAATAACTTACGAGGAAAATTACTTGTGTGAGGTCGTGAGTAATATCGAGAGTATGCAGTATATGTGCATTCCTTCTGTTTACGAAATATTGGTGTGCACTAGTGCGTTTAAGTTTCTTTCAAGACGATAAAGTAAAGGACGCTAAATTTTTCACGCACCTTATATCGAACAAATTAACTAGATTTTTTTAAAAATAGAACCATCAATCCTCAACTGTCTTTGATCGTAATTCGTTAACGCTCCTTCAATCCCTAATACACACCACGACATTTGCCTCATATCTATCACAGCTGGTGCTATGACCATATAAGGCATGTTATTTAACCAATGATAAGTTGTCTCGTAAGGAGCATAAAGCAAAACTTCTCATTTCAACCATGTTCCAATCCAGTTACTGCCATTATTACACGACCCAGTTTGAACATTTGTGCAAGAAACAGTTAGTATTGAAGATACTCCAATGATTTTGATCTGTTTAAGGGACCCATCGTGTGTTGTTGGTGTCACATATGACTTACACATAAAGTACAATCTGATTAAAATCAGATGGAATTCCACTTGTTTAATTTCGTTTCGTTTTATTTCCGTTTCGTTTCGTTTCAATTTAACAAGCTATATGCTATATTCATGATGAACAAATGTTAACCACGCGATACGGCTCTGGTTTTAATGAGATTGACACAAAGTATTGACTGTTGCTGTAACGAATCATTTCACGTCTAATCGGCTCACTGAAAGCCGGACATAGTACTTTGGATAACACGCTAGGCAGCCAACAAATGAATATGTGAGATGCTATAATTTGTATTATTATGCACGTATAAAAATTTATTTAGAGGGGGATACAATCATATCGACCTGAAATTAGCGAAAAACTAAATACTACAGCGTCAAACAGTTTTCGCTTGATCCTTGATACTTTTTTCACACATGCTGATAATCTGTTTGAATCATGAGATTTTTTACCATCTATAGATAATACATTTGACAGAAATTAATGTTTATTAAGGTAAATGTCAAAAGAAAAGTGTTAAAGTCCTTTCAAAATCTTCACAATTTGACCGGAAACCCGCAGTTTGATGATGTAACCTTCGCCTGAACAACCTTCTTGGACAACAGAGTGGTAACATGACGTCAGGGCTGTGCAGCTGTCTATAGTCCTACTTCATGATCGTGTAGATGATATGATAGGAGACCTAAACACATTCTTGTGACTGGTATCATATACTAGTAATTAGTCGTGGAGATCAACCGTCCAAGGATTACATTACAATTGATTTCAATCTTGTATATGTTTGTGCATAGTTTTTTGTATTATTTTGATTGAGAATCTTCTCATTAGGTTGCTATCAATGATTCAAACGTTTAATCTTCCTTAGTTTGAGCATTTTTAAAATAATCCCATAAGTAAACAGTAATATTATTGCTTTTAATCATTTTTAGGAACAGTATATTAAACTAATACTTCCTCATTCCTGTCACAGATTTCATGTCTAAGAGATTCAAGGTATAAAAATGGGATCATGACATGTTATGGTATGCTCTGCACTTTACGCATTTGATTTAAGTTTTTGTCGATTTTTTTAACGGTTTATTAGAAAGTACTTGAATGAATAACTAATGTGTAATTAAATAAGCAAATAAGTAGACGTTAAGATGTTTATAATTTTAAAATATTCATGTAGAATAAATACTTTTTAACGCACCGCGCCTTAGCCGTAATTAATTAAATCATTTAAAGATTTACATACTTGATAAAATCCAATATTAAAGTATAGAAGAAGGATGATTTGCCACTATTGCCACATATCTTGAAGGTAAAGGCGATACACTACAAGGATCAGTTATAACTAAGACTTTACAAAACTATAAGGAAAATTGGTAAAGAGACCTTGACCATGGTTTCAATACTCCGTTCTACATAGAATTCTCCCGACAAATGATCTTCTACATTAGATGAAAATCATAGGCGAAAGAAATGCATGACAGATTCTCTGATTGTAATATCTTTAAAAATATGTGGAAGAAAGTTAAAAGATGGGTAGAGATAGGTACGAAAACCAACATAAACGTTCGAAAAGAAACGTTTGCCTTTGTACAATCTCTATAGATATAGATTACTCAGACAGATAACATGGAAAACATTACTGTCAAGTACAACATCTTTAAAATAAAACAAAATGGAATGAAAACAAATTTTACTTACATTAAAAACATACAATATGACAAGTTCAACGATTATTCGACTTGTAACTACTCGAAATTTATGAATGTCACTTACTTCTTAGAGACTAACCAAGACTAATAAAGTAGCTTTGTTCAAGTGTATATGGAAACCCCTTAAATTTAACTGAACTAAAATCGATGCCTTAAATTTGATTAAATATGTATTGCATGATGTTATCAATTTCTGCCAAATATTTATATTGTTGCTTTTATATACGCTGTGTGTCATATATGTAACTGTAATGTCCTTTACCACCAACACTTAAATTATTTTTTCTTACATACATATACCGATATACCCTATAATCATCATTATTGTGCGTTTCTTTCTATTCAAATGTAAACTTGGCTGCTGGGGACCCGGGCAAGCACTTGAATGCAGTCATATTGAAATGAGTCAGTTGAATTGTGTACCTGGTATATCAAACAGGATGCATTAAGTTGTGAAACCGTCCATCGCCTTCTTGAACTAGAAGATTTTCGAGGAATCCTGGTTCGAAGACTCCAGAAGGACGTATCTCACCATTGCTCATAGGACGTGAGCAATCATTCATGCTATTGTTGACGATACTTATACTCTTATGCCCGGCGACAGGTCAGGAAAACAGGAAAGATCTACTCTGATGTCATTCTTCCAAATTACATCAATGATACTGCATTATTACATAAGCGTGTGTCACATACCTTGAATAGAACATTTGGTATAGAATAGTATGTATATCCATAGTTGATTAAAATGAGAATATTATATGACTTTGAATGTCATGAACTAACAACTCAACATTCAATAACATATTTGTACTTCCATGCAAAAGATTTTCCAAACATCGGTGAAATGCAATTTTTTATTCTAAAAACAATTAATTATAAGTCTGTGTTTATGTATAAATCTTAATTCGAACTTCTTAAAGGTGTCTTTGGAAAACTGTATATCAATGTTAACGAATACTTGCCTTCTGACTGGAATTGAAGGTTATCAGTTTAAGGCTTTAGGGTTTGAAAAGGTTGCATGCTCAGCTCCACTCTGTTCATATGGTTAAACTTTTTGATTCAATGAACAATTCGATATTTGAACATAATATGTTAAAAATTATTGAAATCATATTTAAGAGTTGCATTTCAATGTATTATTTATTCACAATATACCATTCGCTTTCAAAGAAAACTAAAATGCAGCCTCCTACATTATCGTATTCATGTCAACGAAAGATGTAGGAGAGTTTCATAGTCAAGCAGGTCCAATCAAGCTTTATGTGGCAGGCTGCTCAAGATGCATTTTGTTTCAAATCAGTCCTGGTCGACATTTAAAAGTTGTACATAGAAAAGGTTGTAATTACTCGCCCGTGTAACATACTGCAGTGTAATATGTATAAGGCGATATTAAACTAGTGTAATACAACTTCACTTGTGACGTCATAATATTGTGTAGTTATGACGTCATAATGTCAGCATCGCCGTCACAATGGCGGCCAACTCGCGGAAATGTTTCGTTCAGTACACGTTCGGCAATCGTGCTTGATTACTGAGGTCAAGTAATAAACAAAATACAAAAGTTCTTTCAATTTAATACTTTTTTTCATTAAACTCGTTCATGATTTGCTTTTAAACTCGCTTTCGCTCGTTTTATACTTAATCATTAACTCGTTTGATAAAATAGTATTAAATGAAAAGTCGTTTAGTATCCTCTATGTATATGATAAGTGTTATTCATGGTTTGTTGCAATAAGGATGTAGACCATTTAAACTTCATCAAACATCTCCAAGGTTCAGAGAGTCGGTCCGTGATCGTAACTTGTATGTCAGGTCCTTACCAGTTGGCAAAACTCCCACACAAACTATGATTTTATAACATCGATTCAAATGCCAGATGCCTCATTATTTTTGGTATAACCTTTATGATCGAAAGACGTTTTCTTTTGATTACCATGGTGGCTGAGGTCAACTTCTGATTATTACCCACGTGGGACTTCGTAAAGGGGTTTCATAACAATCTGTTATGACACATAATGTGTCATAACACCTTCGAGTGATTTGATTGGCTGATACATGAGTTTTAACGTTACCGGTACTACTTTCATCAGTATTTCATTCATTATTTCCATTCATAAGTTTTCGTTCCTATAAGCACACGAAAAACGAGAATTTTCATTATGTAATCGAATAAAATATATTTTAAATTGTGGTTACATGCAGGGCTTTTCTTTCCTTTTATTACTGAAATGTCCGTAAATAAATAGAAAAACGATACAATCTAAGAAAGTAACAAAATTCGTCTAGGTCTATCGGGACTTATGTAAACAAAGATGGCGTCACACGTAAAAAAAACAATGATTTTGTCAAAATCGATGGAAAAGTTATTGGACGAGTTGTGAATGTTATTCGGCCTTTGAACACTTTCAGCATATATTTTGTCAAGATTTCTCAGGGGGAAATGCAAGTACCTAGATACAGACTTACAAAAGTAGGGAAGACCGGGGATGGTTGTAACAATATTTACTGTTTTCTTATTTCGTCAAGCGTCGCCGTATTGTTTACAGTGACTTGTCCTTTTATCTGATGGAGAATAGTTGCAATTGAATGAAAAGTTTCTTCACCAGTTGACAGTTTGTGAGACATAAATTTTAATGTTATTCCTTATAGAGGCCAAATGTTAACGTGTGCCATTCAAAACGTGTTTTGTCAATCCGTTGTTTCCGAACAGTTCTCCACGTCACGACTCGCCTAGAGTGACGGCCGACTGACGTTGAGCCGAGATTTAGGTCACGTTTATCAGTTCAAAATGTTAACTGTTTTCGCGTGTTTATGCTGAATTACATATTGTAGCTGAAACCTCGTCTTTAAATGAAATGGATTAAATGATTTTTTCCTTCAGTTGTAGCTTATTTTCATCTGTTTCTATATTAAATGTAATGAACTACATTCAGCGTACGTTTTCCGAAATGAAGGGGCCGACATTCCCGCGGCAATCACCAGTGTAATGTCTTAATCCGCGTTTTGCGTTTCTCTATAGGGAAGCTAAATTCTACTTTAATTTGACGATGTTTTCATTGTGAAAAACTTTGGTAATAAATAGGATACAAAATTCGTTCCCCTTTCATATCAAGTTTATGTCCCTCGTGAAATAATTTTGTTTTGTCACTCGCCAAGGCTCGTGACAAAGCGAAATTATTACACTTGGGACATAAACTTGATATGAAAGGGGAAGCTCGTTTGATATCCTATAATTATGTAAACATAATATTCATACTCGCAACTAGTAAACTCAACCCTGATTGAGTATGAAGGGGTAAGAAGTAACTACTGTACAGTAGTTTAACATTACCTTTGTAACAGAATTGACGCTGGATAAAAATATCATTATTAAGTTATGTTTTTCGCATTGGCCTGTCGAATTTTTCTCAACGGATGTAAAAACTGAATTTGTAAACCCTAAGTGACGTCACTCTAATGTTCTTGCGGGACACTTTTTTGGTAATTTCCCTCAAACCTGAATCAGTCACGCTTCCCCATGCAGGCAGTCATCTTAAGAATGTCCCTCCATTCCGGGCAATTATCTTGACAATGCCCTCTGCAGCAGGCAATTATCTTGAGATCATCCTTTACATATTACTCTTCAAATAAGATAAGATTATTAGTTGTCAGTTAAAGCCAAAGTGTAACCCCACGACCACTTTTGCAAAATAACCAAAAATTCAAATTTAAAATTGCAGTGTTTCGACGATATGCCGTCTCGAACCCGGTTCCTTCGGGTAGGATAAAACATGACCAAACCGGCATTATAAAAAGGTAAACCTGATGCACACAAGCATTTCCCAAGAGAGGTGGGCTTACATTTTGATAATGCCTACGGGTCGTGTTTTATCAGACAGAAACAGCGGAAACACAGAATGTGGGTATCGGTATTGGATTTGTTAATGCATCGTGATCGAACACATCGTTATTTGAGAATGTTTGTCAAAGAATAAAGGAATGTTTAATTTGTTTAGAAAAACGGTGCAATGGATGATGTTAGAAACACTATTATTTTCCTTGTGTATACCAAGAAGATTAAACATAGCTTGAAACTTAATAAGGGAAACCGTTTTCATGTTAATGCAAATTCACTTATTATATATTGCCATTATTATAAAGATAAACGAACTGATCTGAATAAAAATGAAAACTCTTTGCATATTTTACATTTATTAGTGACCGAGTGAACTATTAGTAGACTGAATCGTTATTACTTCCGACCTTGTTTGTAGCTCGTGCGGTAGGCCTATACAGCAAAGATACTTCCGGGTCTGAGGAGAGATGAGGAAAACTATTAAGTATTTATATCAACAGTTAGATAAGGATAAGGTTATCCTTTTATAGGGCGCTTTAAAGGAAATGAAATGTTCGGGATTGAAATTTCATAAAGCATATTGTAAATCTATCAAGTAATTCATGAGTAAAGTTAAATCATAATGTGATTCCTGTTCGTTTTAACGAAATTTCCTCCAAAATGATGACCAAAATATCTCGATGACGACATGACTTCTTTCCAAAGACCAAGACAATGATGTTTTCATTCAAGAATACCATTTTGCAAAGTAAGGTAGGATTTTGACAAGATATAGAGTCAAATTGCGAAGGAAATTGCAAGTAAAACTAAAGCAAAACAAACCTTAGCTACACATGTGAACTTGACGGCAGATGACGTTCGGTGGTTCCTTCTTCGCCAGGAGCTTGATGATCATCGGGACGGTGGTGTCAACAAACGAACGGCACATGTGGCTCATGACTGGGAGAAGGTCACACATGATTTCCAGGACCTTCTCAATGGCGGTCTGCAATATTGTGTTCAACATAGCTATCAATTAGACATAATCTAGCTGGTGAACTGAGTATGGTGACAGAGCTATCATGTTTTTACGAAAAAAAAAATCAAACATTGTTAAATCATATTCGAAGCCCAACCATTATCTAAGTGGTGAAAGTAGACGCCTTAAAGCCTTATGGCACCTAAGTCGTAAATATCTGCGAGTTTTCGGAGTTTTCCTTACTAAATGAAGATGAAAAGTATGCCAATTCGCCCCATACCACAGATTCCTTATTGAGGAGTAGTCGTTCCACTTCTTCCACTGCAATAACACAAAAGTTGCACATAGCACCGTTATCGGCCTTCAACTGCTCCATGTCCTTGACATTGCCAGCTTGCACCTTGACACTTGACACCAGTTCCAACCATGACCTTGACCTGCATACCCCCATTCTCTGGCAGACAACTGGTGGGTTCTGTTATTGGAAGAATTTATATAGAATAAACACTCTGACTACTCCATTTATCTATGGAATCACAATCATATTTTATTAAATGCTAATACATATCACAAGTCGCTTTAAGAAGGCCATTTTTCAGAGGGCAAATGCTTTTGGCTTGTTCAATGAAGGAAACATACTGCATTCCAGACTACTTACTATGATTTGAACAAAAGTAATAGAGTAAGATAAGGAGATTACTTCAAACTTTCTTGGAATCGAACTTCTGATTAAAATTATAAATTTTAATTTTACTATTGTGATCCACACAGCACACACACGATTTTTGTTCAGTATTACATATATGCATAAAAAAACCGATACAAATTAATTACTTTGTAATTTCTAGAATCTTTGCACTCCATATACTTTAAGACATGCTGTGCAACCTCTATCAAAACTTTTACGTTAAATGCAAGATTGTTTGAAAAACAAGAGCCATAATTCACAATCTAAAAACTTCATGAATTATAAATTATAACACCACAGTTATACCATCGCAACCCCCATGTTGAAGATGACCTCAGAAAAAAAGTTGGCCTTCTGCAGGCACTGAAATAGAGAAACATTTCTTAGCAAATTAAAAGGTTAAAATTCTACGTAAAATTACCCCCCTTTGTAGATAAACAATTGATAATAATATTTACCTATGTCAGATTTTTTTCATTGAAGTTTTAAACTGCTAGATTCTAATATTGAATGACATTCTTATATCTGGAATTTATCTTGTTTAATAACGAGTCACACCGATAAATCTAAAGATCTTTACCTTAGTTAATTTCTTCAGATCTCAAATGGCCATGCATATATTTTAAATGAAAAACTAGAACGAATCAAATATGTATGAAAGAATGTATAGTTATATACAATCCTCAACCAGAAAATTGTCAAATCTTTACAAAACAAACAAACTAAAACAACTGTTTTTCTTTATTTCCACGAATTAAAGTGTGATTTATTAAAACAAATCAAACCTCGTATCCAATGCTGCCTAACATCGGGCAGATGGTACTTGTAATGACGCTCTTGATCTGGACCTATTTATGCAATAACATACAGATGTAAATATATAAGCATAAAGGACATAGTATATAAATAGATATAACAGAACCTTTGTAGGTTTAACATAACATTGATGTATTTAATTATCAATTAATATCTAATATTCAAATTACAGGGACTAAATAAGCTTAGTCTCCAGCTTTCGAAAATACATATTGTCTTTTTACAAGATCATAAATCTTATATACATAAATAAAGTCAAGAACTTTTCAAAGTAATGGAAAATTTAGTTTCAACTATTTTAAAAATGGTAAATGTTCAGTATAATGATTAGATTTTAATACTGGAATTGCCGTTTAGGTTTTTTGGAGTCATTTGTTTGTTATCGTCCTCAACCTATAAGACATCAGTGATAAGGGGAGAGCATTCTTGGACAAGCTGAGCAAGGGATATAAGGTATCATTAAAGAGAAACACAGAGTATGTTTTTTCAATTTTTGTTTATTGCTAAAATATAGGCAAAATTACATATAACCTGAGTTAGGTTCAAATCGCCTTCTGAAGTTGCACCTTTATCTCTTAAATGCCAAAATTAAGATTTTTTCTTGTTTTCAGTTGTATTAGTATAACGGCCATATCGATTACAAGAAGGCGAAATCAAATTTGCATGTATACCTTGTGTTGTTGTGATTGCTGTAAATAAGTTTCTGAAATTTCTCACTAGTACCATTTTGAAGTTTGATATATTTAACTGCAACGACATAATCTGTGCCCTCTTGAGTGGTAATCTAGAAGCTGTCAGTTTAAGGAAGATAAGACTATTCTATGGATGTACAAATTCGTCATTTTCATAATGGCGGTGTTCCTGTACAGATCTTTATACCATTAAGGTTGTTTTGGTTATTTCAAACCCTTTCTACAGATAACACACTGAACCCTCGAGCATTACATCAAATATAATATTGAGGACATAAATTTCACAATTAGATATTTAAAGATTGGAAAATAGATAATTTACCTGGTCTTGGACTGATGCTTTCAGATCACGCATCATCATCTGACAAACGTCACATTCTTCTTGATTGGGCAGAGTCTGCAAAGATTCACAGTGTATACATATCATGTCTGATATTCCCTTAGACATCAAGTGATGGCCATACAAGATTTTTTCAGAACTCAGAACAAATTGTGATTGGTAATTCTCGCATTTCAAACAATGGGAAAGCTTAAGGATCAATAAAGTCAAAAAGAGGCACGTTTTGTTTTGATGTAACAAATGCTTATTATATATATTTTGCCAACGTCGACTCCAAAGATTTTGATATATTACAATATATAAAAAGTATATTTCATGTGATAAGAAGAAGCAATTTCATTAAGAGGAAGCATGAATATATCACTGAAAATGTATTTACCTTGTTTCAATCAATGAAATTGGACAATTTTAGATCTGATTTCAATGACATTGCAGGTGATTTTAAATTTGAAAGAAATGCGAAATAAAAATTCCATAGTCCTTGTTTTTCAGTTCAGTATGCAATCATATTATCATTAACTTGTGAAATTTCCAGAACAAATTGTCATGAGGTCAGCAAATTAAAACGTTATATCTCACAGGTAATTTTCAGCAACAACGAGTACTTCTCGACAAAATCCCACCCCTGACAACATTTGATTCCAACAACATACTCTGTGGCACCTACGGAACTATTTGTGATTTAAAACTAAGGATTAAAGCAAAATATCAAAATTGGAGTCTAATTGCAATAATTAAAAAAAAAGATGATCAATTGATAAAAGTATGTAGATTAATATGAATAAAGTAAGAAACTAACCAAATCAACAGAAGCCTTGGTTCCAACTGCGAGCCCAGAAGCTGCAATATAACACAAATCATACAGTCTCACATTCAGTTTCCCTATAAACTTTTTTATCTTAAACAATATAACTATGGATATTTTTTTTATCATCCTATGGAAAGGTACCATTTTTAAGTACATGGTGCGCACCCATCGAGAGAGAGTTCCAAATAGTAAATGTTTAGAGACGTAGATATATTACATGGATCAAAGAAAAGTGTATGGTTTTGAACATACTTTCCTATGCACACACACGCTTTGATCATAAGGCACACCCCAGGCAAACGAAAATCCTGTTTCCGCCCCTGGTGTATTTTTCATAAAAAGTATCTATATATTATCTTTTTTTATACATAATTTCAATGTTATTAACATTTTAACAAAATAAGCTTAATCGGGAGGTTTAATAACATGATTCATTGAATGAGAATGAGAAGTTCTATGGATTTACAACTTCTTCACTGCTTAGTACAAATGTGCAACTTATCCAGGTGGCATCTGTTTTTCTTGTTATAACTAACGTTAGTGCTACACGACCTAACGTCACGAACCTCAGGAAGTAAAATATTACACCAAGATTAACTAGCCGTCAAGGGAAGGATACAGGATCAATTTCCAGATTATCATCAACATAAATATAAACCTGCTTTAAAGTGGGTTTGTGAAAGAAAATTCTCAAAATTTATACTTTAAAAACCTTGGAAGCTTGAGTGTTAGAATGTAATTGTTGACAACGGTATCGAAATTATCGGTAATGATAAATAAAGTTTTTCACAAGGAATTTCTTTACCTTGGCTGCAAAGTCCCAAGACTACTAAAGCGAAGACACCCTTCATCTCAGCTGACTTAATCTTCCAAGAAGTTTGGACAAGGAAAGTAAACTGAGGGAGATTTTATACAACTATAAAACCACGTGGGTCTTTCCGAATTATTATCGAGTGAAATAATTTGATTGGGCAGAGGCAACTGGAACGGAGCTCACGTGAAAATATCAAACAATAATTTTACTTTTCATTGGTTCGGAGAACTAGAGAAAGTTTTAGCAAAGATTCAACTTCCCGGTGTTATTAATATGAACCACTTAAGAAGTGTGTCATATTCTCTGCTACTCGGTTTTGTTTTAGCCAATAGTGTATTTATTTCCTGCTCTTCTCGAGTGTGGAATAAGTGCACATGAGAATAATTTCAAATTCACCCTTTTTGTAGTATGTTGATAACAGTAATATATAATATAGTCCAATCAATGTAAGATAATATAATGCAACTAACCTCTTTTAGTATGTTGAAACCAGTTTGATATAATACACTTCAATCAATGAAATATAATGTAATCCAGTTCACCCTTCTTTCGGTATGTTACTACCAGTATGATATATTGTAGTATATGGAATGGTATGGTATGATATTATATATGATATCACATACATTGTACAATAGAATATGATGTGATAAGATATGATATGATACGAAAAAGCTAAAATTGAGAGCTGAGACTTAGTAGAGCGAAGGTCACTAAGCAGTCAACATCTTGTGCGACCTCCATGGTATTGGCGTCCCATAGGATGGATTGCTTTCTGGTTACTCAACCTCATTAAAATAAGCTCTCATATTGTTGCACTACGTTACGAAGAACGTAGTGGAGCATGTTAGATTTCATTTTAATGAGATTAAGGTAACTCTGTCTTGGTGTGTTCTGACATTCTTCCCTCAAGCTTTTTATATCGCTATGAAGTAACAAGTGCCGAATGCCCTCTCATAGATGGGTGTGGTCATCCAAAGTCTTCCTACCAAGGGCTTTCAGTTGTTGTTCCGTGCTGCTGAAACCAATGCCAGAATCTTGCTGCTGAAACCAATGCCCGAACCTTGCTGCTGAAACCGTGCCCGAACCTTGCTGCTGAAACCGATGCCCGAACCTTGCTGCTGAAACCGATGCCCGAAATTTGCTATGGTACTCTGATACACTATAGATACGGAATAGTTTCAAAGTAAAAAATAGCTGATGCCGTTGTTCCGCTGAACTTTAGTAAGTCGAGGCGAGACGCAAATCCCTGGATTTTATTGCAAATTTTGCATAGGTTGTGCATGCAAAAGAAATCGAATGAATCGCTTCACAATCATGCTTTATTGCCTTTATCAAGGCAAGCAGACTTGATGACGTTTTGGCAAACAAGTTCAAAGACAAAGGAATCAACCTCTGTATTTTTTTCCTGTGCATCTTCCCCCGCATGGCTTTAAGTTGCACCAATCCTAATCACTGGCTATTCGAAACTTGCTGCGAACCCCTCAAACAGCCAAATACAAGTTTGATATCTGCGGTAATGTTGTATCAGCGTAGGATTCTGTTATGCGATTTAATCTTTTTAGTATTTGTTATCGTATTATAAATCGATGGGTAATTATTATGTACTTTTGAGTTGTAAGTAAATGTACATGAATGTCTACTTGATTCTTTGCCGTTTAATCCATTTACACTTGGTCACTGACCATGATATCATAACATTTTAGCTTGCCTTAACGCATACTCTGTGGTGCTAAAATTCAAAACTTAAGTTAGTGCCTTATTCGAAAGCACTCCTAACTGCCAAATACTTCAATATATGTTATTGAAATAGAAAAACGATAGATGTGCAAATACAGAAGTGATATTTTCATGTTTATTTCAACTTTGAAAAAGATGTTTCGAAACGTCGCCCTATACTTACGATATTGACTTCATTGTTCAACAAGGTTTGTCCACTCAACAACACCATTAAAAGCAAGTTGTTGTTTTTTAAATATCCATTTCTTCAAATGTTCCCCAATAGTTTATTCCAAATGTAGGGTCAAAGCATCTCATTAATCAACCCGATCATATTGATTTCATAAATTAGAATTGGAAACATTTAGTTTTGATTTCTTTAGATCATTTAATCAATAAAACAGTGATTTCTTCAAATGTTCCACAATAAACATTAGTTTATGCCAAATGTAGGGTCAAAGCATCTCATCAATAAATCAACCCGATCATATTGATTTCATACATGAAATTAAAAGCTACCGACTCCCATTTTTGGATCATCTTTTCATCATTTGAGGTAGGGAGATGGACTCGCACAGCTTTATCAATCATGGTGCATGCGTTTAAAAACTCCCTCTGTTGATCAATAAGCATTGTCTTGCAATTGGAAACATTTAGTTTTGATTTCTTAAGATCATTTAATCAATAAAAAAAAAGTACTACCGCCCCTTTAAGAACGTATGGCATGTGTTTATTTACGAAAAATGTGTACTGCCTTTTCGATGCATGACACTTAAAGTGTCCTAACCTAATGAACATCCTTGTTCGCTTTATTAGTCATAAACAATTTTACTTCCACTTTCCGCGTAATTATATCATTTATAGTTCCCTTTTCAGTTTTCCTAAATTGGCGAGGGATATTGTAATTGGCTCTTTCAGTCACTCCTTCCATTACAAGTTTTGTTAAAAAAGTTTAAACCAGTTTAAGAAAACTTTGAATGCAGAACAATAATTAAGAGTAAATGTGTCTTTTGGTTTCAACGTCTTTGGACATTCATATTTTGCCGATTCCATAGAAACGAAAATTATAATTTCTCTTCCATTAGAGTATTTGAAAAGCGTGTTGTTGACCTCATTGAACTTGGTAAAGGTTGAATTTATTGACAATGATTTCAATCTGAAAATTATTTTAAACACACGAATAATACATTGATTATAATAATAGTAATTTTCTTTTACCACGTATATATCCATAATAGAGCATGGTCAAAGCGCACGAATGGTATTATTACCCAGAGGGCATAGAACTTCGATGCCGCCTCTGAAGTGCTTCGCGCGACCGTACAGGTCCATACCTTCTCGTGTTCAAGTACCCATTTGTACAGCTGGGTTAACTGAGTGTAATGTGAATGAAGTGTATTGTCCAGGGACGCAACACAGAACAAGTTACAAAATTTTGGTTCCTCCACCGGGAAACGAACCTTTTGTGAAATCACTTTATCAAGTTACAAAAAACGCCATACCGCTGCTCCTTTAAGACCTTACATTAATCTTTGTTCTAGTTTAGTTTAGTAAAATGATGAAATCGTGAAAGCATAGACCGCGTTCAGGAACTAGTTGGTGCACAATGCTACAAAATAATAATTATTATCTTCGAGAATACTGTTCAGAAATTCAGGTGATGAGGAGCGCGATACAAAGTTGTTTATCTTCTTTATTTCAAAATATACGTTTTGGTGTGTATTTTTTTTATAGATTACAAGGGTGTCTTATACCCAACATTTGCGCTGATACATCTTGACCAATGCGATTTATAGGTATAAAAGATGGTGGCTACATGAACTATAAGACACACACCCTGACTCTGAAACGTCGCAAATCTGACAATAAGGACGTTGTTTTCCAGAAAATCTTATCTTCCTAATGTATATCACTTATTAATGCGCTTCTAGGATTTGATCTTAAACATCGTCAAATAGTAGCCTTGATTGTTTTCAAAAGTTAGGAATTAATTACTCATCTTAACATCGTTAGTGGCCCTGATTGTTATCAAAAGTAAGGAATTAATTACTCATCTTAACATCGTTAGTGGCCTTGATTGTTATCAAAAGTAAGGAATTAATTACTTATCTTAAAATCGTTATTGGCCCTGATTGTTATCAAAAGTAAGGAATTAATTATTTATCTTAACATCGATAGTAGCTCTGATTCCTAAGATGCCAAATACTAAAACTTTTGAAAGTCGCCCTAGTTTATTTATTACTGATTTCTAGGCAACTGCAGTTGCTATTGCTTAATTACTTTCTATATGTATATTGCCTCTTGGTTCTAAATGGTATCAATATTACTGAAAGATGAATATAACAACTTCCAAGTGAAAGGCCCTTTTTAAGTCTCCCTTGTTTATTTCTGCAGTTGATATTACTTGATTTCAATTTGTATGTTGCCTCTTTGGTTTAAGTGGTATCAATATCACTGAAAGAAGTGATGTTATCACAAGCCTGGATGAAAGGGTTGTTTCTGAATACGCTAAACGCATTTGGTCTTGTGAGTGTTCAGATGTTGAGAAACATGGAGACTTCCAAGTGACGGGATTATTTATGGTTGAGCTGTAGTTACTTTTCGAATCATGATAACCAGGCGGATTCAACACAGAAAATCTCGGCTGCCAATGTATCAATTATGTTAGTAGATTTCCTCAACTAATAACTTTCACACCACTTTCTGGTTCTTTACGTTATAGTAAGCATATGACATGATATTAAAACAAACTGTTGATTTAAATTTAGTGAGATTCATCCCTTTCACTATAATTCAATAAGTAGCTTCTGCTTACATGCAGTTCCAATTGATCACATTCAACTCCATATAACGGCAAATCATAACAATAGAGTCATTTGACCTGTAGCTCATCCGGCTATCCATAATGTATTATAATAATGGTCACAGGGTCACCATGTGAGCTGCAACAGGATTCCCGAATCCATTTATCATTATTTTCACTAGTCGAGAAATATGTACACAAGATTTAAGTTGTTGAGGGGTCTTGGGACATTGGGATTGTGGACATGTGGCCTATGTGGCCTTTGCGGAAATTATTAGGAATCAGGGCTCAAATTAAAAATCTATAAAAATCCATATCAAGCTAAAGAGTCTGTACAGAAGGTTTCACATTCCTGCCTATTTTGCTCGTGGAGAAGAAGGTGAAAATATGTGTTTAGGGAATGGTCCCATTGGCCCTTTTATGGGGTTACAGGGTCACTAAATCTACAAATTGAAACCCCCATCAGATAGGGAGTCGGTACACAAGGTTTAAGATTTCTTTAATTAATGGTTCTGGAAAAAAAGTCAAACGTTTATAGAAGGACAAATGGAAGGGTTGACAGACGGACATAAGCCAGGATGCCCTAATATAAGTCGATCGGGCCTATCAAATAAGGTGACCTAAAAATGTGAGTAGATATTCCAGATGGTAGGAAGAAAGGTGTAATCCAAGATGGCGTCCGTCCACGACGGCCAACACACTGTTTAACAAAGTATGACTCCATCTAAGTGTTTTTACATGGAGTCCATTTATATCATCTACAGCGTGAAAAAGTAGTGAATAAAGGTAAATTCTGGAATGGCCTCAATGCCCTTTCACCAAGCCTTTCAAGGTTCATCACTGACAGAGGAGAAAAATCTTGGCACTATTTAAAGGATTCTAAGGATAAGGAATTTCAGTGAGGCACTTCCTTGTTATTTCAATGTAGTAAACAATCTCATAAAAGAACAAAACTATAAGTAATGTAAACTATAGTTTAATCCAACATCTTTAACATTTGAGTTAAACAGTTATATAAAAATCTTTGGCTTAATACACAAAGCTTGGCAAGCAACTGCAGGAAAAGGTTGAGCAAACATTAAAAACAATTTGTGTACTCTTATATGGAGGCAATCTTTAACACATAGTAATCTTAAAAGATTGTTTACAAGATTACTAATTAGCACATACCCAATAATCAAAAATCCATAACAGCATAAAATGCATTTATATTTTTTTATCACAATCAATTTCAAAAACCCATATTAGGTATATGCAAATAAACTTATTTTCTATAAATCTAAACTAAAATTGGAACAAATAATCTCATTTCAAATGAAAGATAAAATATGAAAATCTTAAAATCATAACAAATCAAAATGTAATTCGGAACCAACTGAATTTATTTGAATTGACAATATTTGTTTATTTCCTATCCCATCAAATATTTTGTTCCATATATGTTAATAGTCAAACTTTCGACTGTCTATCTCACACAACCTTAAATATTTTTGTTTCTGGTTGTCTTTGGTAAAGACTACCCCTTGCCAATTTATCCATTATAACCATAAAATCTGAGTTCTGAAAATGGCCAACGGTACTACGCTTGGAATACTTACAAGCAATTTCTGCCAGATAATCAACTCATTTAAACAATAAGCTAGACGGTTATCTTCCGACTTCTGTTGATTTACAATGTAATATTGATAGTATTTTTAAAAGGTTAATATTTAACAATTTTCGTTTGAATAGATGTATTTTTGGAAAGTTTAAAGAAGCACCTCCCCACTTCCATATTTCAAGGATGTTTAAGACCAAATCTGCAAACTTAAAACAGTCTCTGTTATTTGGAAATTTTGGCTTTCTGATACTCTCTATGCCAAACGGTTTCAGAGGAAAGGAGGTTAAAGGTTTTATAGATAATATCTTCCATTGGTGGGGTGGTGTGGTGAGGCCAACATCTACAAACTTTGGTCCCGAAATCAAGGACCTCAACACAAAAATCAGTTTTGGAAAAGAATTCGAAATTATAAAAATTTATCCTCACTGGACAACAGACAACGCTAGTAGATGGGCTATGAAATAAGCTAGTCTTCCCTCGCAAGCGAGATTTGCTAGAACTTCACGTTACAATTACCCACAATTACCCACTTCCGTCTTATAAGAAACGTGCATGTTCTACAAGTGTAAGTAACTGGAATATATTGAATGCTCATTTAAAAAAACATGAACTAATTGTGCAACTTACTTGAATGCAACCACTTAAGAATATTTAATGCTGGCAAAAAAAAAACTCCAATTGCAACAGAGGTTTCTTAAGAAGAAATGAACTTCTTCATATGAGTAGAATCTTCAATCAATATTTTAATATTTTATAAATATTAAAGCTTAATCTATGCCATTGCAAATTGGGAAAATATCAACACTTCACACATAACTTAAACAACAACACATCGGGTAAATAATCAAATAAGCACAGCGGTAAAATGACTAGATAAAATTATATTGTACAAACCGTCACCAATAACTAGACAAAATCAACAAAGGGCAAAAGGGATATAGATATGAGATCATTGTAGGAAATTGGAATTATAAAATAAAAATCATGACTCCAGTATCACAAATAGTTCTGAGTAGAAAATCAATACAAATTTAACCACTTTTTAAAAAAGTGAAATACTGAAATCTGAATACTCAAATTAAGTGGCATAATTCATCAAGCTTCAGCTATTTTTAATGGGTTTCATGGAGAAGGGTTTATAACATCTAAATGAGTTTAATCAAAATAAAATTATCATACAAATAGCCTCTTTAACATTGAATCATTAAATAATTTCTTGATAATGTAAGAAACTAAAAATTTCAAAATTTACAAATAAAGTAAAAAATAAATCATAAAACAAACAAAAAACATGTACGAACTCGATATATCAGTTTCTGACATAGCGATCGCTTTGGGGAAAAGTTTTTTAAAATTTGATTGCTAAAATATATAAATGATTTGATATAATGAAGATTTATTAGGGAAATTCTCAGACATCGTTTTGACAGTGCTACCTGTAAGTAAGGAACCTTTGGTCAAATACATATTGAAACCTTTTTATGTCCAGGATTTTAGATGGTATTTCACTTTAACACTAAGAGAGCAGAGACCTAATTTGCCTGCTATAAAGGCTTTTTATGATTTGAATGATCATAAAACTACAAAAGTTTATTTGAGAAAATTAATGGTATTGCTCTCAAAAATATCATTTATATCATGACTCTTCATCACTGCATAAGCTTTAGTTAAAAGAAGATTATTCTTTATTATTTTGTCTTAAGTTAAAACCCCTCATGAAGAGTAAGTTTTGACAAGTCATTATTCAAACCTCTGCTGACTCACTGCATATTGTAAACCTAAATCTCATTTCCCTCGAGTGTTATGGTTAAATTAAAGTGACACAGAGTATTTTCATGATTTTTCATGTTGCTTTTGAAAAAAGCAAAATAAAACGTATGAATTAAGTTAAGTTCAAATCAACTTCCAAAACTTGTTTCTTTTTTTCTAAAATGCCAAAATTATGATATTCTTTGTTTTCAATGATAATTGGAAAAGGGCTCAATAAATATTAAAAAGTCTGAATTCTGTGTCCAATTAACATGTATATAAGTTAAATGACTTACTTGACACTGTCTACCTATATTTTCTGAAACAACCAAACAACCAATATGCCTCGATAATATAACACTATTTATGTACTTTGACATATTTGACTCAAACAACATACTCTGTGCTCCTTTAAGTAGTTGTGTTTTATGTCATTGAAAAAGTTTCTAACATTCTCCAAAACTGTAACAACATACTACTATCATTCATTCATAGACTTAAAGTTCATAGAAATTCATTCCTACAGTAATTATACTATTAGTTAATATATAAAATTAAATATATTTAGGGGTTACAGTGACAATTGGCAACAGAAAATAAATACACAAATTAACAAAGTTTTAAACAATCTAAAATGCAAATTTATTCATATTCCATTGTCAAAGTGTCCTTATACAATTTTTTACAAAAGAACGTCAGTGTCTCAATATTAAATAAGTAGATGCAAGGTAACAATTTTGATAAGAATTTATAACAGTTTGAAGCCCATCATAACATGAACTCGCAAGATTTATGAGTAAAAACCTATTAAGTGATTCCCAACTCACATCTTATTTAAAGATATGTAAGTAAGTAATAAATTAAACTGACGTTGGTAAATCATTCAATGAAAAAAATTTTGTTTCATGAACTAATTTGTTTACTTTTGATTTGATTATTTTTGTTTATTTATTTGATGACAAGAAACAGGTAAAAATCATAATGACATTATCAGATAAAGGATAACAAGATTGTCACGCTGAATAATTCATTTGTTCTATTATTCTATTATTATTCACACATGGAATATGATTAATATAAACTTAATAATACACTCTTTGGTTTTGTGTAAAGAAAATAATAAATGGGGACATAACATTATGTACAACCTTAATATCATGATTGGCAAATATAAACTTATAATAATTTGCAAGACTTTTAACAACATTTTTTTTATCTAATGCTCTGAATAGTAGTAAATGAAATAATCTCAAATCTTACTCAATATGAATAAATGTATATGACACAACAAATTCTCACAAACAAGGATAGGAAACAGTATTGTATAAGTATAATTGATTGTATTGTAATTTGTATAAGAAACTCTGCATAATAGTTTAAGTAATACTGAATAAATACAAAAATATATATAACTTTCTGAGTTTCGGACATCAAAGTAACAAGTTCTGGGGGAACATCAACCCCTGCAGTGTGCCATTTTCATGAACTTATAGGATCCTTTCTAGTAGTCTTGATTTACTTTTAAGATAAATGTTTTTCTTTGGCTTGAAAATTATGACGTGACACATATTTCAAGAATCAAAGGCCAATCACTGAACAATTAAAGTTAATGGCCAGGTTTTCAGGAATTGCAACTTAAGCAAAGGTCAAGGTCAAAATGTTTCAATATATTACTTTATGTGAATGGGGTTATGATAAGGGTAACACTTATTAAGTATCAAATGCTGATAACTGACCATAAACTATAGATACAAGCATATATGAATCCAACAACTCACTGAGTTTATTTGAATTTTATTTGAATCATATATTGAACTCTCATTTTGTGGATCACTGATGTATATTAAATTCCATAAATAGTTTTAGAAAGATTGATAAAGATACAAGTTGATTTTGCTAGACAGGTACTGTCAATCTGAAATTGGATGGTCGCATGCTCGAAAAACATGTTTTAAGAAAGATTGATAAAAAACCTGTTGGAAGATTTGATTTTACAAGACATGTACCACTTTTCAGGTACAGAATATAAGATCTTGTCACAACATAAAGCCTTTTTCGTTCTACTGCAGTGGTTAAAAATGATCTTATTCATATAATATTTTTGGATTAACCATCTCCTATGATTTAAGGCAGATTTTAATCTTTTGGTTAAGTTGGAAAAAAAATTATTATTCAAATCAGTTAAAATAAGTTTAAATTCAGTTCAGTTGATCAAACTGACAGATTAATCATTATTGATGTAAAAATTACATTTTGGCTTTAAAGATATTATATCCCAGTTTCGTATCCGACTTCAATCCCCATTTTCATAAAGACAATACATTCAAGTAAATAAAACACCAAACAGAGTTTCGATGCGTCCTTTAATTGAAAAGATATAACGGTTCAAAGCACTTAGAAATTGGCCACCTCGAAAGCCCAATTTAAAAAGTCCCTAGAGTGGCCTGAGCTCTCCTTTGGCAGATGTGACGTCATAGACAGGACTCGCTCCACGTTTGTTTGTAAACAAGTATATATCAATGCACATATGGGTCGCATTCGTCGACGTTTTCATTGCGACAGAGACATGCCTTCTTCCTGCGTTGCTGCCAACTGTACTAATAAGAAATCAGGAGACATTCAACTGCATCGGTTTCCGAAGGATCCTGTCCAATTCGCGAATTGGACAAAGTTTGTTATTCAGAAAAGAGCGAAGTGGAGTCCCAATGACAGGTCTGTTATCTGCTCCGATCATTTCGCAGAGGACTGTTTTGATCTTTCCTACGATTTTAAAGCGGACTTTGGACTTGCCCCACAAAGGAAAAGACTCGTCAAAAATACAGTACGAACAGTTAATAAACAAATGAAGATGATAACAGGCCCGCTACCCGTCTGTCCAGCGAGATATGACAGTCAACCATATCGGAAGAGAAAACGGACGGAATACTTTGAGAAGAGGGAACGAAAGAGGGTAAGGAATTTGAAAGAAAGGCTAATTCAAAATTCTATTCCGGGGGAGGTGAGATAAATAATCATGGGGAGTTGACTATAATTGATGATTTTGCAGACGAATGTTGAGTTTTTATCTGCATTATGAATTTATGTCTCTTTAGATTAGTCTCAGAATTTATTAATTCAAACCCCATTAACTGTTTGAATTTTTAGTATTTGATTGCATATGGGGTTGAAAAATTCATCGGGTTGAACTAAATAGTTATTTCAACATGTTGGAGACTATAATGAAATAATGTGCATATATATATAGATCTGTAAATTATACACAGTGACAGGTTTGTAGTTCGTTACATTACTAGTTTTGGGGTATATATAATTTTTTTGGTGCTGATTACTCTAAGGATACATACAAAAATGTGGGCAAGTCACTTATGTTTGTATGTTGACACTACAGTTTGGGTTATAACATTTATGAAAAACTAAAATTTCTTGCTACAGCGTAAAATTAAAGTAAAAGAGCTGCCCCGGAGAAACATTTACCATTTTATGTAGCCTTACAGTGGATAACTTATAACCTATTATATATTGAAAAACATTGCAGAATGAAATAAGATATTTAGTAATAGAGATTTGTTAATATATTGTCATGTGTCACGTGTATTGACAAACCTAATTACCTTCATCAAGTTTCAATAAAGGCTGTTGATCATGGGTGAGGATAAAGTTTAGACAGGATAACTAATCAGTGCCTTGTGTATTACCTATTGGAAATGTGCCAGGTGCTGAGGTCATTAAGTTTATTGCTTAATTGCCATAATGTACAGGTGTGTGGCATTTCATGTAGACTGTTATAACTTTATGACTATAATATGATATATATGACACTGGTGTGAAAAAGTAGTGTTAGGTAACTAAAAACCTCTCTCTGATAAAATACTTTTCAGCGTTAATATTTTTATTTTGGTTGAAATAGTTAAAACTGAAAAAGAATTTCATATTTACGATACATTTCCAAGCAGGCTTTAACTTACATCACAATCAACAATAAATGTTGTGTTATTATTGACAATATTGGCCTACGTCACTCTAGATTAGTACCAGACTCTTTATCTCAAACACTGACCGTTACTCACACAAAAGAACAATAATCTGTATCCTTACTATGAAAAATACATTAGTACGTAACTCTAAGTTTTTATGAAGGTGGCAAATTGCGAATCAATAGGTACGTTTACTAAACACATCAAAGATTTGATCTTCATTATCACTAATAACTGAGTAATAAGGCAAAAAAAGCTGCTCGGAACCTCGTATCCCAATGACGAGATCCGGAAGTTGCTGAGAGATCGTAACTGACCATCGAAAGCAGGACCTCATCGTTACATTCATGCAAAGCAGAAACACGGAGTTGCGATATTGAGTTGACACAAATGGCACAAAGTAGTAACAAGTATTCTACATATACAATGGTCAATCAACTACACAGGGGGATAGTCGATTTGTCGAGGTGTTCAAACAAAAAAACAGTCACAATGGCGGCAGATATCAGTTTGGGTTCACTTGATCGGCATTATCGGAGATTAACAACCCAAACAAACAACAACAACAGATAATTAATGTCAAACAGAATATGTCGATGTATTGATATTAATAGCTTTGGTGACTTAGGGGCTTTTTTTATAAGTACAATCAGTGAAAATGTATACGTTCACGACCGCTGGAATCTATAATGTAAACAAGGACACAGATCAGCCAGTCGTTAACGAGTCCTGTCTATGTCGTCACAACCCCCCTAGCACTTGATTGGCTAATAAAACGTTTCGCGTCTGTTTTCCGGAAGTGTTTATAAAACACGTTTTTTCTGCTATTTTCAGGTGGATGCGAACCTAAATAGTTGTTGATATTTTTTCTTAACTGTGTTATGTAGTATTTCCGCTAATCGTACCCCCTATGAGGATATATTATCTTTAAGCCAAATTTTATAGTTACTGAAAATAAATATTAATTCATCAACTTAATCAAGATTAAGATCAGCCGACTGTGACTGTCCTAACACTGAAATCACTAATAGCATGTAAAAAGATCTACAAAAAATACCTACACAATGAAACTGATGTGGTTAGTATGAATATAAAAAGGCGAGGAAATACTTATGATTGTAACTCATTCAATAGACCAGTAAAAGTTCAATCCTGAATAATTTTAATACAAAAATCAAGTTATTGAGCGAAAACAAAGAATTAAAACTATACTGCAATATATATTAATACTAAGAATGAAACCAAACTGTTAACAAATAATTTGGTGAGCAAGATTCAGGTCTTCAAGCAAATTTTCCTGAAATTATATATTTTTTACAAAAAGACTTTTTGCGTGACTATTAGATTTGATCATGTATTCAAAATTAAAACTCTTGCTCCATAATGCGGAAGTTGTAATATGAAATTATAGATCAAAAACAAAGATTTGAATTATCTGATACGGAATAAAGAAGTTACCAATAAATACTTCCTCAAATGTTAAGGAAATATTTTGTTATGGTTTCATTATCTTAAGATGACGTAGATCACAAACACTTAAATCTACATTAATTTTGAAAGTATAAACCATTCCCTAAATTTCAATATTTCTTAGTGATAAGACAGTTTATGCAAATAATAATTTACCACTTACTTAATACTGAGAGAGTTGACAAGAAATCTTTGGTCCATATTTTCTTAAATAAATCTAAAAGCCTCAAGAACATTTAAAATATCTTTGAGTATAATCAGAGAAAAACAAGTCATTTTAAAATACTGATCAAGTTACATATATTGACAAAACTTGATCTCTTAACAAGTGATTTACTTAACATTTTGAATTATCATTGTCCTTTATTTAAGTCATTTCATTAAGTTTCTTTTGAACCCAATGTAAAATTTACTAGTGTTTCGTTTTCACATTTGAAATTTCTGATGATTACAAAGTACAATATTATCATCATTTTCTAATACAATTACGTGCTTGTTCATCAACTGGCAGACCACAAAAAATTTCTCAGATCATTTATCTTTGGTCGAAGCTCCGACAAACATTCACAAAAAAGGTTGTTCATTTCAGTTTTGGCGCAGATCTATCGTTGGTTTGAGTCTTGCGGAGACTTACATTGGCAAACATCTGGCTCCTCGTAGATCTGAAATAGGGTTGAAAAATAGGAGTCAGTGGTAAGCTTGTAAAGGTTTTGATTAACCAACTAATGAGATGAGGTGATTCAACACAGTTTGCAAGAGTATTTCACTTATATCATGGCAGTTAGAATTATTGCAGAAAAGCCGCATCAACATTGTGGATATACATTGCAACAAAACCTGCGAGAATCTGCTTGAAGTACCATTTTTTGGCACTGCGCTGAAATTCAGTGTAGCATTGCACCCAAACCTTACTCCGTGTAGAACAGTTCACTACTACAGACAAAGTTGCTGAGCCCCTGGCAGGATTCGAACTACGGACCTGTTGATTTGAAGCTGAATGCGCCAACCACTGCGCCATCCCCCAACTGATTTACACACTAATATTAACTACATTGCTCTAATTCCATCATGCTTATTAGCCAATTTTCTGCTGCCCTTCTGAAATTCTGACTAAAATCTTTTAAGTGGTTTTTTTTTCTTTTACTAATTCATATAACATGAAAAAAAAGGATCTTGACATATATATATTTACTGAAAGATGAAATGAGTACTTACTGGTCATCTTCGTCTGTGTGATAATCAGTTGGAGGTGGTGGAGGCGGGAACCCAGAGTTAGACCCCCAGGACTGGTTCTGGTTTGTGATTGGTGGAGGAGGCGGTGGCGCCATCGGAGCCTGTGTGGGTGGTGGTGCCTGTGGAGGCGGTGGCACCATCTGGTTTTGTGGTGGCGGCGGCAAGTGGTTGTGGTGGTGTATCTGTTGCCCTGGCTGGTAGGAGCTGTGGTGTCGAGGGAGAGTGTGTGCGCTCATCTCTCCACTACCTAACATCTGCGAGAGATGGGTGCTCAGACATGAGTCAGGGTGCAGACTACAAGAACTAGATGTCAATACAGGGGGAGGTGGAGGAGGAGGTGGGAAAGGCATGCTCTTGAAAGGAGATCTTGGAAAAGCGGTAGTTTGGTGCTGGGTCGGGCGGTCATTGAAAGAAGTCTGGATCTTCTCACGAATACCCTGGTATGGTTGAGGCCGGTTTTCGTTTGAGGAAGTGTTAGCACGAGATCGTTTACCAGTGGTTAAGTCGTGCATCTTGTCAGTGTTCAGGTTACTACTAGAGCTAGATCTAAAGCTGGTTACGCTGTAGCTATCAAAGGGCACAGGCTCTCTAATACTAGGAGATCGGGACAAGGGTTCTTGGTTTCCGTAACTTGGACTCTGAGATCCACTGAGCATGCTCCTAGAGCTAAGATTTCGTGCAAGGGGCTGGTGTTCATGCTGGGGGGTGCTTTTGGTAACACAGGGGGGTGAGGGGGGAGGGTGTGAGGGTACTGGGGGCAGAGTGATCACATGCAGTGGGGGGTCAGGAAGTGTCAGGGTCTGGGTTTCCTCTGGGGCAAGGGTTCCGGGAGGCTTCAACAGAATGAGATGGACGCTAGTTAAGTAATTGTACATAGATAAAGATGACAAAAGATGGTCTAAAATGGATATACCAGGGAAGTATTGCAAAAAGTCAGTTTCACCTGAGATAGCAGAATTAATTAATTTGATTCATCTTAGATTCATAATGGCTTTTTGGGTTTGATTGGGTTCTAAAATGGAGCACAAGCCTTTTGAAAAACAGAACATACAAAACTGTCTTTCATAAAGGGTATCACTTGTGCGAGATGAATCAACTTGTCTTAAAGTTGAGAGCTTTGAACAAAAGTTGTGTTTTTGGCTAGGAATGAAGGGTGAGAAGAAAGTGTATAAAAGTGGGAAACCATATCACATAAGAAAAGTTTCAAGAATTTTTTTTTAATTTCACTGTTTCAACATTGACAACAATTAATTCAGAGGAATGAGAAAAATTTGGTCCTGAAATTATTTATACAATATTGTACCCACCAAATCATTTACTTACGAACTAAAGAATATGAAAGAGACATTGGATAACAACATAAATCTACAATTAAAAAATAAATAACATAAAGACATAAAATTGGTACCATGAACCTGACTTATGGAAACAACCCTCTGTAAAATAGCAAACTTCTGAACAAGAAGAACTTACGAATCAAATAAACAAAAACTTATTTAAGATTTTAGAAATGAAACAACTAACAAACAACAAAGACAGCAAGTTGTTAGTCAGCACAGCAAACATCAGTTAAACATGGTTATGGTGTGAGCAGCAATATTGTGACAAACTGTACCATGAAACATAAGCATTAAGTTTTTAGGATTTAAAGAAGTTTCTCTATCGGGGGAGTGTTCCAGCTACCTTATCACTTTATTGATATTTATAATCGCTCAAAACTAACTGAAGAATTGCATATAAGGCATTGCAAAATTAATCAACACCCACTATAAGATGATACCCAAATCTAGTTGTTTTCAAAGGACGTGAAGAATTTCAATATGAATGCTCTGGTAATTATTTGAATTTTCAAAAATAGACTGTGGGGATTTGACCCTAAAAAACAATCTGTCAATAAAGACCAAAAGCAATAAAAGGACATTAACCATTAGTTGAAACTATCAACAGACAAGTGTTAGTGAGGATTAGAAGCAATCACTAAATCCCTAAGATTAAATCCACTAAATTCCTGGGTTAAATCCACTAAATTCCTGGGTTAAAAATTGAAGCCCTCTGCTGTCTTGTGTGCCTTGGATAAAAGCAACTGCAGTAACAGTTTGTATTTCATGCCAATAAAAAAATAATATCATCGAATTGAGATGATAATAATGTCAAACAATAGATGTCTCATTAAAGAGCCTGACTCAACGGCATCCAATCCACCATCTTGTTTTGCGGGATTGACGTAAAAGGCGCTGAACTTTCACTGATTTTACAACATTATTAAAAACTATATGTATGGATAGAATATCCACACGTTTACGAATTGTTAAGATAAAATTGATCAACAATTGCTTTTAATGCCGTAGCACGGCTTTTCATGACGGTGGGGCTGATAATTGGCTTAGCTTCTCATTCTTGCTTTATTTAATCTACTTGTCAAATCTAAATCAACCAAAACATTTCCCTTGGTAATATGTTTCAACTGGGTTATGTTATAATTATGTACTACTTACAAACGTGTATAACCCGGAATGTTTCCTTGAATTTTGTTTCCTACAAAAATACCCAACAAGACTGTCCTTAATTTAACTGACTACTATCAGACTAAAAGGTTGTGGATTTGAATCACTTTGTACTTTGGCAAAAACAATTCCTGAACAACACCCAAAATAGCCACCAACCACCACCCCCTTGAAACCTTACCAGAGAGAAGGTTGGCATCCTCTAAACCAAAAATACCTGAAGCGAACACAGGATTATCAATAGAGGATATTATATGAGTGTCCATGATATACTATATTTACGACACTAGTGCTTAATCTTAGTATTAGAGCGAGAGCGAGGGATATACTGATATTAAGGCACAGTGTCCTAAACATAGTATGTCATGGACACGAATATGATATTCTGTTTATTACCAAAGTCGCGATTATTCAATCGCCAAAGAACCTAATCAAAATCAACATCCAAGCATAGGCATAGGCGCATTTCGAACACAACGTCATAGGCGAACTGTGACGTCAAAGCATTGTTTTTAGACATGACGTCACAATAAGAAAGTGATATTTTGCCCTGTATAAAAAATATGAACCCCGATATTACTATTTATAAGTCAGATATATAGAGATTATTACCCGAGGAAGTGTGTCATATGACTTTTACGAAACGAGTGTGAATTTTTGTATTACCCGAGCGAGAGCGAGGGTTATACACAAATTCGCACGAGTTTCGTAAAAGTCATATGACACACTTCCGAGGGTTATAATTTCTTTATTACCGATTCTATTTCATTTTAAACACACGGAATGCGGCCTGCTTCCTTTCCGGCGGCCCGCTACAGTGACGTCACGAACAATGGTTTTATGACGTCACAGACGACGTAAGACGGTAACTCGCTCTGTAACAATCGTTGCTAGGCAAAAGTGATATGTGCACATGTGCTCATATTGAAAATATGTCACCGCTTATAATTAACCATATGGGTAATAATACTATTTATGGAGCAAGAAGACATCTATATCATCATCAGTATTCCCAGACCCATGTAACAGTAAGCTAAGTATTAGTAAATCAACTCTCACTAAATACTAGTTTTATTCGTTCCATTTAAAACGATAAGTATCACCTCCTTATTGTTTTCCTGATATATGATATTGACTGACCTCTACTGTGTTAAAAGGACAGTACTATCAGCATATTTTTTGTGGATATGAATTTCAAAGGGGATATTCCTGGGGTTTTTTTAGATGTTATTAGTACATGATTATAACACAACAAAGTTGAAACATGTTACTGAGGGTAACATTTTGGTTGATTTAGAGTTGTTAACTTGATAAATAAGAGGGCAAAATGAGTAAAAAAAACACAATAGTGAGAAGTGACGCCATTCATCAGCGCTACAAGTGTGAAAAGCCTTGCTACAGCATTACAAGGAATTGTTGATTAGGCTTATCATAAATCATTAGTAAATGTAAATACTCTATCCATGCATAAAGTTTGTTTTCATAGTGTAAAATTAGTGAAGTACAGTGTCTTTTTTCATGTCATTCCCTAGAAAAAATGGCTGACGGATGGCTTCTTTAAGTGTTAGTAAGATTTAGTCATCAACAACGACATAAAGCCACATTCACCAACACTGTTGAAACAGTAGGAAGAACCAGCAAGCCACAAGACATCTAAGCTCAACAAGCTCAACAAGCTCAACAAGCTCAACACAAAACTCATCGTCTCAAGATGTCTACCTTTGGGTCATTGTAAGGTTCAGGCAGGGAGCAGTACAGTTCCTGTGAGCCAAGATCCGGTTGGGGGGTGGGGCGAGGCAATGTATGGAAGCCAGAACTAGCCTGGACAGAGGAGTGGTCTGACCCCACAGGGGGAGAGGAGGGGTCACCCCCTGTTGTGTGGTACAAGTGGTTCGACCACTGAGACATGGGGGAGGGGTGGGTTGACTGGAAAGGAAGGAGATTACATATATAATATAGAATAAAAGCGAATTACTAAATATGTATGTGTGTATATATATATATATATATGGAGGCATAAATATGGCCGATAAAAGGAAATAATTATGTAAGAGGTGGTTGGGAAAGAAGGAAAGGGTTGAGCATTATGAGGTTAACTGAACTTTATGTTGATATATTTAAATGGACTATATAGAAAACTTGTATATAAAACTGGTTATTAGAGAATAAAAATTATACTACTTATTCTAAAATAAATAAATGTTAACACTATTGTACAGCGTTGACTTGTTCTGCTTCATGACTGTGTATATAAAGGAGCCTATTATACAGTCTAGGTCCACATTCAGCAAGTCTAGATTGACTGAATACACATGAAATTAGGAGTCCAAAGGAAAAAAATATTATGGAAGAAGGAACAGTAAATTATTAAAAAATTTCAGACTTTTTCAATTTTAGTCTCAGCGGTGACGACTACGTCCCGGTATACCCATCATAGACTAAATCCTTTTACTCAACTTCAGAATTTTTTTCTCATATGACTATTCTGGAAACTAACTACTTCAGACATACCTGAGGAGCTGAGTTGACATGTTTGCCCATTGAGCACTCGTACAGGGATCTTGGTCGTCGACTACGGCCTGGCATTTCCATCTCATAACTCATGCTGATATCCGATATCTGCGACTTGGAGTCTAAGAGATCCCCGATACTCTTAGCCCGGTACAATCTGTAGAGGAGAACATTTTAATATTAGAAAGATCTTAAACTCTATGACCAAAAGAAAAACAATTCCATGAAATGGACAGAGTCAAATTTATACTGGCCGCGTTCCATAACCCTTTCATCACTGAGACGAACAAATACGTTTTTAGCCTGATTTGTGGCGAAAGGGTTAAGTGTCCAATGATTATATGTATAGAGAATACTCTACGACGTCCCGTTTAATAACATTTTTATGAAACGAGTGAATGAGATACAATTCATTAGTTTCAGAAAAATGGATTTAAAAGCGATTGAGTTTAGTATTTTAATTATTTCTCGCAGAATTGTATCAAACAAAAAGCATGAAGATTACTGAGATTACCACTGCTGCCACACCGCTAACATTGTGACGTCATACCTAAAGATTGTGACGACATGTGACCTCAATCAGCATGCGATGTTATGACAAAACCTGTAGATATTGTAGATTTATCATACGGCGCTATATTCTGAGTAATTAATGTTATCAACACAGTTCTTAACGTTTCTATTTTGACTCACTGTGAGTGATCCATGGCTTGAGTGATGTTCACCGTGTCTGTGAATGACAGAGGAAACCAACCATATCTGAAAGATTGACGAGCAACTTCTTACTTATGTGTTCCGGGAGGTGACGTGGTGAAGCAGGACATGCTTCAAACCGGCCTGGACCAGCAAACCACTGTCACTGGCGGTTTCTTTCAGAGCATTAAATGCAGATTGACTTGAAGACGCCCTTTTTTTTTTCGTGTGGCGTTTACACATATCAATATATGGAATAACAGTATGGGGTCAAATTTGACCCCAAACGTATTTAATGCAATTTTTTAGCAACGCCGTTTAAGGGTTAAAATGGCTGTTCAGGAAATATCAAACATAAACTTAGGGGGTTTGAATGAAATTTTCCTCATTATCATCTAATAAGTTCTCATAATACCTACTTTCCAGTATTGGCATTGAAGCCATATTGCCAACCGTCTGATTTCTCTCCAATCAGAGTGATCATATCTCCGTCATTAAAACTCAGTTGATCATCGTTACGCCCAACATGGGCATAGATCGCCGTCACCTGGGCACAAGGCTGGGAATTCTGGGATACTGATGGGGAACCTCTCGGCAAGGTTTTACCTGGAAATGTTTTACAATCAAAAGTTTACACAAACAGAAACCGAGAAGGTTAGGAGTTATCTAAGTTCCTTCATCTAAGTTGATCAATCGGTGTGCTTGCAACAGCAAAAACCCACACCCTTTTTGTGATGGGATGAATATAGAACTGCTAGGTTCCATGAGTAGCTATTGATAGGTCAATTATCCCTGAATGTGTTGTTTTAGAATTTAGATTAATTGCTCCTGTGGTTAGCAGCAGTCTCTTTCATTAATATGGTTGACACCCATATGACTCTCATCCGGATGGTGCCGCTATCGCTGAATGCGAGTCATTTCATTGGCTTTGAAGTAAAATTGACTTTTTATTTGACTTACTCTGCATAGATACAGCAGGCACTGCATACTCCGAGGGCACAGACTTCTGGCGCATGAATTCGTTTGAGACAGGTCTATGGTAAGGGCTGCCGTAATTAGACCGATCTGCATACACCATCCCATTCTGTTGAGAATTCTCTAGTTGCTCTCTCCGCTCCTGATTGGTTGAAATTAGTCCTATCTCAATTTGTCTTTGAAGAGCCACTCCGTGAGTTGTATATGCCAAACTTAATCAATGGTGTAATTTGATCTCAAAGTATCGACTGTTACCAAAAAGACACATTTTAAAGCTTATTGTTTTTTTCCAGTGACGATATGAAGGTAAACCAGACAGTGGCGCGCCTCAAATAGTCAAAAGTAATTTTGGAGACTTATCTAAAACAGCCAGCAGGGCAGTTAGGAGTTAATAGTGTTTGTTAGGATATATGACTAGTATCTATGTATACTGGACGTAATATCTACACCTCTGGGTATTTATAAGGCTGTTTTTACAATTCCATGGAAAACCTGTATTTGTCATATGTCTTTTAAACATGAAACGTTAAGATGTTTTGATTTTATATTACCACATATGACATTTAGGTTCGTATCATAGGTAATTAATATGTTATGAAAATCACGGATTGGCTCTTTGAGGCATAGTATACCTTGGGCTATTTTCAGTAATCTGAATTATCTGAATGTTGCTCTTTTTATAAGTTTAAAAAAGGTTTGCATTATGATGTTGAAAAACATCAACTCATTGGCACCATCTACACAAACTTTGAAGCTTCAAAGTGTTCGTGTTTAAAGCTGTGCAAAACAATATAAGATGCAGAGACTTTGAGACATGTAACACTACATACCCCTGACTAAGGCGTAGTATGGTTTTATTGGGCAAGTATAATGATGATGATAATAATTATTGCCCAAAAAAGGAATTCTTATTTCAGTGATTATTACAATACTAGACACAATATAATCATCAAATGGTTTTACATTAAGTTATACATCTTAAGAAGTAAAAGATTATTTCCAAAATTGTACTTTTCAGTGTTGAATTTTTCATTTTATGACTATGGACATGTTGGTTTATAGATTTCGACTTACCCTGCGATTGAGGAGTGGGTCAAGGGCTCGTGGAAGGATATGAGGTTGAGAACAAAGCTGTTTCCATCGCGGGATCTCTGATGCCAACATTTCAAACCCCTGGAAAACATAAACAAAATAAAATCAACAAAATTCATAATATATCTTTGTTTGCCTTAAAGGCACTAGTGCACGCTTTTACGGTTTAAATTGGCTATTTTAAGGTTTACGAGGACTTATGCATTCACTTAAACTTTCTATTGATGCAATGAAATACTAAACATTCTTTACAATTTACCTGCAATCAGCAATGAAAACGTTAAGACAGCCGCTGTCGGCTTGGACACATAAAAATCTATGGTTAGCTGTGCACAAAACGGATAAATTACTGACACTTGGAAATGGCTGAAGTAGTTCTGTGTGCAGCTATTGAATTTACTTAAACTCTGAACTGAGAACAAATCATGAAATATGTTTTATTGAAGCAATGTTGTAAATTAACCGATTTAATAACACAGTATTAGCATTGTAATTAGATTGACCATAGCAGCTGCCGTTTCCGCTTTTCTGGTTATGAGCAAAATCTTAATATTTCCGATATCATAGTTCATGCGGATTTAATGTAACGTAACATTAAATACTTCCGGCCTTTAAAAATCCACTTTACTACCTGAATACATAAATATTTGTTAAATAACTTACGAGGTAGATTACTTAAGTGAGGATAGTGAGTAATATCGAGATACATGCAGTATCTGTGCATTCGTTGTGTTTACGAAATATTCGCGTGCGCTAGTGCGTTTAAGATTGTTCCTGAAGATGTTGATGATTAAGCCACTCATTAAATTTAGTCAAAAGGAAAAGTCATTTAGCACACAGGTTTTTATATTTAAGGTAAATAAAGACGAATGTGGTTTGATAAACATCTTAAACCTGTCCTGTATAAGGAAAATATCCCAAAATGTTGAAGATGAAATGATCATTAATCACTGCCTTATTTCCTAGTATGGAGTTCACAACACATTCTAACAATGTTGCAAAGATAAAACATTTGTGTTTTCTGATTATGAAAATAATAAGGTAAAGTATAAGTGGGTTTTTTTAATGTTGAATGCACCTCCAGGGATACCAATTTTGTTCTGTACATATGGCATTAACTTAGCAAGTTCACAACAAGTGTTACAATGATGACAAAGTTGCAAAATTGTTGCAAACAACTGTATATAAATGAAACATTTTCAATTTCTATGAAACCAGATTACATGTTCTTTAACCCTTAGAGTGCCGCGGCACCATATATGGTCCTCAGCAATCAATCAGCCTGTAAGAGTTCATAGCGTCAACTGCTGGGCACTCAGGGGGTTAAATGTTGGATACACTTCATGTCAGGATACCAAATCTTTCATATGTCTAACTTTATTTGCAAGATTGAAATCTCTTGCAATTAGGGATTTAAAAAAAATAATAATCAATTTTAGGAATAAGCCTTCCAGCTACATTGCTATAGTTAGATTAGATTTGAAATGAAGCACATTGGAATAGAATTAAAAAGAATTAGAAAGATTATACATGAGAATTGTTAATTGAAGACTACATAAAGTTTCAGGGTTAGCGCTATTAACCATGAACAGTTAAATGGTAATGATGAAACTATATCTACCAGTTAACTGGTTAAAGACACATGTTACAAGTCACAGCAAGACGCTTACTCGGTATAAATACAATTCACATCATTAAACATCCAGCTACATCAGCATACGAGGGGATATCAAAAAGTTTCAATTACCACAGACACATATCAACTGTACAAACTTTATTTTGTTCTCATGTTTTTAAGACTTCTTTACATAGTCACCATTCCGAGATACACATTTTTCCCATCACTTCTTGACCTTGCGCAGACGGTCTGAATAGAAAACCGCTGGTTTCATGGAAAACCAAGCCTCCATGTTTTGAATGATGTGATTGGTGTCCTCAAAACGACGATTTTTCATCTCAGGGAACAAGAAGTCACTTGGTGATGTTGCATGCTTTCACTCTATGCTCATCTCTTTTGTCTCCGGATCATATTGATAGACCAAGCATTCATCAATGGTAACAAGACGTTTGAAGACATCCTCTTCGTCTTGTTCCAGAAGCTCTAATGCCTGCCGTCACATGTCCCTTCGATTCTGTTTTTGCAATTGAGTCAGTAAGCGAAGAACCCAGCGTGCTGACACTTTGGACATGTGCAACTGGTTATGGAGCATGTTCCATTCACTGCCATAACTCAGACCTGTTTCATGCATTATCATTTGTATAGTTATGTGGCAATCTTCTTGAACCAGCGTCTCAACCTTCTTGATGACATCCATATCATCAGTGAGTGTGGGGCGTCAACTTCTTGGCTCATCTGCGAGGGACATGTGGCCTGTTTGAATATTCCTTTTCCATCTCACAACAGTGTCATAGGATGGGCTGTCATTGTTATAAACAGATTTCATCTCATCATGAATTTGACATGCAGTATAGCCCTTCAGATGTAAATACTTAATTACACTGCGCGCCTTATAATAGGGGGTACTGTACTATTTGGTCAACAAACATAAAACTAGCTGTCGCGAAAAAGACTATTGTTGACCCAGGAACTAGACAAGAATCACTTATGCTACAGTGACCATTTGGTCCATATTCAACAGTACAATCTTTGTGATAACTAAAATTTTTTATATCCCCTCGTATCTGTATCCTCATAGCTTTTTCAATACCCTGATATCTATAAGACCAAATGACTTGTACTGCTAATGGCTGGTTATTCATGGCTTAAATTTAAATAACATCTTTTCACCTTAAGCTTATGAAATGTCATTATGCAGGGAGCTTGAAGCAAATATATTAAACTTGATGGAATTTTATTCTGCTGTTGCTAAATGCAAATCATTTCATTGGCTGTTTATTTGCATAACCTTATGAAGCATTTGGTCTAATTGACATCAAGATAATGCAGGAGCTATGTGAATTCTAATAAGCTGATGTAGAAGGAAGATAACTAAAGTAAAAATATGCATGAAATCATAATTACAGTTTGATAAGAAAACTTTGATTTTTTTTTAAGATCACAGAAACACGCTTTAAAAAAACATAAGTAAAGCAAGATCTCTCATTCCATATGAGAAAATATAAACTAAATGAAATGATCAAACTTAAGATACATGCAAGCAAATTGTGCATGCAAAGTTGCATTCCTTTGTTGATATTCTTCAGTTCAGTATCAAAATATTTCAATAATCAAAGTGTCATTTGTTTTCAAGAAGTATGTCTTTTTTTGGTAAGTAAAAAAACAAAAATAGAGCCATGGGCTCTGTAGCTCATCAGACTTTTGATGGAAATAGGTGTTTGGGTTTAGACCATGAGGTCATGGGCAGTGTAGGAAAGATAGCCTGTCCCAACGTCCGAGTTATTCACAAATAAAAAAGACCCATTGCCCATTTGGGGTCAAGGGGTCACCGAACCTACAATTCAGAATCACACAACTATTAAGCTATCAAGACCTTTTGGAACTGAAGAAGAAGATGAAAGTAGGATTTTAAGGTTTTGACCCCTGTGACCCCGTTTGGGGTCAAGTGGTCACCAAACCTACAATTTAGAAACCCAAGTGTCCAAGGAGTCTTCACACAATTTTTCAGCTCTCTAGACCTATTGGAACTAGGGAAAAAGATGAAATTAGGTTTTTTAGGTTTTGACCCCTGTGACCCCATTTGGGGTCATGGGGTCACCAAACCTACAATTTAGAATCCCTGTTGGCCAAGGAGTCTACACACACCTTTTCAGCTCTCTAGACCTTTTGGAACTAGGAAAAAAGATGAAATTAGGTTTTTTAGGTTTTGACCCCTGTGACCCCATTTGTGGTCATAGGGTCACCAAACCTACAATTTAGAATCCCCGTTGGCCAAGGAGTCTACACACACCTTTTCAGCTCTCTAGACCTTTTGGAACTAGGAAAAAAGATGAAATTAGTTTTTTTAGGTTTTGACCCCTGTGACCCCATTTGTGGTCATAGGGTCACCAAACCTACAATTTAGAATCCCCGTTGGCCAAGGAGTCTACACACACCTTTTCAGCTCTCTAGGCCTTTTGGAACTGGAGAAGAAGATGAAAATAGGTTTTTCAGGTTTTGACCCCTGTGACCCCATTTAGAGTCATGGGGTCACCAAACCTACAATTTAGAATCTCCAGTGCCCAAGGAGTCTACACACAACTATTCAGCTCTCTGGACCTTTTGGAACTGGAGAAGAAGATGAAAATAGGTTTTTCATGTTTTGACCCCTGTGACCTCATTTGGGGTCATGGGGTCACAAAATCTACAATTTAGAATCTCCAGTGCCCAAGGAGTCTACACACAACCTTTCAGCTCTCTGGACCTTTTGGAACTGGAGAAGAAGATTAAAATAGATTTTTAAGGTTTTGACCCTTGTGACCCCATTTGGGGTCATGGGGTCACGAAATCTACAATTTAGAATCCCCATTTGCCAAGGAGTATGCACATAAATTTTCAGCTCTCTAGAGTCATTGGTTCTGGAGAAGAAGTCGAAAAAGTGAAAAGTTTACGGACGGACGGACGGACGCCGGACGCCTTGCCATGCCATAAGCCCATCGGGTCTTTCAGACCTGATGAGCTAAAAATGAGAATGACACAACAATGGCAAATCATTTGGTAAGGCATCAGATCAGTTAGAATGAGACAATAATCTACTTAAGTTAGAAAACTACAGAGAAAGAATGAGATATTATTCCACTGCAGTCAAATAAAGAATTAAGACAGCTCCATTGCCTAAAAGACAAATTACCTCATGAGAACTGCTGGAATGAAAGATTGTCAAAACACAACATTAATTCAAATGTTTGGTCAACAGTCAAAAGTGTTGCATCCTAAAATTTGGTGCTAAATGGAACTCTATATAAAATGTACACAGTTTTGAAAAATATGTTTAATACTTTACTTTTTAATATGCCTATTATAATAATATATCTGAAAGTGTGTGCACACGCGTTTGTTTCCGCTTATGGCTAATTTTTGTCTGTTCTTATAAGATAACAGACCATGTCCTTATACGGGCTGTCATAAGACCTTGTGAAGAGGAAACCACTGAACAATTTTGTACCCCGGTAGAGGCAATATTTCAAAATGTTTATTCCTCAGAACACAGGCTATTTTAATTAGACTGCCTTTCAAGCTGTAATTAACAATTAGACTTCTTAATTAAGTCAAATGTTTGCAAAAACATAATTAATTGACAAGAATGTATGCATTTTAATTTTTTTTTTACAGGTTCTTCATACCATGCATTAACTGACCTTTTTAGTGTACGATGACTGCACAGTAGCAAATGTTGTCAATCTCTCCAGTAGGTAACAATAGCACTTTCTCTCCTCCAGTAAAGCCTTGAGAAATATAAAGTCACATGTTTGAATGTAATCCTTTGATAAACACATATCTATAAATGGTTCATATGCATTAAATTATTGAGGTAAAGGGACATAACTCAGGCAATGTGATGTGCAAGAATTCCTGAAATATATTTATATTATAGTGTTATGTAACTATGCATTCTAAGGTGAATTTGATTCAGAGACTAACTTGTTAATATAGTGTATTGAAGTGGCATGGTTCTGTAGCATACTTAGTGAATCACTTGAATTATTCCTTTAATTAAAGTAAATCACTAAGGAAAGTCATTTGCTCTTTCTAAAATGAACTTAATATCAGAAATACAGTAACATCAATCAATTTTGAAAATTAATAAACTATGATATTTCAATATCTGTTAAAACTTTTCTGAAATTTAAAATGGAAACAAATACTTACAAGTTTGAGTCCTTGGGTTCTGAAATCAGTCAACTTCTCCTGAAACTTGGCCACTGCCCTCACATACTGTTATAGAAAGATAATTTTGATCAATCAGCATGCAAGTCAAGAAATAAACATTAAAACATCTGCCATGAAGACTTAGAAGTAGATTTGGATTATCAAAATCAGAAACTCAAAATATTAAAAATTACAAAGTAAATTCTCCCCCGCAAGGCACAATTCATGTCAGTGTCCATCACTGGATGGTTTTAGTCTTGCCACTTTGTGCCAAGGTTCTTGGTTTGAGTGGACTGTCGCTTTAAACGAGATGTTCAAACATCATAGGATTTCTGAGTTCAGGCACAGTAAGTTATATTAGAGAGCTTACCCAGAAAAGTAAGGGCAATGGTGCAAGGCTTAAAATGATATGTTCAAACATCATAGGATTTCTGAGTTCAGGCGCAGTAAGTTAGAGAGCTTGCACAGAAAAGTAAGGGCAATGGTGCAAGGCTTAAAACGATATGTTTAACCATCATAGAATTTGTGAGTTCAGGCGCAGTAAGTTAAAGAGCTTGCACAGAAAAGTAAGGGTAATGCTGCCAGGCTTAAAACAATATGTTTAACCATCATAGAATTTCTGAGTTCAGGCGCAGTAAGTTAAAGAGCTTGCACAGAAATACAGAAATTGAAGAAATGCTGCAAGGCTTAAAACCACCATTGATAGGGACAGGCACAAGTTATTTTTCCTAAGAAGTTGATACAGAATGACATGAGAGTGTATATCTAAAGAAATAAATGTCTGAGTACCATTCATCATTGTTTACATCCCTACCTGAATTTCTTTCGAGTCATCGTATGTTAATTTCGATTTGCTTTTCTTCCTGAACTTCTTGAGTGCTTCCTGAGCCTTGATGTAAGGACTGAGGTATCCCTTGTGGCCATGTTGGTACTTCTTGTGCTCAGCCTACAAAACAGAGATTGATTTTAATTTCTTTCAGCCAAGGACTGGTCCTGTAGGCCTCTCAAAAAGGATCTTTTAAAATTCTATGGTCTTCTTTGAAGAATATTGGCTGATAGCTCATATTCTATTTATTCATATTTTCAAATATATCTGTTTATCTATGGCCGATCAGTTCAAATTTAAATTGATGGGCACTGAATAGGATATTGCAAACAAAACCTAAAATATCAGGAATTTGCATAATGAAGGCTTTCTTTGTAATTTTTTGGTTCATAAAATTTAGGGGAAATTAATTTTAGTACAAAACAGCCTCATGAAAATAAGAAATTGAAAATGAACATCTAGTGACCACGACTTGCAAGATTGAATCTAATACTTAACAGCTTTCAACAAGCAAATGGACACGACTCACATAAGCATGTTTGAAATCATTTTCCAGTCTGTGCTCCAGGGGTAGAATGACTTCAGTAAATAGAGCTTTGGTCTGAAATGAAGTAAAATCTTTGAAGAGCATTTAAACATGGTATACATAAGAACAAAGATTTTCTTCCTAAAAACTCCTTAAAAAATCATGACATTTCGTAGAATATGCTGACTCCTTCACTGATTAAGGGGTGAATATATACTCCAAAAGTTGTGATTTTCAAAACAAAGAAGTTGTTATCCAGAAAAGTTTGCGAATGAAATTAAGTATACCTTATTTTTATCAATAAATTATTACTCAATTAAATCAAAACATTGTATTCAAGAACGCAAATTAGAAATTCATCAAATGTATTAAAATCATATATTTAGTTAAAAAGAAAAGTACGCACATTTTTTGTTAACAAATTAATACATTATACATATCATCTGACCATGCATAACTTACACATTCCTCAACTCTGGCATACATTTCCTTCTGAATGTCTGCAAGCTTTAAAATGGCACCCCCTGGAGAGAAAATAAAGAAACCTATATATCATCAAAGATATTAATAACCTTCTTCTTTACCAAACCAATTATCCGTAGTCGAAGAATAAATGATCATGCATGAAACAGAAACTGCATGTGGCCATTTCGGAGTGAACACCTTTTCAGGTATTAAAATTGATCTGATGGCTAAATAAAACATGGTAAATTTGTATAAGGACTCCATTTATTGATCTAGATTCATTCAGATAAGATTGGTATTAATATAAAATTGGTAACATTTGTTTTAAAGAGGAGAAGTAACGCATGAATTTGATTATTACAAATTAGTATCTGTATTCGCTTCACTTATATCAATCAATAGAGCCAAAAAAATTGAAAATATACGCTTTAATTCGACTACTAGGAGACCTTTTAGACCCCTGTTTTGGATAGCCGCCTAATGAGACTGGCGAACGCTTACACAAAATCACCGAAGCATGACTCGAAGCCACGCCCAGTGTGTGACGTGCTAGTGGGCAGCTGAAAGCCCAGCCCTTTGATTTTCTCTGTATTTTTAAGCTAATTCAACAGCAAAATAGAGGCAATAGCATGACCGAAAGAATTCCAAAATAGGATATATAACGGCTTCATGATATCAACTTTCCCTCTCAGTCGTCAAATCCATCTTAATTAGACTGTGACAATCCTTGGACGCGGTTTTCTTGGGTGGGTTTATATCAAAAAGGTAAAGAACTTGGTCGGTGAGAGATCCAATTACAATGGGATATCACGTAGTGTTACAACATGTATTTATCGATATGAAGTTATAAATTGTCTCGAAAAAAATGAAGGTTTTTGTAAAAAACGGGAGACAATGTGGAAACTTTTTTAATGACTATAGAACAAGTAATTTTGTTTCACTTCACTTTCATGACAACTTAGTACTTATTGGAATATTCGTTTGTACTTAACTAACACATATCATATTCTTATCTAGTATAACATCTCACACCGTGTTGCAATATCTCTGTCTTTGAATTTAACATTAAATGACATGAAAACATACCTGACGCAAGCGTTAGAAACATCCTATGTAATCCTAAAGAATGTTGGGTCCCGTTATTCACGATGTACTTTTTTAAATGTGTGTCATCGTCCTTAGAGGTGCATGAGCCAAATCTCCTTCTCTTAATTTATTGGTTGAATATATATTCTACAAGTTCATTGGTTCAAAATGACTGGACGCCATGACAATAAACTAAGTACCAGTCGAATGCCAAGAGTTACGCCATTATGACAGGACATATATTCCGCTTGGCGGGTATAAGGCGTTAAAATTCAAAAGGTATAATTAGAGACCATTAAATCAAGAATTGAAATTGAATGCGATAGGATTACATAACGGCCACCTGTGTGTCATAAAAAACAAACAAACTAGTTAAACCAATTTGATTGTTGTGAAAACATTTGGCAGACGTCATAATTGATGAACGACTTAAGGCTACCTTAGAGTTTTGTGCAACGGGACCCAGGAAATTATCTTTGGATGTACATTTATGATGTATGACCTACAAATGTGATAGGATTTGACTTCCACTTAGCTATTCTTACGACGATATCAACAATAATGTCTCACTCACCATACACTACATGCCTACATTACATTTAGAAAATTGTGTGAACGCCAAAATACATAAAAATATGGATATCATATTCAAATAATCCATGGTCAATAATACATTCAATTTTATTTTTATTATTTCTGTTGACTGAAAAAATATATAAATATAATGGAGAATTGTTTTTTAAAATAATCAGTCCAATGCAATTTAGCATTAATAGTAAATTCTGAGTTTTGTTGTAATAGCATAAACATTAAATTGAAAATGCCAAAAGAAATTAAAACAAAAAAAAATCGTCTCTTCTGTTTCTGTGCCACTCGAACTGTCATTTGGCTCATATAAGTAAGGAAAAGTATCGTCCCCGTCAATTGAAATTAGCGTTTCTGAACATGATGAGACACATTCCATAGATAATGATATCTCGCTTTCTGATTAGCTGGTGGACATTATGCGTTAATACTTAATAAAGGTTATATTTTTTTGGGAATAAGGATGCCGGTGCATCCCTCAATATAATGTCCTATAAGTGAGCATAGTTCATGTAAGAAATACTTCCGGGATCTCACGCGTTAGCGCAATCTTATAACTATGACAACATGGCGCAGGGTCGTGACTTTGAAAAACATTCCGTAGGAAAGTGCACACAGCATCGTATTTAATCAGGGTCTTGCGCTTGCAAAAATAGAAATATCCAGACAATGAATTAAACAATAGATTCCTTTAAGGTTTGAGTTGTTTGGATAACGTTTAGTAGGTAAAACTGACAGTTAAACTGTGAGATTTACTATCGGCTAGTGTTGTTTTACATAACGAGCGAATGATGATATGCCAACTAGCACGTCACGAAAGATTCACGCTTCAGTGACCACAGGGCCTTTCAGGTTCTGCTCGCCGGTCGTAATTAGGCAATTAAATTACAAAGCCGTAATTATGTTGTTTAGCGGCCGATTTCAGAAATTTAAAGTTGAGTCCACGTCAAATTGTAATCCCTTTTAACGAATTCCGAAATCGACCATAGGGCATTTCACCCGATCTTTAAGTTAAATCCCTTAAAATAACATCTACAGTGCCCTTAAACCAAAAATGAAAATCTTTGAATATTTTTAAATTGTGTTGCATTTAGTGCAAATGTTGGTGATATTGACATACCTTTTTTTAATATGTCATATTTTTAAAGCGTCCAAATGTACTTTTCAGAAATCTACACATGCAAGATAAATTCTATCTATATTTTGATTAGCTACCAAATAAGGAAGCCATTTTGCTGATGAGTGGAAGTATCACTGATATACCAAGCAACTTATCAAAACAAATTTTATTTTTTGGACATGTGCTTCACTATCGTTTACAATCACCTTACCTTATCTGCAGCAAGCATGAAATGGAAGAAAGCTTGTGGTTCTAATCCAAACCTCAATGTTTTGCTCCTAAAGATTTCACATACATACATAATTACATATCCATGCATTTTAATCATGCACACCACAACTTTGTAAGTTACTATTACCTACCTATCTCATCTGTTCCCCCTTGACCGTTAATTTGACATGCATATCCAACCTTTCCGATTGCCTCAATAAATGAATGGGCTGAAGATGTCATCCCTGAAACAATCAAAATCAAGAATTTAAATCAATTGAACAATATTACCACATTAATGAAGATGTTATATTAATTTAATGTAATACCAAGGGGGGTAATTCAAAATTTGTGTTACATTAGACACACCTCAATCAAATTATCATCCACTAGTTTAATTCATTTAAGTTAATGTTTTTTCCAGACTCTTTACTTGTTTTCAAGATTTTTTAATTGCTAAATTAGATTTTCTAAGTTTTTCTAATATAAATGTAAAAACAATTCTAGGCTTTTACTAGATTTTACAAATTGTGCAATCACTAAATGTCAGCAATATTTCTTTTCCTACTGAATCTGCAGATAGAGATGACAAAAATTTTGTTGCTACATAAAAGACTTTAATGATGATTATTCACAAAATTATCGAGAATAATGCCAGAACATTGACAAAAAGAAGTTTCTCAATAAGTAAGGACCTTCATTTCTAAACTTTGATTTTCATTATTGATTTTTTATCATCAATTCTAATTCAACAATACAATGACTTTCTAAAATCATATACCTAATTTGACATCGAGCTGAGACTATACAGGGTAGTAGAATCGGAATATCTAATATAAAAATATATGTATCTTGATATGTTGTCTGTATCATGATACGCATCATTGACTTTGATATCATTTATTTTTCCCAAAAATAAAGGTGTTAAAAAATTTAATGCGCTTTGTGTATCAAAAAGTCTGAAAACAGGGTATCGTGGATTAAATAGCATGGAATCTTCAAGTTATGAAATATGGTGATACATGTATATAGTATCATGACGTGTATGTATTTTCAGAATTTTGGTTTAACACAATATCAGAAATGGTAGTATTATGGTACTATGATTTCCTAATGGCTGAAATTCTGCAACTATTCTGCTCTGAGAGATAAATAAATAAATAAATAAATAAAAATAAATAAATAAATAAATAAATAAATAAATAAATAAATAAATAAATAAATAAATAAATAAATAAATAAATAAATAAATAAATAAATAAATAAATAAATAAATAAATAAATAAATAAATAAATAAATAAATAAATAAATAAATGCCATTGAAATATTGGGATCTATCAATGAAAATAAACTGTGTTTTCAGACACTAGTGAAAAAAACAATGGCGCATTTAAATGTTCTGACGTAATGATATGTTTATGATATGTTGTATACATATTGTTGCTGATGTAACAAATTTCATTGAAAATTAAAAGATTTGACTTATAATGACTAGAGAATTCGTCTTTTCTTCACAAATACCATGTCTATCTCATCTCGAGCGGTAGAAACTTTGAAACTTATCACTCATGACAGCGCCGTTTTTGTTAAATATATGGAGGATATATATCTCGATGAGATAAACATGTTTTTGTCAAGTAGAAACAAATTTTCTATTTATTTTATTATTTAAATGATTCATTTTTACTGAAAGTGTGTATATGTTGTGTCGGCCACTCAAAGATCCCGGCACCTGACATCATGACATCATGAGCATGTCATTACATGAGAGTGTTGTTTAAATGATGTCAGATGATTGTTGTTATTAGTGACTGATATCACGTTTCAATGTTATTTTCACTAGTGACTGATAACACGTTCAAATATTATTTTTACTAGTGACTGATATCACGTTTCAATGTTATTTTCACAATTGACTGATAATACGTTCAAATGTTATTTTTACTAGTGACTGATATCATGTTGCAATGTTATTTTTAATAGTGACTGATAATAAGGTTTTTTTTCACTGACAGATCCCAGTGGACCAACGGCAATCATAAAATAAAAATTGTCTTCATCATTCCATGAGATGAACAAGGTATTTGTCAAGAAATGACAAAAATCCTCTACATACTTGTCATGATGTCATGACCTTTTGCATAACGTAAGAAAACTTTGGTCACAAGTGACTGACAACACCATTGTTATTTTCAACAGTGACTGAAAATAAAGTTTATATTCTTGATAGATATTGCTATATCACCTTCAATTCAATAGTTGAGGGTTACATTTTAAACTGCTTTAAAGGGCCATACAGTATGTTGTTGGAGTCAAATATGTCAAACTTCATAAATAGTTTTATTTAATCGAGAAGAGTTACTTTGTTCTAAAAGTCAGCATCAACATGCCTAAAAGTTCAGTATAGTGACAATAAAGAGGTTAAAGACGTGATTTGTGATCGAAAACCGAACAATGGCACGCGTTAATGACTCAAACGTAATTTTTGAAACTGATTTACAGAAGACACAAAGACAAATATTTATTGGTAATATATAGTAGGTCATTTAAATATTATTTAAATAAATTGCAAGCAGAATTCTGACTTCCTGAAATTTATATAGCCATTTTCCATCAATCTTTGAAAACAAGAAAATACCATAGGTTGGGCATTTAAGCGATATATATGCAACTTTAGAGGGTCGATTTGAACTAATCTTAGCACTTATGGTATTTTGGCTCTTATTTCAGACACAGAAAAAATCATGAAACATACTTAGGGTCATTTTAAATCTTCTTATCAGACACTTACACGTTGTAGAGATGAAAACTCGTCCACTTTCCTTATTTAATGAGCACAAATTTGAAGCTTATAACAGTTTTAAACAGAACAAGACAAAATTAAAAACATTTACAAGAAAATAAAGTAGACATACTGATTTTCAATATATGATATTTTCAAATTTCATTTTCACTGTCAACATGAACAAAGTTTTCACCTTCAACTGAGTCAAATTAGTAATAGTTTATTTAATTACCCATTACCTGATACTAATGTATCATCCATGCAATATTAATGTAATTATCTATCAGCCACACCTGTAATCAATTACTTATTATTTATAGTAAGTAATACATAAGTACTCACCTACTAAAGACTTGTGATAGGCTTTGCCTGCTGTCAAAATCTGCCGAACCCCATTATTGAAATTACTGGTTATATTCTGGAAAATATTAAAGGATCAGAATATTCTTCAATATGTCATGATTTTTAAAAACATCTTAATGTCGTCATACAATAACTATAAATTAACAGTTTATTATTTTATAATGGCATTCCTTTTACCATTTGGTAAGAAAATGATATAAAAGCTGCTTGATTACAAAGTCAATAATACTAATCATAACTTTACTTATTTGTTAGTAATGAGACTTCAATAACATCAACAAACATATGAATTACCTTTTTATGGGAATATTAAAATCACATCCATTTTTTCCTCTTCAAAAATCAACAATTTGAAAATATTCTAAACTTTCGGTAATATTTTACATTAAGGATTAAGATAATTGACCTCTATTTATTTTTTAAAAACTTCAATAAATAATCAATTTGGTGCTATTGTCGGCCAATACCCGACAAGATAAATTCAAACAGATAACTCACATTGACTAAACAACGTGAAATCGACATGAAGAAGCGTTTGTTTGTTTTCTGGGTGCAAAAAATAACTTCTGTAAATAAAAAATAATTATGAGTACCTGTTGCATCAAAAGTTAGTAGACAACTAAAACATATTAATTATGAATCAATTACCTTGTAAATTGCCTCAGTAACCTTGTGCGTATCCTCTGGAGTCCACATATTTGTTGTGATGATCGTTGTCAATTTCAGGGGATGACAGGTGAGTGATTGGTTGCTTGTCCAAGTTTCTGTCAGGTATAATCCGTCTTCTGCGTCAATTGCATAGCAATAACCTACCACTGTTGTTGTTATGTCACTAATTTCATATCATGACGATCATCCATCAACAATTATCTTATCTCAGTAAATAGTTTTGCAATCGCTGTCATATTTGATACAGATAACAACTCCCTACAAAAGTGACTTCGGGCAACACCCAAACGAGGGACAGTTATTGTTTATTTCTACAAATTATTTCATGTGGATAAATTCAGTACAAATTTCCTATATTGCACTTTTGATATTCAAGTATTAGATAGTCACCCATCATATTTTGACTAGTATAGACAATTTGAAAACTTAGATATCATATGATTAAAAGAAATTGTTTGTATATTTAAAACAATGATGCCTCCCGATCGATGAGCACTCGCCTTCTGACTTCCAAGGATGAGTCAATGAAGCGCTCGTATAATCTATATCAACCTCGTCCTATTTACTGTTAATATGTGTTCGTGAACTTAGAATTACTAGGAACGAGTTAAACCTATTTCTCTTTCTTTTCATTTCTTTAATACTGACCGCTTTTAGTCAAATATGAATGAAAACTCTTAAATAATAATTCATTTCAAATTATAAAGATTTACATATATAGGGCCTATATGATAAATGTTAATTCAGCCAAGAAAAAAATATCATTAATACCAAATATATTTTACAATTGAACTAATTAATCCGTATTATATCACAAGATGTCATTATTATATAATCTCAATTTAAAACGTAATCATTGTGCCCGAAAGCGACACTTAAAAACAAAAATCTGATAATTATTTTTAAATCAAATTCGCCAGCAAACAAAACACGACATGCAAATATTTAAAATCTCTTCTTGGCAGAAACCTGCATGGACAGTGCGTAATAGTAAATCTTGCGTAAAGAGTTTCAGGATCGTGTATTTGTGAACGACGCATCTCAAAACAGTTTAACCTTCAGACGGGCTATTACCTGGCGTTGCTCGTAGGCTTTAGCAAAAGACTTGAGTCAAATAATTTCCGCAAGATCTCGACACGACCCACAAGCTTTCGGCCATGTTTCCGTGACTAGCAATGAAAAGTAGCTTTTGTTGTCACGGTTAAGCCTCTTAACCCTCCTGTAGCATATGCTGCTGAATAATTGCCGCTAGACTTGCATAATGTCCATGAATTTAAAAATATAATTATTATTATAAGTAATTTAACACCTTAATTTACTTGTACGATGTCCGGGAACTTTCAAGGAGCGAACAGGATATGTAAATGTATTATTTCTGTACATTTGCGTGATGTAGCCGCCAAAAATAATTTCAGTCCTTATATATTAAAGAACTCGAAGCAATAAATACGGAAGCTGCAAAGGAAGAAAATATGTTTTATTTGATAACTAGTGTATGGACTGTTTGACGTTTAAAGGGAAAAGAATATCGTGTTGCCAGAAAAGTCTAAAGACATTGTAAATCCTTACCAGGGTGTATCTCTAAAGGATTGAAAACGGAAAACTTTGTGCAACAATATGAAATAATTTGCTAGATATTTGTAATTTGTAAATTGTATTTCACATTTTTAATACCAACTTTCGTTTGTAGGAAGTTTACCTCCATTTTTGAACACAATGATTAGATTCGTACCTCTCTTAACGGTATAGTTATATATTACGATATTTTTTCCATTCCACTTATGTCGGTGTGTTATCCCCGTACCGAGTTTGAAAAGAGTACTATATCATACGGAAATTATAGGTAGAAATAACTTTATTATATCTGGATGTAATTGAATACAATTTGAACAGTTTTCCTGAATCTGCATTGCTAATTCAATGATATTAAAAGAAAGAAAATAAGAATGGGGTCAGGATATAACCCTGTCGTACGTACTCCTATGTGGCTTTCAAAAAATTAAGATGTTTCATTATTGCTTCTAACGCAAATCTTTACGTTATCATAAATACTGCTTAAAAATGACTCACTTTGCTGCTAAAGAGATGATTACCCAGAGGAGCCCACAGCTTTTCTCTGTGTACAGAATCGAAAGCCTTTGCAAACTCTACGAAGGCAAGATAAAATTTTGAACTTTTCGTATTCTAGAATCTCTGTGTAAGTGAAAATAGAACAAATATGTTATAAGTAGTATTGTATCCTTCCCACTCTATATATTGAACATTAGACCTGTGTATCGTGGCCTTAGTGGCGAGACGATATATCCCGATTCCAGTTTTAAGGAGAAAGACAATGTATCATGGTATTATTGCCAAGGAACCTGCGAGACGATTATCATCATGATACAGTGGTTGCGATACAATACGTATCCCGATTCTCTGCAGTTTATAAAAAAAACTATAGAAAGAACATAAAACAGTAATGTTATTTCTTAGATACTAACCTATCATAGACATTACATGAATGGGAATAAACAAACTTAGACTGTGAAATTACATATAAGATATCAGAAATATCATATAGTTTCTGTTTATGTTTATGTTCTAATCACTCATATCTCTGAAATAGCATGAAAACCTTTTTAGCTTTTGTAGTCATTTGTTCAAAACAGATTATGTTAACAGTATCGGGATTTATTGTCTCTTAAGGCGATACATCGATGTATCGTGGACCCTCACGATATAAATATCCTGATATATTGTCTACACATGTTTTGTATCGATGCACTCGTATCGCATAGTAGACGATGCAAACATCGATACTATCGATGAATCGTTACACCACTATTGAACATAGTCGCCCTTTAATGCAATACACATCTTCTGTCGGTGTTGCAGAGTCTCTATTCCAGTCCTGAAAATACACTCTTCAAAAAAAAGAAACGCAACAGTAGCTTTTCAAAGAATTTATTGCCAAACCTCGAGGGCAATATATCATGTAATTAAAGAAATAAGAAGGTGAACATTCACATGTCTTTTAACAAAGAGTTAGGCAAAACGACTGCTACTTTTGTTGTATTTTTCTTTTCATTAATCCACAAGGGAGCGTGAAAGTTAGTACACTGTATGGCTTACATTTTCCGCAATACTTTCTTGGCACCCTTTTGGTAAGGATTTTATAATTTGATGATATCTGTTGTAGAATCTCTTCCCCACTCACCATCCACTGGGAGGGCCATTCGCAGATCTACTTAGGACGAGATGTGCTTGAGGTGAATGTCAAACGATTTTTTTCCATCAATGTCCTACAGTGGTTAAAGATTTTAAATGTAGAAGTGCTAAGGAACGGACCATGACGTACGCTGCTTGTTAATGTTGACACAATTGATGTCCAAGAACGTTTTTTTTGTCATAGTCTCCCCGAACAAGTATCAAATGTAATAAACGAGAAAAATCGACTAGTTGAATATATTTGGGGGTAAATGTTCAAGGGCAATTCAGTCTTACGATGACGCACTAAGACTCGCATGGTGCAATTAAAAGCGACATAGCTCTAATTATGAGGGTGACTAATATGTTATTGGTTTTTTTGGTGATTGATATGTTAGAAAACCATGTGGCTCATAACTTTTATGTCATTTGCTTGAAAATATTTAAAGAGCCACTCCGTGATTTTCATAACCTTATCATTTACCTTTTATACGAACCTAAATGTCATATGTGGTGATATAAAATCAAAATATTTTAACTTTTCATGTCCAAAAGACATATACGTGAGAAATATTGGTTTTCCATGAAAATCTAAAAACAGCCTTATAAATACACAGAAATGTAGATGTTACGTCTAACATACATGGATAATAGTTATATAACCTAACAAACGCTATCAACTCCTAACTGCCCTCCTGGCTGTTTTAGATAAGTCTCCAAAATTATGTTTGAATATTTGACGCGCGCCACTGTCCCGTTTTCGATCATAATTGCGACGTTCGACCTTCACATTGTCACTGTAAAAAAACAAATAAGCTTTAAAATGTGTTATTTTGGTAACAGTTGATACTTCGCGATCAAATGACACCATTGATTAAGTTTGGCGTATATATGACTCCAACAACTCACGGAGTGGCATGTATAAGTCACAACCTTAACACTCAAGACATGTATATCGGTATTAACGTATCCGAAAATATTTTATGGGTTCTGTCAAGTAACTCTTTTCATATTCGTATAAGATTCCAAATATTTTTCAACAAATAATCCAACAGTAGGTGAGGTGAGGTGATATAGGGGCTTCACGCCGTATTTCATTTATATCGCGGCTGCTAGTATTATACACCATGGTGGCTATGCATTGCGGTGAAACCTGCTAGCATCGGCTAGAACTAGCGAAATCCATAAATAATGGCAATGAATAACTAATAAATCATATAATAATGGAAAAAATTACCTCGACAAATTTAAAGAATTTGATAAAAGGAAAACAGCTGTGAATGTTCAGCTTGGTTATGTAAGCTGCTAGTTTTGATTAATAATAAAGTATTTTTGGTATAAACAAAGTGATCCTACGAAAATGAGAATAAAAATTACCAATGGCAAGGCTTTCATTTTTCATTTTCATCAACAAAGCAAACGACCGTAATCATCTTTCCCCGCTTGCTTTAAAATGCACCAGTCTCTTGAAATCACTGGTTAATTTAAACCTTGCGGCCAAACAGTTAAAATTTGTGTTTTGTGTGCAGCGCCCTTTTCGGCGAAAAGTTGCAATTCTATGATGATTTCTCATTAGACTATCGCAATCCGTCGCAACAGCCTTGGCGACAAGCAAAAAAAATACGGGAAATGCGTTAAGGCCTATCTTAGCAAGACATTGGGGCTGGCGTAAGAAGAGGCCATGTGTGGGAAAATGTTCTCAACTGTAAATGATAAAACGGTGTCACACTATAGTGACCGCCAGCAGTTCTTTTCTTGATACTCGATACTTTCTTCTTCAACTGCGGATAATCTGATCGAGTAATGAGGTGGTAGACGCTGTTAGGATAACCCATTTTGCAAAAAAAACTTGTATCCTTTGGGGAAAATCTGAAGAAAGTTTTAAAAAACCTGCAATTGTCCCTTTTATGCAACTTTTATTATATCAAATGGTGGCTTGACGTGCTGCCTTAATATTCAAATGGAACCTCTTCAAGAACTTTAAAAAATATTTATTGATAATCTTTGTAGGTGTCCTTTATGTGTTTAAACAAATTCATTCAAATTGTACATCTTGAAACAATATTTCATATTAGCAACTTCTATGGGAAATTTGTTCAGAATTTCTGTCGATCACACATACTTATTTCATTTTTAGACCTGGATTTTAACAAAGCTGTAACTAGGGTTGTCATTTTATGAACGCTTCAATGTTGTGTCTTTGTTGTATTTCGCTCAATCTAGTTAAAATTAGCTGTAACGGATTTCGCGACGTATTATATTACAGCTAGTTTTAACTAGATTGTATCTCGCTCACCTCTGAATCTCGGTTGACTACAATTTCACGAAAATATTACCAATAACTTTTCTATCACATTTCGGCTACATTAAGTTGTACAGAATGAATAACAGATCTAGAGACGAGGATTCATAGAGGTTCTCACGTATGTAGGTGGTCAAAAGTCAAAAACATTTTCACCAGAAGACTTCTTAAATTCAATCTAATTAGAATAAAATCTATTAATGCTGCACTATGTTATGCAGGTTATAGAGATCACAAGGCTCCTTAACTCAAGCCGCCATATATATATTTTAACAAGAAACCTCTAATTGGCATTTGTGTCTGTTTTGATCTTATATCAACATGTTTGTGGTTAAAGATAAACTTAAGACTCTAAAAATATCTATGAACCAGTGGCTGGCCAGAAATCTCACTCCTTTAGGTAGAAATACTATATTAAAAAGCTTACTATTACCACAACTTAATCACTTATTTGCAGCTTTACCAAACCCGAATGAACAAATGATAAAAGAAATAGAGCAACTCTGCTTTAAGTTCATATGGAGAAACAAACCTGACAAAGTTAGTCGAGACACTATTACTAAAGATTATGAACAAGGGGGCATACGAGCCCCAGATATAGCAAGTATTATTCAATCACAAAAAATATCATGGATGAAAAGAATTAACAGCTCTGATTCAAAAATAAGGAAATTAGCACAAATAAATATGAAGCACGACATTGATAGCTTTATACAAACATGCGAACAACACATACTCAAAACTGTGATAACTCCACAAACAAACCATTTCTGGAAAGACACCTTAAAGGCATGGGGAAAATTCATAACGAAAAAAGCAGAAAATGCTAAAAATGCAACAGATGTTCTAGCACAACCTTTATGGTTAAATGACAATATTAAAATAGATGGAAAACCAATATATTATAAACACTATTCCTGTAAAGGAATAACTTACATCAACGATATGTTTGATTCCTGTGGGAAATTTCTAGACGCTAAACAAATAAAAACATTATTTGGATGCAAAACTAACTTTCTAGAATGTCAGGGAATAATTGAAGCGATCAAATACTACTGCAAAACTATAAATGTCCATATTGAAAAGAAAATCCAGCTCCCAATTTTACTCTTTCTGTTACAAAACATTATTGGAGAATCAAAGGGTTGTAGAGACATTTACGATTTACTCATAACTAGAAAAAACCCAAAAACATTTCAAATACAGAGAAAAATGGCAAAAGGAATTAATTGAACCTATTGATGATAAAGCATGGGGAACGATAGAAAAATTGACGTTTAAGTCGTACAACAGTGTAAAACATTCTTGGTTCCAATACAGTATACTGCATAGGTTTCTACCAACAAATGATCTGCTATTTAAAATGAAATACAAAGAATCTAATAAATGCACTTTCTGCAAATCCGAGATAGAATCAATTTTACATTTATTTTATGAATGTAAGGTCATCAAAAATATTTGGGGAAAACTTGGAGAATGGATTTTGGAAAAAACAGGAACTCATATAACTTTTACTAGGAAAAACGTTATTTTAGGTTATTGCGAAAATAGAAACTATGTCCTTAATCTGTTAATGATTGTCGTAAAATACAATATATACAAAATGAAACAACAAGAAAAAATACCAAACATTAAACACGTAAAAGAAGACATTAAGACAATGTACTATGTTGACCGCTTTAATGCCTACTCAAACTGTAAATATGAAAACTTCATAAAGTTCTGGTCGGTATGTCATGACCTCTTTTGATATTCTTTTTTGTACATTTCTGTTTAGAAAGTACCTATCTTTCCAAACAATTGCTTGTAAATCAAACACTGTGTTAAAGTAATCTTGCTGTGTATTGAACTGAATATGTGATTTATCTTGTCTTGTATGGAAATTCAAAAATTAAAAATTAAAAAAAAAAAAAAACATGTTTGTGGTTACTTTTTTCAGGAATTTAAAGAGTATTCAACGAATATTACAAACTTAAAGACGAAACATTTATTCAATGTATCCGTTTCCAGAAATAGCATGTTGGAGTGGTTCCTCTATGAAAGCATTACAATGAGGTAGATTGCTTTAAGAAATATAACTCCATAGCTCGCAATTAGACTTTTTTGACCAACAAACCGAGCCAAAGTAATTTGAAAGCAACATTCAAAATATTCTTTCTTCAAAATATTCTTTCGGCTATGTAGGTAGCTCGACATTTGTAAAACATGTCGAAAAAAAATTGTTTTGTGAGTACTGAAGAGCATTGACCTACAACCGAAGTAGAATTCTCCTGCAACCAAAGAATACGAGGCAAACTTGCTAATTGGACAATTTAAATTATGTCACAGGCACACCTGAAGGATTGCATAACATGGGGTGGTGAGATCCATACCGGTTATATCCCAAAACCCCTACAGACCATTACCCCTACACCCCAGTTCCCCTACAGCTTGTTAAAACAACACAGACAGTTACCTATCTGGATTAATAGACTCACCCTAACAGGTGATTAAGAGTAGAAGTGGTAGTTTGGAGTGGACATTTTGATTGAAAACATGGAATATGATAGAACATATGAACATATGAAAATAAAGGAATTAATTTAAATTTGAAATAATTTGATTTAAACATAAAATATGAAATATGTTTCAATTTAATAAACTCAACTATCAATTGTCTCTGTGTTCAGTCTGTGTTTTGGTTTTCGTCCTAATCTAAGCACAGTTGATGCTATATTTGCCCTCCATTCATTGATTAGTCAAACTCTAAATAGTAATAAGCGATTGTATTGTGCATTTGTTGATTTTAAACATGCTTTTGATTCAATTGATAGGTGTAAATTATGGTATGAATTGGCCAAATTGGGTGTCAGAGGGAAGTTATTATTGGTTATTCGTTCTTTATATCTTCATTTAAAATCTTGTGTGAGGATTGGTGGTTTTGATAGTCAGTGTTTTAGAAATGATCTTGGTCTAATGCAGGGGGAGGTCTTGTCGAGCGTTGGGAACTCGAGGTAAATATTGTTAAAACTAAGATAATGGTTTTCAGAAAAGGTGGTAACGTTAAATCGACAGAGCACTGGCTTTATAATGGTACGGTTATTGATGTTGTCGATACTTTTACATATTTAGGAATAGTTTTTAACTATAATAACTTATTCTCGAAGGCTACATTGCAGTTGTCCGATCCGGGTAGGAAGGCGCCCTTTTCCACATATAATAATACTAGGTCATTGTCATTGAATCCCGAATATCTTTTATTCGTTTTTTATGGTTATGTCAGCAGTATTATTTTATGCATCCGAGATTTGGGGACATAATAAAGGATTAAACATTGAAAGATTACACTTGGATTATTGTAAAAGGCTCTTAGGTGTTAAGAAATCAACATGTAATTCAATGGTTTATGAGTAATTAGGTCGTTATCCGTTGCTATTTAAAAGACAATACTAGTATAACATGGTTAAATATTGGTGTAAGCTTCTTGTGTCTGATAACAGTATTTTAAGAGGTTGTTATGAACATCTTAATACTCTTATTTTATTTATACAGACAATATCATGGATGACTACACCAACTTCTAAATGCCTTTGAAGAAATTGTTATTTTATTGTCACCATGTTCAACATCCACAACCTGTACCAATAACGTTTTCATTACGTACCAATTATCTCTAAAGATATATGTAATAAAGAATCAGTCTGGGTGAGTCCATTGTGTCGCAAGAGGTAACAAACTAGAGATTAGCAGTGCAGTGGACCATAAACTTGTTTTGATAAGCTGTAGGGGTAATGGGCTGTAGGGGTTATGGGGGACTACCTCCATACCAGTAATGTAGTTTTTTAGTTATTATAGTTTTAATGTTATTGAGATTGACTTAAATTCAGAGATTCTTAATTGAACAGGTATCATGCATTTGTTACTCTTAAAAACCCTATCCTTCCATGTTCATTAACATTTCATAAGGCCTTTGAGTCATGTTGTTTAGCCAGTAGGTGTACTACTTAAAGAGGTGTTTTCTCCTCATTAAAAAAACCCTCAGTAAAACCTTAAACTGTTGTAGATGTAATTGTTTTTGGCCTATAGAGAAACAGGTAAAATTGAAAGGGACAGATTCTAAGGAGCAACTTTACCTGAAAGCCATGGAACTTCCTGAATCAACATCCATAAATTTATTGAAATAACAAGTCTTCAACTGGAATGTTAAAAAGAGTTTATTCAAGAAAAAAATTGTGTTTGTCATTACCAGAAACTAATAATAATATTAACAATGTGATATCACCTTTTATATTAAAATGCAATATGTACCAGCATTTCAAATGTGGAGAAATAATTCTAATGTCAAAGACCAGCTGAACATATTTTTCCCCACTTAATTACAAAATTTCAAAGTTTACAGAACTATTTACTTAGTGAACAAATTTAACAGTGTTATATTTGGGTTCACAGTATCTGCACTGATAAAAATTCTTGTACATTTGTGTAATTCATTGCAGGATTCGAAGCCACACCCTCAAACATTACTGTTCATGTTAATTCCTTCATTAAGGGGTATTAACTAAGGGGTATGTATATAGATAAGACGGAAAATAATATTATACATCCAATATATACATAATCTGTACTTCTAAGAACTAAAACAACCTTCATTCGTTTACGCGATAATTTTTATTATTAATACTTATTAGACTTTTTTTTTTTTGCTACTTCTTCAATCTTTAATAAAAGGGACACAAGTATCTAAGAGAATTCAGTTTCCAGTGGTACAAAGACAGTGTTAGAGCTAGAATAAATTGATAAAAACACACAAAAGCTATTAAGTATTAAGCTAAACTAAGCAAAATAATTGTCATAATTAGGTCTATATCTTTCAGGTGTTAAAAGTCTTGCTTATTCATTTTCATGTATGTTGAGTTGATGACAGATATAGATTAAATTCCTATTCTTTAGCCAGTAGCTGCACTAGCTGAAGTACCAAAACTCACCTTTCAAAATCTATTGGTTTATTTTTTTTATTATTGATAAAATCCTTGTAAGTTTTGATGGTATTTAGCCCAAAGAAATAAGAAATTTCCATATCTTGATGTTTTATACCAAATGCTACAAGATTGAGATGAAACCCTTTTTTCTAAGCACAAATATGTTATGGCACTTCAATGATAGATTGTACAGTTTTCATTGTGGGTGTAACAAGATGATTCTATATACAACACAAAAAATAGGTAGACAAAAAAGTCTTGTATAACAGCTTAAGATACCTGGATATTCAATGCTGTAAAAATATGTACAACCAATTTAAGATTTTTGGAATATTTTTCACCATTTTAAAGAAATACAAAAATTAGCAGGAAAAAAACTTTACACAAAAAAATCAACATGTTCAGGTAAAAATCACTTTCATTTTTTCTGATATCTATTCACACTGATATTTTACACGAAAAAACATTGAAATGAAAAATGATTGCATTGACAACAATTTATCACATAATTTTGTATAAAATAAATTTGCTCTCATTGACATGGCACAAACTACAAGACGTTTATTTTGAAAGGTTAATTTAACAACACTTTTCCCAACAATTTTAGTACCTATATATATATATATTTTTTAGACATATGAGCTAAAAGAGTATTTATCAAAACAGTGTTGAAATACATGTCTTTATGTTCGCTGTCACCGTCTTTAGTTCCACACATGTTTCATGCAATGTTCAATAGCCTGAAAATAGATAAAGATACTTATATACAATTCAAATCAATAAACATGTCGAGTATCAGAGAAAATAAATCAGTCTAGAAATTTCGAAAGTCAAAAATGATTTTGTTATTATCGAGTCTCTCTGCATGCAGAGCTCGAGATAAGCTGCTTCTCTGAGTATACTACAGCGACTTTTTAGTAAAATACACATCAATTTTTTATTTAAGCGTATAAAATATGTAAGATTTTTATTAAAATTTGCGTACAGTACTCTTTAGCTTTAACAAGGTTATGGTTAAATCGTTAATAAAATTCACAAGCAACAGTACCGTAAGGCTTTTGGTCTACGTATGAACATACTGTGATTACATCACAAATGATGGCTTTTAACTTCTTGGTATCTTTGCATACTTTAATATTGCATCAATATCCCCAACATCATAATTTACTGGCAATCTATAAAAATTTTGATAGTCCAATTAACATAATTCGATAACATATCCCACATTTGAAAATATTTATCCTATTTTCTATGTATTCTTCAGGACTGTTAAAAATTTCAGTTTAGAACCTAAAGTAACAACATATCCCACTTTCAAAGGTATTTATCCTGTTTTCTTTGAATTACTAAAGACAGTTAAATATTGCAGTTAAGAACCTAAGTGATGACATATCCCAAATCTAAATCTATTTATCTTATCATCTTTGTATTATTTAGGACTATTCAATATTGTAGTTTAAATGGCAAACTTTACCAATCACATCCAATGAACATGAAATGATAACATACCCCACATTTGATGGCGTTCTCCTTACTATCACACCAGTAGGCCGGCCCATAGGTGCATTCCTTGGTTCCCAGGTTGGATGGCTTAAAGAACAGTCTGTTGTTCTTCAGTTCCAAAGCTTTGCGAGAGGCTGTACACAGACCGATTTGCTGTGATAGAAACAGTTGTAGAATTAATTTCAAATTTGTTTTAGATTGGACATCCTTTTTGAAAAATTCAACATTTGCCTCAGACTTTATTTTTAAAAATGAACAATAAAAACATTTTGAGGGCTGTCAAGGCCGTTACTATACTGGCAGAATTGAATATATGTTTTCGACGTAAACAGTCAAATGTAAGTTGAACAAGTTACACTGGCAGTGAATGCAGATATGTACTGTTATACCTTTCAAGACTATTAGATTTGCAGATTAGAAAATATTTGTAGATATATTGTTGTTCAAAAAAGAGGGGTTGAAAATAGGGTTATAATCAGTACACGTCTTTTTTTTATCACCTCAAATAAATCAAATGTTTAAGTCAATTATTCCATTGTATATTACTTATCTTTCACAGCTTATATCAAAGGAATTGTGATTGAAACATCTACCAAAATAAAGGGACAGCTTATTTAAATAAAAGTCTGCTCAATTCAGGTAAAGGGTATGATAATAATAAAACCCTATTAAATTGATTTTCAATAGATTTGACGCCATCATACCTCACAAATTTGTCGTGGGTCCATATCGTTGCCAATCAGGTTCAGTACAAGCCCAGCATAGGCATCGACAAACTGATCACACTGGAACATTGACATTAACATCACTATACTTGTTAGTCTTAATACTGATAATATACAAGTAAATCATGATACCAAGACAAGAAACACAGGTCAGTCTACCCTAAATGAAGATGTTGATAATGTCTCATGATCTGAATGTAATCATATAATAGACATGGTAATGGAAATGAGTTGGACTCGTGAATTTCTTGCTCTTCTTGCCTTTTATCATTCAAAGCTGAAAAAAAACTTTATACTTCTGCCACACATTTCCTGTCAACTAACATTCTCTGCACTTTGAGCATACTTATGCATAGAACTCGCATAATACTTATGAACTCAATACAATCATTCATCCATGTGTTTGGGTATTCATCTATTATTTGTTCACATGTTTATCTATTTGTGCATGTATTTATTTATATATTATACATTTTTATTATTGTTATTTCTATCATTACTATCATAATCAAAAATTACCTGGGGGCTTATGTCAGTGGGGAGGAAGTTGCAGACTTTTTCGAGGAGATCTTTCACCTCCTGTACGGTAGAATTCTCCTTCAGCAGTTCGTCCACATAGGTGAGCACAGTGACACAGAGCTGACATCCCTCGCTGTCCTTTAGGGCTGAATATAACACAACATACTCAAATCAACCAATGGGTTCGTTGTCAAAGTTTTGTGGGAGATTTTGGTAATTATGGGAATGCAACAATTGCCAAATGCATGCCAATCACTAGTATTAAACAAAATGCTAACTATGGACTCGTTAGTGTGCAAAAGCCAAAATAAAACGTTTCAACAATAACCGTTAATATCCCATCATCTTATTGACATGCACATTGTTTGCAATAATGTTTAACTTTTCAGCAACAAGGAGTACTTTTGATAAAATGACTCCATTCATAGAGTTTGATGACTTCAACAACTCGCATTGGTCTCTAAATTGCAGTTTATCTGGCCACAATTACTGCTCACCCAGGAAAAACACTGAGCTTTAAGGCTTAACATTGCACTGCATATATGGCCATTGTGGCCCTTAAGACAGGGTCACTAATTAGAATCCCCATCAACCATGGAGTCCATATACAAGGGTTCAGCTCTCAAGCCCTTTTGCTCCTGGAGGTTTACAGTTAACAGTTCACAGGGTCACCATATCTATAAAATTACAATTCCCGTCAGCTAAGGAATCTGTACACACGGTTTCAGTTTTCTTTACATCTGAATTGTATGAAAATTATCAGAAAATGGCCGGCTTCCTTTGCAACGGCCCGCTACAGTGTCGTCACGAACAATGGTTTTATGACGTCACAGACGACTCAATTAGATAACTCCAACTCATGTTTGGTAGAAGTGATTTTTGCACATGTCCTCATATCAAAAATATATTAATATGTTTAGCAAATGGGTAATAAAATGTATAATGCCATGTTATAATCTCTATTTACGTTTGGCATGTAGCATGCGTTTCTTCATGGCTGGTGTGGAACAGAGTCCAAGGGTGGTGCAGACAGCTTTAGGGTCCATCTCTTGGACAAGGAGCTCCACGATAGCCGGGGAGTAGGTGTTGATGAAGTCCACGCAGGTGTCGCGCACAGTGGAGGGGAGGATCCCACACACCTGGTCTAGGGCTTGCTTGATGGATTGCTGGGGAAGAGAAGTAAATCTTTTGACTGGTGATCAACTTTTACCCATTTTCATGAAAAAAAATTTTTTCAAAGAAATGAGTTTACTCATAAATATTTGACGAGATTAGATTAGATTTGGCTGTGATCTGATTTAATTCATGATTGAATTTAAATAGTCTTGAAAAATTTCATACTCTTTACAATGCAAAGATCTTGAGAGTATTGAGTGGTGGCCTAATGTAAGCCATCCTAATGTTCTCGCATGATAATTATTGAATTCTTGTCGCATCTCAGAAAAGTTTCCTCAAAATCATGTTCAACATTTGGGCAAATTTGATTTAAAACCATATTAAAAACAAGATTAATACAAAAGGATTCAGGTGACTCACCTCAGTTCTGTTGTCTCCGAGGATGGTGTCCAGTTCGTTGATCACATACTCACAGATGACACATTCTGGACTTGCCTTCATCTTCCTCTGGGCTGTTTTCTTCACTGGAACCATATCAATTACAGAGAGACTCCTATTAGTTTATCTATCTCTTTAAACCAAAATAAGGAAGGGGGATTTTTCCATAAATGTCATTCCCACATGGTTCCAAAATATTTGACAATAAATGGCGTCATTCATTAAAAAATAAAACATTGAAAAATTTTGCCATTCATAGGCGCTACAAGTCTGTTAAGTATTGCCATTACAACTTCCAACATGCATCAACTCCATTGACTGACTTTTTCCCTCTTGCATTTCTTGAGGGACTAAATATATATCTAATGCAACACAGAGCCGAAGAGGGTGCTAACATTACAAGTACATTACAGACAAGTATCTCTGAACTTTCCTATCAACAATCTAGTTAAAACTAGCTGTAATATAATACGTCCCGAAGTCTGTTTTTACTTTTAGCGAATTACAGGTCTATTTTGTGTCGAGCAGGCGCGAAAATCAGCCAATCAAACGAGTGCTGGCCCAGCTCTTCGAATCGCGGGTCAACGCGATTGTTTCACCATTCTTAAGCACCTCGATTCCAAATCTGAATGTTACCAATGTTTCGCAGTGAATTGTGTTGGAAAATATGATGACAGCATAAATTCTTTGCTTATAATGTTGACAGAATATTTTTGGGTTGTTTATTTGGTAATTTGTGCAAAAGCATTTCAACACATTTGGTCAAACAATGACAAAATAAGTTTTAAAGGATAAATATAGACAAACGTAAGGTAAACGTCAGGATGTGACATTTACCAAGATGCAAAAGAAACTCATCTTTGATTACTTGAAAGCTGTCTCTCTGACCTTATTTTATTGGTTGGTTCAAAATTAGTCAAAGTTCAGCTGAACATGACCTCAGTCAGTAATTCTCTAGATGTATTGACGGATCAATACATCTAGTTTTAACTAGATTGTCCTATCCACAACTGTCCATCAAAAACCTTGCTTTCACCTTGCGACTTTTGTAGGTTTTTTGGAGAGTCAACTGAGGCTCTATGAGCTTTAGAGTGAAACGTAAATCTCTGCAAGAATGAATGGAATTGTACCTGCAACATGTTTTTCAGAAGTGCAGAGACGCAGTGTTTTGCAGACTTCTTTTGGGTTGAGTTCCTGTACGATGAGGTTAATGACAGCCGGACCATACTCATCAACAAACTGCATGCACTCTTGACTGATGGTGTCAGGCATCAGGCCACAGACCTTCTCAAGAGCTGCTTCTACGTTCGCCTGAAATTGGACATAGTGGTTAGAATGCAAACTCAAAACATCATATTACAAGAACATTAAACAAGGTGCAAGCAATTACGGATTATTTGTCTCCAATGGATAATTGTGATATATTCAGAGTTTTAGTAAGGAATTTATCATAATAATTCACGAGGAACAGATCACCGGTAGTCGTTATTTATGAGCTTTGGGTTTGTTATTAATTTTCTTACCCACTCAGCCTACTCAGCCCTGTGTACACTGAAAATCACACAATCCAGGGTGCCTATTCTCAAAACTATCATGAATACGCACCCAGGTCTTGTTTGTCAATTGTGCAAGTGACGAATCCAAAATGTACCAGCAATTAGCTGACAGGCAGCAGCTATTTTGAACACTTTCCTTAGTTACTGGGAACATTGTGGCCTCAAATAGCAGGTATTAATCTGGAGATATGAATAAATGTCTCTTCTAGGATCAACATTATCTGACAAGAATGAGTCCCTTAAAACACACCTGGGATCTGTTGTTTCCAATGAGGTCGTCAATCTCTCCCATAACAAACTCACACAGGACACACTTGGGGTCAGCTCTCACAGTAACCTCTGGAAAAAAGATGAAGTTCTACTATATATAATCTTCTTAAGCTTATCAGTACGTCTCATCTTAATTCCCACTGCTACATAATAGTGCAGTTTTCCAAATGCAATTATTGACACTGCACACTTATTTGTTGTGTCCATTTCCAACACAAAATTTTGTCCCCATGTTACAACATTACCTGTATCATAAAAAGAAGTGATTGGCTCTGTAGCTCAACTCAGTCATTATTTATGATAGGTTAAAGACTCAAATAACAGGTTTATAACATCCATGTTTACCAAATATAACATTAAATATATTGTGCTGGTAAATGTTTTTTAAAACCAAGGTTTCAGCATTCAAGTTCTTATTCTTCAAACAGCTACGTACAGCAATGAAATGCATGGAAATATGGTTCCAGGGTGGTAATGTATGATTAAAACTACAGTTAGGACCAACCAAAAACAGCTGATCACCTGCCCTGAACAGCTTTATGGATAACCCTAGAAACAGGCCCTAAATAACTCATAAACTTACTTTTCTGGCACAAACCAATCATTTGGCACACTTGATCTGGAGGAATCTCTTGTACCAACAGCTTGATGATCAGAGGGCCGTATTGGTTCACAAATGTTGTGCATTCTTCACTGATTGTTGAAGGGAGTAGACTACACACTTTGTCTAAAGCTGCCTCGATAGCTGCCTGAAATATACACGAAAAATGTACATAGTGATACAAAAACCAAATTGTGTCACATACACAAAATTTTCTTTGACTGTATCTGTAAAAAGCCTATTGTCACTTTAGAAAAACAACATACAACTCGATTGCTGGTGCCCTCCATTGACATCGAAATTCAGCAAAAGCTTAAACTGAGCAGTGTATAGAGGAAATCTGTATTTTCTTCTTAATACCCTCATTGTTTTAGGTAGAAAGTTAATATTTTCACAAGTGCATAGAGAAACCAAGAGTGAAAATATGAAACTTCTCAAAAATTGTATTTGTCAAGAGATTTATTTTTTTGTACAGGCTAAAATTCGAACAAACCTGCAGAGGTTTCTGATTCTTTGAAGGGGATCCTCCTTGGGGTACTACTGCATAAAATCTGTATATTTTTGCTATATGACAGGTTGTGACTATTTTTTAAATAAAAAATATACAAAAAACCACTCAAAACGTGTTTTTGTACATATCACCACCCTAACAGGGCCCCCTACCCTGGCGATAACTGGTCCGCCAGGGCCGGTAACTCTATTAGCAACCCACTTATCAATCTAGCATAGCCAGACAGAATAAGGGGAGGTGGGTGGCCGTACCCCAAGGAGGATCCCCTTCAAAGAATCAGAAACCTCTGCAGGTTTGTTCGATTCTTTTTCAGGAAGGGATCCTCCTTGGGGTACTACTGCATATCAGAGACTCCCAGAGACAATTCCCTGGCAGTGGAATTCTGTCTGCAGATTTATCTAACCCCTAAAAGAGGTACAAAAGGTGTAAAGTACACTCACCAGAACTCATGAGTCTTTCAGCCCCCTGGCTGCCTCCAGGTACCGACCATGGGACTACTCGTACTGGCTAAAAAGCCTGCTGCATTCTTAAGCCAAACCCCCCCCCCCCCCCCCCCCCCCTCTCTTTTGAAAGAAGGAATAAGGGGGACTTCTTTTAAGCAATCGATTATCCCTGAAGACCACTCCCTCTCGGGTGTCTGTCACCAGGGCCCATGCAGTGCATTGTTATTAGTCGTTAGTACGTTAGTACCACCACTACTTTAAAAACCATAACCCGAAAGCCCAATCAGCTAGAGGGTGTACGGCTCTGCCCAGTGAAAAGAACAGTCTTGCCAAACCGAGCACGCTCACTTGAGTGTTTGTCTAACTGGTAATGCCTGATGAACGTGCTAGGCCGGCTCCAAATGGCGGCTGAGCAGATCTCTTCAATGGGCAGGGCCGCAGCATAAGCCTTAGAGGTTGCCACCGCCCTAACCGAATGGGCCTTCAAACCTTCTGGGGCCTGTAGTCCCTTATGGACGTACCCCAGGTAAATAGCCGAAACTATCCATCTTGAGATGGTCTGCTTTGAAGCTGGTAGGCCGGACTTATTTCCGCCGTAGCAGCAGAACAACTGTTTATCCTTCCGGATTTCTTTTTGTTCTCTTAATGTAAAGCTTGAGGGTGCGACGCACATCGAGGATGTGGGGTTGCGCCGACCTCGCCCCTGAAACCGCTGGTTGCATCATAGCTGGCAGTTCTATCGGGGCCGAGACGTGAAAGGCATGATCAACCTTCGGGCGGTATGAGTCTGGCAGTCTAATGCTGACTCTGTCTCTGTGAAAGACAGTCAGCTCGGGATCCGAAGACATCGCGTGGATATCTCCTACCCGCCTGCCCGACGTCACCGCCACTAGGAAGGCCGCCTTCCACGTCAATAACTGCAAGGAAACAGCACCAAGTGAGGGTGCAATAGGGAGGGCCCTAGTGGCAGACATCCGCCCCCCCACCTCCGAATCTGAGCTTTCCTCAGATGGGATCGGGGGGGAACGTACAGTCTTTTTGCCTTTACCTTTACCACCTGACTTAGACGGGGGGGTCAGTCCCTTAAGCTCCTGCCCCGCCTCCAACATCCCCTTGTAGAACATCGTGTCCGCCTGCCTTTTCTTCTTTGTCTTGGTGCAGAACCCGTTACAAAGAGAGCAGTCACTGTCGACGTGCCCCCTGGTCACCAGACACGGCAAACAGGCCTCATGGCCGTCAGCCTGGGGGATATTGACCCCACAGTCAACACACTTCTTGAATGACTGTAAGCCAAACATAAAAGAAATTGTTGACAGAACTAAAGGGGGAAAGGGGAAGTGCAAGTGTAATCTAAGTTAATATATATATATACATATATAATACTATAGAGAACATGACGGCCGCGATATAATAGTGAGAAGCATTTCTAAAAGCAAGCACTACCATCACAGCCTGAAATAAAAAGAGCATGTAAACAACATGGCTTGCCCATCGATTAACGGAAGTTTTCATCAAGTTAAAAACCAGGTGAAAACGATCGCCATCGACGTAAAGATGCTTATTAATAAAATAATAATAACATCAAGTGCCAAACAACGACTGATTCCAAACGAAAGATATCTATTTTCCACCTAGTCGGGAAAAACAATCTTCGAGAATCCGCCATGTTTGTCTCTTTTCCCGCGCACAAACGAAGCACGTGGCTCGAAATGGTTGGGAAAAGCCTAAGTCACAACGCGATGGAATGCGATAATGCGAACCTATTCTAAACTACGTTTAGTAATAAAGGTTACCATACATTTGAATCTTTCTCCATGTCACTTTTCTTTTGGAAACCTAGCAAACTTTGAGTAGTGAAAACACGTCTTTCTTCCTCAATGACAGATTGATAAGTGGGTTGCTAATAGAGTTACCGGCCCTGGCGGACCAGTTATCGCCAGGGTAGGGGGCCCTGTTAGGGTGGTGATATGTACAAAAACACGTTTTGAGTGGTTTTTTGTATATTTTTTATTTAAAAAATAGTCACAACCTGTCATATAGCAAAAATATACAGATTTTATGCAGTAGTACCCCAAGGAGGATCCCTTCCTGAAAAATAATATTGTGACTGCTAGAAAAAACATTACATGTTCTCACTACTGAGAAGTGATTGATTTATTCCACTTTTACATTGTAGTACTTTGCTAGCAACCATGTAATAAATTTTGATATCTCACCACTGTTTTATTGTTTTCAAGCAATTGGTCAATCTCCTTCAAGGCGAACTCACAGAGGACACATTGCTCTCCCTTCAACTTCTTTGGCATCATGACCTTTGACCTTTCTGAGTGGATGACCTTCACCTTAGTCGCTGAGGAGGTCAATCCAACTCGTGACAGAGAAACCATTTTTTTGGTCTGATTGCAAAGACCGAACGTCTCACAAACAACAACAGGGTCCTAAAACGAGGGAATTCATTTTAAACATCAATTAATGATTTAGGACAATGTTTACAGCTAACTCCATACCAATAACGTATTCAAAAAGCATGATCTATGATAAGATTTTGCAAACAGACTGAAAGAAGAAATGAAGTTTCTATTGAATTTTCTATTGACAGAAGTTCTCTAATGAAAAATAATTTTAAGGGTGAATTTTTTTTTAAATTATTGAACTCTGACATACATTTTGAACTCATCTATCAGAAGATTTTTTGTTGCATAAATAGTTCACTTAAGTGAAAAAGAGTACTATGGTGTCATTGACTACTGAATTTTGAAACTGAAAATAACCATTTAAAGCTTACTGGATCAATGAAGTTTCAGATCTTGGTCTACTAATTTGGAACAAATATCTTTGAATTCATAATTCAAAACTTTCTAATAAAACCATTGAGTTGAGATTAAGACAACATGATTTTTTTGTTTTGTACTGTACATTAAGCAATTCCAGTAAGCGAGTCCAAATTCTTTTTGTTTCCAACAACAATTTGTGAGAAAACTGAAAACATCAAAAGGCACCACTACATTAGGTGGGTAATACAAATGCAAAGTTTCAGAAAGATTGATCACTGATGGACAGAGAACTTAAAAGGAAGGGGGGAGGGGTTATTCTTTCAATAACACAGAGGAATCTACATAAATAAAATACCTTAGAATCAAAACCTGTCTTTCTGTAGTTTTTCTTTAGCCTCATCTAGTTATCCACTTAACTAGACGTCACAATCACAGTTAACAATATAGAACCCAACAGCTATAGGGTCAACTATTTCCCATGACTCCTGAGTATCACGTGACAATTTTTATAGGGCGACGACCATATCCCACTGCATTAAATATGGATGGGGTAATAAGCCATACACATTGCTATAAAATTGTTGTTCTTGCAAATGAATTAAATTCTACTCTAAATCCCAAACTTACCAGCTCATTGACAATTACTTGGAAGACGAGAGCAGCATAGGTATCAACTTCTTGCTTGCACTGCAACAGAAACGTCACACTGCATATCACATATATCAGATTTTGAAAAAAGGTGTTCTCACTGTGCTCGAATTAACACAAATTTGAAAGACACTGAATATTTGAACATGATATAAAAGCTGAATGACCAAAGATCACATCGGGGAAAAATATATCAGTCTATTGGCTGTTGATACTAAACCCTGTCTGTCTTAACAGAAGATGAGACCCTATTTGAAAATAGTAACATTTTGATGCAAGAAAATATTTCACCTCTGCTGTCAAACTGCCCAAAAGGGGACACACACTGTTTTCAATGAAGTCCTTGATTTCATCCTGGAAATTGGAAAGTAAGAAAAGGTGTAATAAACAATGTACTTGAATCTACCATTTCTTTGTAAGGCAATTGAAAACAATACACAATTTTTTTTTCAGATTTCTAGATACCTATAAGACATAGGTTACATTAAATTTTAAACTTTAAACTTAAAGCAAAAATTTACTAATTACATATTCACCTGTGTTGCCTGCTGCCGGACAAATGACTTTAGTTCAGTGACCACAGTCTTGCACAAGTCACATTCTTCCCCGCGTACTGCTCTTGCTTTCTACAAAGAGACAGGGAAAATACCTTCAATAAGATATGATCGACAAAAATAAGATTGAGAGTAACAACTAATCACTCATCTCAATCTGGGAGTACAGCAGTCCTAAATGAGAAGTCAAAAATGTGATCTAAAGTTGACAGACAATGCCTGCCCGATGGACAGTCCGACGAACAGACGTCGGGCCATGCCCATCAAGGCTTACAAGCTTGATGAGTAAAAAAAATAACAATGATATTACCAGTTTCACCAACTCCAACCACTTCTCTGTGCACATTCCAAGAACACCACAGACCTGTTTCGGTTTCTGAAACATTAAAGACATGAATTATTTATTGAAATGGTAAATAATATTAAAAATATCAATCCACAAAAAAAAGTACCGGTATATCATTTATTAAATGACGTTTCTGAAACGTTAAAAACATGAATATATAATGAAATGGTAAACAATCTAACAAATATCAATCCATGCAAAAAAAGTATATCATTTATCAAATGATAAGCAAAGCTTCACAAGAAAATATTACTTTCCTCAAGGAAAACAATGAAACAGACGATCATTGTGTTGATGACTTGAGACACTCTGGGTAAGAAATACTGAGAAGGATATGAATGTTCCAAGGAAATCACACATACCTCCAGACTGGACAGATACTGTAAGGCCTGTGGAACATACATGTCAACAAGTTCGTTGCACTGAAACAAAAATGATTGATGATTAACCCTCAAGTTGCTGAATATTATTTTGACCAGTTTTGCCCCCGTGGCTGAATTTTCAAGCACTCGCCTCGCTACCGTTAATGCGTAATTAGCACCAGTGGCTGAATTTTCCAGTGCCGCGAGTCGCGACCGTTTTGCCAATATATGGTTTGTTTACGTGGGGAAATACGGATGTAAATATCGTTGTATACAAAACTAGTCGGCGAATCCCGTGTTACAAATGGAAGATTCTTACCTGACACTTTGAATGAAATTTCTATTACCCCTAGAACGGTTTCTATAACCGAAGTAAACTTGTTTTCAATTCGGGCGCCGTAACTCAATAAATTCTAAGAGCGCATGCGCGAAATGAAAACGAAACTACAGACGAATAGTTCCTCTTGACATCGATATAAAAATTATTACAAAAAATTGTCTAGCACGAATTTTACAATTATTCAAAAATTGTCTATATTTCAAACTCTATAAAATCATTTAATCACTGAGTGCACATAGACAAATTATATACGGAAATGAAGCTAATTTATTGCTCTATATTTTACGATAAATTTCATTACGATACGCCATCCTAAACGAAAGATATAAATAACGAAAGCAGGGTAATGATAAACCCCGATAACGTTCTGACCCCCACAGTAATATTACTAAGCTAGTAGCCCCGGGCAAACGCACGCGCTGAGCGCGTGCAGGCGGGGTATCCCCGCTGAAAAATACACTCACACTTAACAGAAATTGTCTTTATTTCCAATTTTAAAGTTATTCGCTTTGTATACATGCAAATTATATATGGAATTGAAGGCAATTTGTTCTTCTTTACGAATAAATAAATCATAATAATCTTTTGCTGTGTATTTAGAAGTTATTACCAACGAAACGTGGGTAAAGCTAGTGAATAAAGTCTTTGATAATCGCCTTACCGCGACATTTGTCGCATAATTTCCACACGTTTTATTTTGATGCAAATATGGGCAAATTACACATGAAAATGAAGGTATTTATTTCATCTTTACGTTGATATGAAAATGATAAATATGTACCGCTTGGTTTGGAATATATATAGTTTGCAAAGATTGTCCCCTCAGGTATTTGAGAACAGATTTTGATAATTGCGACATCACTTACCGCTCCTTTATTGTTTCATTGTAATTTGCAAATTTTATATAGAATTGAAGACGATCCTTTTCTCTTTATTGTGATATAAAAATGTTGATAATGCGCTCTGCCGTTAAATAGATAGGAAGTGTAAAAAGCAGTTGAAAAAAATCGCTTCTCGGTTAACAAGATATGAATAGAGAAATTGCCTGTTTGCGCGATGCTCGTCGGGTCTTTACTGATTTTCGTTTACATACAAATTTTATGTGGAAATATAGATCATCCTTTTCTCTATATTTTGATATATGAAATTTCAAAATGTCCCGAGAAGTTTATGTGATATAAAGTGCGAGAAAATGGTAAACACACAAAGAATAAAGAAAAGTCGCAATTTTGCGGCACTTGCTGTATCTTTATTTTATATACTGCATATAACTTTTTTACATCAAATCGAAGACAATTATTTCTTCTTTATCACGAGGTAATCAATTTCAAAATACGCCTAGCTGTTGAGAAGATATGAACGAAATAAAGGCACATTTCATAATCGCCGTTCAGTTTACATGATTTGAATAGAGAAATTAGCTTTTAGTGCGGCGCTTGCTGTGTCTTTATTTATTTTTGCGCATGTACAAATTTTACATGGAATGAAAGACAATCTTTCTCTCTATCTTATAATATAAAAATTGTCAAAATAAGTTGAGCACATCATGTGAAAATTGGTGTGACAAAATGGTGTAAAACTAAAAATATGTAAAAATCACCTCATTTACGGCACATGCTGTATATTCAGTTCAGGTAGCGCATATTCGTAATTTATATCGAATTAAAAACAATTTTCTCCTCTTTCAAATGATCCCACCTGTATTGAAATCCGCCCAGGGGTTTAGATCATACGGCGTGCGAAAGCAAGGTGTGCTTTTGTTGTGTGTGCGCACGCCTGAGCAAACAATAACGTGCGCAGCTCGATAAGCTCGTGCGCGAGGGGAGCAATAAGCCCCAGGGCTATAGCAAGCCCAGCGGGTTGTGGGGAAAAATTGAGCGTTTGTAATGCATATTTTCGGTACGATAAACATGACCAATATCTATAAAACTTTCGGAAAATATGCCCCCATTCTTTAGAACAACAACGGGGGAAAAATCGGCAGCTTAGCGAAAGCCGGAACGAAAATACACGCGTTCAACCGACACGACTGCCGTGCAATATTTTTCCGGGATCCGCTACATGGTACAATTGCGTTAATTAGTAAATGCGTCAGATTATAAGTCAGGCTTCCGGGGTTCGCTAAGGCTAACTGCGGCGTAGTTTAATTTCATCCCGGACCATTCCGTAAACCGCGGCTTGAGGGTTAATATGGAGCCATGGATCCTGCTAAAATCAATAATTAACAAATCAAACAAGTTAGTAGTGTCAATATGTCTACAGCAAGAAGACAAAAATCTTAAACAATAACAAGAGAATTTTGAATTAAGAAGACACTGAAATTGCAAAATAAATGAATCGATACACTCAGACACATTTTCTGTATCGTATCGGCAGTAAAAATATATATCAAAATATCGATATATTTGTGTATCATGGCGCCCAATACACCAAACTATTGTATAACAGATTGTGGCTAGGTGATGCAGAATCTGTCTAATAACTTTATTGAAAAAAAATTATATATATTAGACTTGATGGTTGAAAATCAGGATAGTTTTTACATGCTAAGATGTCTGCAAATAGTGGTTAATGACATCAAGGGGGAGATAACTCACCATGGACCGAAGACTTCCAAGCTGAGAACAGATCATCTGCTTTGCAAGTTGCTCAACCTCAGCCTGCAAGAAATATTCAGATTTGTACTCAAAGGCTGTGTCATGGTTAGATAGTTCTAGTTTTATTCAATATCTGGTGTTATAACTTCATTGTTCCGTCACCTGAAGAAGCTTTATCAGCCAGCCTCAATTACATCAATCTAGAATTATAACCAAAATGAACCTATTGCTATCTCAAGAACAAGGAACAAGGAAAAGACTTCACCAAGCTGCAATATTTCAGTCATTGAATTTATAACCAATTAAGACTATATTAAGTGTTTGAATGATGATTAAAGCTACAGTAAAACATACATCATTACATAAAAGGTAAGATAAAGTTAACAGATTATTAAACTGATATTGTTTCAAGTTGTCAATGAATAAATTAATGATTTAAGATTTATATCAATGCCTTTTACTATTAACTTTTGCAAAGAACATACCCCAACAATTATATAACATCTTGTTTTGAGGGGGCGCCAAAAACCCTTCCACAAAACCCTACTTTTGCTGCTCTCCCAAACCAACCACCCTATCTCAAATTTTTAGATCTTGATTCTCTTTGTAAACAGCAAGGCTAATTGAAGACTTATTTTATCACTCCCTCGGGGGAAAGAAAGACTAACACGACAAGCAAAAAAAGTAGTCGACTCATTAGAGGCTGTAGTCAATTAGTAGTAGATTCGATTAGTTTTAGTGTTTAAGATTACACATACCCGATTGATGAAATACATATATATGCATATTTTGATATATATCGCATTATTAATGTAGCAAATAAGCAAGATGCAAATTAACTCAGTCATTGTATTCATGCCCAACGAACAATGATTATTTCATGGTTTTCATCTGTATGTCAAATGTAGTCAGAGCAATTCCTAACGTGGTTATTGGTCATGTATTAAGAAATTCAATCGTGTATGAAAGAAATAGTAAAACAAGCTCGTTATTCCACATGAAATGAACACCGATGTTTGTTTTGAAGACTCAAGGACAAGTGTATGCTAGACTCACTGAAGGCGTGAAGAGAAAGTAGTTCTGGCGGCCAATCAGATCTCAAGTTATTGTAAGAAAAACTTTAATTGTCATGACCATTATGGAAACTTTAATACCCGGCTAATTTGTGCCCGCTTGGGCAAGAAATAATTCATATTCAATGTGAAAAGATTTTTGTACAGGCTCAGAAAAACCTGATCAAAACAAATCTATTGTACATATCATTTCATGGACATTTCAAATAACGGGGAAATTTTGAACGTACATTTGACAATGATTTTTCTCAACTCTCTTGCTTATTAACATTACAAAGATAAACGTTTACGTCTATTTGATATAAGGTTATATCTTAATATAACAATCATAAGCAAATTAACATGTGAATTAATGAAGATATTGTAGACTAGTATAGTACTTCAATGTCTAGTCCAATACCTGGAGATTCAACTAATCGTCGACCAGTCAACTAGTTTTGCTAGGTTAGGTAGAAAGAATTAATTTGGGTGGCCACTCACTGTTGCGTTTGTTGATGAAACCAGTTCCTGGAGATCAGTAAAGAAGTTCACACAATCTTTACAATATTTAGTGACTTCCTGAAATTCCAAACAAAATTGATATAACCTCTATATAAACATTGAGAACAAACTTCATTGTTACTTTCTATGGAATGAATAGCTTCCTAGAATAAATAGCAAATGCATTGAGTAAGAGAATTTTGATTTGATAGTGTACATTTTTTTTCAACAGAAGATCAATCAGTATCAAGTATGAAAATCTTTTGAGAAAACATATCTCAATCCACATCTTTATACGATCTCTGATGGATCAAGAACAAAATTGTAAAATTTAATAAACATAAATTGTACCAAAAAAATTCATTTTTGATAATCATTTAGTTTCTTATTCTGAAGTGCTTACTTCACTTGTTACTAAACAAGGCTGTTAAAACTAAAATTCCATCAAATTTTCAAAAGCCTAAATGAATAAGATTCAAAACAAAGGGAGATTACTCACCCCACTGGGATTGACCACTTGTCCTGCAGCTTGTCCATGAGCTGCACAGATAAAAAGAACCATTCAGGAAAATTGTAATTTATGTGTTGTGGTCAAAGGTCATAACTACACAAATTTGTCAAATTTATTCATCATAATATTCAATTTCAGAACAGACAGTGTTCCCTTCCCATTTACAAAGTATACCTTGCTAAAACACTGTAATACACTAAATTTTTTTTATTTGCTTAAAAAGTTTTAAAAACATATGTATATAATATAAAATTCTTTGTTTTAGCATTATACCTCTGTTTCGGGCCTGGTGTTCTAATTTGCTGATGTCTATATGATTATGATTATGTCATGTCATTTGTAACAACAAATGCGACCAAAAAACTTTGTGGTGACAGTACGATTATTTGTGGGATGCATGTTAACACGGCATCATTCCCCTAGCCCCCGTTCCTCTAGCCCCCTGTTGTTACAAGCCACTAATTAGTACCTCTAGCCCCTCGACTGGCTGTTCCATTCTCTCCCAAACATGTGACCAAAAATGACAGGGATTATATTTGAGTAGTTTGTTGGAATCTCATAACTCATGTCAAACATTGTCTCAATTATCAAAATGTAGGGACAATTACTGAAAATAATCATATGATAGCTAATTTGTTCAGAATTTTGTCATTTAATATGCAGTCATGATTTATGATCAAAAGTATCATATGTATACCATCTGGTGCAAACTCCAAAGTAGAACATAATTTGGAAATTTCCTCATAAAAATAAATAATCAAAAGCCAGATTGTGTTTGGTATTGCCCATTAGATTAAATAAATAATAAACATTAAAATAGTTTCGCAACTGCACATGTCTACTGCATTTTAAAGAAAAAATAATATATATATTCTCATATTTATTTGGCACTGGGTTTGAACACATTCAAGCTCATTCATACTTAAGTTTATATGCATATTTGAAACTTTATCATGTATGAATTAATAAAAGCCAGATAAATAGTTGGAAAGTATAATTTGATGTTAGTTTTAATTCTACAAAAGCAGAGAGACATCTAAAAGACAACTATTTTATCATTCTTAACAGGGAATTTTAAATTTAAACAAATTTCCCCATTTGATACTATGAGCCTTGTGACCGTAAAAGGAAATAAAAAGACAATCATTTATAATCCCAACCCTGGAAATAAGATATTTTTTGTAAACTGCAAAAGGCAACAACATTTATTTCAAATACTTGTGCAAAGTGTCCAGATAGAATAAAAACACATCTACAACACTTGTTCGATACAAGAACTTGTAACTGTAGGTAAAAAAGAATTGTTAGCAACTACATTTAACGGAAATATTTGCAAAATTTATTTGAAAACCTGCTTATGTATACTTCTGTAAAACATATTTTCATCTACTCTGGAGGTTGGCAAGCGTGACAAAAAGACTGTAAGTAACTCGATTGAACAGAAATATGTGTTTATCAGAAAAAAACATCTCCAATTGCTTGAGCATTATTTTCCTCCTAGTCCCATTATTTCATCTGACAAGCATGTTAAGAATAAGGAAACATACATCCTGCTTTCAATAATCTAGAACTGACTAACTTGAAATAAACCAACAACACTTCTGAACAACAAAAAACTCATTTAGTATCTAAAGAGCCAGGAGAGAGACGGATCAAACCTCCGTCAACGCTCAAGTTGAATAAATAGAGGATACTAAACGACCTTCCATTTAATACTATTTCTATTAAACGAGTTAATGAATAAGTATAAAAAGAGTGAAAGCGAGTTTGATACCAAATCATCAACGAGTTTAATAAATAGAATTAAATTGAAGGAAGTTTAGTATTCTGTTTATTACTTGACCTCAGTAATCAAGCATGATTGCCAAAAGTGTACTAAACAAAGCATTTCCGCGACCAAGCCACCATTGTGACGTCGGTGCCAAGATTGTGACGTCAAGTTACAAACACAATATTATGACGTCATGGGGAGCGGTATTACACTATGTAAGATATCGCCATATAAATATTACACTTCGGTATCTTACATGGGCGAGTAATAATCAGTTTTTATAGTATGTAACTTGAAATTGTTATGTAAATAATGTTGCATGAAACCGTAAAAACTAAACGACCCAGAAAACCACAAAAGGCAGATGGTGATTATTTCATACACCAAGTTACAGACTTGTTTATCAAGAAACTACTTGTTTCCAAGAACTTCCTAAAGCTAAATGTATTTAACAACAACTATATTTAACTATTTGAAAGAATAATCTATCAATCAAACACATTTATTACAGAAAGATAACTACAGATAAGAACACTTTAAACACTAGATGAGCTACAGGGATTGGGAAAGACACCTTTGACAATAGACCGTTTATAGGGCTTTTAGTCATTTTCAGAATTTAGAATGGGCCATTCCCCTCAGTATCAATGGTAATATTTCTAATTTGAATGGGCCATTTTTTCATCTAATGTGCAAAATGGCTCATGGCCTCTACCTTTCCCAATCCCTGGAGCTAATAGGGCCATTGAGTTTGTTTACATCTAGAACAATTTTTTTACAGTAAACATATATATAACTGAAATAATTCATAATCTTTCACATCTGGAACATGAAAAATAACAAAAAGTGTATAAATCAAATCATGACACATCAGAAATATTTTAGAGGTTTAGAAATGTAGGGGCGGTGAGCCATTTTGCATATTGGATGGAAAAAAAACGCCCCAAATGCTACAAAGGGAAATGGCCCATTCAAAATTCAGAAAATGATTGAAAGCCCTAAAATGTTCAATAGTCTGTCAAATTATTTTGTTTCATAGACACCTTTGCACACCACTGAAAATTATGCTAGTAGACAGATTTTCCTATCCTGTTAACACCTGGAAAAACATTAATATGGATTTGTAAAGCTAAGACTGATAGTTTCAGAAAAGAAACTTTGAAAAGTCTACCATGATGTCCAAAGAGGGACGTTTTTGATGAACATACGTTTTTAATCAAATACTCAAAAGACTCTAAACAATGGCCTTTAATGCAAGTAATGCATATTTATTGTTAGCTTTGTTGAAATTTCATCCAGAGTGACAGTGGAGTTATGACTCAGTACCACATGAAAATCTGATATTCAAAATGGCTCCTTAAAAAGGGAAGTAACGTATCAGGAAGAGAAGCTAAAACTAACACTTCAATAACCAGGAATATTTCAAAACAATTTTACAATTTTTACAAATAAATACTCAAAACTCATACTTGAAATAAGAAAGTTTTTGAATATGCCAGATTTTGAGAAAATATCAAGACAATTTTTAATTTAAATAGTTTTTTGGTTAACAAGATTTGTAGAAAATTTTGAGTAAATGCTTAAGTCGTTCAGTTTTTTTTTTACAGGTCAGGTTAATACTGATAACACTATTTATTTAATCCGGTTAACTTCACTATTTGTATTGTTGTTCTCTTATGTTCAACTTGCTGAAAGCACATAAATAGTATCACTATCCTTAAGGAATAATACTTTCATACTGCAACCATATTGGTCAAATAAAAATCCTTCCTGTGTTTAGGTACCCATTTGTACAGTTGAGTAGACTGAGTGCAATGCAGATGGAGTATCCTGACAAAGTTAAGTAAAGGGATAGAACACAGTAAAAGACTCAGGTGACTTTATCTTTTTCCGTCTCCTAAATCCAAACCTGGGTCTTTGGCATGAGAAACAACAAGCTGAATACTACATCACTGTTCTCAATTGGATCATTAGATGACCTTCATCACACCAGAGGTAGCTCCATCATAAATTCCTATACAACCTCTGTCTTAATGCAAAGGTTTCTTGATCTACAAATGTGGAACACTGATTGGATGCAATCAAAGTTAGTTGTGCAATCAGCGACGCCGTTATCATTCACATAGACTAAGTTATTTCCGTTAGCTTTCCAAAAGCTAAACTTTATTCGAATATGCACCTTGCACTTTGAGTCTTCTTTACAGAAAGCATACACCTCATTTTGCGACTACATCAATGCATTTACCTGTGTGACAACAAATAGGTTATTTATGCATTCAGTATTTTCATTGGCTGAAATATTGCCAGATAGTTTAAGTTGCAATATTGCTAGTAATGGAAACTGCCAGAAGCTTGAGAAATCTTTGTATGAAGACAGAGGTTGTATAGGAATTTATGACGGAGCTACCTCTGTTGGGAGAGAATGCCGATCATGAGATTTCAGACAATTTTGACTCTGAACTTAACTTAAATTGCTTTCAAGTCATTATCAATTGCTTTAGTGCTTTAAAGAGTACCATCATATCTATCTTTCAAGAGATTCAATTACCAATCAATGAATCATGGATAAAAATGATACATGTCTAAAATCTTGCAAGATAAATCATCACTTGCATATCTGAATAAATCACCAGCTTGATTCATTATTGCAACAGGTGAAACATGTTTAAGTCATTTCAATATGTGTTTAATTACAATTAAGTAACAGATTTTTAAAAATATGAAAATTTAAAAAACTCATTAAAATCAAACAAAAAAGTTATTGTGATATTGTACATGATATTGTTAATAAATTCCGTCAACATATTTTTAACCCAATACAAATTTCACAGGATATGACCTTCTGATAAATATGATAGCATAGACAATTGATCAAAGTGTTATGTTGATAATCAGCTTATAAGAGATATCACATGACTTATGAGAGAATGATAGCCTTCTTGCCCTAGATCAATTGCAACCAACTGTAGACATTTCCCTGGAATAACTAGGATGGATACGCATAGGACAAAACATAAACAGTGTTCAAATGTGCAAACAATAATTCATTTTCATAGCACAGAGTAGCATTAGAGCATATATTTTCTAGGGATTTTAGTCATTTTCAGAATTTGTGAATGGGCCATTCCCCTTAGTAGCAATGGTAAAATTTCTAATTTGAATGGGCCATTTTTTCATCCAATGTGCATCCCCTACCTTTCCCAATTCCTGGATGAGCATTAGGATTTTTCTGAAACGATCACCACTTCTCGATTAAATAACACCATTTATAAAGTTTGCGTATTTGACTCCAACAACATTCTCTGTGCCCCTTTAATACTATGATGTCATGATTTGTTTATGTCAAGTTCTAAATGCTGATGATAAACTTATCATAGATCATATACATGTCATATAGGTAGATGGTTGATTTCATAATTGTATATTTTCTCTATAATTAGGTGTTTTTCAAAAGTTATACTTTCTTTACACCAAAAATACCTGAAAATAATATTATTATGACAGTAGCATTTGAATTTTATCGTTGCGAGATATAGAGGATATTTGATACTTCTTGTCAAATACCATGGATATCTCATCAAGTGAAGTAGAAATTTATATTTTCAGGAGTGGCGTAGCCACGAGTGTAAATATATTATTTTCTACTTCACGAGTAGAATAATTGAATAATTGATTTGCACACTATTTTATAAGTGTGAAAATAAATATTCTGGCATCAGTAATATAGATAGTATAATCATTATTCAAACTTATTGTGCAACACAATTATTTAGACTGTATATAGGCCTACAGACAAGACATAAAAAAATACTTCCTCATCAGACTGGGTTTTACCATTACTGCCGGAACTTATTTCAAAGTTAATTTTGATCTGTTCTTAATGAATAATTACAATCGTATTTAACAGCAGAGGTTTATCGGTAGATAGCAGCTGATGTGATACTGATAAGAAGAGATCCTAAAAGCAAAAAAAACAACGTCATTCGTCAAGAAAACATTTGATGCATGTCGAGTTTCCTTTGCAGTTTCTCGGAGCCTCTTGCCTTGTAAATCTTACCTTGACTAGACAAGTAAAGCACAGCTAGCGCCAAAATGGCCTTCATGTTTTGAAGCTGTGTTTCACGTTTGAGGTGTGACAATACACCGTATGAATAAGTCTCTAGGCAAAGTAAGTCTTGTGACCGTTGTTCAGGACACTTTCTTTTTCTTCCACTCTCACGATCATGTGAGCATTTGTCACATGACTTCCGGTGCATCTGTGAACGTTTTGATTGGTTTATCAAACAGCCATGACGAGATACATAGACTTGAGATGGTCTTCATTCTGGACTTTCTTCCTACATCCCTCTACAGTCCTCCGGTGTACCAACTGAGTTGGCAAAAGCTAAACTCGACAAAAAATCATTTCCACAAACAAAAACCCTTCTCTCTACCCCTTTCCCTTTCAATTCCCCCTCTACTTGAAATTTAATATTGAAATGTGTGTTATGAATAAAATTAATAAAACTAATGCATAAAAAAACTGGACAGAAAAATAAGATTGTGGTAAATTTTATAAAAACAAAACAATTTGTAAACTACATTTATTCAATATCTATATCTGTAAATAATGCCATTTCTGTTTAACCTGCCACTTTCTTCCGGAGTAAATTATCACATCATATTAGGCCTATTATTTATATCCGTTATTTGAAAGGGACATCTCCCTCAGGAAAACCATTTTCAAACCCTTTTATTAATATCATATTAATTAATTTATGACCTTCTGTGTTGCCTTGAGTCACAAACAGATTCCTTTGTATATATCGTATTACTTCATATAAACATGTTGTGTAATTTACTTAATCTTCTTCTGTGTCATTTAGTTGATATAATTGATATCAGAAGACACTTGGGTGAGATTCTCTATTTATCATCCAAAACTGTTTTAACGGTAGATATCGCTTGTGTAATATGGCTTAATGACCTCACAATGCTATAGCATCAGTAGGAAAACAATGCTTTGACGTCAATTTTTCAACATCCAAAATCATTTTTCATTACATTAGAATGACAAATGAACGTTACTGAACAACGTGCTGCCTTAAGACTCTAAGTGCGGTGATGTCATAGCATTGTGACGTCGTAGTGTTTATGACGTCATAGCATTGTGATGTCATTACTTGATGATGTAAAACAACTGTGATGTCATATAACTGGCGTCAGAGGGGCATTGTTCAAAATCTACTGCCAAAAGATATCTCCTGTGGAACACAGTTTTGGATGATAAATAAGGATAGACGACATTAGATGTACACGTAATGGTAGATTGAGCACGTGTTAGAGCCACTATACATTGTGAAGCGATCGCACATTCTATATTTCATTAGCCTCAATTCTTAAAACATATTTTAGAAAAACAGACTACGGGCCTAAATGTTCCCCGTTGAATTGCGTCTTCGTTTGTTGTTTGAATAAAGCGCCGTCATACTGATGAAAAAAGTAACACCCATGAGATTTATGATTCAACATTCAAGATTGGGTGCACAACGACGAAGAGCTGGCACAGAAACGACGACGAAATGCTCAGATTAGTCATTGATCTGGACTGAAGACTTATGCCTTGCCGAGGGATTTGTGATGTTTTTTTTGTTCATGAACAGTTCAAATTGGGGTTGGTTTATCTTCGACACTCTTGAAAAAATTCATGTTCAGTTTTTCTCCTGAAATAATACTTCCGTGATATATATAGCAGCAATTCTCGTATAGAAATTTCAAAAATAATACTGGGTATATTTTTCAATATTTTATTAATCTTCCATTTCAAGATATGATTTTGCAATATAATAATTATGTTGTAACAATCCACCATATAAACAGACCTAACAATTATCATTACCAATCCAAATTCCTCTGGTTGCAAAATATTTATTTATAAGTTATTTATAAGGTTATTAAGTCTTTTTTAATATGTCTACAGTCTTGGCCTAATTATGATCAATCAAGCTTACTTTCATAATGCATGTTATAAACTTATTTCTCTTATTCCAGACAACGCCCACTCACTTTTAAAATTAAAACAAAACAAGTCAAGCATTTCCATGGATAAAATACATTTATATATTTATTTAAGTTAAAATGAAAATATAACAGTGTCAGTTGAATAATCGAATCAGAAACTGTAGTGCTCTTTGGTTTCTTATTCATTGGCCTGTATCAATCTGAAGCTAGGTTAGTAAACAATGAAAATTGAAAACATAAATTCTACATTTAGTTCATCTAGAAAAAACGGTACGTAGATACAAAAAGAAAGTTCCACATTATGATTTAAAACATGGAAAATAATCTTGAAAGCGGATGTGTATCTTGTTATAATTTTTTGACTGTATTGTATCTATTTTTTAGAGACAGCGTCATAATGCTAACTAAGGGCAGATAACTCTTGGAGAGCATGTAGCCCACAAAGAATTCAAGATGGCGACTGTTGATTTACCAGCTTTCAAGAAAAGGTTTGTATTTTCGCAAAATGCACGTTTCATATAAATATATTTTTATTTCCAACAAGTCTGCTAGTACAATATAACTTGCTGAATGTAAAGAAATAATTGAACACGCTTCTGATAATGATTTTAATCCGTATTGTCTGCATGTCTGGAAAGAAGGAGCTTTTGAAAATGGAGTCAGGATGCAGTTTATTTACAGTAGACTTTAGGTTTAGATATCCTTCTTTGAAAAAGTGTTGATTGACCAATAGTTTGTAAGACAAAAGCATAAAAATTGTAGAATAACTGATTTGCAATATACAATATTTTAATAAAATTTGTAAATGTGCATGTTTGTTCATACTGGTCATCTTGCATCTAGACTTGCCCTGGCTTTTTTTTCTATTCATTGAACACAATTTTAAATGATTTTGAAAATGCTCAATGCAAAATTATAATTTGCTTTATTGAATTGTTGAATCCTCATTTGCTCACGTTTTTGGTTACTTTTTATTTGAGTTGTCTTTCCATTTAGCAAGTTCAATAATATTTTTTTCCAATAACTGTTGTTTTAGAAAAGAATCCATTCAATACAAGAACTGTTAATGTTCATGACATAGTCGTTAAAATATCTTTTAAAAAATTCATTTGATAAGATTATTTCAATGATAGATGATTAAATTAATTTAATGATTTCAATTTACAGTATGGGGAGTACACAACTTTACAAAGAGGCTTTAGAGCAGACAGCCAGCTTCAACACACGAATGGCAATCGAAAGAAAGATGAGGTTACCATTCTTAGACTCACAGACTGGCATGGCACAGAATCACAGTAATTTATGGCACCCCTACAGGTGTAGACAACCAGGTATAGTCATGATTTATAACTCATAAACAAGAAGGGTTTATGGTATGGACGCCTGTCAAGTGTCCATTTGGTTATCATCAGGCATATTGTAAACTGTGCACATTTTCATTTAAACCTTAACAACTGCTCTTCCCTAAGGTGTTATTTGTTTTTTGGACCTAAGGAAATTTAGTTGGTTATTTTGGTGTTGTAACTCAAGTGATAAAACTTTAGATTTTTTATGCAGACAAAAAATTCTCGATGGTTAGGGATGATAATGTTTAGTTTACTTCAGTCTCATGAGGTTTGGCTTTTGTGCGTAGCTCCAATTATTGACCATTAAAATTTAAAGAATTAACCACTTCTCTCTGATGTTTTCCTTACTTAGGTTTTTCTGGTTTTTGAAGTGCTGATTTGTTGAGGTGGTGATCTTTATCAATGTTATTCTCTGTTATGAGAGGAAAATAAACAGTTTTTATCTAAAATCGTGATAGCTCAAACTCAATATGACTTGTCTCCTAAGACATGGAATTCTGATAAATCTTCTTTCACTTTCTTTTTACAGGAACAGTGTATGGTCAGATTTATTCCTACCCAGCCAAAAGATGGAAAAAGAAGAAACGCTCATTCTTTGCTGCTGAAGTCAAGTTGGCCAGAGCTGGGGACATAGAAATGGGAGAAGCAGGTTTGTATCATATGTTGTTGCGAGAAAATAACTTGCTTTAAGGGGCTAGAAACACCAGTCCTAGATCAAGACTAGTAGTAAATATCATGGACTAACAAATATTGAAATTTGCTAGTCAATTGGGTCTAGGACTTCTTCAGGACTGACTTGGTTTCAGGACTCTATGAAATTTGTATTGGTCGAGTTGACCGCATTACGGAAACAGATTTGAAGTTTGTAAATTTAGTTAATTAATTGAGAATTTCCCTTTTTTGAAGTTCCATGGTGACCTGATTTGATCACTGAATACATAATAATTGATGAATCACTCTTTACTTGGCAGATATGCATCAGATAAGCGCTGTAGAGAACCCAGCCCATCGAGGAAAAGAAGAGGAGGAAGTTGTTGACCAGAAAGCAGAGTCCAATGATCGGTGGTTCGAGGACTTCGACATGCTGAGTGACCCCCCAGATGCAGGTGAAATGGTAGATGACCAATCAGATATCAGCGATTATGAAGACACAATAAAGAAAAAGAAGAAGAAGGTAAATATTGTAAACAGTATATGAAATAAGACCCCTCCGATCGCCCCTTAGCTTTTCATTTTCCATGGGGCTACAAACTTAATGAAGCTTTTCTTTGATATTGCCATTTACATGTAATACAAAACCAAGAATGCAACAAATTCACAACTAAACATCTTCTTAAAAACAATATTTTATACATGTTTAAAAAAGTTTGTATACAGTATAAACTTATCTTACACCAAACCTTACAAAAATATTGCAGTTTAACTACTTGAGAACAGGTTCACCTTTACCAAAGACAGATTCATCCTCACCTAAGACAGATTCATCCGCGTTAAGGAAAATGCTTTTCAAGTTGTTTTATATTATATTTCAGGGTCCAGGTAGGGGCCGAAAGAAGAACGTCGATAAAGATCAGGTACCTGAAGAAAAAGATAAACCATATGTCTGTGAAGGTAAGAAGTCTTCTCAAGCTCTTCCCCACCCACTGCACATTGTTACAGTTCTCAAACTAACAGTTCATACACTGTGTTCAAAGTTTGATAATCATCTGTTAATTACCAATCTGAAGTTATACAACACGTAAATAAAAGGCTATGTTTGTTTAAGTGATAATGATTATTTTCAGAGAATGATTGAGTGAAATGTTTCTTTATCATGTTCACAGTCAAAAGCATATGAATTGTTCAGTGTAATCAAGCAAATTCCCAAACTACAATGCATGTTTTTACAAAAAATTGCAGAACTTGAATTCTTTATTAATTAAAGTCTTCATTCTATACAATTAGATTTTTCAAAATCAACTTCCACTTGTAATGGACTAGGTGGCTTTATAAATTGCTGAAGAATATTTTCATGAGTTACCTCATATTACCTTAATTTTACATTTTACATTTTCTTATCATTTCTTTTCAATGATACAATATAGGATATACATGAGATGCTTCCAAACAATCTTTTCTAATTAGGAACTTTTCAACATTGCTAAAATTCCTCCCAGGATTATTTCAAAATCATTAGTCTTATTACTCCATGTAAAACATATAATTTCAGTATTTGCCGCAAGTGCCTCAAAAGAAAGTCATAATTCATTCTTTTTTTCATGATCAAGAAATACATATCCTATGATACAACTTCTTTGTTGCAAAGACATGCAACATTTCAGGGTAAATACTTACACTGTCATCAAGCAACTTTGCAATAAAAAAGTTGTATATCCATAGAATATGTATTTCCTCAACATGCAACTCGAATATACGTCTCAAAGAAGTTACCTCTGATAATACAGCTTTTTTTATTGCCAGCATGTGGAGCCCGATACAAAACACGTCCCGGTCTAGCATATCACTACACACACTTCCACAATGGTATGATTGACGAGGATTCCAACACACAATCGCCTAAACCCCAGACTCGCTCCAATGGTAGCAAGAGTAAGTTAAACCGTAATTCCCGTCTCGGCTATCGCCCTTATCTGTAAATATCAAATAAGTTGTGTGTTCAAGGCTGCTCAAACATACGTGCGAATGTCTTTTCGATCATGTAGACACTCGCTGATTCATGATGAGCTTGTGGCCTTGAACACAGCAGTTCTCGTAAACCCATAGGTCTTAATGCATGCATGGACTTAATTTTCTTTAATTTATGAGTAAAAGAATTACAAGTAGAACATTTTTTGTTTATTTGAAGATTTCGTGTTTTTGTTTTGTGCCCCCCTCTGTTTTCATAGGTAGCTTCATGCTTACTGATTTCGTTTGATGTTGTACTGAATGTTTGTTGTATTCCTGCACTTTGGTTGTACTACTTTAGATGTAGATCAGAGGACTGCACAAGCTAGCAGTGTAAATTATTGAGACACGAACCATAATGTTTATCTGTATTCATTGTTTGTATAGATGGTTAGATGGATTGACGTATGTGATAAATCATTTAACACTTCACCAGCAGTGTAATTAATGCCTGGAAACTGATGAATAACTGTTCTAGTCAATGTAAAGTTTTTGAATATGTAAATTTTAATGTCCAGATATTAGTCATTTATTCAGTTGCAGAACCTAGAATCATTCTTCCATGAAATTTGTTTTTATACCTAAATTTAAAGATAGCTTTGTTGAATATAACTGTACAGATTTCTAATGTCGTCTAAATGAAGTTATTGTGTTAAGTAGTTTGTAGTTTTAAATTCTAGCTCAATAGGTTATAAACCTACGCAAGTTTGTTACTAGATAAGTTTAAAACTAAGTCAAACTGTATGAAATGTAAGTAGAAGTTTGCCAGAATGAGGATGTCAGAGATGTATCAAAAGAATTGAAATACTCAACTGCACTCCTGATTATCTAGAAAACGTCAAAACATAACATCTGAATCATCAAAACTGTTCTCTCTTAGACAAATACCAAAGTTTGTTACCAGTTCACCTTAGGCCAATCCTTTTCATGTGATATCATACCAAGGATAAGTGTAAGAAATAGTAAAGTTGATATTGTATTTTGCTTATATTAAGGACAGTGATATACAGACAGTGATATGAATACAGGATATAGTACTCTCTCTAACCTTTTATCTTCTGCAATATCGATTATGATTTTTTATGATTCATCATCTTTGCACATTCACTGCCCCATATAGATTTCATACAGATCTCATTTGAATATAAAGAATAAGTCTATTTTCTAGTTCCAAGTGTACTGATTTATACTTTATGCCACCTGTTTCTGCTGCATTACTAACATGAATTGCTAGAAAAGCAGTTTTACTTTTGCCTTAAAACTATAACAATTCAGTTCAGATTATTACATGAGTTGGTATCTGTTAATTGATTTATCACATGAGAAAGTGTGAATGAAAACTTGAAAAGTTGTTTGTATGCATGGTGCATGATGGGAGAAAGGTTTTGTTGTCATGGTAACAAGACTCAAAAGTGTTTATCATTCAATTAACACAACATTATTTTTGTTACCCTAGTCCATTGTCACAATTTTGGGTATTTTGAATCACAAATGCAAGATGCTTCGCTTTAAGTGTGCAATAAGATATATCTGTGAGGATACTGGAAAGATGTGGGTTAAAGATTTGGGACAAAACTTTGTATACTGTTTTAGTGAGAGAAAAAAAAAGGAATTTTTATCATCATTATAGGAAAGGGGTGGACAGGCATATCTCTAAAAAAGACTGGACAACTTTTTATTGTAATTGTATTATACTGAACTTGTTTCCAATTTTAAACTGTAGCACAGAAAATAACAATACATGTTCATAGTGAGTAAATAACTTTTCTTAGTTTATGGTAGGGAAGGTGGAATGTATGATGTGAATGCCAATAAAATGATTTGAAAGTACCATCAGCAAAAAAGGAAAAAAGGAGATAACAATGCATTGAAAATAAAAGAATGGTATGAATGTATTTGATGAGGCAGTTTTATGTTTAAGAATTATTTTGATAAAAAATATACAAGTTTTTGTTGTAATTGTCAATGAATTAAGGAACTGTCAAGAGATTTAATTGTTTTTGTCATGTAGTCGTATTTGTTGTTCAGTTTTAGTTTCATCAGATGAACACTGAAGCTTTTGTGATAAAATTATGTGATACTTAGAAAACCATTTTGCCAACTAATTTGTTACCTGTAATTTTTAGATGTTGCGCAATTGTCATTTGCAATCAGCATGTGAATATGTATTGTAAAAACTTAATGATGTTTTGTGAAGTTTGTGAAACTGGCAAATTAAAATATGATTGTAATCATTGTTTCAAATTTGATTTTAATCGAATAAAATGTGAATGTGATTTTGAAGAACATTGATTTAGTCATCAATTTTAGTTATTGTTTCAAACTTAATCCTTATGTGGATAACTTGTGGAAAAAGTAATAATATTAATATTTGAAAGTGAACTGAGTCAAGAATCTGACAACATTAACCAGTATGAGTGAAGATGGGCCGGGACAATAATCATCACATTCATATGAAGATATAGATGAAGCATTTGACAACAATTTAGATATTTTACAAAAATAAAGTTTCAGTTCAGCATGCACTGTGATGCTCTGTCACATTTCATAAGCTTTCACTGAACTGCTTTTTGACTTATTTAGCCTGCCAAATAGAAAACAATAAGAATTTCCCTCATCAGCTTGAGACAAACAAAAATCATCATTGGCTACCTATCTATATATATCTATATATCTACTAATGTGGATAAAGAATTGTGTCCTTTCTGTTAAGTTGACTTTAAAGTGAATTTCAGGGATTGTTATTGCTTTTATTCATTAAATTCATTGATGAAAGTCTTCTAGAGACAAGAAATTTGATGAAATTGTCCCAGCCCAAGACTGAACGAGTGTGTAAGTGAACATGATGATATTGATTCCAGGTGATTCTTGTGAAGACTCCACACCAAGTTTCATTTAGTGAAAAACATATAACAGCTTTGTGCAAACAAATTAACACAATTTCAGTTTGTTATGAATTGATATTGAGTTAAACAGGAGAGATGTTGTGAACACAAGTGAAGGTAATCTTCTAATGGCACCCTGTGTGACACCTTCAAAGGGGGATAACTTTACATATGATCCAAAAGGGAGAAAATTTGACGTTAAATCCCCAAGGGGGATAACTTCATAGTATTATCATAAGAATAACTTAACATACAACTCCAATATACTAGCTATAATCTTAACCAAAGTGATTGCAGAGCACAGCGTAATACACATAGAAGCTAAATCTTTCCAAGATCCTTCCCATGTAATACAATGTTATGGTGACAGTTGAAACAAAACATAACATGTTCACGCTAGCGACACTAGAAACATAATAATATGCATGGAGTAGCAAGCAGTTTCAAGCATGTTGTGATGGTGGCTTTAGATGTACACCCAATCTGTTGCAGTTCCCGACACTGCTTACAACCTGTTCAGCAGCTTCATGTACTTGCATGCTGACCCCCTTCCCCTCCCTCCCTTCACCCCCCTCCCCCTCCCCCCCCAGACAGATCCAAGGGTTGGTGACACATCTCTCTGTCTCTCTCTCTCTGATATTATGGTTTGGGACAGCACAGACTAATCTTTCGTCTAAGTAACTTTTTCTCCGTTTCAGGTGGTTCAATGCGAGCTCACCGCCACTCATAACTTCTCCCTCACTTATAGACTCTTCGAGGACTTCAAAATGGGATGTACAGTGTGTGTATAGTTTCAAAATGGGCCACTTTTTTCACGCTCGACTGGATCATGCGTCCATATTTACTGCACCTAGCATCATTTCCTATTTGATTAAAAATATGTGATTTTTCTTCTGGCTAGAGTTGGGTCATGTGATTACTGGCTGTTGAACTCTGCTGAGATTTTGTGGCTATTGTCTGAATTTTTGCTGACTATGCCAAAATTGAGCTCCTGACATGCCATTGCTTAATGTTTGCTAGAAGTATGATTTTATTATTGTGGAGTAGATAGTCAATTAAACAGAAAGCAGGTTTAACAATGAAAATGAAGGTTTTTAGACAAATATAATTCTCAAATACTCTTACTCACAAGCGTATCCTTCTTTGTCACCAATTTTTAACTGTCTTAGTTATAACTATAACATGGTATTTGTACTAGAACTAGATTTAACTGTAGTTTTTAGTCATCCTGCTAACTCTTGCATAATCTTTGTATATTTTAATTTTGTATTGTTTATTCTCTTAATTCTTATTGATGTTTTCTGTATGTGTAAGTGTTAAACAATCATTTCATTAAATGTAACATGGTGTGGAACTTCATATGATAGAATCAGTTGTCAAGAAACAGTATCTATTTCTCTTGGCTTGATGTCTCCTTAGTTTTTCAAAAAGTAACCGTTTTATTTCAACCATTTTGCTTTATCTTGAGGTTTGGGAATCTTTGATTTGAAATTTGTTCTATTTGAAAATGAACCATTTTGAAATAATTGAAAATCATCAAGGTTTGTTTTTTTGCCTAATGGTAATTCTCATATATAACTGGGAATGCATTTGTTATGAAACTATCCCATTGTAATGTGAGTTCTTGATCTAAGATAATTCTCAGATATTAGAGCAATTTATTTACATAATTCTCTAAAGTTCATAAAGAAAAATTATTGATCAAGATTGTATTTTTTCCTGCCGAGGGTAACTTACAATCTTACTTTTCAGGAATTGTATTCACGACAAAGTCCCAGCTGTGTAATGCCTGTGCTATCTTACAGGTAAAAATGCAGACGGCAAGGCTACGGCTAACAACTACTGTGACTTTTGCTTGGGAGATGCTACTAACAACAGTAAGACCAAACAACCGGAGGAACTCGTGTCATGCAGTGACTGTGGCCGATCAGGTGAAAACAGCTGAGGGAAAAATATCATGCCTTTACCTCAATTTTTGTATCCAACCTTTGTTTTTCCTGACGTAGCTTTTCAATATTTAAAAAGGTTAGTAGGGTCTAAATATTTTCAAAGCTATCGCTATTCAAACCAGTGCATATGTAACCTATTCATTCCAGTTTTGCAAATTATTCTGTCTTTGTCTTCTCTGTAGTTTAAAGAATTCCTGGTTAGGGGATTTTCTTCTTACTTTTAGAGCTGACCATATTTCAGTAATGGCCTTCAGGACAAAGTTGTGCAAAATTTTAACACATTCATTACTTTGATTGTAACCTTTGTCATAAGATTAAGATTAAGAAGTTTGTAAAGTAATCTTGTTCTGGGTAATGGCTGACTTTCAGAGAGATTGAAGAACATTTCCGTTGGTTTCAGGCCACCCTACCTGCCTGCAGTTTACAGACAACATGATCATATCGGTGAAGAAGTACCCCTGGCAGTGTATCGAGTGCAAGTCTTGTGGTCTCTGTGGAACCTCTGACAATGATGTAAGACTTCACCTTGAATTTTTAGGTCTGAAACATAGTCCTCGTATTTAAGTGGAGCCCCCTCCTTGACCTCTCAATTTCTGGTATAAAAAACTCGACTTAGATACGGTATCTTCCATTGTAGAGCTATTCTTATTACCGAATGCTACAAATGGGACCAGCCTGAGTGGTTGAGATCTTTTAACATAATCAACATGTAATTCTTGTGTAGATTATCCAAATTGTACTTTCTATCTGATTACTTCGAGTGATCAGTTATTTTGAACACTGTTGATATGAGAGTGTGTCATTGATTCATGGGGCGTTTTCTACCTTTTCACCTTTCTGAAAACTGTTCAATTCTCATGTTACTTTCACTCCAATTAGTCACTTCAAGACATATCATCTACTTCTATTAATAATCTGCCTCTGTTTTCAAAGCTTTCTGTTTATATTAGAGTCTTGACTGTATGAATTACTCTCTCATAAGTCATGTATTTTGTTTGCAGGAACAGCTGTTGTTCTGCGACGACTGTGACCGTGGCTACCACATGTACTGCCTCACGCCTCCACTGACTGAACCACCAGAGGGTAGGTGTTGCATAATTAGCTATATGATATCTCAGTTCTCTTAAGGGTCACAAGAGAGTTACAGAGCCAGTCTTATGAATGAAAAGCACTGGAATGCTGAATTCTTATTTAGACCAGAAGATTATTGCATGTTTGGTGACAATTCATTGCATCCAACGTAAACCTTTCATTCATATGGTTATAAATTCAGACTTTGTGATGTAAACGATATGCTGCATTCTGATTGGATCAGACATGGTCATGTGATCGGTATACATTTCAATGAACCCAAAGTTGAGGGTTATACAAAATAACCTTCAGTAAATGCAGGTTATACGATATCGTGCCGGAACTAGCCAAAACACGCTGTACTGTCACCTAGATTCTGGACAGTATAAATACGCGAGTGTTATTTGTTAACTTTGATCTATTTAAATTAAACTTTACATTTTCCACTTTTTTCCAAAAATATAATCATTGTTAGTTTTTTGATACACAAAATGTATTATTTGTAGAATAAAAAAGTGTCATTTTTACCGAGTCTTTGGAACTATTTTGTTTATGCGTCTGAATACGGGTAGAGATCCGTCTTGGTGTAACCGGTACGTAGGTCAGTGCGACAAGCAGCTATAGAATTGCATTTCGAATGCATTTTCGCTTTAAATACAACGTTTGAATTTATAAGAAATGAATTTCATCATATGGTTGTCCACACGGTTATAACCTGTTTGAAACTTGTAAGATAAACTTTTGTATAACCGGCGTCGCAAGCTTGCCGGTTATACAAGTTTATCTTACAAGTTTCAAACAGGTTATAACCGTGTGGACAACCATATGATGAAATTCATTTCTTAACTGTCCCGTATCTTAGCCACAATGCCTTAGTTTCCCGCCGCTAATGGCTGAAATACATATTGAAATATAAGGCCTGTTTCTTGTTTAGTTCAGTAAACTGTTCAGAAATGATAGTGAAGTAGATTTAACCTCTTTCCCGAAAGAATATCTTCATGATTTTCACTTACGCTCTGAAATATCTGTGAGATAAAATCATTTCTATGCATTTTGTGCAGGTAACTGGAGCTGTCACCTGTGTATTGAAGAGTTCCATGGAGGGAAAAAGCCAGCGGGCATGCAGTAGCACAGTCATGTATACAAGACCCACTAATAGAAGCCCCCTTAGACTGAGGTTGCACTGAGAACTAAAGATAACACTGCTTTACAATTATCTTAATTTTAAGCCCTTAGTGGAAACATTGCATTATGATCACATTTGCCTAAAGGTATCCTTTATCCTAAGTAATAACATTGCATAAGGACATCTTTAATTAAGTGTTCACTTACACATTAGCATTGCTTAACAATAACATTGGATTAGCATAGCTGAAATCTTAGGGAGCACTAAGTCCTAAGTGATAACAGTACATAACAATTTTTTACACAAAGGGTGCACTTAACCTTAAGTGAAAACATAACATTAAATTGGTGTTAGGGTTCACTTATCGCCAAGTGGTAACATTTCAGTAACATCTGATTGCCCTTGCCTCAGACTCAGGAGTTCCTTAGCCTTAAGTGATGTCTTGGCATTAAGCTAAGCTTCGACTGAGGGTTTCCTAAGTACTTGCTGATAGGATTGCATCAAGATAACCTTATTCTGAGAGTGCTCTTATCCCTAAGACTGCTTTTATCCCTGACAGTGGATTATGGTAACCGTCATCTAAGGGGGCTTTGATTAAGTGGAGCAAGCTCTGTGACCCGACGATCAGATTTGTCAAGTTTGCCTGCCAGTGAGCAGTCTAACTTTGTAAAAGAGGAGTTAAATAGAGAGTGCTCTAAACGGCACCTAGGTGTAAGAATAATTATCAGAAAGGTCACTTTGACAAGCAGGTCAAATAGCTGTCAAATCTCTCTTGCACAATAATCCTGCATCTCATGCATTGAAGATTACTTCTTGTTTAAATGAACTTCCATTTGTGCCAGCAACAGGAACATTCAACCTGTGAAGTTCGCCATTTAAAATTTGAGTTTTTTTTCATAAATAGTTTCATTGAATAATTCAATAGGGTGAACATGTAAAAAGAGTCAGGAAAAAACGGGCAAAGATATGTACGAAATACGAATCGATCAGGCTACAAATTTGATCAAATTGGCTCAGGTGGCTAGTTTCAATCCTAAGAAAATAGTAACAAATACTTTTTTTAGCCAGATTTCTGGCTTGTACGGATGAAAGGGTTAAGGAGGACACTTATAGATGATTTTTCTCTGAAACATTTTACGCCTCAAAAGCATTGCTTAGCTTCATACAGACAAACCAAACATCCTAACATGAAATATAGTTTAAGAAATATATTGAAATATAATTTTTCATCTATTGAATGATGTTGAAAGAAATTTTGCCTACTGTTACTGGCATTAATCTTCTAGTGAAGTCAAAAAACGATCGATACGTTGTAACAGAGAAAAAAGTGTTTAATAGAGCTCTTCCCCTCCAGCGTCCATTAAGTTTAGCATTCTGACACAGATCGTCAACTGCATTTGTACTCCCATCTTTCTAGCTGTACATATTCTGCCTTTATTTTGTTTTCCTTTCCTTTATGTTCCCTCGCTATGTTCGTATATTTAGAACAGCCATCAATCCATTATCAAACAGGGTCATTGAGAAAGTGTATAGGGGAAGATTATAGAACATGTGTGTTTAGAAATTACTGTTGTTCTAATGGATCACAGAGAATATTTTTGTAAAAGTTCTGTATATTTGGTGTACGTCTCTTATTCAATGTTGTCCAAATATTTCTAGGATTGTAACTTGTTGGTTAAAGCTTTTCTCAAAGATCTGATTTGAATAACGAGTGCAATAAAGATGTTAAATAGGGAAGAATTTCATGATTGTATTGAAAGTCACTTGTGTTAGATTTACGATGTTTGTGCTGAATTGAACCATTATGCTGTGCTATTTCAAAACGTTTCAATATTTTTTGAAAATTATTTTGTTGTCATTTTGAATTTCCATGTTTTATTGCAACAAAGCATCTTCCAGGTCATATCATATTATGTTTGATGTTATCCACTGTGAATATCTTCAATAATACTCCATACCTTCAGGAGTTAACAAATTAAGGAAAACTAGCTTCAACTATGGTGGTGTATTTATTTATCACCCAAGCTTCATTATAAAACTCATGGGGGGAAGTTTACAAATATCATTTTTCCACTGATCATGGGAAGTTATAAAATATCAAGAATAATTGCATCTTTTGTCCTATAGCGGACATTACATGAAGGATGACATAATTACACCATGGCTGAATGAAGCTAAAAATAAGGGTTTTTTCATATCATTGTCGCTGTTGTCATTGGTCAATCTATGAGCATAATCAAGAAATAAAAAGTCATTAATGAAAACCTGTTATTGTTTTTGGTATTCCCCGATTCCAAGGGTTATGATTTAACCAAGATTTCTTTATCACACTCAGCTCTGTGACGTGCATATTTTCATCAGATGTTACTGCATATCATTTCTTTCCAGGAGACCTCTGTTTCAAGTGGACCATGTTTCTTGGGTCATGCAAAACCCCGTTTCAGTCAAATTTTTCAATTTTGCAACACTGATCACAGACATAAACTTTCTATCTTTCTATCAAATGAAATATCATCTTATATCTACAACTGACTTCTATGGTAATTTTCGAAACTCTGTGTGCATCTGATAGAAGAGAATCGAGTAACGAGTCTTCTCAATAGCTACAGGATAAAACCAAAACTTGGAATGAAATTTGCCTGCAAGGTTTTACTTTTCTTTCCACCACCAGAAGATGTTTTATTCTTCTACCAAAACACCACTTAACTGTTTTCTATAATGTACATATATACTTTCAGGTGTATCAATAACAAATGTGAATGCAATTGTTTAATTGTTTTGAGTACATGTCTTTGTATTGCATATGAAAATCAGAAATATATTCCTCTTCCTAATTAGCCCTCTGTAGTCCAATGCTTGAGTCTCAGGTTACAGTACAGTAGGTTGTGGGTTTTATGATAATGTTAATCTTGAAAATGTTGATAAAGTATCAAAATAGAACTTTAAAGTCATGTAGTAAACTTAGTTTGGAGATGGTCTTGCTAAAAATTGAAATATAACCTAGTGAGTGGTTAAGTAATGAGGTTTAATTTCAACAGTTGGTAGAACATCAGGTTGTAGTAGAACCTCAATATTTAGGCAATACCTTGTACTGAGAAGTTATTACACAAAACTACATAAAGTATAGATAAATCCAGAGAGAGACTTACATGGTTTCAAAACTCCTATCAACAATATAAGACATACACATTGCACGCAGGAAAAAATGGAACCACTGGCTCTTTAGCTCAACAGGTTTTCTATTAATTGTCCGAGTAACCAAATGAGCATCAGCTTAGGAGTCTGTACACATGGTTTCAGCTTTCTAGACGTTTTGCATCTGGAGAAGAAGATGAAAATAGCTGTTTAGTCCGTAGATCCTGTGGCCTTAATAGGGGTCAGAGGGTCACCAATTCTATGAATTCAAAACCTCATTAGTGAAAGACTCTGCATACAAGATTTCTGATTTCCCGAGTCAATGGTTCTGGAAAGAAGATGAAATAGTGAAAAGTTTACAGACGGAAATAGGCCATAAGCCCCTCGGGCCTTTCAGGCTATGTAGCTAAAAAAAGAATATATACATACAACACAAGATTGGAGTATGAAAATATCCTTTATTACATGTAACCATGACAGTTCAACCATCAGCTGACGATGTCTTCTAAGTTATACACCGAGCTTTCAGTGTATTGATATTGTTATCCAGGTAATGCCTTGACACTTAGATATAACTTTACAATTCCTCTAATTGAACTAAGCTTTGCTGAAAAAGGGGTGAAAACAATACTTGCTTTCGAAAGACCTAAAAAATAGATTTTTAAAAATAACCATATAAATAGTTTGAAAAGTTGTTTTTTTTAACTGATAAAGAAAATACCTTTAGTTCTAATTTAGAAAAAGTAAATTTTAAAAAAATAGTCAAATGATCATGAGTTACATATCGTTTTGACACCTATATAGAGCCTTACTCTGGTATTGTAAGATTTAATTACCGTATTCAACGCAATAAGCGCCCTTTCCCTACATTTGTAACTCACAAAATATTAAGCTCCTCCTTCTAAGCAGTTGCATCTAAAATATGAGTTACCTTTAGTCAAGGAGTTGCATCTAAATATGAGTTACCTTTAGTCAAGAAGTTGCATCTAAAATAAGAGTTACCTTTAGTCCAGGAGTTGCATCTAAAATATAGTCTTGCACATATGTGACTGTATTTTAATTGCTTATGTCGGAAAGCTAAAACTTTAAACAGCATATTTTTGTGACAGATTTGTTTTGAATATTATCTTATGACTCTATGGAAAGCCATTATGATAAGTGCCTCCCTCTCTTCAATTTTTCAAACTGCCCAGGGCGCTTTAAATGTCGAATACTGTATACAAATTATGGTGACATTTGATGAAAATATCTAATATCTACTCTGGATGAACACATAACTGAGAATATCAAGAGTAACTTCTTGCTGATGAGAACCGGACTCTTGTGTGTATAAAGACAATATCACTCCAAAACATAAACTTTGATTGATTCAACAAATAAATATATTGTTATTTATTGTTCTTTCTCCATAAGTTAGAAAGATGACAGAGAAAACCCAAATGTTGGTATGAAGCTCACATGTGCTGAAAATGAAAAAAAAACTTACATGAAAGATGACAAGAAAATGCATCTGGGTAACTATTTTGTAATAAGCCTTCTGACTGCTTGGGCAGTGGCCAATTTTTAACAGACTGTTTGGGCAGACTGCCAATTTTGGGTGTATGTTACCTTTCAGATTTACCATATTAACTCGTGATGGCTGACAGTTTCTCATCATCTCTGATCACCTCTTAAAAAATTACCAGATGGTTGTACGTGAGAAGAAGCGACCTGTTCGGAACCAAGCAACAGGTGTTCGGTTGTACCTTAACTTCCATTCTTGAACACTAACCACTAAGGTTGATATGGTAACTTTTAATAATGGTGTTCGTGAAAGGGATCCCAATTTAGAAAATGTCCTCATAGGACGGTTGGGCCCAGTGAGGGGAAATTCATACCAACCTTAACTTCCATTCTTGAACACTAACCACTAAGGTTGATAAGGTAACTTTTAATAATGGTGTTCGTGAAAGGGATCCCAATTTAGAAAATGTCCTCATAGGACGGTTGGGCCCAGTGAGGGGAAATTCATACCAACCTTAACTTCCATTCTTGAACACTAACCACTAAGGTTGATAAGGTAACTTTTAATAATGGTGTTCGTGAAAGGGATCCCAATTTAGAAAATGTCCTCATAGGACGGTTGGGCCCAGTGAGGGGAAATTCATACCAACCTTAACTTCCATTCTTGAACACTAACCACTAAGGTTGATATGGTAACTTTTAATAATGGTGTTCGTGAAAGGGGGCCTAATTTAGAAAATGTTTTCATAGGACGGTTGGGCCCAGAAAGGAGAACTTCATACCAACCTTCAGAATTTCATGTCATTTTACTACATAAGTCTCCACCTGTTGCAATCTGGTCAAGGTTTAACCATTGACGAGTGTCTAATACTTCTACCCTTTCTCACAATTTGTTATTCTAGTTGACAACAATGAAGAAGGACTTCTCTGAAAGTAGCTGCATTTATACATGACAGCACTCGCTCTTAAGAGGACTTCATTTATATTATATGCCATGAACATGCATGCTGTAATTATACTCCCTGTCACGGAAAACACACTTGTGGTCCAAAGTGATGTTCAAACAAAGGATAAATACATCATAAACGATTCTGATGTAAATACATTCTAAATATAGATAGAATTTTCATGATGGTGTTGTGTGTTAAAAAGGAAAAATGAACTAATTTGAACTTTTGATTTATATCAAATAACGTAATGCCTTAATACTTAATTGTCACTGATAATTTTTAGGAAAGTTATCTCAATCAAACAAGTGTAATTAAAGTAAGTCATAACATTCAATATTTCAATCATGAACTTTTAGCTTCATGAATTCCTTTACTGATATTTCTTGATTTTGCCTTAATTATTAACATAAAAATACCAAGACAAATCAACTTATATCTTTATACAGGATGCTAAAGAATTAATTCATTATTTTTAGAAAATTTGAATTTGAAATATGAACTTTCAGATTTACACATTTTTAGTAATTCATACCAATTCAAGTGAGTGCATAATTAGACTGAAATTCATTACAAAGCACAAAAGATTTGTGACATTTTGAAAATTGTGATAACAGAATTTGCTGCAAACAATTTGCTATTCTGTTGATGACAGCTTCATAAAAACAATAAAACTGTACAGTCTTTGTTTACTATTTTACAAACAGAAATTTAATCTGTACAAACTAACAAGAGACTATGCCAAAACACCATGTCTAAATAAAACTTTAGGCTATAGAAGAATGAAAACAATGTAATTCAGAGTTATTGATGGTCTTAAAAATATGATAATAGAGAAAATATAAGAAAATATTTTCTAAAATATTTTTTGGAAGGTTTACCAAACCTATTACTTTGTGTAAACTACATTACAAGCATTTTTTGTTATTTACTGGCTGTGTAACTGGAATTATATTTTGTAACCTGAAATAGGCCCTAAATAAACATTTCTTTTACTTACGATTGAAGTTAAAAGCCATCAAAGATTTATATAGTGAAATAACTTAGATACATTGAAAAAAATAGAAAACTTGTCATTTTTCCATACAGTTATATCAATAATTATTGTCCACATGGTGTTCTGGCTAAGTCACTAAGGCAACTATATACAATCTATATACATGATATCAACAAGCTATACAGAGCATTAACGATATGAGTAGTATTTGGAGACAGTGAAATCAACGACAATATGGTGGCAACGAAACTGCCAGCTCATCACAAATAACATACAATGTTCAAAAGAAATTGTGCAAGAGATATTGAGGAGGAACAAACATAACATGGGACTCATTTTAGAAATAGACTAAGCTTAAGGAGGAGTTTTAAATTAAACTTTTATTTCAAGATTTGTCATTGCTGTTATTGTAGCCCTTATCTAATTCTTTCACCCCTACAGACTCGTAAATGTATTTGTGTCTGCAAAAAAAATTCATTTATGAAGAAAAACTTAAAAAGGCTGTTGAGGTAAAAATGTTTTACATTAACATTTGAAAATTAAATGTTTTAGATTAAACACCTTAAATCCTGTCTACCAATTTCTCCATTAAAAGCCATTAAACAGAGTGTTCCGAGGCAAAAATGTTAGCATATCACACTTCCATCTTTTCTCATACAACAGTAATAGTGAGGGCCAAAGCAGTCAACCTTGTCATCCCTATTCTCAACCTTCAGGAAAGCTCAACAACAGGAGTAAGTTTGACGAGCTGTATGTATTGTATGAAGGTAAGCAGTTTAATAACACTCAGTAGAACCTGGACACGTAGAAACTTCTGCATCTACTAATTTTATTCTACCATTTTGACTTCAAATTTGTTAGAATCAGTTATCATTCTGCATCAAGGAGGGAAACTTTTTGAAAGAAATAAGGGAGACTGGGTAATGGCAAGCTCTTCCCAGAGAAATAACTGAAGCCTTTCCTTCTCATGTGACCTCTGTTACTAGTGAGCTTAAGTTATACATGTGTAATATGGCTCACTTGTAAGAGAGGTTGTGAAAGAAATGACCGAAATAGCCTCTGTGAGGAATGAAAACAAACTAAGTTCCCACTTATCAAAGCGATGTAGCAACCTAGTCCCATCCCCAGTGTTAAGAAAACTCTTCATCTTATGGCTAGGTTAAGGGTTAAGATAAGTCAGGGATATAGCGTGACACACAGATTACTGGTTACAATAGGTGACCTTCAAAGGAAGCAATGAATCAACCATTTCCTTCGATAACTTCCCTTCATCCTTTGTAAGAATATTGCAAGTTTTGATCAGTCTAAGAAGTATTGTATCGACATGTCTAACATAGTTAATCAGAAGGAACCAAAAATTAGCTAAAATCCCATTTTTTGATATTTGTGCCACTTAAACAAAAACTTTTTCATTCTTAACAGACACATTTGAATTAATGCTTTAGTAGATGAAGAAAAGTGACAAGAACAAATGATTGCAAGATTCTGAGAATACCACTTTGAAATATTCGTGATTTTCAAAAACCAACTATTTTATTGTTAGATATGATGATTTTGGATGCTGAAAATAACTAAAAAGCTTGAAAGTAAAATAATGATACTAAAGTCCTTCTGCAACTCCCTAACAATGATACGCCAAACAAAATAGAGAAATACTTTGACAAATATTTTCAAACGTATACATAAATTCCAGTTTTGTAAAGATTGCAAAAGAGTAAAATGAGAGTCTTAAGCCCTGCTTGATGACAAAACTACTGATTCCGCTGGGTAGATTTTAGGGTAATTTTTGCCAGACAAGCTTGATAACTCTTGTAAATATCTTAAGCACTTCAGTAGAACAGGTTTATCCTTAAACATTTCAACCTGGCAAATTAATCAATACAGAGCACTTTTATGCTTAAAATAGAACACAAAAAATAAATTAAAGTTTAAGATAAGATATATCGATATTGAACATCACATGCTAAGATATTCAATACCTTTTTCTAATGAGATCACTAACATATCCTTAACAAGCAATATAGACCTAATGCAAACAAAATCCCAACCCACCCCTCCCTCCAAATACAGTTATTTTATTCTGTTCTGATAGGCAGTGCTTTTCTAATTTTGCCTTTTAGAAACATAATCAATGTAAAAATCAATAATCAATATTTCATTAAACTACTTATCGGCCACTCCTTACTTTACAATTACCAAAATAATTTGAGATCTAGAAGGAGAATAATGAACAGTAAATTCTTATTCAGTATAGGAAGCCTAATATTGTTGAAACTTAACGTTTTTATTTGATAACATATCTGAACAAAATAGACTATTTTAGAGTTTTTTACAACAATGAACAAATTCATTCAAGGACTCGACACTTGTGAGTTTATCAAGACAACTCTTGCTTTTGAGAACAACCACTCATTTCAACGGTCAGAGTTGTTGACCAATAACAAGTGACTAAAACAATCATTCCGACATGAAAATTCATAACAAACTCATAACAATATATTCAACATGATAAAATATTTCCAAGAGAACTGAACAATGTGTACAATTTCTGATTTTCATAACATGATGAGCCCTATTTCAGAGTTGAGAGTATGGTAACCCTAATTGCTAATTGTGAGGTGATTATTTCAACAAACAGTCGGCAACATATCCCGCCCCTTGGGAAAGTCGAGTACTATCTAAAATTAACAAAGGATACAAGAGTTACAACTATTACTAAGCAAAACCATCTAATCAAACCATCTAATTAATGGTTATCTAAAAACAATTTTATCTATGTTAATAAGAGTTTGTGACCTTTGAATGAATGCTTACAAGTTCAAAAGCAAGGAATATTTGTATTGTAAGCTGCAATGTTAGGAAAAGCTTAAGAGTTTGAAGCATACATGAAGAGAGACCTCATAAGCATATGCTTGCCAACACAAATGAATCTCTACGGCCACAGGGATACAATTTCGTATGCAAAATATTTGTTTGTCTTTATGTGATATGCTTTTGATTAGATAGCTGAAAGACTGATAAGTGAAGTCATGCAGACAAAAATTGCTTTTCTGTGTTTCGTTGCTTTCAAAACCATTGTTTACCTCATATACACTTTCAGAAACAAATACAATTGAAAAGTCTTTTTTTTTGGACAAAATATCTCTAGTCTTCACTCAAACACTTGTTGAATTATTACAAACCAATCAAGGACTTTTACCTTGCTCATTATTTAGCAATTACTGTATCAAGCTCAAAAATAAAATATACTAAAAAAAATAAGTTACTGACCACCAAAATTTTTAACAAAGAGATATTTATAGGTTTACACAATGATGCTTAAATTCTAAATATTGGGTGATCTTTTACTTTTTTTGTTGATTACAGATTAAACAGGTGACAATTTAAAAATTAAATGTTTGGAAAATGTACGTAATAATTGAACGAGAATTCAAATAGATTGAAATATCTATCTAAATAAAAGCATAAGACAGTGATGAGTTTTATAAAGGGCTGAAGGATGAATCAAAATGTCCTTATGAGAATCTAAAGTGACGGCATTCACAAATACACAATGTACGAAAATGAATTCAAAGAGCTGCCATAGTATTCAAACCACCATATCTGACCCTGACAGTGGCAACATGTAATTGGACAAAATAAAAGTTGATATTCATTCCGTAAAGATTTAAATCTTATATATTTATCTACTAATTACAACTCTAATTAGGCCTACAAAATGTAACATTTTGAGAGATTTTGAAATGCATCAATGTGAATCCATTTTCAATGTGAAGCTCAAAATGTCAGGTTTAACAAAATATCAGAAGGTCGATTCAAAAGAATTCTTAAGCTTAAGGATTTGCTTGTATACAAGATACTCATATTGCCCTAAATTTCCATTGACACATTCATGAACATTCAAGGATAAGGTAGAGTTTTAATACCATAACAAATTGTGGCACTGCAGGACAAGATAATCCCACAGAACTAGAACTATCAAGGCTAGATCCAGCCTTGAGATATTGGCACTTGTTAACTTTGCTTCCTTAGCAACCTGTGACCTTGACCTTACACTCATAGTCGACTGCTACCAGAGAAACTACTGCCCACATGCCAAATAAGCTATCATGATTGCTGCATTACCAACAACTCAATGAAAATGCCATACATTTATTTCCAATATTGGTCAGTGTAAATAACTTTTTTAATCATGTGATCTTCTAAAAAAATAATTTAAGACATAATTTCTTTTTTTGGGGTTCAACTCTCTTAATTTTAGTTTGAACACATTTTCTTAAATTCTTTGGCACACGTTCTTAGATGAAAATATACACTTCTTGAAAGATTGTTTTCTCATATTTTAACTCTCTGCCTATTATGACTCACTATCAGTAGAAGGTACACACAAATACATCGAATGAAAACAGAACATTTGGTTAACAACATTTTGGCACTTCTAGCTTTGGTCATTGCTTTTGCAATGTTTTTTTGTATTTTCCATTTCAATGATATTTATTAAAGACATTCACATTAAGAAAGAATTCATCTAACCCTTGTTAACTATGGACAAATGCCCGTAATTATATACAAGAACATCTGAGCCAGTTCGTAAAATTTACTATCTATTCTAACCTATATGCCCCTTACTTCACGTTACAGTTGATCATAGCACTCAAATTGCGTTGTGGTGCAAGTTCTCCTTCTCTCTAAGGCTAACATCATTTGAAAGTAATTTCTTATCGTCCCTTTACCTCAAACAAACTTTCTTTTAATCGATCTAAAATCAAACTAAGGCTAAGTCAAACCACAAAGTCACTGGAAGTGTAATTTCTATTTCAAAGCTAGTATAGTTAACAAATATAAGGAAAAGAAATAAACTACTTCAAAGCGCAGTTACAAAAAACCCTCACATGTTAAGGCTTGTGAAAGTAGCAGTGTAGTCGTAAGGCAGCGAGCACCCATTTTCAAATCACACATACACTCACACACATGTCAGTCTTAGACGTTGGTTGGTTGCACTAGAGGATTAATGTCAAAGGTCATACTTGGGTCACTTCACAACCATCCCATTCATTGTCAGATTCTGTGTCAGAGAGGTCATCATCACTAGGTATTCCGAGTGACATGGCTTCCGCGCTTCCCGACACTGACCCTGTGTCACTTCCAGTGCTCTCGCCTGTAATTCGATGATTAGCATAGGCATCTGCTGGACTCAGACGTTTTGGAATTGATTGTTCACTGAGACTTAGTTTGTTCATAGATTCAGACAGATTTGGGTTGCTTGATCCCATTGGCTGAGCTTGAGGAACCCAGAGTTTGTCCGCAGTTTGAGAACGAGGATGCGCATTCTCGTCTCGCTTAAATGATTTAGAGATCATGTCGTCAGCACTTTTACTTCGCTCTAAACCAGTGTTGGCTTCAGCTTCCTTCATCTGAGAAAAATACACTTTCACCTGAAAAGATCGGAAAGGTTTATGAAGATTGTGGGAATATATTTTGGCTTATTATTACAGTTTCTTAAAAAAACGTTTCTGAGTGACACATTAATAGGAATATCTGTTTGTTCTCACAAACAATAATCAGCGGCCTAGATTTTTTAAGCTCTCTAAGTGCTAAGAAAGTTGCAAGTGCAATACATTAACATTGGCTTACAATCTGTCTTAGCACTAAGAGAGCTTCGAAAATCAAGGCCCGAAATTGGCTGCTGACTTAAAATGGGTTATCCTAGATCCTTCTGAAATAAAGACAAAATCTATTTTTAAAGTTAATCTCCCCAATTACATTACAATGTTCAGCCATTACGTTACCTCCAATTAAACTTGCTTTGAAGCCTTTGTAATGTGATAGCAGGTCATGTGAACCATCATCATGCATGTTTGTAGTTTAATTTCAAGACAATTGATGAGTTTGTCAAGGCCTGGTGGTTGTGTATGTAGGCTGTTGGTACATTCAGTGCTGCCCAACTATGAGGGTTTGAATCCAGGAAGGGGCTCAACCCGAAAAAGTACAAGAACATGTATACTGAAGAAAGTATGATCCCAAAGTTATATGACGGTGTGGGTTCTTATCCTGAACTTGACCAGAAAAGTCCAAGAATTTGTACTTTTGCATAAAGTACTACATTTACTGTGACTGCCTAGAAGTATTACTGACAACTGAAAAATGAAATCGACATAATTCAAAAACCTACTTATTCGAAGTAATAACCATGGTCTGTGGCATTTCAAATAACATGGAGTTCCACTTTACAAGACTTACTTTAAAGTTGGGACTAAAGGCCTTATGTGACTTGTCCTTATTGGCTCTGTCGAGCTCTGACTTGGGCAGGGTGAGAGTGAGGTATCCAGGCTGCACATTGTCCATGAGGGAGTTGTCCCCCGAGTCCCCCTTCTGGTCCCCCACAGGACGACTACTGGCCCCGTTCTGATGGTCGCATTCTTCGTACTCCTTGATGAAGAAGGTGTTGAACCAGAAGTGGAACATCTTCTCCTGGGGATTGTAATAGTTTAGAATATCAAAACTCAAGAAACATTTGTTCTGTAGCTCAGGCCAAACTCAGAAGTCTAAAGTCAAAAGAAGAAGAAACTCTGCCATGTCCATATTTGCAGGTAGGACAAGAACAAATTTTCAAACTTCAATCTTTACTGAACAAAACTGTTTTATAATTTGAGCTTTCTGTCTAAGGATTTCAGAGATGAAATTGAAGAAAGATTTTAGGGATAATGTCTGCTGCATCCATAATCCAGGGATTGCTACTTGTGATTTTGAACAATTGGGAATTTCTATACAAAATTTCAATATCCATGTAGCAGTTCTAACGATGAAAAAAAGTAAAAAGTATGAATGAAGATAGACGAATCCTTACTGCCAGAAGCAAGACAATGTCATGAACTAAACTATTAAGTATTAAAAAGTATAAAAAAAGAAAGTCTTAATTTAGCTTACCTTCTTTCCGTATTTTGCTTTATAAAAGAATTCTATTTTAATGTCGCCGCAGAGAGGTACAGGTTGAGAGACTGGCATGCAGAAATATGGATCCTTCTTCCTGAAGCCATCAAAGTACTGGGAGCTGAACACCTTCACTTTCAGCTGATACACCTCAAAACATATTGCTGAAACGGAAAGAAGACATATCATTTTCACTTTCAATGATATAATTAAAAATATTGAGCTGAATGGGGTCAATAACGTTATGGTGCTTTTAATTTCAGCTGACAAACCTAAAAAATTGTGCTGAAAGAGAACGATAATCTTGTGTTATTTGCTAAAAGTCAAAATATTCATTTGGGTTGGAGGAGGTTTAGGGGGAGGATACTATATAAAGTCCATGCAAGGGAGGTAACTGAGTAGATTTTACACTGTTACGTTCATCTTAATTAATGTTACTGATCATTGCAGTCAATTTAAAGAATTAAGACTATAGGTATCAAAACAATAACTAAGGAAATCTTTGCAATAGAGTTTACCCATTTGAAAGAGTATCAAAGGGCATGGAATAATGACATCAAAATTGGTAAAGGATTTTAAATTCATTTTACAATTGAAAAGTTTTTAATCTGTCAATGAATGAATAAATAATATTGTATAGTAACACTAAAAATACTGACGAATTTTGAAATGATACTCACATGATCCGACGCTCATCATGGGTACTGTTTCAAACACAATCTTCCTCAGTAGCAAACTGACTTGCCTATACTCCAGCTCACTCTTTAATAGGTCGCCGTAGTAACGCACATACCGACGCTGGCTTGGTATTGTCACTCCCTGAAACATTTCCGTTTACTCAAGTGTTAAGGGATGAAATGTTAGTTTACCTTTCGAGTTAGTTAGTTTATTTGTTCATATTAAGGATGCTTAACAGATTGAAATGCTCCCGACTTCAATATGTATATTCAGTATATTTATAATAATAATAGTATCTACTTTCACCACGAAAAAGCCATGTCCAGCATAGGATTAAGGGGTTGCAAAAACACCCTCACTACTAATTCCCTTGCATGTCGTAAGCCTCTCAAAAAGAATTATATTTTACAGGAAAACAGTGATGCTGACCAACCTTGAAGTCCCTGGTGCGAGTTTCCCCATAGTACTGTAGCGCCTGGTCTGCATCTTGGAAACGTTTCCTATGTAGCATGTAGGCACATATCATCACTCCCGTCCGGCCCTGCAACAAGGGAGACAACTCTTGTAACTCTTTGACTTGTGGAGGTAACAAGACTGATAACTACTGGAACTCTTTAATAATGGAGGTAACAAGACTGATAACTCCTGTAACTCTTTAATTATGGAGGGAAAAGAGGTTAACTCTTGTGACTTTATTTGTGGAGATAACAAGGGTTGTAACTCTTTAATTATGGAAGTTTCAATTAAATTGTGGAGTTAACAAGAAGATTGGCTCCTGAGACTCTTTATATGTGGAGGTTACAATAAAGTGAAAACTCAAGTTACAGTGAGTGAGTGAGTTATTGTTTAACGAGGCTTGGGCAATATTTCAGCCATCAGCGGTGCTCTAGTGACGGGAACACAACTAATTCAACACATGTCGAGGTAAAAATGGAGATAACTCATGTGACATGGGGAACTCATAAATCTCGGCAAGTTAAGTAATACCTGCTTCAGCATTTTAACAAAACAAACTGACGTAATAATTAGAATCTAACTGTGAATCCCAGAATATTAAAGGAGAGTCTACCTTTAGAGGTTACTCCTAGATTAGCACTGTACTTCAAAAGAGTAATACCTTGCCCGCTTTACAGTGAATTGCTGCTATATTTTCTCGGTCCTGCATTAGCCATTCATCCAAATCCTTGCAGAAGGGTTTGATGAGCTCTAGTCGGGGCGGGTTGTGGTCCTCAAAAGGGAAGTTTGCCACTCGGTTTCCAAACTTGGCCGTGTCATACTTCCTTTCACAACATCTGCAATGTAGACTTTGATTGTGAGATTGTAGATATATTACTGTATTGGAGAAACTTTCAAATAATCTCTCCCTTAAGTTTTACTACTGAGGGAGCGTGTTTTGTCTGAAGGTCAATCCAATTTGGTATCTTATTGTTTTAAAAAGAGATAAGTTATTGATTATTCAATGTCTCCAGGGCCCTGCTTCACTCACCAGTAACACTTGAACATTTCTCACGACAGTTTAAAATTGTTACAATTCAATAAAAAAACCTTGGAGTTTAAGTGAACTCTATGGTAATTGTTTAGTTAATCTGGTAAAAAACCTAAGTGTATCTTAAAGAGTTTAAAACCCCCAAACTATTCAAATTTTCTCAATTTTGTCATGAATTCTTTAAAAGATTTATTACCTGATTATGCTAACTTAAAAAAATAAGTAAAGTGCAAGTTTGCCAATAAAACTGCTGAGAACTTTTGAATAAATGCAACATGAGCACATCATTTCACCATTGTTTTTGGATTTTTGTACATGTAAAAATTTCTAGCCTAGAGTAACACAATTATTCAATCTGAATCTAGTTAAAACAATTAGCATTAATAGACTAAGCCTGGTGAGCTTTATTGTACTTGTGTATATGTAGGTAAGTAGGTAGTAGACTTGCAGGGTCAAATGTCAGTGACAACATGAGACGACATATAGATAACGATCTCCCTTCATGTCAAGTATCCTGTGTCTGTAAGTAGGTCGTAATCCTACCAAAGCCTACATACTTCTCTCTAATGTTACATATCTCCTTTGTAGCATCTAAACAGCTTTCGATAATAAAAAAACCCATTTTAATTGTGAAAGAAGTTATTCTCTTCAATTAAAAGAAATAGAAAGGAAAATAAAGTGTCATTTTGTATATCAGTGTGCTTCCTTCTTTGTTGTCATATTCAAATGACAGCAATTGTTATAAAAAAAATACCTCAAATGCTTAATGACTCATTTTTTTTTTATCAACAGGTTTGTATAAACAATTTTGAAAGACACCTACCTCTTTCACTAGCTTAATTCTCTGCCAAACTCAATTCTAAAATTCTCCTTTGTGTATGCAAAGTGACAATTTTCGCATTTCCCTTTCTGTTCACTTTCCCAAGAACTTAGATTAATTTAACATGAAGTTAATTCTCTAGTTAATTCACGTTTATTTAAACCAGTACACTTGCCAGACACTCTATAAGTTTGCCATCTCTTGGCTTTATGCATTAATACATTTTTATTCCATGCTTGTTTAACCAAGGTTCAAGCTTATGGATTGAAGTTCTTTAACAATGAGAGGTAATATTCTAATTCCTATGCCACAATGGCATCAGTGAGCACATCTCATTTTATGTACCCTGGTTCCCATTGTAGTCAAAGAAGCTTAAGATATGGATATTGCATACAGTAGGTATAAATGGGGGTTCTGGACCACCGGAGGCCAAAACATATTTTCTCATTAACCGTAACACAAAAACTACTCCTCACTTTCTCATGAGAAAGTATGTTTTGGCCTTCGGTGGTCCAGAACCCCCATTCATACCACTATCAAACAAAAATTTATTGTCAAACTTTGCCTTATGCAAAAAGAAGTTGAAATCCATAAACATGCCCCTTGTTAAAGCTCAGCCTTATTCAAACAAACTAAGTTGGTACAACAAGTTTGTACAACAAGTTGGTACAACAAGTTTTAGGATAAAATCATTACTGGTACTCACAAGTTGTACACTTTATACTTGTCACGGTGCTTCTCTTCTAGAAATCTGAAACAAAGTTTCAATGATAAAATCTTATCATAAATATCACCTTAACTATTATTACTATATCTGGATGGAAGTGGTCCAGGTACATAAAATGTTTTACACTTGAAGAAGAATCATAGTTCTCATGTAAAGACACTTTTGCAAAAGATTTCCAGCAAAATTTAATTTGTCCTTGCAATTTAATTACTGCAAATTCATTTATGAATATATCATGGAAGTAAACCATTTTGATTTAGTGAACTTAACAATTAGACATTTCAAACTTTTCAAAAAGAATTATAATTTATAATAACAAGGTGATTTAAGACTAATAATTATCAATGATTTCATTACAATGAGACCTATTACATTATTATTTCTAAACATTCAGTTTTGTGCATTTTGCATGTTTTGAAAATGAACCTTAAACAAACAAACAAAATGCTTAAAAAAACATAACTAAAAGTATCAACTTTACATAAGGATAATGTTAAGAAAAACCAATAACAGACAATGACTCAATTTTCTGGTAACGGTTGCATTAATACTTGATCATATTCTATTATATATATTTCTATTATATTGAAAATTAGTTCAATTCAAAAAGGAAATTGTGTCATTTTGACTACACTAGTTTCATATTATGCATGGATTTTCGAGGAGAGACTGAAAATACAAATTTGTACAAGCAGGAAAGCACTTTCCTGATCAATAAGGAAGTGATTCAAACGATTAGTTTTACAATAAAATACCTGTATTCAACGCACTTTAAATATTGATAAATAGATAAAACTCTATTGATAAAAAAGAAAAGAAATTCAGATTTTGTTTTAAACTTTCCTTACTCTCTGAATATTTTCTACACGTCTGCAAGTCTTTTTTAAATTTCTAAACAAATAATTTTGGGAAAAAGGATAATTTGCTAAAGGTCACCAAAAACATGCCACATTTGACAGCTATTCTTTTCCTAATAATCTGAGCAATTTGCAACTCCATACTTAATGCCAAAATTTCTATATCTTCAATAGCATTAATTTCTCATCTAGAAAAAAAACTAGCATAAAAGATCTCAGTCCAAACTGTGGCCAAAGGGTAATACTTTCTCCTGAGGCAAGGTAAGTTATTTTCAACATGACTTACATGGACCAAGTTAAAAATAACCGCCTGCTTGTGAGCCATAGGCCAGTTACCCTGAGATAAGTCCTGTTGATACATGACCTTCTATGGGGACACTGGAGTCCGAACTCAAGGACGCAAGTACCAAAGAGACTTGATTAGCTAGAGTATGTCATTTCTTGCTCATAACAATCATAACGCATGAGTTTTATCAATAGTGTTACAGGTAACTTCAGAATAAACACAATTGAAGGTTGACGAAAGATCATTGACCAAGAACTCTGAGCCCTTCATCAGTGCTAGATATATAACCCTTCTAAAAGGGTAATTTGGTAGGGTACAGTGGGGACCTGTCACTTGTCCAAACATCATGATTCAGTTTATAGAATTCATCCCCTTTTTAAAAAGAAAATGGTACCCTTTTACCTAAAGAATAAAAATCAGCCCTAATTTTTATTTTATGAGGATATATTCTTAGACTTATCCTTCTTACTGAAACTGAATTTTAACAACCGAAGTTCAAGGGTCAAAATACATCACACTAAATCTAAAAGTCCAAAATCAAATAACAATTTCTTTTTCCGTATAGTTAGTTATACAGATATACAGTGGACTGGGTACCTTTGTAAGCAAAAGAGCAAACCACTTACTTGACAACATCGTCAATGTTATTCCTGTACACTCCTTCCAAGCTCTCGGCGGGGAAACCCATTGCGATGATGTTTGGAATTATATCTTTCAAAGTTAAGGAAAATTAAACTTGTTCAGATTTATTTTGTCATGTTAACTTAAGGTGAGCTAACTAACAGGGACGTGTCAATACATTAAACTATCAATGGATCACAAAGGTAGATTTTTGCAATTTGCAAAAATTTGCATAAGTAATTAATCCTAGGGCTCATGAAACCACAATCGATGTATCGATAGAAATGTAAACTAACAATAGTTATGATATTCTATAGTGTAGGTTTACCTGGATGAGATTTTATTCATAATTTGCACATGTATTCCAAACAAGTTTTTTTCATTTGTTTTATTTCTAAATGACTTAAAAGATTAGAAAAGTAACTAAATGACCAAACACTTCGAAACGACTAATCTCTATCATCAATCAGATGTTTTCTTATTAAACCTTTGGGAATCATAGCTGATAAAAAAATTTATTGGGATCATAAACTATCACAATATTGGGTAAAAATAATCTTTCTCTAATAATATTTTCCAGGAGTCTTTCACTAATGCAATAGTCTAGATCTCTAATAAATAAGTAGAGCAAAATTACCCTGGAGGGCAACTACACTAATCACAACTTCCATAACTAATAGGTGTAATCATGGATTTGTCATTGGCTTTGTATAAGATACCCCAGACTTACCTAGACTTGCAAGTCAAGCATTAAACCATTCATAAGGTGAGATACAGTCAGAATTAATCTTGAACAAGTGGTTTCACAGTTCTGAAGGAGTTTGGATGAAATGTCATGTATTAAATGTTGAAGTAAGTATCATAAGCGAACGATCTTGAATAATCGGTTTTATAAAGAGAAGATTTAATAAACAAGAATACAAAGTACGGCCCAAATGGCTCTCTGATACAGGCAGACTCATAACCTCATAACTAATCAAACAAAATGTCTTAAAAGTAAAGCATAAAGAACTCTTAACAACTCATCTATAATATTCATTCCATTATCAAGCTCCAGTCTTAATTAGAGTCATTTTAACCATCTTTGATATTTTCATATAGTGGTTCAATTTTCACAGAACAATTCAAGGATAAACTCTAATCTTATTTTATTACGATGACCGTTCCAACAATGTGAAGCCACAACATGACCTCTGTGACCTGCCACCAGGGGGCGTGGTTATCAGGGGAGATTATCCATACTTGACTAAGTCCCAGTCTCTACCTATTTCCCACATGACCAATCAGGAAGAAAGAAGGGGGCCAGCCGAAAGGCATTACATGGCCTGATAGCCAACAGCTAGTGGTCTGATATAAACATTTTTCAATTCCTAAACCTTGTTTATTATCTTTCTCCTAGAGAATAAATAAGCTCTGCAGAAGTACAGGAGTCTTGGCAGTTGTTGTTGCTGGCTTTGTGTCTTGTTCACATTAGTTGCCAGTTCAACAGCATTGTATTTCAAACAATTAAACTTGCTTTATGCAGATTACCCCTTTAAGCAAATATACTCTAAAAGTAAAAAATAAACAATGTTGTAGAGGGAAAAAAATAAAATTCTAGATTGTTTATTATAAAATTTCATATTTGAAGTCTTAATCCAAAAACATAATATCATATTTCAAGCATTCTTTCAAAATGATTTTTAAAGAAACTAACGCATTTTAGTTTACAAATAGTTATGAAATATGCCAGAAGGTACCAGTAAGAGGAATGGGAATTAATGAGATTTACATCAAAGAACCTAGGCTAAAGCAAAATTAAAGGCAAGGATAGCACCAAATAAATCATTATTTCTACATATAAACCAGAAATATCCTACATATGAGATTGATGAACATTATGATTATAGCATTGTGTCTGCCCAAATATATCCCCAAATCACTAAGTATTTTATAAAAGAAAATTTCATATAAACTATTTTTAGCTCTCTTTTTGAGGGACAGGAAAAAAAATACACTTCAAAGGAATCCAATCTCAGTAAATCATATTCTTTTAACATAAGTTTAATCATGTGGAAAAAAAATAAACCTTCATTCAAAACCACCTCATCAATTGTGTAGTGTTTTGTAAGCCGGTTGAAGAGATCACTTAGAAATGCTTTGATATATATATGTAAATGCAGTGCATTACATCCTGCACACACTACTATTTCATGTGGTTTATAGGGTTTCATTCTTCCTGTTTGACCGCCAGTGTACATAAAATATTCCTATATATGGCAAAAGCCTCAATATATATGCTGCTTTTGTTTGCTTACCAAACATTGGACTGTAGCCAAGTGTTTAGAACTGCATACACCCAGTTGTATAATATATTTATATATGTGACCCAGAACAAGTGGTAAACAGGTCATAAATATGCCCGTAACATTGATTAATATTTCCAAAACTGTTGTTTGTTAAAACAGTTCACAGATTAAATGAGCTCTGTACTTTCGCACAAAAATATTCTTTTAACGTTAATTTTATTTCACAGAATGCTGCAAGCATAAAGATGTATATTCTATTTCTTAAACCTAACTTTCTGGAGCCAACCATATCTAAAACAATAACGCTGATTATGAAACATCAAACTAATTAACTGAGTTACGTTACTCTCTTCAAAAACTCTTTAACTCTCTGCGAGCCGTGGGCTACACAAGCTGCCGTCCTAATACATGCTTTTATGCAACAGAAGTTCAATCGTTTAAATTCTTAACATCTATGAACATTCTTTAAATTAGATTCCTATGTCAGTCATTAAATTTGTTTACACTTTCTTCAGAATCTGCGTACTACATTATCTAATCATTGGAAAAACATCTGTTTTTATGAACGTTCACACAAAACAGTACTAGAATGACATCACGGACATGTTATAATAACAAACATTTGCGAGACTAACACTTAAAAGTAACGTCATAATGAGATGGCGTTAAAACGAGGTGGTGGTAGACAAAAGGGACAACTAACGCCTTCACTATCACTGACATGCACCCTTCCCTACTTCCTCCTTTACTGGGTCACTGTGTCAGAAGTGAATCTATTAATAGCGCATTGATCACACACGGCTATATTCATTCTCTCATACTAAGAAATATACCTCTCTATACCATCTTGCAACATACTCTGGGCCAACTAGGTACGAAATAGCTCTCCGAGCACAGAAGTATTAGTTTCGTGTTTGCAACACTGTTGAAGACCGAACAAGGGAGATAAGCTAAGCAGAACCCAAGGATGACGCTATCTGGTAGAGCTGGGCCACTTCTAAAAAGTTTTATCCGTTTCATTCAGTGCGATAGCGTCGCCATTCACAAAGACGTTTTTGTGCTTGAAACAGAAGTAAAAGACTGTAGATAAATCCAGGCTTCTCTTTAACAGTAACAATTTCAGATAAAGGAGAATCTCCTGTAACAAGCTTCACATTGTATCCAATTATTCTCCAAGAGTTCTTTGAATTAATCATAAAAAAACAGTCCAATATATAGAGATAGCTTAAACAAAATACCATCAAATCATAGATTTCATATATATAGTTTTATAGGGTACTGCAGTGAGCTCCAAAACAAAATGAAAATATAGTTGTATAAACATTTCTCAGAGTTTTTCAGGAAAACTATCTAAGATGAACAGATTTTCATAAATATTTCTTCTTTCATAAATCATACAATAACAATGTTTATAGCTATATCATATTGACCAATTGTCCACTGACACCACAAGAGGTAAGATGATATCACAAATATATATTGAAAATAAACTACACATGAACAAGTTTAAAATGAACCAGTGTCCATAGCAACTAGACGAAGGGCTACTTTAAAAAAAGAATATCATCTATAGTCTCTAAGACATCAAATGAGAGACAATATTCAAAATCCCTTTTTTGAGCACCTACATTTCTCAAACTCCAAGAAAGTAACAACAACAACAAAATCATCAGTCCAATATCATCATAATTCCAAATATACAGCCTTAAAAATTACAGTTACTTTTTCTTATAGTTGAATCTAAATCAATAATATCAATTTCAACATAATGTCTCCAATTGTCTTAGGTCTACATTAAAACTCCTAAATCAAGGTTCAGTAAGGATCATATGTGTAATCTGAGCTGTTTTAAGGTAAAAGAACCTGTATAAATATACTTTTATTAACAATAGGTATAGAGAACATTTGCATATCACAGATATAACTTATAAATAGAGTAAAGTGGTTAAATAAATAACAGTAACCAGTACACTTCAGGGACAGAAATTGCATGGTTATTTAATATATATAGAATTTGAGGAAAGTTTGAAATAAATATTTGTCTCATCTTCAGGTTGAGGAAATGGGGAAATTTGATTATATGTCAAATTGAAATATACTAAGCAGCCTAATTCACAAAGTCAATTTTTTAACATGTTTCAACAACAGTGTGATAAAATTTCATAAATTCTAAAATACAAATACATCAATTGCAAGTTTTCAAGACAAAATGTAAACAAATTTGAATATTAATCATGAATATTTCAATTCACTAAGAAATTCATAATTTCATTGTGATAAGCGATTAATAAGCCACTAAATTTTGCACTACTATTTCAATAAAAAACATTTCTATATGATTTAAACAAAACAATATTTTTAAGCATTATGGTAAAAACCATAAAATGTAGAAACCAAATATTTTTATTCAATTAAGTGCTTCAAGATATCCCTCACTAACTATTGGGGAAACCTAGCACTAAGTAAGGGGGTTTAATATATATATATTACATTTAAATTTACTCAATAATGTTTTAGTTTAGATAGTCACAATGATACTATTTACTTTCGAGATACAAGTCATGAATCTTATGCAAGAGGCCAAGAAACTTTCTCATTATGGAAAAGTAAACAAAGGAGAAAATCTTACAATCCAACTGTCTTGATACAATCTTCTATCTATGCTAACATATCCATGACCCTATTGTGTTTTCTCCATTTAGAAATAAACCATAGTCTAGTCACATTTTGAAACTTAAACCTGGATAACAACTACAATCGGAAGATCACAATCGCCTACATTATATAGAATAAACAGTCATTTTTATTTGAATAGAATAAACGTGTCTATATCTGAATAGAATACACATGTGTCTAAATTTGAAAAGAATACACATGTGTCTATAATTGAATAGAATAAACGTATGTCTATAATTGAATAGATTACACATCTGACTATATCTGAATAGAATATTCATCTGTCTATATTTGAATAGAACACACATGTGTCTATATTTGAATAGAAAACATGTGTGTCAATATTTGAATAGAACACACATGTGTCTATATTTGAATAGAATAAACTTGTGTCCATATTTGAACGGAATACACATGTCTATATCTGAAAAGAATACACGTCTATATTTGAATAGAACACACATGTGTCTATATTTGAATAGAAGACATGTGTGTCAGTATTTGAATAGAACACACATGTGTCTATATTTGAATAGAATAAACATTTGTCTATATTTTAATAGAATACACATGTGTCTATATCTGCATAGAATACACATGTGTCTATATTTGAATAGAATAAACATTTGTCTATATTTTAATAGAATACACATGTGTCTATATCTGCATAGAATACACATGTGTCTATATTTGAATAGCATTCACATCTGTATATCTGAAAAGAATAAACATCTGTCGATATTTGAAGAGAATACACATCTGTCTATATTTGAAGAGAATACACCTGTCTATATTTGAAAAGAATTTGCAAAATGGCAAGAATAAAGCGGCTGCTCACTATGATACCAACAGGAGCTTTATAGGAAGTGAAAAGCTTGCAAGTCTCCATAGTGTCGATCACTTCAGGAAGTTGTTCCCAGTTGACCTGCTTCGCATAGATTATGATCAAGACCTGGACCCACTTTCACAAAGCCCATTTAGCACTAAGTACACCCTTAACTCTTTGTGGTAAGGCTGATTGCAATCCACGGTTGAAAGGTGTTCAGTGAATTTGTAACCAAGGGTTTCTGAGCGTGTCAATCTTTGAGATGCTTGACCACAACTAGTAGTTGGCTGCATAACCCTTGTCAGCGACAGGATGGCCCGAGAGCAAAAGACACCTTTTATCCTTACATTTATACCAGGGATAATAATCCTCTGTAAGCCAATGTCTCACTGCACCAGTAAAGATTTATTAACCCTTCCCATGGGTTACCAAATCGGGGCTAACTATGAACCTCACCGCTCCTGTAGCATATTTATTCTATATATTATGTTATCGTTTATCCATTCATTACTATGTTTGAAATTTTGTATCACAAAGGTCTTGTACGGTTGTATTCCATACGGTACCCTTAATATGCTTTTTACTCATGTCAATGTATCTTTGTGTCACTGTCGACACGTCAAAAACAATCTTTTATTAATAAATATTGCTCTGTATAAGCATCACCAGAACTAAATCCACAAGAAACTCTATAGAAAATCTGTAAAACCAAACTCTTCAACCAAGAATAATCCACAAGAAAATCTATAGAAAATCTGTAAAACCAAACTCTTCTACTAAGAATATTACACAAGAAAATCTGTAAAAACCAAACTCTAACATCAAAAATAATCCACAAGAAAATGTATGGGATTCGAAACTCTGTATAACCAAAACTACTATCAGAAATTATCTGGGAGAAAATCTATGGAAACTTTGCACAACCAAACTCTTCTATCAGGAATAATCAGCCAGAAAATCTATTGAAATTTTTCAAAATCGATCTCTTATATCAAGAATAATCCACAAGAAAATCTATGGGATTGGACACTCTGTATTACCGAACCTACTACCAGAAATTATCTGGGAGAAAAATCTATGGAAACTCTGCACAACCAAACTTTTCTCTCAGGAATAACCAACAAGATATATATATGGGACAGGAAACTGTGTTACGAAAACTCTACAACCAGGAATAATCCACAAGAAAACCCCTGGTATAACCTAGATTAGCGGTTAGAAATAATTCCAATTAACTGTCTAATAGGAATGTGATAAATTACACCTGCAGGATATTCTTTGAATTCATGTGAGAATTATATATTTTGAGGAAGGACTCGATTGACTGACGTTACATATCTTCGGAAAAAAAGAAGGAAAAATTATCAAATTTGAAAAATAAAAGTAGTATAAACCAGACCTTTTGAGAACTTTTCATTTTCCTTACATTTAGCGTTGTGGTCCTTTTAAAGACTTACCAAGACTTTTATCTTACTAACAGGGCTGGATGTCAGACCATGGCCCTGAAGTCCTCTGATTGCAATCAATTTACAGTAGTATTCCCTGTTATCAGACACCGATTATATTTCATAACAATTTTATTGCCGGATGTTACAATGACATTCACTGTGAAACTTTCAACTAAAACTTGCAACAACACATTTTGAATAACTAGATTTGTCACCGATACATGGTTCATAGGTCGGAATTAACAATTTCAATGCACTAGCCATTTGGACTAGTTCCTTTCTGTAAGTCCTAGTCCAAACAAATTACAGCTAGCCAAATGCTTTGGACTACTAGGTATTCTACTTATTATAAAACAACCCTGCATTGATAATGTAACAAAAATTGTTTTCAAATTGGCTTGATGATACCCAATAGAGCTGTGACGATATATAGAGATTATTACCTGAGGAAGTGTGTCCTACAACTTTTACAAAATGAGTACACAAATTCGCACGAGCTTCGTAAAAGTCATATAACACACGTCATCGATAACACAATTTCTTTATTACCGATTCTATTCCATTTAAAACTAATGGAAATATTCAGAAAACGGCCTGCTTCCATCCCGACGGTTCGCTATAGTGACGTCATGAACATGGTTTTATGACGTCACAGAAGACAAAATACAGTAACTCGCGCTGAAACTATCGTTGCTAGGCAAAAGTGATATGTGAACCAGTATATAGTTGCATAGTATCGAGAACTGTCATACTTATTCTAACAATATTTGTTTCATCGACTTTTAAAAATATTTTTACCCTATCAATCACAATGCTAGTCGAAAGTCCATCTTTCTTTTTAAAATCAAATTCCTGAATTAGTGTACCATGAGTCCATGACAGTATTATATCAAAACATATTTTAATGAGATATTCTGATTTGTTTCATATCATGAAATGTCTGAGTCACCATGCCTCTAATGATCAAGTGACAGAAACTTTAACAGAATGAACTCAACAAATATAGAGAAACCCAGAATGTTACAATCTTATCAATTAAGATTCCAAATACGGTAATATGCTCTTAAAGCCTTTATAGTTGTTTTTTCCCTACAATCAATTTACAGAATAATGCCTTTAGCCGGTTAAAGATATCCACAGGGTAAAAATTAAGATTAAGATTTCCCTTTTCTTACAACAACTAAAATTCTTGTGTCAAGAAGTAAAAATTGTTGGATTGACTTTAAAAACAGTATTGATTTAACTACTTCTTTATTCATTTTACCTATTTTGCTTCTATTTCAGGTCTGGAATGACATTTACCATATATATCTGTGCTACAAATAAAATCAACGATAGATGACGCTTGTCAACTGTGACCTTTAAATCTACGACATAAATATCGCTGGAAACAAATATAAACCAGATATTTATAAAAGCAGCTGATGTACTAAGTTACTGTTACACCGGACCCTCCCATCAGAACAATTGCTTACATTTTTATCATTCTTTGTGCCACTGAATATTAAAATAATTTATATAGTCTTCATTTAATAAAATATCCAGCAATAATTGACTTTTTCATAAATTGACTTGTCCGTTGAATTTGAATGTAAAACTGTTTTGCAGTCAAAATAATAGATTAATAAATCAAAGTAAACCCCGCCTATTTCTTAATTTGAAGACCTAATCAATTATTTGCTTCAACCTTTTCCTTACTTCGGTTTGAAAATTATTCAAAACATTTCTTTCTTTCTAATTATAGCTGACAAAATGTGCCCAATAAATGATAAAAATCAACACTGCATTGTAGAGTTATTACACTATGTCATTGAGTTTCTCCTTAATTCATCGATCATATTTGCAAAATGTAGGAGCAACCCCGAAAACAGAAGTATGATAACTATAAATCATTTTTCAGAAGTATGCTTGGTAGCAAAACTGATGAAAGAATCTGTTTTTTGCATTAACAAGCTTGTTGTTAGGGCTATAAAAAAGCATTTGCAACTCTTTGATTCTATCATGATTTTCTTAATATCTATTCATTCGTTTCTGAATTAACAATCAATATTAAAACTTGCATACTAAAGTTAACGAAAGAGCAAATAATCGGCAACTTATAAGGTTTCCAGCATATAGCGGCTTAAAGTGACAGAGTATGTTTCATAAATTCTATGTCGTTTGAATAAGGAAAAATACCGTATGTCTTGACTTCGTTCAAATATCCGCCCTCAATTTTCATCTGTATTTCTAACATGCCAAACTTATGATATTTTCTTCCTTTCAACAATAATCAAAAAGATCCATTCAAATCAAATTCAAATGAATCAACATATTTTTAGTTGTGACACTTTTTACTCCAACAGCATACCCTCTTTAAACATTTTTGATCCCATACACATGCCTACGCAATAGACTGATTGATGATAGACCAAAGAGGCATTGACGACAACTGCTACTTAAAAAACAGAATAATGAAATTCAATGTAAAAAAATAATGTGTAAAAGTATTTTAAACAGGGTTATATCTACTAAATTGATGAACTTGTATATTCATTGTCTTGATCTATGAAGGGAAAATTAAATAAAATGTAGGTTAACACCTTTATCACTTAGCCTTCAAAACTATTTGACAACTCACATGTATATATATATTTATCATGAATACGTATGAACATGCAAGAAGATTTTCCAGATAATTTTACTTCCTCATTTGGAATAAGAGAATCGGTTGACAGTCTTATCATTATATATACTATTTACAAACATCCTGAATTTTGATATAAAATTTCCGGACAACCTTTAGTCAGAATGAAGCAATACGTTAGTTAGGGACTTCTAAAGAATTATGCATCTTTAAAATGGTTCACTAACTAAATGATAATAATTTAGTAACAAATGTTAAAAGTAGGGTAGTATATGTGTTAAAAGAAGCAACATGGGTTAAACGGATACAGGTCAGGTCCAAGTCGTAACCATCTTCTTTGAAACGTCGTTTGTTTTTGCTGACCCATCCTTTAATCCTGTTCGCCATTCTTGGAAATGTTCAGAAAACACAAGTCCCACGTTTAAGTTAACGGAAGTAAGCAAGTCCCGAATGTGTTAAGACGGTGCAACAGATATTTCACATGATCCAACTCTCTCTCTCGCTTCCCACAGGTGCCCGTTTTGTACAGTCCTTCTGGAGCACCGAAGAATTAACATGATGTTTATCCACAAATCCCAAGTTTACACTGGTTCTGTAAAATCCATGACGAATTGATAAATCCAGCTGTCATTTCTTGATTTGGGTGAACAGGTCTCAAGCCAACTAGAGTAGTGCGGAAATAACAGTGGCCATGATGGCGCTCAATTTACCGTTATACATGCGCGGTCACAAGAAGTAGTTCCGAAACAGGTCTGATTCACAGCAAGCACCTATCACTTCATCAAAAACACATCCCTGGCTGTTTCATATTGCCCCAAAATGTTATTTACTGCACAAAATTATCCCAAAACGACTCGATATCGGCAAAACTCGCGAGTTGACAACTGGTCAAAGGTCAATCCTGTGTGAGTTCCAAGTCCCACTTTAGTGACCTTTCCTGCGCGGTAACTAGGTCAGAATGAACGTAAGTATCGCCTATGACCCAGTGACCGCAAGTTGTACCCCGGCTCTGTCCATCGATTAATGACGGATGGTCTAAATCAGCTGTCATTATTCCGCCATGCGCGCTGCGGGGACATTATGGAAACCGTTCTTGTGTATTGTTAATGACATTTCGTATCGGGAAACAAATTGAAAGATATTTGCGAAAATTACAGGCATTTTAACCCACTTTCAGATATTAATAGAATCGACCCTCACACACAGTCTGGGCTTGTTCTTCCCAGTTTGTTTATTTAACGTTGAAAACTTATTTTACTGTATTTTGTTGAAAACTTATTTTACTGTATTTTAAAATTTGTTTTTAAAAGGATGTTTACATCGATATTGAGAATTTAACACGCTTCATTAAAATTCAATGTGAGTTTCTTATGTTTTTAATTTCATGCTTTTTTGTATGTTAAAAAGCCACTCCGTGAGTTTCATAACATATTGTTTAACTTTGATACGAACCTAAATGTCATATGTGGTGATATAAAATCAAAACATTTTAACTTTTCATGTCCATAAGACACATATATGACAAATACGGGTTTTCCATGAAAATCTAAAAACAGCTGTATAATTGCACAGAGGTGTAGATATCACGTCCAATATACATGGATACAAATTATATAACCTAACAAACTCTATCAACTCCTAACTGCCATCCTGGCTGTTTCAGATAAGTGTCCAGAATTACGTTTGACTATTTGACGCGCGCCACTGTCCGGTTTTCGATCATAATTGCGACGTTCTACCTTCATATTGACACTGTAAAAAACCAATTAATGAGCTTTGAAATGTGTCTTATTGGTAACAGTCGATACTTCGCGATCAAATGGCACTATGGATTAAGTTTGGCATATATGACTTCAACAACTCACGGAGTGGCTCTTTAAACCATTACTATTATTGTTATTCTTTATTTTTGTTAATTGATAATGTCTTGTGAATATTTATTTACACTTCATGTTGTAACTACTTATATGACAATATCGCGTATATCACAAACAACATGTACATATATAGCTGAATTTTTTCCCCTCAATATTTGAAACCGTAATATCAAGATAAAGGAGGGGCTCGATCCCATATTCAAAAAAGAATATTGGTCTAACTGATTTTTTTCTTCAAATTATTGATTTTCACAATAGAATTTCAAAACAAATAAAAAATATGTTTAGATATAAGGTCTATATGTTATATAGATTGGCCATATGTACTTTGTTAATTAATATGTAGTTAAGTTTCTATATTTTATTTTCGGAAGTTGATAAAGATGATAGGTTCGCAAATGCTATAACCATGTCATATATAACTATTACATTTTATGTTTCTATGTCCATTATATAATGAATTAAGAATAAAATATATGCTCAATTTTGAATGTAATAATAAATCAATTCTAACTGCTCTTTTGAAAACTGGAAATGATAATCGCTTATATTTGTGTGCAAAGTATGTCAGAGAAGCTTTTTTGTTACGATGTTCTCTACTTTAATTCCATGCATGTATTTCTAAAGCCTGTAAATATGTTACGTTTCATTTGTTAGCACAAAACCTGTACGTTGATGAAATTTGTCTTGTGAATCTTGTACATGGGCCTGTGGCCTTCATACTGAATAAACCTGAAATAACCTATTGGATTACTCAAGATTTTGGAAGCCGTGAAGAATTTTGTTAGAAGTAGAACAAGGTATAAAGGATATCGACATGCAACAATGGCGCTCAAATATTGCTGAAAACTCACGTCTTGGTTCCTACCACATTTTTAAATCTCTATTAAATGTGGAATCATATCTTATCAATGTTCAATAGAAATTATATCGACAAGCCCTACTTAATTTTAGATGTGGAAATCATAATTTAATGGTGGAAGTAGGACGCAGAACTGGTGTTGATATTGAATGTAGATTATGTACTCATTGTTCACGTTATGGATTAGATTATGTTGAAAATGAATTTCATTTCCTATTGATATGTACCGCCTTTAACGATTTACGTAAAAAATATATCAAAAGTAATTATACTGTAAATCCGACAAGGGAAACTTTTCGAAACATAATGAATTCCAATTGTCAATCAACTATTGTAAATCTTGGTAAATATATATATTTTGCATTTAAGCTTTATGCTACGCTTCATAAATGAATTGTATTAGAAGTGGTTATCACTTATTTCAACTGTACATAGCACGAAATGTTGATATGCATATCTAATTATTCTTCGGGACGAATGTTCATATGATTATTTGTTTTTACAAAAACATATATATTTTGCAAATGTTATGTATGTTATGTCCTATGGGCCTGTGGCCTCTTTGACAGAAATAAACTATCTATCACAAAAAAAACCTATATCTGTATATCTAACCATGTTGGAAACTCCATGATTTTCAGAGCATTCTATTTGACTTCCATTCGTGTCACAACACCAAATATGACAATCTTTATTAAAAGCGTCTCTCATATTCATCTAAGAATTCTAAATATATGACAAATGTTAGTTTGGAAATTGAACGGCACCGTTACGTATATATCATATACCGAAACGAAAATTACTCATACCATTTAGAAGAGAAAGCACCAGTTATGTAATATTTCAAACACTAAATACCCAAATGTGTCAAAATAAATGTTTCAGATGGATAATTTTCCAAAATAAAGTTTAACACATTTCACCGACATTGGCCGGTTTTCGATCAGAATGGAGACTCTACTGATAAGCTTTACATTTAAAAGATATTTTTCAGCAGATTCAGTGAGCTTCCTACTTGATTAAGTGAAACCATTTATATATTTTGGCACATATGACTTTAACAACTCACGGATTAAGGGATTAGGGATTATTTCATTATGTCACCTTTTTGTGTTTATGGTGATGTATCTATTCGAGTATCATTATAACGTATGAGTGTGAGTACGATTTGTAACGATTTTCTTACGATATTCTTATTTAAGACACAGGCTTATTGAATATCTCAGAGCCGATGGTAAGTATTAGACATGCACAAATGATTGTTTATTATCTCGATTGAATAATTGCTTCACAATTTATTTAGGAGTTTTGCAGATAGAATTGAAACCGAAGACCAATCTTAGTGAAAATAGGATTAATATATGATTTTACCAAAACCGTATTTATATACCCCATTCGTCGACCAAAAACCATTTAAGTGACTTAGTTCGCATATAGGGAAAACTTGGTAGATTAATAATATCTGCTGCTTACGCTAAACATGGCCGTCAATTGATTCTAAATTAATGTAAACTGATAGCGTAGATTTATTTCCATCGCCTTATCAAATGTAGGATTTTTAAAAATTTCTCCGTTCGGAAATTTCTCGATGGTAATAGTCTCTAAATATGGAATAAACCAACAAGGTTAAGTTGTACAACAAAGCCAGATTTAGGTTTTTCAATAAGGTCTTTTTCCCTCCCGAATGATGTTACCCGAATCTTTCTTGTCCAGCTATCTTTTTATAAACAGAACTCTTCTTGTAAGAAGACTTTAGTCTTTAGTCTCCCAAAATCCATACATTCAATTCCCCCCACAGCCTGTCAGGTCCTCCCCCTCCCTTTCCCAGACCCCAAAAAGCCAAATAAACCAAAATCACAAACACACACGGTACGTCTTTTAAGACTTTATTGGATTTGAAAATGTTCGTGATGCAAAAATTTATTTTCGGGATTTTTTTTATGAACTTGCGAAATATGGCCCAGTTGTAACTGAGGTTGTGCTGGAAAGATGGTGATGAGTTGAGTAACTTCTGTACAAAGAGAATTCGCTGCGAGGCGTTGAAAACACTGGCGACAAACTGACATACTAATATCGTAGACTGCATAGACGCCCCGACACCCCCCTCCACCTCCTACACGACGCTTTTGTTATATCTGGACCTGACATGGGGAAATCGGTGCGTCAGTGCTCTAAAATTGTGATAAACTCATCCTTGAAATAATTTCTTAGCCTAAAAGTGTATATTGAACTATCTATTTTTAGATATTAGATGTGAAAGATGTTCTCTGATGTCTAGCTTCAGAAAAAGTATTCATGTATCAATTGGATAGCTTAAAGGGCTATTAGCACGATTTGATTCAGATGAACAGAATGATCTCACGATAATTAAGGTTCCAATTGCAAGAAAATTAGTTTTAGACAATGAAAAACGTTTTAAAACAAACGTACCACGATCGGTTAAGGTATGCGAATCCATTTCCCCATCTCAAATGTTTAAATGATGGCGTTTACAATAACCCCCTCATATCTACACAACATGAACAAGGTATCACAGCTGCATACAATAGTTTGTTCACATTATAATATTTCCTAGTGCAAATATCATGTAATTTGGGATGACTTTGAAGAATCTTAACATCGTAAAAAAAAACCGGATGATTTTTTATTTCCAATACACAAGTGAAGATCTATTGCCCCTCAATGCAACTGTAGATCATATCCAATAATTAACCGTAACAGTTTTGGCATTTCCTTGGCAGTTTTTAAATTTCTCTGCAAAATCCTTTATACGTGATCAACAGCTTTGAACACGAATCATGTTTGTTCCTTTGGCTTAAATCAATGCGATTGTACTTTTTTGGTTGTAGGGGTCGGGGTGATTGTGAGCTTAACACAGAAAGATAGCAGTGATTCAAACCAAATACATCACTCACCGTGTTGCAGAGTCAGTTAATAGGTAAATTCCACTTCTTTAGAAATATTTGTCCTTGTGTATGAAAAAACATCAGTGGCAGCAAAGTGGTCACCGTAGGGTCGGAAATGTTTTCCGAAACAGAAAGCAGGAAACAGATAGAAGTCTGAGGGAGCCACATCAGGCGAGTACGGTGAATGCTGAAGGTCGCGCAGTCATGATTTGTTAACATTGCACAAGCTAATAGCACCATTGCACCAGCTCATTTTAGGGCGGAAAATCACATCTTTGGCCAGTTTTCCTCGCCTCTTCGTCTTCATTTATTGCCTTATAATTACCTTATAAGTGAGGCATAATATAAAAAGTTAATTGCTTGACTCATTCGAAGGCAATCCACCATAATAAAACCCGAATAATCCCATGCTGAGGCAATCAACTTTCCTATTGAGGGAAGAATCCTTTCCATCTTTTGCCTCGGGGACGTCACATGCGGAATTCCACTAATTCGACTTTATATCTCTGGTTTAAAGTGTTGGGCCAAAATTTCACCCAACGTTAGAATGCATTTGAGAAAACTGCCAGGCTCGGCTTCCAATAAGGTTTCCCGAAGCTTTTTGGACAGGTGTTGTAAATGTTGTGAAGCAAATCATTCTGAAACATTTGTCATATCCAAAATTTCTGAAAAATGTTTTAGACTCATTTAGTTTACAAAACCAAAAAACAAAAAAAACAAGTCGATGACCAATTATAACAATACATCAATGTTATACAATTATATAAAATATAAGAGTAATCACATACTCATATTACTATAAATCGTGGAGTGACGAACTACTTTATGGTGATCTCAAATTCCTACCCTCGCTTTAAAAGATTATGGTTTGCGTTTGGCAAGACATGAGCTAATTATAAAGACTGATCTATCACGATTTAGCTGCACGCTTTATGGAAAGAAAGAAAGAATCCAGCTCATCTAACTTAAACGTTAAGGTTTCATAACTAAGCATAAGGCTTCTTACCTAAGAGAAACAGAGTATGATTTTTGGTCATTGGCGTGTCGCCATAATACGGTTTTCGATCACGGGTTTATCGTCTCTATACTGACCTGATAAACACTAAGATGGTAATTTTCAGAATCTACCACTTCTTCTCGATTTCATAATACCAGTCGGTTATGAAATGTGATGTGTTTGAGTACATCAATATACCCTTTGTTTAAAAGAAAATACTTACATTTGTAATTATTTCAATTGGGCTATGTCAGGATCGAGAATGCACACATTAAGCAAACGAAAACACTTATTTTATTTAAAAAACCAAATGAAAATTAAGTTTGAATGAAAGATGAATGGATGTCTATATACATGTATGTCGTAAAATATTTTTTCAAAGAGTCAATCGCTTATCACCTAAGGCATTAATAAAGAAACCTCACTCAAATAAGGTTTCAAATTTCATCTTGAATTTACTGCGTGATACTTCAACAAAGTATATTCTTAGATTTTGTAACCTAATCACAACCAATGTTATTTTTTGTTTAGTGTCCACAACCTTAAGTTTGAACTTAGTAAATATTAAAAGACATCATTACGATAAGTGTTACGCATCTGTATTCTTAACGGCTCCACAACAATAGAACCAAAAAGTGGTCATAGACATGTTGCTTTTATTTTTCATGCGACACCAAAGTTACAAACCTTTTGTTTGAAACGAGTTGTTTACTGCTATGTATCGAAATTCAAATCAAATTTCAATTTGAATACAATTCAGTTTGGAACAAATTAATCGAAACCTATTAAACCTTTCTCTGAATAACAATTTTCATTATTGGGGTAAAAGATCGGTTACTTATCAATCAACGATTATAAAAATAATATTTTAAAAAAGAGAGATAAGACTTGAGAAAACTCCTTTCCAAAAGCAACCGTGTAGACAAGCAATATGTTTTTTAACCTTAATTTTTTATTTTTTTAGCCATACCCTTGAACACCGAAGGTCCATATTTGTTGCCAAATGCGGATTCATACTAGATATTCATTTTAACTGGTTCTATTAAGAAGTGATCGAAATAAAAAAATAATTCATATTTAAACTACAGTTTCTGCTTTTAAGGAAAATTTGATATCACATAAATTTATCAAAGTATTTTTTTCTTCTGACGGTCAACTAATTTTCAAACGTCCGTGTATGATCAGTTCAAATTGTACAATAAAAACCAAAGTTTAAATTACTTGCACTTCAATGCATTTTCTATGTTTAGAAAACTATTATCGAAAAGACCTTTGATTCAAACATTAATTGCCATTGAAAACTATTTCAAAATTGCAAATGATCATTCTTTAGCTATGACGTCTGAAAACTTAAAAAACTAGTTCAAATGATGTAGACAAATTAATGTCTTGACGAAATTGATCTCCTGACGTTTCGCTGTATATAACCTGGTTTTACCAGGCGTCCTTAGATCTTACGCCATAAGGTTTAAATATAGCCGGTTAATCACGGACTATGTACATATTGAAATGTCAGTGTGTCACATCACATGGAGGGAGTAGGAAAGTTCGTGTAACAGAGACGGGTGAAGTAGGAGGAGGGGGTTAATATTAAAAACTTCATTTTTGTTGAATGAGGAATGGGGGAGGTGTTGTTTGCATTAACTAGATGAGTCAAAAGGCTGGTGTACACAAATGTCCTTATTTGGGTGTGTGGGGGTGGGGTTTGTATCAACTTGACAAGGCAAAAGGATGGAGTTAACCATTGTCCTCATATTTTGATATTTTTTTTGGGGGGGGGGGGGGGGGGGGGGGTGCTGTTTGTATTAACTAGATGAGTCAAAAGGTTGGTGTTAACCAATATCTTATTGATGAATTTTAAAAAAGAAATTTGAAAACATGTTGTAGACAACTGAATTTTCATGACTTTTTTTTTGTCAGTGTGTATATATTAATAAATTTATCATCATGAATTTTAAAAAAGAAATTTGAAAACATGTTGTAGACAACTGAATTTTCATGACTTATTTTTTGTCAGTGTGTATATATTAATAAATTTATCATCAATAACCCAAGGAATTGTATAGTCCTATAGAAATCATTGCAATAACTTACAATGAACATTTCAGACACTCCTTTTAGTCTAGTTTTAACTGTGTACCGTGCTTCAAAATATGTACATTTCGACCTTCATATGTGTTCAGGTTATCATTGGGAACTCTAGAAACTCGATCTCAATCGGATAATGGCTGATTTTTACTACTACTGCATCCCATAGCCTATCTAACCACATCACTTCTACGTGATAGGACAACGATAATTGTCAAACAAAAGACGACAGCAACAATTTCTTTACAAAAGTTTATTTCATTACATACTGATACTGACATAAGATGGCACTAGTAGCACTATTATAAGGTATATGATAGTGATCTAAGCCAAATTTTTAAAAAAGTCAAATTTCTTGATTATCTTTCAAAAATTGCTCTCTGAAATATTTTTGTGAAACAATATCAACTCATTTGATCGAAAATTTGACGAAAGTGTTATTAATATACATTTCATTGCAGAAATGTGAATTTAAACAAATTTGACTTTGGGAAATGCCAACATTTTCGAAGCTGTCATAGCGCTAAGATATTCGTAAGGCTCTGTTAATGTATGGTACCTACGATTATAATTGTGCTAAGAGAGCTTCGAAAACCTAGGCCTTTATTGTTCATGCATGACGTTAGTAGCGCGTACACGTGACATACATGAATATCATACAGTAGCGCGTAAGATTTGTATATATATATATATATATATATATATATATATATATATATATATATATATACTGCATTAAACGGCCTGATGAAGCAGGTACATTCGTACCTGCTGAAAACATTTGCCAAATGTAATTCAACTTCATCTTCTTCTTTTTAATATATACTACCATAGAGTTTGAACATTCTTTTTACTATTTTAATATATATATATATATATGCCCTTTTGTCCGAATCCTTTGAACATCGCAGTAATGTTACAAAGTACTTGGCCATTAAATAGTCTCATGGTGGTTCTAATCCATTAGAAGATATTGATGCTGCAAATGAGATTTTATGTGGCAGTAAAGAGATTGTGAAATCAGCTTACTTTACATCTTGACACAGTGATATCGTAACTTGATATATTTCACTTAAAGATTGACCCAGATCTTATAAATAAAACAATAAAATTATGTACGACTCATTCATTTATAAATTTCTGGATAACGCAATTCTGACGTTGCTAACATCGTAGAGTATTGGGATATACGTGCATAAATTCGGAAGTTGTTAGACTTTGTCCATGTTTATATGGTATGATACTTTGGCTATGAAATGTATATCAGCCCTGAAGGATGTATTTCATTCAGATTTTATTTCATCTTACTGTATCGAGATTTTGACATTATTTTACACTACGACACGATTCACTTTTCTTGAAATGTTTCAGTTCATAGATTTGATTTGTTAAAATCATATTAATGTTTTTTTGTTTTTTTTAAGAATGTGAGTTTAACAGTAGTTCAATCTGATTCTATTATTCTATGCAGATGTTCTTCCAATTTTCCAAATTCAATATTTTTCTGAATGTCCGTTTTTTGTATCTTTGAAGACATGGTTTGAGAAATCATATCTTTTTTAGGGATAATGATGTTTTGAGCGGTAAAGTGAAAAACTGAATATTCCTATGTATTTTGTGAGAGACCATAAAGATATTTTTTCTCAAACTAAATGTCATTATGTCATTGATGTTGTTTGAGTAGCGGAAGGATGTTGGTGATACTATGACATGAAACTTGTAGTTCATGTTAACTCTCATGGTCGCTATATATCATATTTGATCTAACCGGAAACCATGTGTCATACAGTAAATAGGATGCGATTCGTCTGTAGCAGTAGGAATAGGAATAAAGTCACGTGATACTGTGACACAGTCTGAAATTTTATCTAATAGTCCTGGAGGTGAGGTGATATGTGGTTTAACGCCGCTTTCAAGAGTATTTCACTTACATCGCGGCTGCTATTATTATTGCAGGGAGAAAGTCTCCAACACCATTGTAGCTATGCATTGCGATGAAACCTGCGAGCATCGGCCGGGACTAGCGAACCATTGGCGGTACTGCACTTAAAGTCAGTGTAACATTGCACCCATCATCATTATCATCACCATCATTAAACTAAATATCATGATATAAGAGTTATCAAAAAGAGTTATGATATGACAGCAATCAAGACATTTAGATAAGAATGTCAAATTTCGTGAAAATAAAGAAGTGATTATCGAAAAAATCAATGTCACCTTTATACTTTCAACTTATAAAATGGTTAAAAATTTGGGCCTGATAGATATCAGGGTACTGTAGGAGCTCTATGGATTTAAATAAAAAAATACAGGAGGGTAAGAATTTAAAAAAATAAATCTAGAAGCCTCTGATAAATAAAATGAAAATCGACATACAAAAACGTGTTGATATGAATATTGTATATTCATGAATATATTATCTATCTACGATTAAACCAATATACTTACTTATCTAAAAGTAGATGTGACAATTATAACCGCAACGTTCAAGCAACTCCATACTAAACTACTTGAAATGTATAACATATCGAATGTCCATTTGATATTAATCTCAAGAGAAAATATGAATACAATGTCTGCATCTGCAGTGCGTATTTCATTCTCTCCAAACAGAGGCAGCTCCGTTATAAATTTATGACAGAGCTACCTCTGCTGGGGGAGAATATACTTATTTAGAGGTAAAGACATGTTTGCCATTTTTCTCTTCAACCAGCTGACCAAACATAATTTCTTTCTCTTTGCAAAGAAATGTTGACTTATTGCCATGCTGATATATCATATATAAAGCTTTAGAAATTGAATTGTCAAATGCTATTCATTTATTTCACTAAATTTATCAGATTTTACACAAATTTACTAATAAAAACAAATGCAGAATCTGCTACAGATCTGCTAACCATTCTGTCAGTCTGTCAAGGATAAAGTATGCAGGATAAAGGATAGATTAATATCGTATGAGATATGATAGGTGTTATCAAGCGTCTACACGTCATTAATTGTCACCTGAGTTTCAAACACCGGAAAGTTGTGTAGATGACTATCAAAGGCATTGTGCCTCGTTAAAGGATAATTATGGCAATAACGTGAACGGAAATAAATGCTTACAAGAAGACGATAATGTACTTTGATATAAAGCAATAAATCTAAAACAATCATACCGGGTAACTTTAGCTTTATTTCCAACCTCAAATGATTTAAAAGTGTTTACAATAAAATGGCTGCATGGAGTTTCGCTTGATATGTGGCACTTTATGTTACGTCTACGGATAACCAAGCAGAATAATAAGATATTTTCCCTCCGAAGAAATACACTTTACATACACTATTACATAATGGGGGACATTTGAATAAATAAAACATTAAAAAGACTTGCTTTAATGCCTTTGAAGGTTTAACACCCTATACCCTTATATCACCGACGTAACGATTTGACCGTTTGTAACATTATGATAATATGATTTACCACAGCAAGGGATACTTAAGAATTACAGTAAAATCCGCCCAACAATTAGTCTATCTGCACCACTCTACATCAATATGTCTTACTTAAGCAGGAGTTACTTAGTACTTATGCACAACAGCAAATTCTGATATGTCACTACGACTAGATAATTTAGCGGCAAGTGTTGATATGAGGATTATCTTGGATTTTGCAGCGTTGCATGAAATTGCACCGACTGGCACCACACCAAAGTGGGTTATGGGAACGATAATTTGTAATAATGCATATAATTGGCTGCTATTTCGTGCAGCTCCGTTTCAGTATAGGGCACTGTGTCTCAAGCTTGACATGTTCGCCATGTATACTGACAATTTGCCTACAAAAAGATTTAAACATGAGGAAAAGTAATACAAAAGCGCATGTTATGTATCTAAATTTTTTGCCAAATAACGAATTGAACGTCATTTCAATAAAACCGTAGGCATTTATCATTCCAGTCAGAATTATTCCTATGTCTTCTTTAAATTTTAATCTTTTAACTTTGGACAATGATTCAACGTCAAATATTTTGTAATAATATTTTATTAATTTTTGAAACGTTATTATTTTAAAATTTGAATACATGGTGAGGTGAGGTGAATTGGGCTTTAACGCCGCCGCCGAGTATTACACTTATATCGCAGCCCGCAACACCATTGTGGCTATGCATTGCGGTGAAACCTGTGAGCATCGAATATCTCTTAAATCAAAGGAAAAATACAAACAGTTAGGAAAAATGCATTGCATTTTATCTACCTTCAGTAATTTGGAATACAGACATATTGTAAGAAAAGGAAAGGAAATGCGCTTATTAAAACCAGAAATACAATACATCTAGTTATTAATTTTTGAATGAAATTGATACTAAGAATAGGGAACACTTCCCTTTATGTACATGCACTTCTCATTTGTACATCAATCAAAATGAGAAACTATAGAGGGTTGATAGGAACACAATAACATAGTACTGGCCTAGCCAATAAGACCCTTAGGCAAAACTAAAGCTTCAGAAAGTCTAGACCAATCTTTTGTTAGTCTAGATGTTAATGCTTAAGAGCTCCTTGTCTCTTGTAAGTATTGTCTTTACCTTTCCTTAAATGGGAAGAAACCTTCACTTGCAGTCGGGGACGCTGATATATACATGTTTATGTATTTATGTATCTATCATTATTACCATTATATAGATAACAAGAGTCAATTAAGGGCAGTAGCAGCAACGTTTGTGCAAATGTCAAATATAAGTAGGTATATATAACATACAGTCACTCTGCTTTCAGATGTCAGTGATATAATGCGCGATGCCAAAGAAACAACGAGTTGTGTCAAATATCAAATTAGTGATTGCAACGATTAATTTAGGAATGTCAAAGAAAAAAGATTATGGTGTCTTGAAAATAAAACAAGTTGGCGTGTACTGTTCTTTCTTTTATTACGTAAACGAATTGTTTTTAATTTCGTTTGCGAATGTGGAGAGAGCAATTCAATAATAATTCTAAAGCGGTTAAATGCATTCACTTTTATGTGTAAATATTTTTCACATGCTTCATTTTACTACTTTATAAAATGTGTCTTAGTTAATAAACAAGGGAAATAAATGAGTTTCCCTAATTCATTATCAGTACTGAAATCGTGTCCAAAAATACTAACTTGACTAGTCCATTCATAGTTGTGATTGTCTATTTCCTAGTAGCCATGACAACGCATCAAGTACCAACACAATATTGAGGCTATCTTTGTTAAAGTTGGTTAAAGCATATTTCTTAATGACTGTTTAATATCAATTTCGCCATTATAAGCTGAAAAGTGATTTTTATGGCTATCATAAAAAAAGTTCTTTTGAATGGCAATAACAAAACAGCATAACTTAAACAACCCAAATAATCAGTTAGTAAATATCAATGGGGAAAAGCTTTTCATGTGTCTGTTGATATACACGGGCAACGATGACATAAACGATGCCAAAAATACAATATCTAGAAAATAAAGTGTTTCTGACATTTTCAAGGGTAATTATAGATTAAGTGATAAACGAAGAATAATATATATGAGAAAAGCAATGTTAAAATACAGAGAAGTGAAGTACGTCGATAAAAAATAGAAAAAAGGTCAACGATTGCAAAACTTATAGCCGAATCCTTTTCCTGCATTCATTTTCCGTTTCAATAGTACTATATAAGTTTATTGTCATTATATATATTGAGCTATCAATATTACAATCATGTATGAATCTCTTTATGAGGACAACGTTAAACAAAAAGGACAGATAGGAAAGAAACCATGTTGGGTAAAAAAAGGTCTAGGGTATTTAGAATTGATATCGATAGTAAAATCAAGGCTCTCGGATAACTAATTACTCATTCGAGTATTTTTAGGACATTTAGATGCGGCTTACATGAAAACAGGAAGATTTTCTTCAACTTCATTATTGTGAAAACAAAAAAGTTAAAGGTTATATACAATACAATATGTAAGCTTGATTGTTTACGTGAAATATAAATAATAAATAGAGGTCTATTATGATAATAAATCTGTATTGATAATTTATTGTACAGAAATGACATTTCAGTATCTACATTTTAAAAATCAACTTTGTTTCAGAACTTCTTTGACATGTAAAGGCGCCTACCATGGGTAGTAGAGGTCCCGTTGTGTTGAAGGATATAGCACGATCTCTGATTTTTTTTGACACGGACATTAGATGCCCTCGATTATTCACATGGTTTTGAATATATGAGATGAGGTCAGGAATCAAGGGCAATCAAACGATCTTATTCTGAAACATAATGACCATCCTTGGATTTAACAATACACAATATTATCACATAAAAGGTATAACATTATTAATGACATATTTTCATATGTGCACATTGTGCATATTTCATCTTTGCCTTGCAACGATATTTTTTAGAGCGTGTTACCGTATCTCGTCGTATTTATGATTTCACTGTAGCGGACCGTCACAAGACAGGCGGACCGATATTTATCTATCCCAATGGAATAGAAGAAGAATAAAGAAATTGTTACACTCGGAAGTATTCCGTTTAACTTCTCGAAACTAGTGTAAATTTGTAAATAACCCATGCTATCGCCCTTGCAGTGAAATGATTCCCACTGGTTTCATTAAGGCATATTGAACACTTTCTCTGCGAATAAACTATATGTCATATGGTGTGCAGGTGTAATAATTAAAGTGGGTACTTAATTTTACACCATAATGGTATAAACTCCATTTTTTAACTCCTCTTTAATGTTTTTCTAAAGGCTAAAAATGGTTGGTATTTTATTACATATAATTCTCCCTTGACTTTGTATATTTTCCATGACATAAATCAATTTTGTATATGTATATTCTTAATCAATTTCAATGAGTTAAAACATTTAATAGACGTTAAGTTTAACACGTATTTCAAGACGTTATTTCGAGAATGCCTCTTTATGAATTTCCTTTATGACTTTTGTGATTATAAATATAGATGCAGTGATATTCCACAAATGCCTATGCTCATTTAACTAAATTCAACCAAAAATATGACTTGTCTCTATTGAATAATCTCTTATGAACGATAACTGACAAGAACTTTACCTACAGCAAGGAGTGATAGTACAGATCCTACATAAAAGTGACACAGAGTATGTTTACGATTTTTTATTGTAACTCAAATACGAGTCAAAATAAATATACGCTCAAATCGCCCCCTTAAACCTTTTTTTACCTTTCAAATGTCGATATTATGACATTTTCTTGTTTTCGATGATTATCGGAAGACGGTCATAGTAATGTGAAGAAGTTGAATCTCTGAGACCTATTTAACACTACTAATCCATGTTTGTGGTAGCCCCTGCTGTAATTAAGTTTTCAAAATTGCGTTTGAGTTATTGACCCACGCCATTTTCCGGTTTACGATCACAAAACACGACTTAAAACTAAAACAATACCTATAAGCTTTATGGTTCTGATTTTCAGAGACAACCACCACTCCTCGATAAAATAACACCATTTATAAAGATTGACATATTTGACTTCAACAACATAGATCTCCGTTAAATGAATATGTTTGATAGGTATGATAAAGGAAGAAAAGAGGGAAGGAAGGAAGGAAGGAAGGAAGAAAATTAAAATTGGGTTTTCAGGATCAGGAAGATGTGTTATAAAAACCCTGTAAACATTAAAAAACTGTTTTCCATTTATGGAGCAGCTACAAAGGGACATTACCGGGGGGGGGGGGGGGGGGGGGGGATTGGGAAATTAGACTTTTTATGTAAGACATTTTGCCAGTTACAAAATATATAGTTATACTTTCCAAAATTTTTAATTATCCTATATTAATTTAACAATGTATGATATACAATGTATGTATGATGACATTGTTCCGGATTATCCCTTCCTTGTTTCAATGTGGGTCAGATATATTTATTTCATACACGTGACAACAGTAACATGACCGAGTCTGTGAAACACATTAATATCACCAATCTTTTCCTGAAATCACTTATACAGAATCAATGTAACACATTCGCAACTATAACAGGACTTCCCATTGACGCTAAATAAGGCTCATTCTAAAAATATACAAGGTATATTTAACATGGGTACGTGTATGCTGTTCTTTTATGGTATACTCTTTATAGGTCTTTGACATCATGTTAAAGACTTTGGATCTCATTTCGATACTCAGTTATGATAGATATTTTACTAATTATAATAATACTATGATTGTGATGTTCGTTTTTCTTTTCAATAGACGACCCCTAGCTGTTAATATTGTGATAATATTTAAGGATTCAGCAAATTTTGCTGAATCCTTATTGTTATTGGCGTGTTTTATTATTATTATTATTATTATTATTAAGGATTCAGCAAATTTTGCTGAATCCTTATTGTTATTGGCGTGTTTTATTATTATTAAGGATTCAGCAAATTTTGCTGAATCCTTATTGTTATTGGCGTGTTTTATTATTATTATTATTATTATTATTTTTTTTTTTTTTTTTTTTTTTATTCCACGATTCTTGTTAACAAGATTCAGCCAAAACCGCTAAAGCTGTTAAAGCCAAACTTACCAGCCTGGTAGAGCTCTATGAGGAGATCCTGCAATAAGCTTTTGGGCTTAATCGGCTTAAGCGTTAAAGGCACAGGACCATCCAAAGTGCGAAAAATTAACATGGGAAAAAATTTCAAAATGCACTTAGAGACTTGCAACTTGTTTTAAACGATAGCCAATAACATTGCAAGCAAAAAAGTAAATCATGGCGAATTCGTAGCATGAATACTTTCGCCGCCATATTGCTTTTTTTGACGTTTTGAAATTTCCGGACCCTATGCATCTTTGAGAATCTTCTTCTCTGAAGATACTTGCATCTTAGAGCTGAAACTCTCCATTTGTGCAGTGGAGGCATTGGGTATTTCATGGTCTTTTTGAGTTTGATGAAAATCTAATATTTATTTCTCGGCAACCCTGCAAAGTCGGGCGACTTAGCTCATATAAGCATGTTCGAGGAGCGATAACTGAAAAAGTTAGACTCACAATTGCAATAATTTTTCAGGAATGTAAGACCGGTATGTGGACTTGCAGAAACATTTAAAACATTGATCGCGAACAGTCATTATCGTTCACAATAATCGATCAAAAACAGCAAAAATATGGTTAAAAAAAAATAACATAGGCAATTTTTACAAAATTAACTTAAAGACCTGAAACTTGTTTTGAATGAAGCGTAATAACAGTATGAACAAAAAAGTCAATCATGACGATTTCCTAACTATTATAGTTTTTGCACATTATCAACTTATTTGTTCCAGAAATTGCTTTTCAACAATCGACAATTCTTGTTAACACGATTCAGCCAAAACCGCTCATGCTATTACAGCCAAACTTGCGAGTCTGATAGAATTGCATGAGACGACGCCACAATAAGCTTTTAGGTTTCATCGGATTAAGCGTTAAAGGCACAGTACGATCGAAAGTTCGAAAAATTAACATGGGTTATTTTTTCAAAATGAACTTAGAGACTTGCAACTTGTTTTAAACGACAGGCAATTAGATTTGGAGCAAATAAGTAAATCATGGCAAATTCGTAGCGTCAATAGTTTGGCCGCCATATTGCTTTTACTGTTTTTTTAGATGAATCTTAAAAAATCTTCTTCTCTGAAGATACTTGCATCTAAGAGCTCAAACTCTCCCATAATGTAGCTGAGACATTGGGAATTTCAGGGTGATACAGATTTTGATGTAAGTCCAATATTTTTTTCTCACCACTTCTTTGCAAAAACCGCAATATGCTTAGGAGATAAGGTCAGATGAAACTTGCTGCTGTAGATTAATGCAATCTCCAATCTTCATGAAAATTTCAGTGAAGCTGGCTAACATCGCTATGTTTCTACTGAATGTGCTTTTTATGCGCTGAATCCTTTTGTCGTCGCTTGCGACTATATTTATTATTATTATTTTTTTTATTCCACCGATTTTGTCGCCGCGATTTAGCCAAAACCGCTAAAGCTATTACAGCCAAACTTGCCAGTCTTGTAGAGCTTCATGAGACGAAGCCGCAATAAGCTTTTGGGCTTAATCGGCTTTAGCGTTAAAGGCACAGTACCACTCAAAGTTCGAAAAATTAACATGGGAAAATTTTTCAAAATGCACTTAGAGATTTGCAACTTTTTTTAAACGATGCACAGTAACATTGTAAGCAAAAAAGTAAATCATGGCAAATTCGTAGCATCAGTAATTTGGCCGCCATATTGCTTTTTTTGACGTTTTGAAATTTACGGACCCCATGCATCTTTGAGAATCTTCTTCTCTGAAGATACTTGCTTCTAAGAGCTGAAATTCTCTAATTGTGTAGCTAATGCATTGGGTATTTCATGGTCTTTTTGAGTTTGATGAAAATCTAATATTTATTTCTCAGCAACCCTGCAAAGTTGGGCGACTTAGCTTATATAAGCATGTTCAAGGGGCGATAACTCAAAAAGTTAGACTCACAATTGCAATAGTTTTTCTGGAATGTAAGACCAGTATCTGGACTTGCAGAAACTGTTAAAACATTGATCGCGAACAGTCATTTTCTTTCACAATAATCGATCAAAAACAGCAAAAATATGTTTACAAAAATTTAACATGGGCTAATTTTTCAAAATGCACTTAGACACTTGAAACTTGTTTTGAATGAAGCGTATTACCTGTATGAACAAAAAAGTCAATCATGACCATTTCATAAGTATTATAGTTTTTGCATAATATCAACTTATTTGTTCTAGAAATTGGTTTCCAATATTCCACCGATTTTGTCGCCGCGATTTAGCCCAAACCGCTAAAGCTATTTCAGCCAAACTCACCAGTCTGATAGAACTTCATGAGACAAAGCCACAATAAGCTTTTGAGCTTAATCGGTTTAAGCGTTAAAGGCACAGTACGATCGAAATTTCGAAAAATTAACATGGGAATTTTTTTCAAAATGCACTTAAAAACTTGCAACTTGTTTTAAACGACAGGCAATTACATTTGGAGGAAAAAAGTCAATCATGGCAAATTCGTAGCATGAATAGTTTGGCCGCCATATTGCTTTTAGTGATTTTTGAGATGCATCTTAAAAAATCTTCTTCTCTGAAGATATTTGCATCTAAGAGCTCAAACTCTCCAATAATGTAGCTGAGACATTGGGAATTTCAGGGTGATTCAGATTTTGATGTCAGTCAAATATTCTTTGCTCACCACTTCTTTGCAATAACCGGAGTATGCTTTAGAGATAAGGTCAGATGAAACTTGCTGCTGTAGATTAATGCAATCTCCAATCTTCATGAAAATTTCAGTGAAGCTGGCTAACATCGCTATGTTTGTACTGAATGTGCTTTTTATGCGCTGAATCCTTTTGTCGTCGCTTGCGACTATATTTATTATTATTATTATTTTTTTTATTCCACCGATTTTGTCATCACGATTCAGCCAATACCGCTCAAGCGATTACAGCCAAACTTGCCAGCCTAGTAGAGCTTCATGAGACGAAGCCACAATAAGCTTTTGGGCTTAATCGGCTTAAGCGTTAAAGGCACAGTACCATCCAAAGTTCGAAAAATTAACATGGGAAAAATTTTCAAAATGCACTTAGAGACTTGCAACTTTTTTCAAACGATGCACAGTAACATTGTAAGCAAAAAAGTAAATCATGGCAAATTCGTAGCATCAGTAGTTTAGCCGCCATATTGCTTTATTTGTACGTTTTGAAATTTCCGGACCCCATGCATCTTTGAGAATCTTCTTCTCTGAAGATACTTGCTTCTAAGAGCTGAAACTTTTGAATTGTGTAGCTAAGGCATTGGGTATTTCATGGTCTTTTTGAGTTTGATGAAAATCAAATATTTGTTTCTCAGCAACCCTTCAAAGTCGGGCGATTTAGCTCATGTAAGCATGTTCAAAGGGTGATAACTCTAAAAGTTAGACTCACAATTGCAACATTTTTACAGGAATGTAAGACCAGTATGTGGACTTGCAGAAACTGTTAAAACATTGATCGCGAACAGTCATTATCGTTCACAATAATCGATCAAAAACAGAAAAAATATGTTTACAAAAAATTAACATGGGCTATTTTTTCAAAATGCACGTAGAGACTTGAAACTTGATTTGAAAGAAGCGTAAGAACAATACAAACAAAAAAGTCAATCATGACGAATTCATAAGTATTATAGTTTTTTCGCATTATGAACTTATTTGTTCCAGAAATCGCTTTACACTATCCCCGGATTCTTGTCATCACGATTCAGCCCAAACCGCTAAAGCTATGACAACCAAACTTACCAGTATGATTGAACTAAATGAGACGACGCCACAATAAGCTTTTGGGCTTAATCGGATTAAGCGTTAAAGGCACAGTCCGATCCAAAGTTCGAAAAATTAACATAGGTTATTTTTTCAAAATGCACTTAGAGACTTGCAGCTTGTTTTAAACGACAGGCAATTAGATTTGGAGCAAATAAGTAAATCATGGCAAATTCGTAGCGTGAATAGTTTGGCCGCCATATTGCTTTTACTGATTTTTGAGATGCATCTTAAAAAATCTTCTTCTCTGAAGATACTTGCATCTAAGAGCTCAAACTCTCCAATAATGTAGCTGAGACATTGGGAATTTCAGGGTCTTTCAGATTTTGATGTCAGTCCAATATTTTTTTCTTACCACTTCTTTGCAAAAACCAGAGTATGCTTTGGAGATAAGGTTACATGAAAGTTGCTGCTGTAGATTAATGCATGCTCCAATCTTCATGAAAATTTCAGTGAAGCTGGCTAACATCACTATGTTTGTACTGAATGTGCTTTTTATGCGCTGAATCCTTTTGTCGTCGCTTGCGACTATATTTATTTCATTTTTATTTTACAAAGATTATGTTTAAAAAAATCATTCAAAATTCAGATTTGATAGTGCTAAAATACTATTAAACAGTATTTAATAATTCGTGTCCAAATTATCTCATTCAACTTGCATATCCATCACAAAATGGCAATAATCTATGAATTTATGACTTGATTTCGATTATAATCAATCAAGGGATTATCTGCATCAGAAGCATTCATAACTTCTTTACTGAATACCATTGATTATCAGTGATATATTTGACTTCAACATCATACTCTATTTAGAATATACTAAACTCAGTCCCGTTTAATAACATGTTTATGAAACGAGTGAATGGTTTGGTATTTAAAAAGCGAAAGCGAGTTACTGTAGATACCGATACCAGTCACTCGTTTCCTTAACATGTTATCACACGGGACTGAGTTATAGAGCCACTCCGTGAGTTGTTGGAGTCACATATGCCAAACTTAATCAATGGTGTCATTTGATCGCGAAGTATCGACTGTTCCCAAAAAAACCCACATTTTAAAGCTTATTGGTTTTTTTACAGTGACAATATGAAGGTAGAACGTCGCAATTACGATGGAAAACCGGACAGTGGCGCGCGTCAAATAGTCAAACTTAATTTTGGAGACTTATCTAAAACAGCCAGGAGGGCAGTTAGGACTTGATAGTGTTTGTTACGTTATATAACTACTATCCATGTATATTGGACGTGATATATACCCCTTTGTGCATTTATAAGGTTGTTTTTAGATTTTCATGGAAAACAAGTATTTGTCATATATATGTCTTTTTGACATGAAAAGTTAAGATGTTTTGATTTTATATCACCACATGTGACATTTAGGTTCGTTTCAAAGGTAAATAATATGTTATGAAACTCACGGTGTGGCTCTTTAAGTATTTTATTCATAACTCGCAGAATTATATCAAATAAAGAGCATGAAATACGCCGAGATTACCAGTGCTGCCGCGCCGATAACATTGTGACGTCGTAATTAAAGACGTCAAGCAGCACGCGACGTGATTATACAATTTGTACAATCGAGACTACGAGAACTACGCGTGAGTGTAACGGAGAAGGCCGACGTGTTTCGAATGACAATTTGTAATCACAATGTAGACTTATATAACGCCGGTATCTCCACCGGAGAGTAATAAAACCAAATATAGAATATATTTTCATGTCACGGGACGTGCAATATCGACATCTGCAAATACAATATGCCATTTTCGGATTTTCGTTGAACATGATTACTTGTCATATATTTGGCATTTTTGTATGCCAAGGGGGTATTTTTTGATTACTTAAAAACACAGTCCAGTCGAACTATTTTAGTGGATACGAAGATAACCAAGTTGAAACATCTTACTGAGGTAACAATTTGGTTGAGTTAGATTTGGCAATTAGATACATAAGTACGCACACTCTGTAAAATAAACGGAATGAGATGTGAAGCCCTTCATCGGCGTTACGGGTGTGAAAGGCCTGCTTCAGCATTAGAAGGCTTTGTTTACCAGTCTTATCATAAACCTTTTGTAAATGTGTGGATATTATAAGCACACATACAAATGTACAATTTACAGCGTCTCATTTTATGGCATGTTGCTCAAAACAATATGGCGGACTGGTTCTACACGACCGCCTTAACGCTCTAGATCCCGATTTTTGTTCTTGCAACGTCATCAAACACTATGTCCATCCAAGAATCTGTATCGAAAAGTAGCCCTCTAAGAATAAAGAAGTTGCGATCCATATAAGCTTTCTTCCTTTCGACTTTCAAGTTCTAAAATGCCACAAAAAAGATATCATTTACGTACTTTAAAAGAACATATATCACAAGTGTGCTACCGCAACAAGACTCTTTTGCAGTTATATACAGCACATCTATTCAAAGGCTGAATAGAACAGACGAGGTACGTAGACAATTTGCTATTCTTTTTATACTTATGCTCTTTCAGTACTTTGACGTCATTCAGAACACGTTTGATCTCTATACTGTATTCGCTTATGAAGAAAGTTGACATTAAACGTTAATCGATTGCTCTAAAGGAAATATGAGTTGCAATGTTATGAATTCTACAAGACTATTATATTATCTTTTCCAATTGACCTTTTCATAATTGAAAGTAAATTGTCTACATATTACCATGTAATATGTATCATCGTTATTGTGTTTGTACATGGTCGATGGCCCACAACCTGAATTAACAGATTCTTTCTTTTATCAAATTGCAAACCAAAAGTATATAACTTCTTTACACAGCTGATTCTTGTCTATATTCATATTTCTCGATCATCTTATTTCGGTGTTTTATATTTCCAGGTATACTTGCAATCGTCATTGGAAGGTAGTAATTGGGTTATAAATACGCTTAATCCACCCGGGAGACATGGTCCCAAGTATGTTCAATGAGATTCATATCTATTTTCTGTTTCTGTATTATCTAATATCAGTGTTTTAGAATTTGGAAAAACAATCAAAGTGATTGAATGATCGCTGAGGAATATATCTAAAACGAGACAACATGCGTAAACATGCCATAAACAATTGCTAGGAATGCATTTGTTCAGTTATTTTCGGACAAAGTAATATACTTTAACTATCCAGGATTAAAAGAAATAATTATTACTCGCCCGTGTAAGATACCACAGTGTAATATTTATACGGCGATACTAAACTAGTGTAATACCGCTCCCCGTATGACGTCATAATATTGTGTGGTTGTGACGTCACAATCCTGGCACCGACGTCTCAATGGCGGCTTAGTCGCGGAAATGCTTCGTTCAGTACACTTTCGGTAATAATGCTTGATAACTGAGGTCAAGTAATAAACAGAATACTAAACTTCCTTCCATTTTATACTATTTTTATTAAACTCGTTAAAGCTTTGGTATCAAACTCGCTTTCGCTCGTTTATACTTAATCATTAACTCGTTTAATAAAAATAGTATTAAATGGAAGGTCGTTTAGTATTCTCTATTTATCACTAAATTAGTTTTAATGTTTGTTTCCCCTGCATATAGTTGGGATAAAGTCGATGGCTCCGTTGTCTCCGACAGCCCCAGCTTAACGAAACTTAGTATGTTGACTAATCTATACCTTTATATCTCTATTCAATATTTAAAGGCCAAAGATCTATGGTACAAAAGTAACAAGCATTTATCATGCCAAGAACACCTTCTCAGGGAGCACATTCGTCTACATGTTTATGTCACAAATTTCATATATACATATACAATATATGTATGTTATTACAAAACTCTTATCAAATTACTTCACATAGAGATACAAATGAGCGGTCAATAAAACATACATTTCAATCATATATTTTCATACATAATTCGTTGTAACATGCAATGATAAATAAAAGTTGATAACTTGCGAATAAGAATTGTATTATCATTATTAAGAAGAGAGGATTTTCACCTATTTGGATGTTCAAAATAGTATCAAGGAAGATGACTTATTCTCAGATAATCAGTAGATATTCAATACAGCATGTATTTACATGTCGAATATGAACATTTTATGTACGCTGTACTAACTTTGAAGAAAACCGTTAATAAGGAATGTAGTTGGATTTCTTCATGAACTTTCTGTCAAATTGATTTTGATTCGAAAAAGATCTGAAATATTTTCCGCTACATACATAAAAGTGATAATTAAAAAACTTAGAAATAGTTTTTATCAACACCATACATAAAACAAACTTTCTATTATGGACTCATAAAGGGCATATCCTTTTGTAACTTAGGCCGACACAAAGTCTATAAAATGGATCCAAAAATGAAGTCTCAGGGAGTTAAGCAATCTCTTGTCGACCCTAATGACAAGTTGCTTTCAGGGGAATATCTTGTGACCGTTAGGTGACCATCAACTGACCTTTTACAGACGCTTCCCCTACAACGACGATTATTTTTGACTGTGAAAATAAAGCTTTACGTCAAATTATACATTGCTATGAATGGTCACAACACAACTTATTAATGCCAAATACTTTTCTGATGGATTTTTCATATCGTTTCTATTACCGTTTTTATTTTAATTTGTATGTTGGTGCTACTTATGTCATTTGATTATTAAGTCAATTATGTGTTACACAAAATTAAAATCAAACCCAATTCAATCTGTCACTATCACTGTCTGTTGCTCATATTCATTAAAATAAAAAAAGATTAAAAAATAATCAAATCAATTAGCCAACACAATTAAAAGGACTCAACAATTAACAACAATAGAACAAACATAATGGACCATTTTCCTTTTGACATAAATTGAGATAAATTGATAAAAATCAATATGGTTGAAATATCAAATGTACTTTATAATGAACTTTTATTTCGTTTAATATCAAATTGATGGCAATTACATTAATGTTAAAAGCAATGAGTCAATATATCATTAGAATCACCAATTACTGACGAAATAGCGCTGTATATTTATAAATTCAAGCAGTGAGATACGTAGTTACTTAAAGTCAACTGGGATATGCTCTGTTCCTCACTCAGTAGGCAAAATGAGAATTTCCGCGTGTGCCTTTTTTGTGTTAGCCATTTGTCAAGGTATATTTTGTGTTTACTACATCATACGATTAATTGAATTCTACCATTGAAAAAGAAGAAAGATGTGATAATTTTGGTACGAAATATTTGAAAATAAATGCATAACCTTCTTGGTAAAATTAATTTTTGAACTTATTATCTATAAAATAGCAACTGACGCAGTGGATACTTTTAATAAGTACGAAAAATGATGTATGTGTATAAAAATGGATAACCTTGACAAATAATAAATAATCATTTCGCTCCAGCCAATGTCTTCTCGCAAAGACATGAACAGAACGTCGAACCTGATAAAGTTTTTGGGGTAAGTTAATTTTATAGTAATATCAGTACTATACTATATCAAATTATAATTACTCTATATTCTTAATCAATCGAGTATAATGTTTTCATCGCACAGAAAATAAAATATGACAATACTTTTTAGTAGTTTGTCAACAAATCTCTACTTGGCGATTGTCGAATTGATAGATATCAGTAATGCAGGTTATGTTGTAAATACTTTCCTGAAAACTGAAAAATTCATTTTAGAACTTAATTATGATAAAGATTTTTTGTGAATTTTATTTTCATAAATGAGCTGAATATTAAAAAACGGTTGAGTCAATAGAATTCATTGGATCTTTGGACTTCAACCCGTTAATTGAATGCTTTGTTATGGCTTTGGATGGGTAATTACACTTAAGAAAATACAATATTTTTCTACTATTATTTATCATAATATATTATTGGTGTTGCCATCTTTTATTGAATTTGTGTTTTTTCGGAATTTGCATATTTGTCCTATAGACGTCGGGCGTGAGACTAAATTAGGACAAGTTTTACCAATTTGCTTTAAAAAAATTGAATTACTTATATAACCATTGCCAATATTACCTTTAATTTCTCAGTATAATATTACATATTTTGCATTAAATATAAAATATTTACATATGCGAAATGAAAAGTTATCTCAATGAAAATTTCTTTTCTAATCGCCTTATCATATGATTCTATCATATCTCGATGACTTTTACCAAAACATTGTACCTTATCTTATTAAACAACTTTTTCTTTTGAAAAAAAAACGCGGGGTGCTTAACTTTTTTCCATGAGTGTACTTCCAATCGCTTTAAACACACCATAGTTATGAGAACAACTGGGAAACTGTTATGCAATTAAGAATAGCCTATTTGAATTAATATTATTTATGATTACATTAACACTTGATGGGCAGACGAGAAAAGAAAAAAAGAAAGTTTATAAATATATATATAAAAAAGTATAAACGGATGCCGTTTATCATTATTTTCTTGTAAATCAAAGACATCAAGCAAAGTAAGGCAGTTTTCGCCGTTTCACCCAGTTTCTATTGTCATTCTACAATGTACGTGTTTATTTATGCCCATGTTCCTTACTCCCATACATGTATTTTGTTTAGGCAAAAGATTGTGCTGATTGCAAAGGTTTTCTGAACGACGTCAGCCAACGTATACTATCAACAGAAAATGAGGTTTGTTGAAATTGACATTGTAAAAGATTGAATGATTTGATATATTAGAAAAATTATAGACAAGATAACTGTTTCAAAACCATTTCAAAATTCAAACCATTTGAACTCGTTTTCATATATTTATATTTTTTAGTTGACTGTTTTCAAGAAAAATACTATTCTTTTACAAATAAAAATACAAATTTACATTATCATATTCCTGATTTAAATTTCCTTAAATGATTGGAGTAATTATTAAGAATAGTGAAACTTCCTATAGATCCTCTATTTCTCACTCAGAACTAATTTGACTTTTCAACATTTAATTATACGATTTATATAATCATATCGTTATTATGTTATTTTTTCAAGCAAAAGCTTATAAATAAGTACACGGAATACGCCTGCAGTTTAATTTCCAATGCAGCCGTGTACCGTTATGTAAGTACATTTCAAGAGTTATCCAACATTTAAAGACGATGAATGAGAGAGAGAGAGAGAGAGAGAGAGAGAGAGAGAGAGAGAGAGAGAGAGAGAGAGAGAGAGAGACAGAGAGAGACAGAGAGAGACAGAGACAGAGAGACAGAGACAGAGAGACAGAGAGAGACGACGAGAAAAGGGGAAAAGGAATGAAAGAGAGATGGAAAAAGCAAGAAAGTGACACATGAGATAGAAAGAAAGTGAGAGGCAATGCTTGTCGAAAGAACAGGTTGTCTGTCAAAGTGCCTAATGTTTTGAATAAAGATTTGAATAAAGCTGTATATAATAATCAACGTGCAATTCAAAGTCTAACAATGATGGCTGATAGCGCTAGATATCAAATGTGAAATTCTATTTTAATATCATTTCATTTGTATAGAGTTGATATTTTCTGTAAAGAGACTTCTCAATTTCAAGATTCAATTTCACCTTCTTGTCTTTTTTCAATGCTTTTCTTCACCTTCCCCTTCCAGTGCTCTCTTGTAGTGGAGTCGATCGTTGTCAAACTGATGAAGGATTTCGCCGACGATTTTGTAAGTAAATGACTTGTCACATTTTGAAGAAGTTAACAGAAGACAAAATTATTGCATTTCATGAGTTCCATATCGAAGACATCGATTGAAATTGTTAAATATTGTCATGCTTTGTGGAACAGTTTATTTTCGGGAGATATTTTGATCTCTTAATGTATCTTTGCAAGAGTGCCTTTAACTAAAAAAATACTTTACAAAAGAATGATAAAGATAGAATAAGCATTTTCTTATTCTTAACAGGCATCAGAGGACACATGCATCGCTCTGACCTTCTGCCCACCTTCCTCTCCTCAGTTGGAATACTAATTACTAATTACTGCAAGATCTATGTAAGTATGAAGAGAGATAGTATACAGCATCTAACTTGACATCACTGTCACTGAAATCCTTCTTCATCGACATATCAATAACGTTCCATATGTGATTTTAATTTGGAGAACTTTCCTAATGAAGCGTTTTACATGGTAACAAACAAAGTTGTTTTTGTGTATGTTGTAAATCTAGAAACTACATAACAATTATATTGATTAATATTATATTTTTTTAGAAGACTGAGATTTGAGATACATCACAGTTTTAATTTCCGACTAACAAGCAAGTATGAAGTAGCGATAAAATTATTTAATTGATTATTTAGTGTATATGTTCTCGCAATCAAATATATCGTTTTGCAAGTGTCGAATAAGGTTTATATTAAGCTTAAACATGAATCAAAGTGAATTTATTGTGTTTTCATTTGTTTTGTACATTTCATAAAATGGTTAATTTAGTTTCTATTTCCTTCAGATTCAAGGAGGTGAGAAGTCGAACGCCTAGTAAACATTGGAGCACGGGTATTGTTCATAGTACGGAATTTCTTTATAAATATTTCAGTACCGTGCATATTTTGGCAACATCACCCAGATATCGGAGATTGATAGTTATTACCATAGAAATATGTTGATGTCATTGTTCTAGTACAAGCTTTAATATCAAAAGCTATGTAATTGCTACAAGGCGAGTGTTTGCTGATGTTATTGTTAGGTCCAAATGTGTTGCAAGCATGCGATGAAATAAAGATCCATAATACATAACGTTGTGATCTCTTTTTTTATCATATTCATATCATATGAAATTTGAAATCATTTCGGTGAAAGATTGTATACTGCCAAGGGGTGTGGGAAGGTTGCATACTTTATAGGATGTGAGAAGGTTGTTAATGCCAATTGGGTGGGAAGGTTGCATACTGCAAAGAATGTGGGAAGGTTGTTTACTTCCAAGGATGTGGAAAGGTCGTATACTGCCAAGGGGGTGGGAAGGTTGTATACTTGCAAGGTCGTGAGAAGGGTTTATACTGCCAAAGGGGGTGGGAAGGTTGTTTACTTGCAAGGTCGTGAGAAGGTTGCATACTGCAAAGGGGGTGGGAAGGTTTTATACTTGCAAGGTCGTGAGAAGGTTGCATACTGCAAAGGGGGTGGGAAGGTTTTATACTTGCAAGGTCGTGAGAAGGTTTTATACTGCCAAAGGGGGTGGGAAGGTTGTATACTTGCAAGGTCGTGAGAAGGTTGCATACTGCAAAGGATGTGGGAAGGTTGTTTACTTCCAAGGATGTGGAAAGGTCGTATACTGCCAAGGGGGTGGGAAGGTTGTATACTTGCAAGGTCGTGAGAAGGGTTTATACTGCCAAAGGGGGTGGGAAGGTTGTTTACTTGCAAGGTCGTGAGAAGGGTTTATTCTGCCAAAGGGGGTGGGAAGGTTGTATACTTGCAAGGTCGTGAGAAGGTTGCATACTGCAAAGGGGGTGGGAAGGTTTTATACTTGCAAGGTCGTGAGAAGGTTGCATACTGCAAAGGGGGTGGGAAGGTTGTATACTTGCAAGGTCGTGAGAAGGTTTTATACTGCCAAAGGGGGTGGGAAGGTTGTATACTTGCAAGGTCGTGTGAAGGGTTTATTCTGCCAAAGGGGGTGGGAAGGTTGTATACTTGCAAGGTCGTGAGAAGGTTGCATACTGCAAAGGATGTGGGAAGGTTGTTTACTTCCAAGGATGTGGAAAGGTCGTATACTGCCAAGGGGGTGGGAAGGTTGTATACTTGCAAGGTCGTGAGAAGGTTATATACTGCCAAAGGGGGTGGGAAGGTTGTATACTTGCAAGGTCGTGAGAAGGGTTTATTCTGCCAAAGGGGGTGGGAAGGTTGTATACTTGCAAGGTCGTGAGAAGGTTGCATACTGCAAAGGATGTGGGAAGGTTGTTTACTTCCAAGGATGTGGAAAGGTCGTATACTGCCAAAAGGGGTGGGAAGGTTGTATACTTGCAAGGTCGTGAGAAGGTTTTATACTGCCAAAGGGGGTGGGAAGGTTGTATACTTACAAGAGTGTTGGAAGGTTCTTTATTTCCAAGGATGTGGGAAGGCTGTATATTTCCAAGGGTATAGGATGGTTGTATACTGCAAAGGGGGAGGGGAGGTTGTATAATTCCAAAGATGTTGAGAAGTACTATCCTTCTTAGGCCGTTGGAAAGTCTTTCAACTCTCCAGGCAGTCAAGAAAGAGTATATAACTGTCTCAACATGTTTTGAGAGAGATCATGAATCTTCCACACTTTAATAACTTATAAAAGCCCTTACAATGTACCTCATTTGAGTATGAACCTTTATCAACTTCATGGGAAGTCGATTCGATTGCAACACAAATTCATAAGTTTGCCTATCGATGTCTGGTCTGTTCGATGAGTTTTATGGAGACACGGAGGGCCGTGTCAAAATATGTTTGTGCTTGTATAGTTTAACTCGCACTAGGTTTATCATCTAAAACTGTATTCCACATGAGATATCGCTAGTGGAGATCAAGCGATATCTCCTCCTATGAGATATCGTTTAAACAATAGATTTTGAACAATGCCCTGCTACCATGACACCAAAATTATAATCTCGGATGATAAATAGAATAGAATCTCATCATCGTGTCATATATCAAATATATCAAAACTCGTTGATAAAATGAAACTAACCTCGGTAGTGCTTGGATATTTTTAACTTTATCAACTTGTGTTGATGTATTTGATATCAGAATACAAACGATGAAATTCTCTAATTGTATGGGTTTGATATACGCACAAACACAGGTACACAATTGAAGCATTTTCTTCATGATTTAAAAGTCAATTATTTTAACAGGCCATTGCCCAAGCATATTTTACAAACAGAAATCAAATGGTTATAAATACACGGATATATTGCGGTATATTTCATACGACGACAGTAGCATCATAACATCTGTACAGATACTAAGATTCTTAATTATTTTGCTCTTTGTGATATCAATATCATACATCACCTTTCTTGTGCTTATGTCAGCATTTCATGTATCACACAAGTCAACCCAAAGAAAGTTTACATTGGGTCCGCACCATTGTGATTTTAGAAAATTATCCAAATGATTGAAACTACTCTAAAACTACTCTTCAAAAACGTTTCTTTGTATAAAGACGAACATTCATCTCATAATCGAGCTTTTGTACGTTATGCACAACAATTGCATTAAATTTGTTAATATTCGTGTAGTTGGCAAATTTGACTCTTAAATCACTCATTTTAGGTCATAGAGGTATTTGCTTAAGGCATATTACCGATTTTTCAGAGGTTATTTAATTCATAGAATCACTTTTTCAAGGCAATATCTTATGCACGCCAGGAAAAAGGTTAATGACCAAAATCAATCTTTCCCCTGTCGTTTGCAACACTTTTCAGACCTTTGCCTGCGATCTTGACATCAATGTCGCAAAAGCTATGATATAGAACCAAGGAAATTTCCCAACTGAATATGCAAATAAATTAGCCAATGCTTACATTTTCAAACACAGAAAGAACAAAAAAGGCCAAACTCAATGAACAATGCGTTTGCCATAAGTATCGGCGATGCAATTACTGGATTTCCGGGATATAGCACTCGCAATGTGGTGCACTTGATTTAAAGGCCTAAACTGTAAAACAGGCATAAAAATGAAAATCTTTGCAGACGCGACGGGAAAGATAGGTGTAAGTGATCAGACTTTTGCTCGTGAAGAATCGTGAAGTTTGTGTGACTCCGGAATCTCACGATGTGTCTCTTATATACTCATACCTACAGTATATATATATCACAAGCGTATATCATAAACAGTCAGTGAAGATGGTCTTGTCAGCGTGTATGAACACATTATCAGTTTCAACCAAGATCGTTTAAACACAAAGATCCATATCAATTTCAATAAAGATATATTCTTAATTTACGAATTTCAATAAAAGTTCTCAAAACATCCATCCTCAATGGAATTTTATACGTCGGCACAGATTCATCCGCCTCGTCAACTGACACGACGTGCATAGATTGCACGCTTTAACCCATCTTCCCACGCATGGCCTATTCTCACACCAGCCCCAATGATTGCCAGAAATGAAAGCCGGGGGAAGATTGCTTTTCTCATATTACCAGGGAGTTCTCTTCGGTTGTGAAAAACTATGAATAGAATGTAATAAAGAAAAACGATGTATATTGCTTCATGATAAATAAAAATGTCATAGGCATAAAAGAGAATAGTTTTCGGTTGACTCTTTTTTAAGAATGTTCATGTTTGTATGAAAAACTTTTTCAACGCAATTATTTTGGTACAAGAACAATTTAGGCTGCTTTCCGATATCACGTGGTTGTCATAAACAACCAACTGTATAGCAATCAAAATGATTAAATGTGTAGAAAATAATGAGCTATCACGCATGGGTTCGTTAGTTCCAGCCGATGCTCGCAGGTTTCACCGCAATGCACAGCCACGATGGAGTTGCGGGCTACTCCCTTCAATGATATTGGCAGCCGCGATATAAGTGAAATAATCTTGAATGCGGCGTTAAACCCCAACTCCTTTCACCTCACATAATCAGCATAAGCTTGGTTTCAAATTCATCAGCTTATGAAATAGCACCCGCATCATGCGACAAAGTGTCTATTTCAATATTTGATCGCAAAATGGCAGTAATTGCATGTCAAAGGTACAGAGTTACTATGTTTAAGCGCTTTCTAAGAGTTAATAAGAAAACATCCTCTTGCGGGAGAAATCGTTATCTTCTATCCGTAACATTCTTTTGCTGATTTTTACGATGTTGGTGTTGTTTGATTCACATGAATGGAAAAGGACAATCCCATGCTTGCAATAAGATGCAAAAAATACAACATGTGTGGTATTTGCGCTTCTCAGGTAAGAATGTTATTGTTTCAAACAGGTTATTTTAATGCTTGGATATTCCAAGACTGCTGGGAAATGTACACACTTTTTTGTCAAAATTTAAGCCGAGCTGTATTGATTTAGATATACAAGCTTGGTATCAGAAAGTACACGATTTAACTTGTTTAAAGTCATATAAGACTGTATTTGAACAAGAATTCTACTTGACTATACTTTTTTGTATGATCTGCTACAAACCCTTGCTAAGTTTAGATGTTTGGCCTATTTTCTTAAAGTGCAAATGAAACACCATAATACTTGCGTGCATTCACCTTATTTAACCTGTGTAATTTTGAAGATGAATTTCATTTCCTCCTTGTATGTTTCGGAACTTTCCATGTGGTTGTCAGAGTTGTTTCAAACCTGATGTAATTATTGTGTCTTCAAAATAAAATCACGTCTTATAAAATCCTGTTTCATATGTTTTTATTACAGGGGAAAATTTGAAACCAGTGTTTCTTTTGCCCGTGAGTTTATATCTGATATTGTATAAGGCATTCTGGAAACTTTGCGGACACAAAATACGCTGATGCAGCTGGTTGATTTCATTTAAATAGGTGAATTCTACAAATATAATTTGTATATATAAAATAAATACTTTTTTTATTTCAAAATTAAATTCTGTTGAAATATGCAAAAGCATATTATAGTATTCCACACAGGAAGAAAATCAGTTATTGAAAGTTTGATATCAGGAACATCATCTTAAACTTTTCAAGGAATATATACGCTGAGTTATTTGGATCACGTAAAGGTCACTATGAATTATTAAGAATTCAACAAGAATAACATTCTCTCCCGACAAAGGTAGTTCCGTCATAAATTTCTATACAACCTCTGTCTTAATACGAAGGTTTCTCGGTCTCTCGGCACTTTTCCCTAGCGGGACAATATTGCACTTTTAACTACCTGGCTATATTTCAGCCAATGAAAACAACGAATGCATGAATAACAGGTCACACAGGCCTAGGCAATGATGTAGTCGCAATATGAGTCGTTTGTGTTCTGAATAGATAGAAAAAAATTTAGCTTTTGGGAAGCTTACGGAAATAACTTAGGCGATTTGAATGATAACTTTTGAAACGGCGTCGCTGATTGCACAACTAACTTTGATTGCATCCAATCAGCGTTCTACAGTTCGTGCACAAGAAACCTTCGAATTAAGACAGAGGTTGTATAGAAATTTATTACGGAGCTACCTCTGTTGGGAGAGAATGCAAGAGTAATCACGCATATGATTTTCATGGCACTTAACAAAATATTTCCAACCGATGGATTGATCAACTGACCATTACACACATTAACACATTAGCAGGTGTGACAGTCATTATACAACGACCTTTCGATTTATATTTAAATTCATCTCATTCTAATTGATTCAATTTTCGAATACATGACAGTCTGCACATTAATATCGACAAACAATTACAAACATATTTTATTGTCCATTATGGTTGCCTCGTTGCAATAACATTTGAAAAAGTTTCGTATATCATTGCATGTGACGTCATAAACAAATGAACGTCTTAAGGTTGAATAAATGAATGGATAAATAGATAAATAAAAATATAAATAAAAAAATGTATAAATGAAATAATAAATGAATCAATTGATGTTTTACAATGACAATCTTTTTAAATAATTTATTTACATTATGTATATTTCAATAATAACATTAGACACCGGTATCGGATTGCCTTTAAAAATATTGGCATTTTTAAAAATTCCCATTTTACCTCATGTGGTGAATGCCTTACTGGTGAAAATGCCATACTAGTAGCTGCACTACCTTTAGCAAGCTAAAGTTACCACAAAAGTATAATTATTCACATTTTCAACTTATTCATCACATTAATAAGATAACATTCATTTACAGACTTTAATCAAATAAAAGTCCAATGTGAATAAAAGTTATTGCCTTCATGGTTGGTCAAAAAATAATGTATTTGATAAAACAAAATTATGTATTGCTGTGTTTTGACTTCGCCAAATTGCCACGTAAACAAATGAAAACTTTTCAAAACTAACTTATGGCATGGTAAAAAGCTATTTATTACTCGCCCGTGTAAGATGCAGTGTATTATTCATACGGCGATATTAAACTAGCGTAATACCGCTGCACGTATGACGTCTTACGTGATTACTGAGGTCATGTAATACTACTAAACTAAACATCCTTCAATTCAATATTTTTTCAATTACACTCGTTAATGATTTGAAATCAAACTCGCTTTCGCTCGTTTTATACTCAATCATTAACTCCTTCAATAAAAATAGTATGAAATGGAAGCTAAGGTCGTTTAGTATCCTCTATTCATGTACGAATAACGAAAGTATATAAGCGTTGGTATCCTCTATCATTTCGCGAAGAATACATTATCATTGGAGTCACAATTGTTAAACTTATTAGTGATATTACACTATGGAGAAGCATTGGTTGTGTCTGAAAATCATAATCTTGGAGCTTTTCTTTTTTTTCAAATCTTTTTACTCAATTCATTTCCATAGGTTTACATGAGTTAATAGAACATGATACATTGGCAACTATTGTAAAACATTAGTCAAAGCTCTCCATTTGGCATGGAATAATAGCATAGTATTATCAGTTCAGTATAGAGATGATAAACAGGCTTATAAATGTAATTTGTGATAGGTAACCAAAAAGCAGCGTGCGCAAATGATTCAAACGTAATTTGTAAATAGTTTTCTACAGCATGGAAATATCTTTGTAAAAGTGTTAAGGAGGTCGTGTTACTGATATTAATTTAAAGTGGACGCTGAATTTAATCTTATTAACATTAGTATGTTCGTTTTCGTACTCATTGGAAACAGGAAATGACAATTTAGAGATCAAGTTATTTAAACTTAATTCAGGTTAGATGGTATTTTGGCTATTATTTGAGCCACCTAAAAATTAATGAAACATACACTGTGTCATTTTGATAAAACAGTTTTTGTACTTTGCTAAAGCAACATCTTCTCTCTTATGGAGATTGTAAAATGCTACAACGGGATAAAAGGAAATGTCGCTGAGATAGATTAATCAAAATTATTCAAATTATTGTCACGAATTCTACATTAATTTCATTGTGTAAGTTCCTCATCATGATTATTGTTACTTATAAAGAACAACATGTGTTAATTATTATTTCAAATTGCTAACTATTATTTTATATTTTATTAGATCAAATTGATTAAACAAGAACATTTAAACACATTACGAAGCTAATTATAAGCATAATTGAAATATCCTTAACCATCAAACTGTCAATAATTGTCAGTGAAATTGTTTTCTGATATGTTTGAATCTCGTTTATATCTAATCAAATTTTGAAATGCAACCGCTATTACGTCTGAAGGTATATAAGGCAATGAATTCACAACACAGCACAATTACCTGAAAAGCAGAGGTCTCAGACGTGCTCCCTGTTCAATACCAGTATGAAGCTTCTAGCATTTGTAACCATTGCTGTTCTGGTATTTCAAGGTAAATATAACATTTTATACTCACCAATAACTTGAATCAATTCCGCAAAGCATAAATAGAGATAGACTCCTAACTGATATACTATTTGTATTACGAGAATATAATTTCACGTAAATCAAGTATGAACGAATTTGAAACGACATAATTTCATGGGTATTATTTTTTTTTAAATATTCCGGTCACAACATTTAACTATTGTGCAATATCTTGCGAAAAGATAATGACATCTTTGAAAATAGAAATAGAAATTATCAGATGTATATTGATGTTTGCTGTCTTTATGCAAACTTAACTGTATCACAAAAGCTCTATTAACTTTAAGTTTTTGTTATTAATAAGTGCCTTGAGTATTCATGATATTAAATGATATTCGTGATCTCTAGGTCCCAGTTTGCAATTATTTGATTTCCCTCTATCTTTTTCAGCAAATACATTTTCATTGGAACATAAAGACGAAGTTGTGAGTTTTGTTTATATACATAATTATCGTTTACTGTAAAATATATAACCATTCTTCTCATATATGTTTATGCTGTCTTTGACACTTACATAATCAAGAGATATTATTGATTCAATGTATTTAATCAAACAATAAGAACTCGGCGGCTCCGCTCCTTACTTTCAACAAATACACATAATTTCATATTTCTTTGTTATTGTCACAATCAAAGAGAAACAGATTACTTCAAAACAAATCAGTGATATAGTGTTTTAAATCGGGAATATTTTTTTAACAGAGGCCTGCCAAAATATGCAAGGATTGTAAAGAACTTTTCGGCGATATCAAGGAATACTTAGCAATGGACCTAACGAAGGTAAGAATTTAATTCTGTGAATAAAGTATACTGGAATTTACCTTTTTAATGAGTTTGAAGGTATTTTTTTAGTACCAAGCTTTAAAAACATGAACACTAAAATAATTTCAATTTAAAACTTGCACAAACCTTTTTCGTTTTTGAGCCACAATTGGGAGATGATTACTAAATTGATCACGTATCCCCGTTTGTCAATGGTTTTGTTATTTTGAAATGTTTTACAATTGTTTATCATTTTCTTAATGTTCAATGTTCATGTATTTATATCATTTTCTTAAAGAATCTTACAACAACCGAAGCAGTTAAATTGGTTTGTGTCGCTCCGTTCGATGAAACATTTGCTAACGTGGTAAGTAGCAAAGATGTTTTGGCTAATGTATAAACAAAATTAATGTCTTATCTTTACAAATTGCAATTTTGTGTAACTTAAAAAAACCCAACATGACGTGAGGTGACGTGGCCTTTCAAATTTTCGAAGACAGTTCTTATATATAATTTATTATTTCCATTTGATGTCAAGTAATATGAAGATTTTAAGAAGTACTAACACAATTTGAAGAGCAAGAATATGAAAAGACGAGGAAAATTGAAGAAATGAAACGACCATTCGTTTAATGTTTAAGCCTGAAGTTCCAAATCACACAGGTGAAAAGTATACATTGCAGCTTATATACATGGAATTTCAATTGTTTTGCAGTGTGAATTTATACTGAAAGGCACCATCCCACCAATCTTGCAGCTTGTTTCTGACGTTATTGTACGTATCGAAAATAATTAAGTTGCATTTTTATATCAAAAGAAAATGAACATTTGATATTTAAATATATAATGATCATAATTGATTAGATAATTTTTCAACTTTTGATCGCTTGAAATATGTTGTGAAGATATTTTCTATTCTTAATATGATAACATATGATGATGAAACATTAGTTTACTGGTGACTTGCCTTGAGGAATTTGTGTGGTTATAACCAATATCATTTCTCATTTGAATTATACAGTTTACTTTAAAATTATGCATCTAGAGAAATGTTTATAGCTGTTCAGCATTTGTCACAAACCGATGAAGGCAGAATTGTATCTCAAATACATTAAGGTATATAATGGACAGTAGAACGAATTTATAGTTAAACAAAGTGACCTCGAGGGGGAATGTTGACAATTGCAAAGCAGATTTTAGACATTCAAAAGAAGCAATTATGTTATGCGAATCTATTGCACTTTTAAAAGGTGTTCACACTAAATCCTGTCTACGAGTAGTCGGGTTGCGTAGGGAGTAGTCCTTTTGATGATTATTTCTTTGTTGGGAGAATTTGAACAAATTACATTTTTTTAAAAAGTCCTTTAAATCCCATGAAAAACAAGAATTACACCAAGTAAACATAAAACAAAGATAACTAGATATTGAAAAATAAAGTAAAAATAAACCTATATAACTGCATTCCATCCCAGGTCCCAGAGCAAGTCTGTATTGCCTATGGACTGTGCCCACTTCAACCACCACCACCACCTGCATCAGAAGATTCTTGGTTTGGCAAGGTAGATATAAGTTTTCCTACGTTGAAAATGATTTGGAATTCCTTAAAATGCTTTTTTAATTATAAACAGAAGACTTTACTTAATTTTTCTTACACCCATTATAAACCTTAAATCGGGTTTACAAATTGCAAGTTCAATTTAAAGTTGTTTTTGTAGTTAATTAACAAGAATGTGATAGACCTTCTATCTATTAATATTGACACAATGGTCACACAGACTATTTTATGGATATATGACAAGTTATAGATATAAAACTGCTTAATATCGCATAGTTAAATCAAGTAAGTAAAAGAAAAAAGTACGTAACACTATTTGATTTTATTTCCCTCAAAAACCTCAATTTGCTGAGATACTGAGATATACAAATTATATTCTTTGAAATGGTTATATTATCAAAAACATATGTCCTTTCAGATGAAGGATGCAATTTTCATCTAAGTTTTGGAAGAAAATGCATGCCGAATGTGTAAATTGCATACAACGTTATAAGGTAAATACAGACTCATCTATGTAAATACTACGTAATATACAATATGTCAATATACGATTGCTATATACGTTCTATTGGCCTGTGGAATAAAACTTTGAAGTATCTTTTTCGAATAGGATTACAATTTTGGGTGGAGTCAAATTGAGCCACTATAATAACCAAACGTAAAAAGGGACCAGTGTTCTCTGAGTAGTTGCATGTCAGATAACTTAAAGTTGATATTTAACGTATTTTGTGATCATTCTTAGTTGTAAACTTTGCTTGAATAATGAAGATTTTTACAACCTATGTTACATGTTTGCAAGATTAGTTTCTCTGTATTTTATTGTATTTATTGTATTTTTCCGTTTTGTTTGTTTCAGATGAATCTCCGAAAGAGAAATGCCTTTATGTAATACAACAACTGAATGTCGGCTTCTTGTTGCTTTAATAAACAATTAAAATCGACATTTCGTTTGTCTTTACCTAAAACAAGATTGAATGGGCTTAGTTTGCAACTCAAACCTTTAGAGTAAAAATGTTATGTATATTCTGTTGTGTTTATTACTCATCTCATATTTTTAACACAATTCACCGTTTTACAAATTGATCTTTTCTATCTATATAATTGTGTCACTTTATATGAACTTGCTGTACAGATGTAACGATAGCTTATAGGACAGATACAATCTCAGGTATTCGTGTACCTGAAAAAATTCATTTCATGGTATGAGAAAATGAATAATCCATACTTGTTATTAATCATATTAACTTGAAAGTAGTTGAGGATAGAAGTAAGAGAGACTATTTTCTAATTTTGAACAAAATACAACTGTCTTAAAAAGTTTGTATGAGAGAAGGTCATCCAATACTCAAGATGGCCACTCTTATGAGCAAACATTCAATTAAACTAAATTCTACCTGACATGAGTCAAACATTTTATTTCACTACATTTTCAAGCCTTTTACACACTAACATAAAACAAAAATGAATCATTTATACAGACTGATTATAACTGCACAGTAATTTCTTATTTACAGGGAGTTTATATTTCTGATGTATGATTTTTCTACCAACTGATGAAGGGGTAAGTTTATACTCCAAAACGTCCCGAGATATGTAATGAAGACGTTGTTGTCCATAACAACCTGCTGTTCTTGAGTCCAATTTTCAATGTAAAATATAATAATAACCTACATTTAGTAAATAAAACGGGAACACAAGCAATACCTACAACTACTGAATAACCAGTTTTGGAGTCTTAATTTAAGTTAAGTTTAAACATACCCATGGTCGTGAAACTGTTAACTTGCTACATTGTTGAAAATGACAAATCGCTTAAATTAAAAGCGTTCAAGTAGCACAGACGATCCACAAATTATTTAATCTCAGAGGCTGCTTCTTTCACTACAGTTATCTACAACCTTACCTATGGCATACTGAAAACGCCCTCACACAATAGAAACAATTTTCCTAAATATACATATACGCAAATACAGGCTAATTAGTAAAATAGCTTTTTAATCCCAACATTTACCACCAAATTTACCTTATTCACACCAAACCTGATTATTGGCAAATGAGATACCATGTCAAGATATGTACTTATTTATCTAAAAACTCATCCAGTGTATGTGTATGCTAAGTTTAGAGGTTTGGCCTATTATCTTTAAGTGCAAATGAAACACTATAATACTTGCGTGCATGTATTTATCTTATTTAACCTGTGTAATTTGGAACATGATTTTTATTTCCTCCTTGTATGTTTGAGAACTTTCCATGTAGTTGTCAGAGTTGTTTCCAACCTGATGTAATTGTTGTGTCTTCAAAATAAAATCACGTCTTGTAAAATCCTGTTTCATATGTTTTTATTAAAGGGGAAAATTTGAAACCAGTGTTTCATTTGCCCGTGAGTTTATATCTGATGTTGTAAAGGGTATTTTAGAAACATTTCGGACACAAAATATGCTGATGTAGCTCGTTGATTTCATTTAAATATGCCCTTTGGTGAATTCTACAAATATAATTTGTATATATGAAATAAATACTTTCTGTTGACAAATACATTTTAGTATTCCACGCAGGAAGAAAATCAGTTATTAAAGATTTAATATCAGGAACATCATCAGAAAGTTTTAAAGGAATATATACACTGAGTTAAGTGCTAAGGGTCACGTAAAAGTCAACATAAATTATTAAGAATTAGACCAGAATAACCACGCATATGATTTTTATGGCACTGAGCAAAATATTTACAACTGATGGATCAATCAACTGACCATTAAACATTAACACATTAGCAGGTTTGACAGTCATTATACAACGACCTTTCGATATATATTTAAATTCATCTCATTCTAATTTATTCGATTTATCAGTCTGTTAGTGCAGTCAGCACATTAATATCGACAAACGATTACAAAGATATTTTATTGTCCATTATGGTTGCCTCGTTACAATAACATCTGTGCAAGTTTCGTACATCATTGCATGTGATGTCATAAACACATGAACGTCTTAAGGTTGAATAAATGAATGAATAAATAGATAAACGATATATAATACACAGATTAAGAAATAAACGAATAAACAAACAAATAAATATATATCCGAACTCTTTGTTAAATAAAAGGTATAAAGTTCAATACATTTATATTATTCGCCGTAGAGAGAAAAAAATTCCCATTTTACCTCATATGGTGAATGCCTTACTGGTGAAAATGCCATGCATTGATCCAAGATCCACTAGTAGCTGCACTACCTTAAGCAAGTTAAAGTTACCATAATAGTCTAATTATTCACATTTTCAACTTATTCATCTCATTAGTAAGATAACATTCATTTACAGAGTTTAATCAAATAGAAGTCCAATGTGAATAAAAGTATTTATTTGATAAAAAAAAACCAATAACGTATTGCTGTGTTTTGACTTCGCCAACTTGCCATGTAAACTTTTCAGGAAACCAGAATGCTAAACTTCCTTCAATTTAATATTTTAAATTTTGTTTACTCGTTAATGATTTGAAGTCAAACTCGCTTTCGCTCGTTTTATACTTAATCATTAACTCGTTTAATAAAAATAGTATTCAATTTAAGGTCGTTTAGTATCCTCTATATGTGTACGCATTACCAAAGTATATAAGCGTTGGTATCCTCTATCATTTCACGATAAATACATTATCATTGGAGTCACATTTGTTCAAACTATTAGTGATATTACACTATAGAGAAGCATTGTTTGTGTCTGAAAATCATAATCTTGGAGCTTTTTTTCAAATCGTTTTATTCAATTCATTTCCATAGGTGTACATGAGTTAATAGAACATGATACATTGGCAACTATTGTAAAACATTAATCAAAGCTCTCCATTTGGCATGGAATAATGGCATAGTGTTATTTTTACTTGCTAAAATTTTCTCAATACTGAAAACATCCTTGACAATGCTTACAAAGTGATCAATGGATAATTTGTTTTTCTTAATACTTGAGATATGTATATATTTTAACCATACATTGGTTGTGTCTGAAAATCATAATCTTGGAGTTTATTAGTTCAGTATAGAGATAATAAACAGGCTTATAAATGTAATTTGTGATAGGTAACCAAAAAGCAGCGTGCGCAAATGATTCAAACGTAATTTGTAAATAGTATTCTTCAGCAGGCAAATATCTTTATAAAAGTGTTAAGGAGGTCGTGTTAATGATATTCATTTAAAGTGGACGCTGTATTTAAACTTATTATCAATAGTATGGTCTTTTTTGTTCTCATTTGAAACAGGAAATGACAATTAAGAGATCAAGTTATTTAAACTCAATTCAGGGTACATGGTATTTTGGCTATTATTTGAGCCACCTAAAAATTGACGAAACATACACTGTGTCATTTTGATAAAACATTTTTTGTACTTTGCTAAAGCAACATCTTCTCTCTTATGGAGATTGTAAAATGCTACAACGGGATAAAAGGAAAAGTCGCTGAGATAGATTAATCAAAATTATTCAAATTATTGTCACGTATTCTACATTAATTTCATTGTGTAAGTTCCTCATCATGATTATTGTTACTTATAAAGAACAACATGTGTTAATTATTATTTCAAATTGCTAACTATTATTTAATATTTCATTAGATCAAATTGATTAAACAAGAACACATTACGAAGCTAATTATAAGCATAATTGAAATATCCTTAACCATCAAACTGTCAATAATTGTCATTGAAATTGTTTTCTGATATGTTTGAATCTCGTTTTTATCCAATCAAATTTTGAAATGCAACCGCTATTACGTCTGAAGGTATATAAGGCAATGGAATTCACAATACAGCACAATTACCTAAAAGCAAAGGTCTCAGACGTGCTCCCTGTTCAATACCAGTATGAAGCTTCTAGCATTTGTAACCATTGCTGTTCTGGTATTTCAAGGTAAATATACCATTTTATACTCACCAATAACTTGAATCAATTCCGCAAAGCATAAATAGAGATAGACTCCTAACTGATATACTATTTGTATTACGAGAATATAATTTCACGTAAATCAAGCATGAACGAATTTGAAACGACATAATTTCATGGGTATAATTTTTTTTTAAATATTCCGGTCACAACATTTAACTATTGTGCAATATCTTGCGAAAAGATAATGACATCTTTGAAAATAGAAATAGAAATTATCAGATGTATATTGATGTTTGCTGTCTTTATGCAAACCTAACTGTATCACAAAAGCTCTATTAACATTAAGTTTTTGTTATTAATAAGTGCCTTGAGTACTCATGATATTAAATCATATTCGTGACCTCTAGGTCCCGGTTTTCAATTTATATGATCTCCTTTTATTTTTTTCAGCAAATACATTTTCATTGGAACATAAAGACGAAGTTGTGAGTTTTGTTTATATACATATCTTTTACTGTAAAATATTTAAGCATTCTTCCCATATATGTTTATGCTGTCTTTGACACTTTCATAATCAAGAGATAAACTCACGGGCAAAAGAAACGTCACCAAAAAATATTTGGTCTTTTTTTCCTAATTTGAAGTTACCAAAAGTAGAAAAATGGTTGAATCATCTCGCCCGAACGTAACCAACATACACTTTGCTTTGATTTGCACGAAAATCATGTAATTTGTGTAAAATTACGAAATTTGCACTACAAAGTGAGAAATCTCTTGCTAAATACCCGTATGATATTCAGGTATAAAAAGTGAAGTGAAATGTTGCATTACATCATTACATTGTGTGATAGAAAGGAAACATGCCAAGATTGACAGTTGAGCAGTGAGAACGAGCCATTGGTATGCTGGACCTGGGAGCGACTCAGTCCCATGTGGCAAGACAGATGAACTGTTCAAAGCGAACAATTCTGAGATTGGTAAGCCGTTACAGACAAACGGGTAGGACGTCTGACAGGCCTAGAAGTGGACGTCCGAAGGTCACGACCCCCCAGGAAGATCGTCATGTACGACTGCTACATCTCAGGAACCGTTTCAAGACTGTGACGTCATCCGCCCGAACTGCCCTTGGTCATTCAGTCAGCCGAAGGACTATTGCCAGACGTCTTCGCCACCACGGTATTAGAGCCTACCGACCCCTGAAGGCGTTGACGTTAACGCCTCAACATCGACGTCAAAGACTGAGGTGGGCGAGAACGGTACAGCGCTGGCAAGCAAGAAACTGGTCAAGAGTGCTCTTCACCGACGAAAGTCGGTTCCAAGTCTTCAAAACTGATGGTAGACAACGGGTATACCGAAGACGTGGAGAACGTACACGGCGTTGCTGCATCCAAGAGACTGAGCACTATGGTGGTGGAAGCGTGATGATCTGGGGTGGGATTTGCGGGGATTTAAAGACTGATCTTGTTGTCATACAGGGTAATTTGACAGCTGCAAGGTACATCGATGAAGTTTTAAGGCTAATCGTTGTGCCATTCATCCATAATCAGCCACGCACTATCTTTCAGCAAGACAACGCCACACCTCACAAGGCACGTATCAGTATGGACTTCCTTATTGCTCACAATGTGACGCTACTACCCTGGCCAGCTCGATCTCCTGACTTGTCTCCTATTGAACACCTGTAGGACCACCTTGGACGACAGATCAACAAGCGCCATCCCCCCATACAGACAAGAGCGGCGTTGGCACAGGCCCTACAGGAAGAATGGCGAAGAATCGCGATAGCAGTCATAAAACGGCTGACATCATCCGCAAGACGACGTGTCCATACGTGTATCCAATCAGGGGGTGACCACACACGATATTGACTGTGTTGAACATTCTATCGTCATTTTAGAGCCATTATTAGAAAACCGGACAATTAACAATCCATGATTAAAAGCTACACTGTGTGACAGTGCTTACTTCTAATTCAGCTTTTTCTGATTCAGAATGTTGTCATTACATTAATTTTTCAAATATAACTGTAACATTAGCAATATCTGACTTTGTTGTATTTTTATATGGGAAAAAAGAGAGGTGACGTTTCTTTTGCCCGTGAGTATATTATTGTTTAAATGTATTAAATCAAACAATTAGAACTCAGCGGCTCCACCCCTTACTTTCAACAAATACACATATTTTCATATTTCTTTGTTATTGCCACAATCGATGAGAAACATATTACTTCAAAACAAATAAGTGATATAGTGTTTTAAATCGGGAATATTTTTTGAACAGAGACCGGCCAAAATATGCAAGGATTGTAAAGAACTTTTCGGCGATATCAAGGAATACTTAGCAATGGACCTAACGAAGGTAAGAATTTAATTGTGTGAATAAAGTATACTGAAATTTACCTTTTTAATGAGTTGAAAAGTTTTATTTTTTCGTTTTTTGGTTTTTGGTTTTTTGGTTTTTGGTTTTGTTAATTTGAAATGTTTTACAATTGTTTATCATTTTCTTAATGTTCAATGTTCATGTTTTTATATCATTTTCTTAAAGAATCTTACAACAACCGAAGCAGTTAAATTGGTTTGTGTCGCTCCCTTCGATGAAACATTTGCTAACGTGGTAAGTAGCAAAGATGTTTTGGCTAATGTATAAACAAAATTAATGTCTTATCTTTACAAATTGCAATTTTGTGTAACTTAAAAAAACCCAACATGACGTGAGGTGACGTGACCTTTCAAATTTTCGAAGACAGGTCTTATATAAACTTTTTACCATTTGTTGTCAAGTAATATGAGGATTTTAAGAAGTATTATGAAGAATATGAAAAGACGAGGAAAATTCAAGAAATGAAACAACCATTCGTTTAATGTTTAAGCCTGAAACTCCAAACACACAGGTGAAAAGAATACATTGCAGCTTATATACATTTAAATTGTTTTGCAGTGTGAATTTATCCTGAAAGGCACCATCCCACCAATCTTGCAGCTTGTTTCTGACGTTATTGTACGTATCGAAAATAATTAAGTTGCATTTTTATGTAAAAGGAAAATGAACATTTGATATCTAATGAATAATATTCATAATTTATAAGTTAATTTTTCAAAATTATACCGCTTGAACTATGTTGTGCAGATGTTTTGTATTTTATATTCTTGTTATAATGTCATATGGTATGGTAAGGTATATAACGGACAGTAGAACGATTTTATAGGTAAAGAAAGTGACCTCGAGGGGGGGGATGCTGTCAATTGCAAAGAAACTTTTAGACATTCAAAAGAAGCAATTAAGTTATGCGAATTCATTTCACTATTAATAATGATTAAAAGGTGTTCACACTAAATCCTGTCTACGAGTAGTCGGGTTGGTAGGGAGTAGTCCTTTTGATGATTATTTCTTTGTTGGGAGAATTTGAACAAATTACATTTTTAAAAAGTCCTTCAAAATGAAAATCAAGAATTACACCAAGTAAACATAAAACTAAAATAACTAGATACTAAAGAATAAAGTAAAAATAAACCTATATAACTGCATTCCATACCAGGTCCCAGAACAAGTCTGTATTGCCTATGGACTGTGCCCACTTCAACTACCACCACCACCACCTGCATCAGAAGATTCTTGGTTTAGCAAGGTAGATATTAGTTTTCCTACTTTGAAAGTGGTTTGGAATCCTTAAAATGTTTTTTGAAATTATAAACAGAAGACTTTACTTAACTTTTCTTACACCCATTATAAACCTTAAATCGGGTTTACAAATTGCAAGTTCAATTTAAAGTTGTTTTTGTATTTAATGAACAAGAATGTGATAGGCAATCTATCTATTGAAATTGACACAATGGTCACACAGACTATTGTATGGATATATGACAAGGTATAGATATTAGAACTGCTTAATATCGCATAGTTACATCAAGTAAGTAAAAGATAATAGTATGTAACACGATTTGATTTTATTTCCCTCAAAAACCTTAATTTGCTGAGATACTGAGATATACATTTTGTATACTTTGAAATTGTTATATTATCGAAAATATATGTCCTTTCAGATGAAGGATGCAATTTTAATCTAAGGTCTGGAAGAAAATGCATGTCGAATGTGTAAATTGCATACAACGCTATAAGGTAAATACAGAGTTATCTATGTAAATACTACGTCATACAATATGTCAATATAAGTTTGCTATATACGTTCTATTGGCCTGTGGATAAAAACTTTGAAGTATCTTTTTCGAATAGGAATACAAATTTGTTTGGAGTCAAATTGAGCCACTATGATCACCAAACGTAAAAAGGGACCAGTTTTCTCTGAGTAGTTGCATGTTTAAAAGTTGATATTTAACGTATTTTGTGATCACTCTTGGTTGTAAACTTTGCTTGAATAATGAAATTTTTTTCTAACCTTTGTTACATGTTTGCAAGATAATTTTCTCTGTATTTTATTGTATTAATTGTATTTTTCGGTTTTGTTTGTTTCAGATGAATCTCCGAAAGAGAAATGCCTGTTTGAAATACAAAAACTGAATGTCGGCTTTTTGTTGCTTTAATAAACAAAACTAAATCGACTAACACGAATTTCGTTTTTCTTTAAAACAACATTGAATGGGCATAGTTTCGTTTAGAGTAAAAAGGTTATGTATTATCTGCTGTTATTATTACTCATCTCACGATTTTAACACAATTCACCGTTTTACAAATTAACCTTTTCTATATATATAATTGTGTCACTTTATATTTACTTGCTGTACAGATGTAACGACAACTTATTACTTATAGGACAGAAACAATCTCAGGTATTCGTGCACCTGAAAAAAATCCTTTCATGGCATGAGAAAATAAATAATCCTAATTGTTATCAATAATATTAATTTGAAAGTAGTTGAGGGTAGAAATAAGAGAGACTCTTTACTAATTTTGAACAAAGTACATCCGTCTTATAAAGTTTGTTTAAGAGGAAGTCATCCAATATTACAAAATGGCCATTCTTATGAGCACACATTCAATTAAAATTCTACCTGACATGAGTCAAACATTTTATTTCACTACATTTTCAAGCCTTTTACACACTAACATCAAACGAAAATGAATCATTTATACAGATTGATTATAACTGCACAGTAATTATGATTTACATTGAGTTTATTTAACTGATGTATGATTTGTCTACCAACTGATGAAGGAGTAAATTTATACTCCAAAACGTCCCTAGAAATGTAATGAAGCAATGTCATAAAAGAAAAACCCTGCTGTTCTTGAGTCCAATTTTCAATGTAAAATATAATAATAACCTACATTTAGTAAATAAAACGTTAACATAAGCACGACTTACAACTAATGAATAACCATATTTTTTATAAAGAGTTTAAACATATCCATGGTCGTGAAACTGTTGACATGCTATATTGTTGAAAATGACAAATGGCTGAAATTAAAAGCCTTCAAGTAGCAAGGCAGTCAGACGATCCACAAATTAGTTAATCTCAGAGGCGGCTTCTTTCACTACAGTTATCTACAACCTTACCTATAACACATTGAAAACGCCCTCACACAATAGAAACAATTTCCCTAAATATACATTTACGCAAATACAGGCTAAATAATTAAATAGCTTATTAACCCTAACATTTACCTTTAAACTCTATTGTTCTCTTAAGGTTGGTAACTAAGTTGATCACCGTGTTTTGCTCGTGCTCAGGTGGTATGTTGAAAGATTACAGGTGTTCAACTTACTTACACACCTGTAAACAAATTCAATGTTTGAAATATTTGTTTCTCTTGTTTTGTAACATATCTTACCACCAAATTTACCTTATTCTCACCAAAGCTTATTATTGATTAATGAGATACCATGTCAAGATATGTACTTATTGATCTAAAAACTGATCCAGTTTATGTCAACTAAACTTACCCAACCTAAGATAGTTACAAATAAAGATGTTGAGAGTCCTATTTCTAATACACGATAAAAGAATATAAGGAAAGTGTAGGACTAGAGACTAGAATTCAATAAACATTTATAAAATAAAAATCTGCGTAATAAGTGACTAGGTTGTAACCTGTGACAACAGTGGGATGCAACCACATCAAACGAAAATTCTGTATCCGTCACTGTATTTCCTGGCATTCGCTCATCTTCAGCGATAAGGTACATTTCACAACCGTAGTGTTCACCTTAAAATGAGCACTGTTTGATTATGAAAAAAAATCTAATTTGAAAAAAAAAATCTAATCATTGTTCGGCATGTTTCCACAATCAATCATTACCTGATTCAATCCATAACTAATTAATAGGATCTAGTTTATCTCCAGAGATTTATTCGGAACGGGGAGAACATTTAATATATTTTACTTTGCAATAAACTTTATTGTCTAGCCAGAAAATGTTGATGTTAAAATATGTTCCAGAAAGAAGTTTACATTTTGCATTTTGCAAGTGCGAACAAACAATAAGGTCATGTAATAAATCATTTACAAATCTCAAAAATCATATTTATTTTATTCAGAACCAATTCTAACCATATTCAGCGAGCAACTTGTAAGAACGTCATGAGCAGGAAATATTCATGTTTGTAATGGACTCATACAAAAAATTGTTGACATCTACACACACTAGCTCACTTTTTAACTGCCCTCCTTTATAGACGCAAATTTCAAAACTGATATTTAACTCGAAGAACCTTAAATAATGAAAGAAGTCAGACAGACAGGCAGACATTGTAATTAGTAAAAGGCCACTGGCCCTTAATACAGCCATAAGCAGGTAAATATTGCATGAGCGTTAAAGAAAAACGTTACAATTTCTTATTTTCCTAACTCGATATAAAAAAAGGCATAAATTTACCACACATAAAACTTGACAAACAATTCTCATGAGAAGGAATATCTTATCTTAGATATGTTTCAACATTAAGGATAGACTTGATGAGTTTATAATTAACACACATAGTTACATTTTGGCGAGATGAATGGCAAAATTGTGAGAGATTATCAGACAGCCTTTGTTTTAAAGACAGAAATAATCCCATTAATAGATCCAACAACCTGAGAGATCCAAACAAAAACATATAATGGAAGACGTGTTAAGTAAAATGTTAAATGTGACGACATTTTTAAATGTTATTTTTCAAGTCCCAACTAACTGATCTGCCCAGTAACTGTGTACCTTCTACATTTATTCGTTTGATGATATTTATACCAAGATGAAAAGGAAGCTTCACAATATATTCAAATTGCCAGATATAGTTTTTTATTCAAAAGATACACACAATGTCACCAAGGCATGGCCCTTGAATATCATATCTGGGCCTTCTTTCACAAATCAACCTAAGGTTAACCTTAACTCCCATGCTTTAACATTGCACTAAGCTTACCTTAAGGACCTACGATCACCTTAGCGCTTTGTGAAAGGAGGCCCTGTTCAGACACATGTTTGCTGAAATCGCTTCTATTCCACAGAATATCTTGTCTTTTATTTCGCCATACGAAGGAGATACGAAAGTTTCAATTTCTTAACTGCATGTTTTAAAGAAACATGAAAAAACGAATGAACTTACTAAATTCAACTAAGACTGTTTAACTCTTACGAAAAGCCAAGGTAAGAGGTATTACACATTTGCTCATATAATCTATCATAATATTCATCGCTGACTTTTGATGTTATCACTGCCAGTCAGTTTTTCACTTGCTTATATCAAAAATGAATTTCTATATAAGTTTGAATTGTCTTTTGCAAACAGATACTTGATTGTATGGCCTCAAATAATGAGTGTACTCGCCATTAATTGGCATTTGGTTGTAAATATTATGATACAACTCATTCTGCCACAAGGTACAGTTCAAGTTGTTTCAATCCTGTTTGTTTTAATCTTTTCTTTTAGGATCCTGACAACATGTGTGTCGAGTTCGAGTTATGCGCAGAGAACCGTATAGAAAACAATCCTTTTTACTACAGGAGCTCTCCCATGCCAATGAAGTTAAACACGTAAGATCATTTAATGAAATTGATGAGAAGTTTAGACCTATTAAAAAGCCGCATGTAATAGCGCTAAACATTCAGTGGCAGTATGTCTGTTATTAATACACATTCACCATGAAAAGGAAAATTTAGACGGTGTCCTCCATCAGATATGCCGAGTACCGAAATCATTTATAATTTTTTACGGTCATTTTGAATGTAACTTTCATTTTTGCTGATTGAAGTTCCGTAATATCGACCAATCATTAAGTCTTAGAAATTGTTTATGAAGCTTACCTTTTACAAGTCATTCTTCAGTACAACACAGCCTCGGCTGAGGTATCGTAAGTCAAGTTCATGCAAATGCAATCTGATAATTATTGGGTTGAGAATACCCGAAGATCAAATGATCAGTCACAGAATCATCAACCAAGTACATGCTTAGTAAATGATGACGTCAGGACGTTACCGGTTACGTAAATCGCCATGACGAAATTCAGAAGTCGAGTCTACTAAAAGATAATAACTGAAACTTTGAAATTGATCACATGAATAAAATAGCAAATAATTTTTTTCACATAATAAAAAGTAAGACAATACCAATCGTTAATGCATTTATTTCTTATGTTTTAGGTATATTTATATACAAATTTTATGACAAAGTATACGTTTTTAACACTGGGGATTTGCGGATATCTTCCATTATTTTTTACATAAAGAAAGTTATCGAGCAGCAACCTTATTTTTCTAAGCTTCAAATTTAATGTCCTATTACATAGTGAATATCTTGAACGTCCGGTTTATTATGATTATGTGGATAAGAGGTTTGAGAGGAAACCTACATAAACGTTCAGGCTTGCTTCACGAGAGGACAGCTTTGATGAAATGACAAAATTTCGTGACAAAAATAATCGCCAAATTAGTTTTTTCGCAAATAGGTGAAAAAGTCGATGTAGTTAAAAAATATTGTAAATTGAATAAGAACAATGAATATTGAATTACGAACATTTATTTTCAATCAGTCTTATGTGTTGGTGACCTCAATGATTCCAAACGCCTCCTCATTCCCTTGATCAATCTCCGATCATTCTGATGAATCCTTTTCCATTCCTCATACAAAGCGGAATTCAAATTGATAAGAGAGTGGACATATGTGGGGTTCTGTCTGACACAAGTGTTCAATCGGATTGAGACCCGGATTTATGGCTGCCTACGGATGCGTCTCAAACACTTTCGGATACCGGAATAAAATGATAGCGCGGACTCGATGTTGCCTTGCGTTGTGATCCGTTGAGATTAAACTCGTGAACGGTATCGGTATCTAACCCACTTTCGTTCGTTAAATGCCAAACCATTCACCCATTACAATAGATCTTCTTGAAGTTGACGCTTATGTGGCCTTTGAACTACAAGATGAAATTAACATGTTAACCTTTTCATTTGGAGGAGTTACTGACTTCAATAAACATATTGAACACAGCACCTGGGAAACCATTATTTTACAATTTTCACTATATGTTTACGCCTTAAAACGTCATCTATTACAATGTTACCCGGTATAATCAACTGCATGTGCATAATACATTTATAAATGACTACACTGTTTACTATCCTATAATACTGGTACTGTAAATATCTCCATCTACTTAATAGAAATCCCTATATTAACTTAATGTGTTAACATGTATACAATCTTTTTATTTAATGTTTTATTTTTCGTTCGTTAAATGCCAAACCATTCACCCATTACATAAAAATGATATTAAACGGGACGTCGTTTAGTATTCTCTATTTATGACACTGTCTTCTAAATGACATCGTATGGTACACCAAACTGCAACACACTAAGCAATCGTTACTATATATTGCCCCCAGTAGTGCTCCACACAAGCCATTTAAAATAAAAATTATCGTTTTTATAGCCAGTTATTTCTACAAACTTTATCAGCTAGTCTCTGGAAGCTTGTTTCTACTAGAAGTTTTGAAAATAAAATTAAAATATACAGAACAACCCCTTACATGTGTTCATAGGAAATATGATTTGTTGATAGTGGATATATAAAAGACAAAGGTATGAAAAACAATCAAAAGTATCAGTATAAATGCGGTATTTCGATGTTAAACGTCACACCCAAATATGTTTATCTAAAGCTGATTTTATAATCACATTTATAATTACAAATACATATTCAGAAAACATTGCTGCTTATAAATCCACTACCAACAAAACATAAGGCTATTTAAAGAACCACGAACCTTTGTCCTTTCAATATGGAAAAAAAGTAATTGAGAAAAAGTTTATGAAATTCAAAGTTTAATGATATATTGCGTGGATAGATTATTGCAGATATTTTGTTTTCTGTTTTATCTTATCTCGAATATACAGATGCATCCTAAAGGTTTATTCACTCATTGACCTATCTACATGTATATGTAAATGAAAATATCATGTCATTTAGATTTTATTGGGACGTCAATCTTATTACGATTTCATAATTCAAATAAATATACTTTCTGAGAAAGGATGCAATTGTCCCCATGATAACACAAAAGTTTTCAATTCCTCTTTTCTATTCTTTTCTAATACATTTAACTTAAAGACGAATACAACTTATCTTCGTTTCATTTCCTCCCATTCAGATTATCAATTACTTTTTTAAATTTCTAAAATCGCAAAAGATTGTACAGATGTTAAAATACAGAGCTATTTTACCTATTGAATAATTAAGAAAATTTCATTCACATAAATATTCTTTCTGATAAAGGATGCAATTTCCCCTTGTTAACACAAAAGTTTTAAAATTGCTCTTTTCTATTCTTTTCTAATACATTTAATTGCAAGACGAAAACAACTTATCTACGTTTCATGTTTTCCCCCACTTAGACGGAAATTATCTTTTAAATTTCTAAAATCGCAAAATATTGCACAGATGTTAAATTCCAGAAATATATTTTTTATTCACATGACTAACCTGTCAGCAATAAGTAGACTAATAACAGATTTAATTTTGGAAATATAATGCACTCGTTAAGTCATGCACATCCAATATGTTCCCTAAATGACACGCGTATCGTCATTATATTGTCAATATTGGTCATAACTTTTCCACTTCACTACACAATGCGGTGGGTACATACTAATGGTATGAAAATGTCAAGTTTAAATTGGTTAATTATTTATTCAATAAACAGATAGCTGACTATATAAAAGTATGTTCATTTCTGGTTCAAATCATTCCCAAACATTTGGAATTGCACACACTTCCATCGCCATGAAGGTTTTATTCATCATCGCCATTGCTGCATTTGTTTGCCAAGGTAAGGATCATCACCTTTATCATTCACCTGTTGAGGAAAGCAGTTTTTATAAGATTCAAATTTTTTATTCATTGTGTACAGCTGCATAACAAAAGTTTGTTCACTTACCTTTGAATCGTAGTGCAAATATCATGTAATTTGGGTTTTGTTTAAACGTCAATAGAATAACTTCATAACAATGGATCACCAACTGTCCATGTGTGAAATAGCCATTCTTGAACTCATTTTGGGATCGTCTGGTCTGGACAGAGGGAGTCACATTTTCAAAATTTCGATTTCGTTAAATTTCAAATTAAATGTTCCATATCGACTCTCTGAGATTAAAACCAACATAATGACATTGACTTTGTGCTAAGAAACAAATGTGACTTATTTTTTAAGAAGTTGATAACTTATGAAGGATTTTATGGAGAAAAATGAAAATTAGTGTTTTCGGAATTTTTATCCCTGGTCGCTTCAATGACCTGCAAAAACTGTTACGTTTAATTGTGGGGTAAAATAAATATTTGTCTTAAAGAAGAATGGATCTGCATATGTGTATTGAAAATTCAATATTATACGATTGTTTTTTGCAACGCTACGATACCTCAAAGGCATCTCAAATTACATGATATTTGCACTAGTATATACAGATATGTGAATAAACTTTTTGCATGCACTTGTATATATATATATATATATATATATATATATATATATATATATATATATATATATATATATATATATAGTACGTCACAATCGTAAAGTTTGAGCAACGTTTGCCGCAATGGCTTTTGTCCTACCTACAAATGAGCGTGATGTAAACGATTATAGATTCTAAACCACGAACTCAAAATCTCGTTTGATGTTCTCTGTCTGTTACATTTGACGTCATCATAAGAGTTGTATTATTTCTAATATGACATTAAAAGAAAAAATGTGTGCTTTATCGTATTGGTCATAAAACGAAACATTCTTGTTATGTTTATTTCTGTATAATTAGGATATATGACAAGATCATAAAGGTTATGCAATTAGCCATTCTTTCAGGTTTACTTAATTTTAGAAATTAAATACTTTTAACTAAATTGCGTAATTCAAAGCTTCAATTGTTACAGATGGCAAAACTTGCTCAACTATAAATCAAGATACTTCTGTCTGCTATGTTTGTTAGAATTGCATTTGCATTCTATTCACTTTATGTTGGAACAATTATTCATCCAGATATTTATCAACATTCTGTTTGTTTTCAGCAAATGCTTACTTGGAATCAGAAGTTTCAGTAAAGGTATGGGATAAACCAATAACATCGATCTTTTTATGCCGATAAAGGCCGTCTCATGCTTTACCGCAAAATATATTTAAAGCTGTCTAAATTTTTACCGCAGTCAAAAGTCAAAAGTGAAACTCAAATTTGACTGAAACAAGTACATATTCACATTTTTTTCACTTATACAACTTATTGACAACAAAAGATTTAGGATGTTTGCTTAAAATACTCACTCTTGCTACTGCATTTCAGTAAATGAACTATTAAGATAAAAATTAAATTCAATGTTGATACGGCTATCATGGACACTGGAAGGCAGTCCCTCTTATCGTGGGTCTTATCATTTTATTTCTATTTAAGAATTGATTGTCATTTTGTGTGTTTGCAATGGAAAATAAACAATGCCAAAGCTACATTCAAACTCGAGTGAACCAGGCGAGCTTATTTTTGTGCAGCACTTGAGACTAAAATGTTTTTCCCACGATAATACTAGGGTTACGTCTAGGGTTACCGGCCAATACTACTCTTCCATTAAGATATGAAGTATAGGACTTGTAGTGATAGTTGTTTACTCAAACCTTTTCAGGACCCCGGAGTGGTGTGTGATGACTGCAAGGTTATGGTTCAAGACATAAAAAATCTGATCCAATCAGATCAGAGCAAGGTAATATATGATATAATTTCTTTTATGAAAACCGAAGATAAAACATTATCCTGTATTATATATAAATCATTTAATTGAAATGCCATCTTTAATTATGAGGTAAACAATGTCACGATCAACTCCTTTTATAACATGTCATTGTATTTCAATTCATAGAACACAACAACTACTGCTATCTTGAATCTTGTCTGTGGCGAGCCATGTGCCACTCCCGTTTATGGATTTGTAAGTTATATTTTCATTCTTTTTTTAAATTTTAACATTTAACACTATTTATGTTATACAATGCTCAATTGACCTTTTTGAGAATTTTCTCTTTGTCTTATCAAAATAATCTAACATTTTTTTTTTTAAATGTAGAAATAATGATGACTAACGATATGGCTGTTTTTAACGTAAGCAGGTTAGTTCTATACCCTACGGACATGAAGGAAACATATCTATCAAAAACATGAATTTTTCATTTCAGTGTTCAAATGTTGTGACGTCAGTTGTGCCTCTTGCCATTCAAGCTCTCGCCGATATGATCGTTAGTAATCTCATCCTTTAATAATACTTTTTAAATAACAAGCAATACATTTCAAGGTAACATTCATATCAATTTGAAAGAGTAAGAGTATTATCTATCCATAATCCCTACTGACGCAATGAATTTACTTTCAATAGAAATTAATCTTTTCCTCTATTCAAACCAACCCAATTCAGATAACTTGTAAAATATTCATTCTCTTCAGAACCCCGAGGTAACTTGCATTTCCTGGTTTTTGTGCCCTCCTCCAAATGGACATGATCAGGAAGTTAAATTTCGTCCAAGTGTGGCAAGCGCTATCTTGAAGAAGGTATGGATGTACTTAAGCATAGACCTAGCTTTTCTGTCAATTAAAAGTAAACTCAGTAAACTTAATTAAAAATTAAACAATTTGAATTTTAATCATTTTTATTATATAATTGAATATTATGCGTTTGATAATTTGATAGGGAATATGATATATCAAAAGTGAGTATGTAAAATTAATAAAACATTTGAAACATAATTATATTTCAGATCACCCAACATTTGAAACAAAATTGAAAACATCTTTATAGATCAAGTGAGAAATATTCTACAAAAGGTATTTGTCATACATAAACCTTTTTTTATCTTAAACCTTTTCTCCCAAAACTGTAACTCTTCAGATATATCCATGACTCTGAATGATAAAAAATATTATTTAAAACCTGATCGTGTTGTCAGTGTACAGTAAGCTTCGTGTATAACTATTACTATAACTAACCTAAATATCTCTATTTACCACATCTTGCTTGACAGCGATATAAAAACCTATACCGAAAAGTCGGTCTCATTTATATAAAGAAGATGACCATCCACATAATTTGTTATAATTTTTTCAATAAGTTGATTAATAAACACATCTTATTCTTTTATTCCAGGTTTGGAAAGAGAAGACGTTGATCTTTGATGTTTACCAATCTAATCAAATGAGTTGAATCTGATTGATGATAACTACAATGTGTTGACAATAAACTTATGAAAATATATAACCTTTACGTTTTTCATTTGGAGATTTCCTTTCATACGTTTGGAATTGGTTTATAAGAAAACATTCTTTCAACTCGATAAAGAGATACAGCACACTTGTAAAGAACAAAAGAAGGAAAAGAAAAAATCACTTTCCACTCACTATGAAAAGTTTTATTTACAATTATAAGGAACATATATTTTACACTAACAATAACATATTTGACATGTGATCAGAAAAACCTACTTGACGAGGAAAACGAACTTTGACTTTGACAAGAAACACATACATTTGGACTATTAATTTAATAATGATTATATGCTTTTTACATTTGACATTCACAAAGTATCACATACTTTCTACTTGATAATAAAAAATATTATTTCCACACATTTCAAATTGAAAAAAACCCTACATAACACTCAATAAAGGAACACTTTCGCTTGAAAATAGTTTCATAGTTTCAACGTATTAAGGAGTATTTCTTTTCATCTTGATGAAACATTTCCACTTGATAAGGAGCACGTTCCAACCAAACGATACTCTAGGAAGAGCTTTCATTGAGATAGGAAAAAATACTTTCCAATTAAAAGGAAAAGTCTTTCCACTTCATATAGATACATATTTTCGATTCCTTTTTATTAATTGCTTTATTTGCGGTAACATGGTCAGGTTGTAAAACTCTTCAGCACCGGCAGTCTAGACGTTCTGTAAATTACACTACCATATAAAGGAAAGTATGATACATTTACGAAGTCACATGGCAAATGTGGATTCCCTTTTATATTTAAAAGGTTTTCCATGTAATCGTCTTAAGCAGCTCCGGTTTGATTTTTTATCAAGTTCAACGAGAAGAATTTAAGATAACCAATTCGAATGTCACAAGACATTTGATATCTGCAAGGGTTTAGTTCCTAGTTACTTATGTCATGACAATTTAAAGCGACGTTTTTGAAACATCAAATAGTCCTAACCAAAATTTTGCTTTGACTTACATCTACTGTGATGTGATCTTCAGCTGCAGTAAACGTCAGATATGTCAGGCCACATGACCTATTGTAAAGTATTGAATGACATAGAGAATCTCAATAGTGTTGAAATGAAATATATCAACACGAGTTGATTAAAGTGAGAACTATCCGAAGCTTTCCGAAGTTATTTGTAACTTTAAACAAATCATGTGTCGATATATGTCATATTAAAAGACACGAGGGTGAGAAAAGTGTGACAGATAAATTAGTGAAACCCAAGTATATGGAAAGCAGATGCCTTGATCGCGGTTTATTGCAGGATGTTCGCATCGTATGTCTGTGGCTTCTTTAAGTTTAATTCTTATGGCGCCAGTTTCTGTTGTTGGTTGAAACTACTTTGGTTGATGATGTTGTACTTGTTCTGCATGCTCTGATATGGCTGACTTCTGGTCGAGGTTGTTCACAGACACGTGATATTCCTTTATCCTTGTATTGATTGGGCGAAGTGTTCCCCCAATGTATTGATGTCATAAACTGTAGTTTACACAGTATATACGCCGTATTTTAGAGGTTACACGAATAGTTGACGAACAAAGTCAGGAGTATTTTGTATAAGAATCATTGCGCAGTATTAGTGTTGAAACTATTATTAGTTACTTTGCATAGCGGTTTCTATGAACTTCTCTGTGTTAGTGATCTCATACGAGTGAAGCAGCATTAATGTGGACGGAGCTTAGGGCCTGTTACATTAATCTATTGTTTTGCTGTAATGTATTTTTGCATGATTGAAAGATTCAATGAAAATAAAAACAGAACTCCCCTTGAATAGAAACAGACATAGCCTTGGTATCATATATCCACTTAAATGTTTAGTAATTGAGAAATAGTTTTACATGTTGGTGATGAAGCTGAAAAGGTATGTACCATTAAATGAATATATAATATACATAACATCTCAAATCTATAGAAAAGAAAAACGTGTTTTCATACTGCAGTGTAATTTTGTTATAGACTTTCATATTCCAACTCAGAAAACTATTCAAAAATGACATATGTTTCTTATTCCTAACCCATACATAGTTTAGGGTCTGCTGAAATAAGCACTATCTGAAAAAGAAGAACGTCCATTTAGTTTCCAATACGTGATGTTTAACATCACTGCATATTTTGTTGTATTAAACCAATTTAAAATTAAAAACGTAACATTAAATTGCAAACATACTAACAAAGTCTCAACATTGACCAAACTTTGTAATTATGTATATGTTGTATATGTTCGTTTCCTCTACAAACAATTGACAAAATAATGTATCAAATGTTACTAACTTAATAAACCTAGCAATTAACTATGCAGTCCTTTGAATTACATTCAATATGTTATCTGTTGTGACACATGCATCTGCTCATTTGTTCGGTTTTTTTATGAGTCATTCTCTCAGTTACCTCACTTTATAATTGTTTCGATGACTAATGGACATATGTTAATTAGAAAAATTTATTAATCAGACTTCAATATACATTAAGCAGTTTATGAAAGGCTGTGAAGGTTTCGTCCAAAGCATTTTCAAAGTTTGGAACATTACACACTATCATCAAGATGAAATTTTTGGTTTTTGTTGCCATTGCTGCAATCGCTTGCCAAGGTATCATTTCGTTATTGTATTCTGTTACATGATATATTTTGTCACAAAGATTAATACGATTTATTTCATTTATCAAATCATTTGTATGAAAGTTTCTGCTACGTTACAGTTCTCTCTTAATATTCATTTTCACTTATCAACTGACCGTCCCTTAAAACATATAGTTGATAAACTGTTATGGTTTACTTATAGTTCTATCAAACGGTAACGAATAAGGGAAACAAGTTTTTATGGAATCATCATTTATTTAGTGTACATGTAACTACTTATAATCCAGAGGGTAAACATAAACCTTTTAACTTCAGCAAACGCATTACCGAAAAACGAATATTCATCAAGGGGAAAAGTCCAAATTTAATATAAAAGGGTGATGCGTCTGTCTTTTGTTTGTATTGTTTAAGTGTTGCACATGAATGACTAATGAGGCGATGTAAGTTTCTAACCCCCTTGAATGTTTTGACCTTGTGCCAAGAAAAGAAGGAACAAAAGTGAGATTAAATTAATTGAATTTTGTGACAGCTAGCGCCTCCAACTCCTAATATAAGGTTAACCCAATATTTATATGTATAAATACAATGGTGATCATTACAATTTGGTTTTCTATCTGTAAACCAATATCATGAACCTTTTCAGGAACCCGGAGTGGTGTGTAATGACTGCAAGGTTATGGTTCAAGATATTAAAAGTCTGATCCAATCAGATCAAAGCAAGGTAAATTTATGTCATGTTTTCTTACATCTTTCATTAACCATGGAAATATTTTGTTCTTCAAAATTTTTCTTACAACATTGGAAAAAACGTTTTCTTGATCCCAGGACAAAGGCATCTTGTATATGTATTTGTATTACAGAACACAACAACTGCTGCTGTCTTTGGTTTAGTTTGTGGCGAACCATCTTCAGATGCCTTTTATAGAACTGTAAGTTCTTTTTTCCCTAATATTTCAAGCTTTAGTTCAAAATTGCATATGCTCTGTTTCACCTATGTTATTTCTACTTTTCGGGAACACTTTAAATAGACATATATGCTTTGCTACAATATGCTTTGTTCAAATATTATAAAGTTTGGCCTTACCGATGTTTATCTTTCTGGTTTACTTTTCCCAAAATACTCTTAATCATACACTGCTCTTTCAGTGTTCAAAAGATGTGACGTCTACTGTTCCTTTGGTAATACAAGCGCTTGCTGATTTGATCGTAAGTTATGTTCAATAGTTAAAAAAATATTCTTGTAACATCAAAAAAATATATAAGTAAATAATTTTTTGTGTGGATAATTTCTCGTTCATATTCAGTCCGAACATTCGAAATATTTCTTACATTTGCCAAAGTCGAAGCGTCAATTTCTTCACAGTGAATATGCTTTACATTCACAGAACCCTGAAGAAACTTGCATTTCCTGGTTTTTGTGTCCTCCTCCCAATAGACCTGATCAGGAACTTAAATTTCACCCAGCTCTGGCAAGTTTTATTTTGAAGAAGGTAACAATTCATTTCAATAAGAGCCTTGATATAAATGAGTAAAAGCAATTCTTCCAATAATTAAAATAACAAAAGTTTTTTCTCAGGTGAATTTTATTTATAAAAAGGTCATGCTCTATCGGGCGAGTAAAGGGACACTAATAAAACTCACCTTTTACATATTGTTTTTTCAGGTCTCCCAACATCTCAAACAATATTGAAGACATCTTTGGTAAACCAGGTGAGAAAATGATATTTAATGAGATAACTTGATAAGATCTTATTTACATATTTTGAAGTCAAAAGTAAATTCATTTTTGTTTCACACGACCACAGAAAATTCGATACACAATATATGAACACACTTTCATGAATGTTATTAACATAACATTTTGTTTTAGGATCGCCCGAGATAGAAAAGATGATTTTGCTAGTCTGATGTGTACAGGACCCATTACACCCCGGATCTGATTTTTTAAAATTCAATTTTATTCTGTAATAAAATTTTGAAAATATACTTCTCATGCTTTTGCTTTGAATGAATTGAGTATAATTATCATATATTTGTAGTTTTGAAAACTAAATCTTTAATTGTCATGAGAAAAAAATCAAGAATCACATGAGCATGAAACGAACCCGGCATGTACTTTTAAAGAAAACTACACATAAAACAAAGACTCTGAATCTAACTTTATTAGTTTCAAAGGCTGTGGGTAGTCAGCAGTTGAGTTGAGTTCAAAGCCCCAGAACTTCCTTCATTTGCTACTTTCATAAATGAAAGAAGGGTTAGGTGCTCTTGTACAACATGAACAAATCTTTTTTTGAAACCGCTGCCTCATCATTTCAAGGGAAATTGTTGTCAAGGATCTTACTACAAAACATATATATCAGTGTATGTCAAAATGCATGTTTGCAGAAAGTTGTCATTGTATTCATTGCAAACGTTGTTCAGTCACTATCAGACTATTATGAAAGTAACGGTTTAGGTAAGACCATCGTGTACATCAAGTACATGGTATGAAAGCTTGAGATATACAAAGACTTTGAAACCGATCGCCGACAACAATTGTCTGATAATTCTGCAGTGTTTAGGTTGGCATGTCATGATAGAAGCAACCAGTCCATGGACATCTTATAATGCCATCTTTATCACTATATCTTGCAAAAGATATATTTGTATTAGTTTTAATAATTTTATTTGATAACTTTTATTTTCATTCTAAAGCAATTATATATCGGTGTTTTAACAACATGAAATAACCAACAGCGATAAAATATATAACATTTATTGGAATTCCGTTTTACTAAAAGAAACATTCATCAAGTCGTGGGAACGATGAATTTTATTAGGAATACCTTTTAATCATTGGCCACTCCCTTGGATTGGGCAAACTAAACTTTGAATTGGGCACGATATATGCATAATGTAGGACCTTAAGTGAGACATGAACCATCAACATGGGGAATAGGATCGGATTTCCACTTTCATTCACCCAAATATCGCAAGGCAACCATTATCAAAACAATCCCTTTTCAGAACACAGGTCAAGCCAATCAATCTCGTAATAATAATTGCAGGAGCTACGATTGAATTATATTCATGGTTGAGTTTGACGCATTGATGGTATGGTACCTATGCTAATACCATAAGCGTCTTGGAAGCTTATTGGGCTGTTGCAGTTATTGACATTCTGATGGAGCAATAAAAATGCAAAAACATGAGTTATTCAAAGACAACTTTTCCTGAGAAATTTTGATAACATGTGTGAAGGATTCGAACAGGGATCACAGACGATGCATTTTACCATTGAAAATCAATGTCTTTTATAAAAAAAAACTACAATTGGGATCAATCCATCATGTCAACTGTATCAAACAACTATGCACTCTAGAACACAATTTTTTCTTAAAATTGGTGAACAAACCTGTTTGTATGCGATTCTTTACGTTTTTACATTCACACAGACTCTTTGTGCTCTCGATCATATGGCACCACTTAATAATGTTTACCTATACGCCTCTTAGTGGTATTCAACACACATCTGCTAACCAAGATAATGATACAATTTGATCGGTTATACAAGAAAACTGTAAGTCTTTAAAATAAGTGATCACATACTGCAAAAAGGTGAAAAGAAACAAAGGAATATTAACTTCACCAATCCAAAAATCGTGTCAAACAGTTCCAGTCCGCCCGCTCCCTCAGCTGTTACCACGTGTAGCCACCTCCACACCTAAAACCAGACTCTGCTTAATAGCGAAACCAACAGCCTTTTATAGCGGGGTGCGGACCTCAGCGAAAGCCACTTTTTCAGCTTGCACGAGAGAATACCGCAACATTTATTTCTCAGCTACACTTAAATGACCCAGACCCTTAAGTATCGGAGTTGCATTAACATTTAATAGTTCATTGTAAAGAGGGCAAACTTCTTTACATAAATATGAAAACTATAAACAACTTACAAACACGGCTGTAAAATAGGACATGAAAAATTAATTTGAACACATACAAATAGTCTCAGTTGGCAAATAAATACAGAAATAATGGAAATGGATACATGAATGGAAAGTGCATCAATCTCATTGAAATCAGCCCGAAACTTATCGCTCGTACCTCGCTACGTTTCTTGATCTGACCACGGCTCAATAAAAGCCGTGTCAGACGGCCTTGACCGTGACCTTTCACCTCCAATTATTCTAACCAATCACGGGTCCGCGTACATATCGGTTTTGTTTGATCAACAAAGATTGCGAAAGTTGAAAATAAGGGACGCTCTGAAATATGTTTTGCAAAAGTTTTGAATAGATAGCACAAAAAAATGAACATCGTTGTTGCAAGTGAGATCTATAATTTTGAATTGTATGATCAGCTTTCTTACTGAAAACATAATTGTCACTTTTGAGATACACACCAGTGGCGGATCCAGGAATTTTGGGTGAAAGCGAAGGAGCGAGAGGGGGCAAACTGGGTGTGGGGGAGGTGGGGGGTGTGGATGGGTTCATCCATTTTACTGTAGATAATCCCCGGGGCTAGAGGGTCGGGGGTCGGGTGAATGGTCAAACATTGCACACTTCTGAGTTCTAAATATATAACAGTATGTAATTTATCAAATGCAACTGCAAATGTTTCTGCTTCTACAGTTGATTTATTTACCTGCCCCCATTCAGAAAAATACCTAATTTGAAATTTAAAAATTGAAATGAATTCCTCGAAACCCTTTGACAAAATGATCGTCGACCTAATTTTGATATAAATGCTTTGTAGACCTATTCAATAATGTGTAGTAGTTTTGTTTTGGTAAATTTCTTCAATTAACGTTTAAATTTTTGAAAACGTCTTTTGGACGAAGAAAATGCCAAAACAAACGCAAATATTGTCACGATAATACATCTTAATCACTATCTTCCTCGGGTCGCAGACATAGCTAAATTTCCGAACAAACATGAGCGTATTCATCATGATAGTCAACACACCCACGATCATTTTGCGTTCATCCCAACTCGACTTTTCTCGGGTCCATTCAGAAAAAGGTCGAATCCCGAGATACAAAGGTTGGATGTGATGTTTTGAATGTCAATTCAACAGTTGCCGAAGTCTTTCCAGCCTCGATTCTTATTGGCTGGCACAGTCTGGCGGTCAAGGCCGTCTGACGCGGCTCATATGGAGCCGTGGTCAGATCAAGAAACGTAGCGAGGTACGAGCGATAAGTTTCGGGCTGATTTCAATGAGATTGGAAAGTGCATAATATGTGCTTAACATATATGCAATAATTGATGACATTTAATAACAATGCAATTGACTAAAGTTGGGGAAAATGGAGGCAACGTGACACTGTGGACATAGAGTAAAACATAATTTTGTTTGCAATTACGGTGAATGATATTTAAAAGTGTTGTACATAAATATGTCAATATAATTTTTTTATTCCAATGGTTTGTTGTTAAATGATGTAATTTGATCTTTATATATATATATAATGTTTTACTTTATGTACACAGTGTCACGTTATATATATATAATCTTCGGTCACCACTGGGGGAAATTAAAAACTCTCTCCTACGCAATGATTTTTTGTCTGCAAAATTGGACTAAAGTTATTAACTGTCAAATTAGAAAACAAAGTTCAGAAATAGGTGAACAAACTGACGTATTGACATTTATTTTCACATTCACACAGTATTTTGGTGTTCTCAAATAAAACGGTTTGTATCACAAAATCGGATTCATATTATTCATGTTTCAAATACCCAAAAAAATAAGACTATTTTACTATGTTACCTTTGCTTATCTATCAATGGTGTCAAATGCTCTTAGAACAGGAAGACTTAAGGGCATTCGGATCAATTAGAGTTTAGCAGTAGTTAAGGGCTTAACCAAATCTAACACGGGGGTATTAACAATCATGTCAATTGCTACACCACCACATAATTGAAAAGTCTAATCTGAAACAGAAATCTTTCGAAAACACGTTTTAATGGCACTATTCTCAGATTAAATTTCTGTTAGAGAAAATAGTAAATGAAAGATATGTCATTCTGTCCCTGATATCCCTCAAGGCGATTGCCTCATATCCTTCTGTAATTAACCATGAAATGGTTTGCTTTAACTACATGTATAGAGGATTTTTTACATTACTCGTCCTGAATATCGCATAGAGTGACGTAGAAATTTATATCTAACTGATTATTCATAGCTTTACCCTATGAATGGAGGAGTAAGATCGCTTCGCAATCGCGGCCATCTCATGACGTCATTCAATCGTTTCTTGACGTCACAGATGATGTTGTAAAGATCGTGGCGTCATTTCACTGACACTGAGTTGAATCACATTGCTATTTCACTATTTGAAAATATTGATTTTAATCGAAGGAAAAGCATATAAAGTATTTATATTATCCTCATAAACAATTCGGCAATTATATTAATTATAGCAATTATAGTAAAAGGAAATAGATAGAATGTGCGTTGTTCTAAGTTTCGATTCCCTAAATCTTGAAATTGTCCTTATAGTCTATCGATGTATGAAAAATTGCATCAATCGAAAAATTAATAAGTATAAGATAAATATCCTGAATGATATTTGACACTGTCCACAATTATTAATTTTTTTCGAAATTTCAACCTTTGGTCATTTCAACAACCTGCGAAAATCAATGAAGTTAACTTCGTGCGTTGAAGTTTGATTATGTAATGGAAAATGGAAAATTCACATCTAAAATTCAAACACAATATTTACGGTTATTATTTCTTCATGGTACGATGCCTAAAAAATCCCAAATTAAATAACATTTGCACTAAGGTAGACAAGTAGGCGACCAATTTTCGGTATGAAGTTGTACACGAGTAAAAATTAAAATATGTGAAATCTTTGATTTTTTGCTTCTTTTTACTGATATTTATTACCATAGGTGCGGAGTTATATGTGGAAGTACACGGACTGTTTGTCTGTTAGGTCGTCCTTGGCATACAACTCGGACACTTTCGCAGTAATTATTACATATTTTCATCATTAATGAAACTATCACATTTGGTTATATTCATCTTCACAACGTCAAGGCCGAAACCAAAAGATTTCGAATTCTTGACGCTTCGCCCTTGACATCACGGCCCATATTTTCTGTGCTTAGAGTTAAGGCCACTACAGGCCCTTCTGATAGGCCAATCAGAAGGCGGCTTTCAAAATGAACTTCAAATGTCGCGTTTGAAGAGAGATGACTATTTAAAATATTAATTTCAATTGTAATTTCAGGCTTATATTTAAATGGATACAGGGTAGATCTATCACGTTTGTGGTCGATCGATATTTACTGTAGAGTTTAAAAGTAACGTAAATACGATATCATTGTACGAATGGAATATTAAAGATTTCTATAATCATTATTTCAATTTTGAATGATTCAAATAGAAATGTATCCGTTTTAAAACAAAATAATCGCGAAATATTCGTTGTCAAACTTGGCACCATCGTTTTGTGTTATGTTCGAGAAAAACGAAGTGATTTACTCAAAATCTGAACACCGAAAGATGGAATATGTGAAAACATGATGCTGACTTGGTTAGCTTCGAAATTATCAACACGGCAGTAAATGCATAATTCAGTAAAATATATATTGACTGCTGCACTTGCAAAACGGGGAATATTTTCATTTCAATGAAAATCCATTGTGACAAGCTCTCAGTCTTTGAATGAATTTTATCAGTGGACTACAATTTTTCTCTCGTATGGATCTACTGCTTATGACGTAAAACATACATGTATGCCTTGAATAAAGATCGTTTAGAGAAGGAGAAAAAGCATTAATTACTTGAGGAATACAACCCGATGTGATTTAATTGTTGAAATTTAATTCTTGGTGTTGTTACCTATCATAAGGTCTCCAGGTTGGGCGTAGGTTTCGAGAGTAAACGGCGATTTCACTGGCTGCAGGTTAGCAGCTAGTAAGGGCGATAACTCGTGATGACGTTAGGTGTCGCTTCTTCGTATCACAGGTTTTGTTACCGCTGAGGGCAAGGTAGAAAAGGAAAACTCTATACATGTTCACCTTGCCGTGGGAAGATGGTTATATTTGGAACTTTATTTATTCCTAACACAATGCACACATCTATGAAATTGATACACAACAAAAAGAAAAAATACAGAATTTACCCTAGGTACCATAATATACGAATTAAATACATATGTATATTATTATATACACAGCTTTAAAAATACTAATGACGTCATCATGCTGTATACAGTAACAGTGGTTGTAGAATCGAAAACTACGGATTTAAATGCTGCAATTTTTATATCCTTGCCATCTAAATATATCATACGTTTTTGAAACGTTAAAGCATTTGTAAGACCACGTTAAAAATGTTTAGTTTGTGGTGCTTTAAGTGATTTAAATATCATTAAAACAAATAATAAAAATAATAATAATAATAATACTTTATTGCCAGATAAAGGAATTTTTTTACAACAGAGACGCAATATATAACAGTTAAGACATATCAACAAGGCATAGACATATAAACAAACACACCTTATAAATATTAAATACAGATTAAATACAGATTGTGTGCGAGTTACTAGAGTCATAATAATCTAAGAGTTTTAAAGTATCATAATGATTTATGTTAAAAAGCGTGGTGGTAAGTTAAAGTTCATTTAAAAGTTTAATACGTGCCCTCTGCGTCCAGAAGGTAAAAGTTTGTAACAACCGTATAAGTTATAGCAGGGGTCAGATAAAATGTTGTGGGCAGACTTTAAGACGCAATTTTCATAAAGTTGAAAAATAGAATTAAAAGATGAGATTTATCAACAAAAGAGTTATCAAATTTAAAAAATCTTAATCTTCTTAAAAAATACATACGTTGTTGACACTTTTTGTAGATACGATCGGTGTATGCAGAAAAGTTAAGTCGACTGTCAATGACAGTTTCAAGATACTTGTATTCACTTACAATGTCAATGGGTTCGTTATCAATGTGTACAGGATCACAGGTTGAATTAAATAGTAAATTAATGACAAATTTGGCAACCATCAATGTACCAGCTTTAGCTTTATTGTGTTAATTACATGTCAATATGATCAATATGGTCACCTGAATGGTACAAGCTTTGCAATATTCATCAAACTAATGTTAACAATAATTGCCATTGCGTCATTCCACAATTGAATGGATGAATAATAAAGATAGCTGAATAGGAAATTATGTCGCAATGAAAAAATCCATTAAACAATCAACATTATATAAAAGGCTCCAAAGGTTAAGTTCAGACCATCCCCAAATATTCGGACCCACACACTCTCACGTCACCATGAAGCTTTTGGTTTGTCTCGCCTTTGCTGCATTCGTTTGCCAAGGTAATGTTTCTAATACGCATGTTCTAAAATATTCTATTGTGTAATAAAAGGTTTGACGAGATTTATGTTCAAACAAAAACTGTTTTTAGGGATGTTTCTGCAACTCTACAAACAAAGATAACCAAAGCCTTTATAAAAATGTCATAAAATATGCTATAGTTAAAAGGATGTACAAAAAATCGGATTTGGTCACAATTAATCAAATTAATTTTTTTTAAACATATTTCTCGTCATCATTGCATCTTTCTTGAAAGAACAAATATCATAATGTTCTTATAATTAAAACTTCAAAAATTAATTTCTTAAGTATTATTAACATGGGCCACTTAATTTGTTATTAAATCTTCAAACATCTCGTTTTGAAGAAATCGTTTGAATATATCCATTAATTCATTCAGTGATCAAAGTTGAAACATCAATCTTTTTTTCTCTCCAGCATATGCCTTCATGAAATCTGATGGGACAGAATTACAGGTATGTGACACGTGATGATATTTTCTATCATACTTTCACTATAAACTGATGCACAACCACAAACAAAACTTAAACAGAAGCAGTTTGAACCCTTCACAAGAGGCCAAACTTTCATTTCGATGATTCAGTTATTTGACATTTCTACAATGCATTTTGTGTGGAATTTTTTTAATAGTGTTTCTAAGTGTAATTTTATTGTTTAGACTTAAGTTTTATGGTAATGCGATGTCTAGATCTTAACCTCCAAAAAGTCCAGTCAGTGGCGAGACATTAGACTTGCAGTATTTCACATGACCTTAATATGTTAATTTGATACCGCTAGTGGTTGAATTATTGCCCAAATGCATTCTCTCAAAACGGATTGTAAAGGAATTAATGATAGAGCTACACCTATTGACGTAATCTTATATCATCAATCTTTTCAGGACCAAGGAGTGGTATGTGATGACTGCAAGGGTATGGTTCAAGACATAAAAAATATGATCCTATCAAACCAGACTCAGGTACGGCTGTGATTTTTGTTTCACAAAACTGTTTCCCTTTACCTGTTTCAATGACTAATTACTAATTTATAAGTTATCTTTATTGTTCGCAAATGTACGAATAGTTTAACAACGGGTAGAATGCATACAAAATTAATTGTGTTTTTGTGTGTGTATCCATAGTGTTTTACATCATTTTATTACCTGATAACTTCTGAATGTCAACAAACATGGTTTTATAGTGTCATATTATTCTATGCCATTTATATATATTTTGTTTAATAGAACACAACAACTACTGCTGTTTTGAGCCTTGTTTGTGGTCAACCATGCGACACCGCATTTTATGGACTTGTAAGTTTCAAATACAATTATCATTGAAACAAAATTAAGAGCGTATTTTCCACTTAATATTTTTGTTTGATCTTATTAAAAAAATGGTGATTCCTGATTGCAGTAGATTCCTGAATAATTGAATGAATATTGATGAATATACATTTGACTAAAATCTAATACATAATCTTCCAAAAAAGGTCTTTATCGTAAACGTACCTTTCCGTTTCCAGTGTTCAAATGTCGTGAAGTCTGTGGTTCCTTTTGTAACCAAATCTGTTGCTGATTCGATCGTAAGTTATGTTGTGTTCTCAGTAAAACAGTTTTTATAAAATGACAAAATGTTGTTAATTTTTAGAGTAATATTATCATTTATCATAATATAATATAAAGTAAACAACTTAAATCCTCTCATTCAATTTGTGACAATCAGTTATCCACAAACAAAAATTATTTTCAAACTTCCTAGGATCCTGAGAAAACTTGCATCTCTCTCTCTTTGTGTCCTCCTCCCAACGGAGCCGGTCAGGACTTTAAGATTGACCACACAGTAGCAAGTGATATCTTGAAGAAGGTAACTATATACATAAATTGATATGCCTTAACTTGATTCTATTTTCCAAAATTTAGAAGATTTTGTTCCATTTTCTAACTATGTTTGTAAGCTATGCAAAATGAACAAGAATGTGATTTATGATGATATATACATTTCTCTATTTATCAAAAATATGTTCATAATTTGCTCAATATTAATATTTCAGGTGTCCCAACTTCTAAAACAATATTGAAGGAAAAAAATGATAAATCAGGTAAGAAAGGTATTTTCGATGATTAAAATTTTTCATATTAAATCTGGTAATATATATTTTTTTTAATTTATGAAAACATTTTATTCTAAGCTTCCAACTGGCACTCGTTCATTTTACCAAATTCATAAATCACTAATACATTAAACAACCATGAAAAAAATATGATTGATTAAAACAAATATTTGTTCATTACTACAGGATCGCGCCGTCACTGAGAAGACAACTCTATATTTCAGGGATATGTGAATTCATAAACCTCAATATTGGAGAATACAACTTGAACAATGAGATGAATGTTAGCCTATAGTTTTTCTGCAATAAACATTTTCTAATGTACCTTATGTGTTTTATTTTATAATAGCATATCGCACATTGTTGAATTTGGATATCATGCCCTTCATAGAAATATAGTCATAAACGCAGGACACAGATACGTATCATCCAGACAAGAAAAAAAACGAAGTTCCTGTTAAGAGCTCCATCTTGTAGATTCCAATTAACAAAGAACAATTCAAGGAAACATGCACACTTTTCGTCATGCATTGACTAGGAAACACAGTTTCTAATTCTGGGCCACTTACTTTTCCATTCAACTTTCAATAAGGTACACATATACCCTTATCTGAACCGTTGTTTTAGTTTACAAGAAAATATACTCTTTATTCCATAGGAGCACACACGTTCTGTATCACTTAGACACTTGACTGTTTTGCTAAAAACTGTTTTCAGCCAGAAACTGAACATCCTTCGTACATTTTTCCAATTTCCAATGACATCAAGATAACGAAATGATTAAAGATCCCATGTCAACGATGTCATTGTTTAGGTTATTTTGAGAATCAAGGGCCTTGAAATAAACATAAATGGAGCAGGGAAATCGTTTTTCCCCCAACTATTTTGCAATGAGTTACCCGAGAAACCAAGGCCATTATCTTCAGAGATACTCAGAACAACGTTCTATGGTCCACTTGTGTCTATATTATATCAACACTATATATAAAACACCAATAGGAAAGATTCCATACAATTCGGTCTTAGTTGTCCCTGCACTGGCACCAGTCATTGCATATAGAGAAGACACTGCAATTAATAGGTCAAGATTTTGTTGACAAAATAAAATTTTAGATATTGATGAGTTTGGGTTTATTCATTATCACTAGGAACGAGTATACACGATTGATTTCAAGTGACAAGAAAGATGACTGCAAAAAAGGTTCAATAAAACTATATGCCACATTGAGACATATTTAAAGAGAGAGAATGTGACTTGAATGCTAAAAGTTGGCCACAAAGAGGGATAACCCTTATCCTCCCAACGACCTGTGGCACAACTTGTCAGAACACCTCCAAGAAATAGTATAGTTTTGAATACAGTTTGAAATAGTATAGTATCCATGAAATTGGTGACAACATTCACTCTATACTGAATGAGATCGAAAAAGAAATGGAAGATTGTGGACATGAGAGAAAATACAATGTCATTGTGACTTATATTAATGAAAAAGGAGTGGATGTTTGTCATAACGTCTACAGTAGGACTTTAATAACACCAATTACCAGGTGAAGATTGCTCCGTATGGCATGTCCAGAACCATGGCTATCAACTCCGTCAATGAGAGCGCCAAACGATTGGAGTACCAAGCCATGGTAACTGGTAAACAAACATCTGTTGATAATCGATCTTTGAGCTCGTCGTCCAATAAAACTTTGTCAGGCACGACAAACTTTTAAATTGCGAAGACAGTGACATGACATTTGGTCTTATGGATCCAGGTACAACCTTCGAATTAAGATAGAGGTCGTATAGAAATTTATGACGGAGCTACCTCTGTTTGGAGAGAATGACTTACACTAGAACAGTAGAATACTAGCATGATAAGGACGATAGTTGGATTTGCATGGGGAATAGGCAGAAGAGTCATCTTTATGATTTCACGGCCGTATGCTGTTTGGAGAGAATGAGTGTAAGTCGATGTTCTTTCTTATCAAGCACGCCTTGGATACGATTATTTGGTTTCTCTCCCAGAGAAACGAGCCAATCACTAACATTCAAGAACTCTGCTGAGCTCCTTCCAAATATTCCAAAGATCTCTAAGGCGAATTGTCATTGGCTGGAAAAAAATAACAGGTGAACAAAACCAAGAATATCAAGCCGCCTGGCAAAAAAAGCATTTGTAAAAACAGAGGTCAGGGTATTTTATTTATTAGGATGATTGTTCAGGAATTTTTTTATGTTACGAGTCAAGGATTGGTTTAGACTTTTACTGTATGCACACATCTCTACTGTAGTTAACGGAGTCACTGATTAACGGCAAGAGGTATTTTGAGTAAATACCATTTCAGGGCATTCTTCAATACCACTAATGATAGGTTTCAGATGAATCGACACACCATTCTTTCAGGTGGAACAAATGTTGTGGATTGTCATTAACCAACTCTGAATTGTCCTTGATGGTAGTCACAATTTCATGTATGCGCATTTCACTTTAGAGGACTACACTTTATGAATAAACCACACGTTTGAAGTTCTCGTTGCTGAAAAATATTGGTCTCGCGTCACATCGTCACATCGTACCATCAGATAACATTTGCATGATGATGTTCCTCAAATAACTGTTTGAGGGGGCCTTTGAAGAAGCATACATATGAACTGTAAGATGTTTTGGATACCAGAAGATGCCCTAATTTCAACCTGGTGATGAAGTAAGCATTTAATAATAATAATAAGGGTGGTTTTTATAGCGCACATATCCATACCGAATGCATATGCTCAAGGCGCTCCCTGCATTATTACCCTGGTCTAACCAAAGCTACCGATTAAGTACTTCAAGGTCACCTCAAACACAATCTACACCAGGTACCACCCAATTAATATTGCTGGATGAACAGAAGCACATTTGCCTTAAAATACACCACAAGTTTCTCAACTCGTGTCTCAGTGTGTGGCAGGGAATAACCCTTAACTCTAAGTTAATACAGCAATTATCGGGTAACCAACCCATCCGTCGAGCTGTGTCAGATGTTGCTGAACTTTACTGATAGCGGGTATCTGAGCTACGCACAGGGCCACGTGCCACCATATTTACAGTACGTTCGGTGACACGAAACCTACCGGTTGTTCGGGAGCGCTCTCAAACACTCAGTGTTAGCTGTGAACATCGAGTTAATTAACCCAGAGTAGGAGGTTGACACGGATAGGGCAATGTTATTGGCCACCAACAAGCAGGAAGTTTCCTTACACTTTGATGTTACAGGACAAACCCAAACTAAAAAAACTTTTGTTGTTGCGGCCTAACCGACAAACAGTACTGTTGCAAAAGATACTTAAAGTTACTAATTCAATCCAACCACAGCCGGAGATGGTAAAAAGATAAAACCCAAAACCAAACATTGCTAACAATATAATTTATACAACATAGCGTTGTTTTTAAAATAACTTTTCATTTAAAATACCAATCAAATTACCATTTAATAAAATTGCAATAGATAAAATGTTGAAAATTTCAAGACTATTTCAGTTACATACCTATCAATAAGCTTGACAAATTTTACATAATTTAGAAATAAGAAATACTTTAGGGTGTCAACTGTTTTAGTGCAGAACAATTAAGACGCGTGAATCTTTCCAAAGCAATAACGAAATGGACAGATTTGGAAAACATGTAGTAGAGTACCCAAATAATCTCTGGTTACATGGAGTGCAGTTCTTAAGCACATTTATTCCGGTTAGTGTGCTTCATGCACGAGTTTTGCACTGATAACGCCGACCATCTTGGGTACTACACATTTTATTCATAGAGCTGCATCCCGAATGTTTGTTCACCTGTGTATCTCTTTGCAAACATCCTTCTTATTAGGATTGCAGTACTTTTTTTGCAGGTACAAATACCTTCCTATGCCCATTTGAAACATGATAATTCTGCAACCTAACAAGAAATCCACGTCTGATATAAAAACACAAAATGAACGGTTTTTATTTCTTCATGGTATGATGCCTCGAAATATCCCAAAATATCTGATATTTGCACTAAGATAGGACCTCGGACCAAGTGATATACAACTCATTTATTAGAATAATTGCCGAGTTATGTCGGGATGCACACGGAAAGTTTGTCTATAATTAAGGTCATTGTGGAGATACAACTCGGAAACTGTGGTAGTGAATGTTACGTGCGGTATTGTATCACATTTTGTTACTTAGGTAAATAAATTGTGATCAAATCTATTTATTTCTAACACAATGCAAACATCTATGGAAATGCTTCACAATAAAACAAAAACAATCCAGCAATGACATTAAGTACCATAATGTATGAATTAAATACATATTAACATAACAAAGCTTTAAAGATATTTTACGTCAGCACGCTATATATAGTAACAATGATTATAGAATCGAAAACTACGTGTTTACTTGCTGCAAGTTGTACATCGTGCCCCTTTGATATATCATACGTTTTTGAAACTTTACAGCATATGTTAAATGTGCGAATCACTTTAAAATTGTTTATAGTTTATGATGCTATAACTGTTAAAAATCATTAAAACAAATAGTAAATAAATGACGAATCTGGCAGCGATAAGTGTACCAGCAATTAGCTTTATGGTGTTAATCACGTGTCACAATTAAACCATTCAGATCAATAAGTTCTCCTAATGGTATACAAGCTTTTCAATTCTTATCACCTTAATGTTAACAATAATCACCATTACCTCACTCTATTAATGATTGGTTGAATAAAAGAGATATCTAAATAGGACCATATGTCTTTATGAAAAAATCAATTAAACATTGAAAATTGTTTAAAAGGCTGCGAAGGTTCAGTTTAAACCATTCCCAAATATTCAGAACCACACACTCTCTCTCACCACCATGAAGCTTTTGGTTTGTGTCGCTTTTGCTGTATTCGTTTGCCAAGGTATTGTTTTTACTAAACATGTTCTAAAATTTTCTATCATAAAAAAAGATTGACAGGAGTTATGCTCAAACAAAAACGGTTTTTAGGTATGTTTCTGCAATTCTACAAACAAAAATAACCGAAGCCTTTATGAACATGTAATAAAATATGGTACAGTTAAAAGCATGTATAAATAATTGGATTGGGTCACAATTAATCAAATTAATTTTTTCAACATACTTCTCGCCATCATTGCATCTTTTTTGACATTATGAATATCATGATTTTCTGCTTATAAATTTTTTACTCATTATCATTTACACACACGGGTAACTAAATTTGTCCTTAAAAGTTTAAAACATCTCGTTATGAAGCAATCAATCACATATCCATTAATTCATTCAGTGACAAAAGTTTTAACATAAATCCATTTTCTCTCCAGCAAATGCTTTCATGAAATCTGATGGGACAGAATTACAGGTATGTTATATATTACACCAATTTCTGTCTTCCTTCCTAAAGGAATGGACAACTACAAACAAAACTTAAAAAGAAGCAGTTTGACCAGACCTTCATTTCGATAATTTAGTTAAACCTTTTCTACATTTGACATTTCTACAATGCATTTTTCTAAACATTCGTTTAGTGTTTCTACATCTGTTTTATCAGACACAAGTTTATTGTTTAGACTTAAGTTTTATAAAATGCGATGTGTAGTTCTTAACCTCCGAAACACTAAACCAAGATCAATCTGTGGTGAGAAATTAGAATTTCAATATATCTCCTGATTTGATACCACTAATGTTTGAATCATTGCCCAAATTCATTCTCTCCAAACGGATTATAAAGGAATTATTGATGTTGACAGAAATATCATTAATCTTTTTAGGACCAAGGAGTGGTATGTGATGACTGCAAGGGTATGGTTCAAGACATCAAAAATCTGATCCTATCAAACCAAACTCAGGTACGGCTGTAACTTTTTCCCCCACAAAACTGTTTTCCTTTACCTGTTTCAAGGACTAATTGCTAATTTATAGGTAAACCTTATTGTTTAAAAGTGTATGTATTTACGACGTGTAGAATGCATAAACAATTCATTTGGCTTTTCTGTGTATCCATAGTGTATTATACATCATTATATTATCTGATAACATCTAAATGTCAACAAAAATGATTGTATTGTGTAATATTATTCTATTATTTTGCTTCATAGAACACAACAACTACTGCTGTTTTGAGCCTTGTTTGTGGTCAACCATGTGACACCGCATTTTATGGACTTGTAAGTTTCAAATTCAATCATTATTAAAACAAAATTAAGAATGTCTTTTCAACTGAACATTTTTGTTTGATCCAGATTTCAGTAGATACGTGGATAGTTGAATGAAAATTGATGGATATACATTTTACTAAAAAATAATCTTGCAAAGAAAGATCTTTATTTTAAACGTACGTTTCCTTTTCCAGTGTTCCAATGTGGTGAAGTCTGTGGTTCCTTTGGTAACCAAATCTTTTGCTGATTCTATCGTAAGTTGTGTTCTTAGTAAAAGATTATTTTTTTATAAAATATAGAATAATAAAAAGTTATGTTATATTCTCAGTAAACACGAATATAAACTGACAAACAGTTGTCTATTTTTAGAGTCATATTCGTCAATAAAATCGTATTGAAATAACTTTATATTCATTGTTTCTTTCAAACTTTCTAGGATCCTGAGGAAACCTGCATCTCTCTCTCTTTGTGTCCTCCTCCGAACGGAGCCGGTCAGGACTTCAAGATTGACCACAAAGTAGCAAGTGCTATCATGAAGAAGGTAACTATATACATAAATTGTTATGCCTTAACTTGATTCTATTTTCCAAAATTTAGAAGATTTTGTTCCATTTTCTAACTATGTTTCTATGCTATGCAAAATGAACAAGACTGTGATTTATGATAATATATACATCTCTATTTACCAAAAATATGTTCATAATTTGCTCAATATTAATATTTCAGGTGTCCCAACTTCTAAAACAATATTGAAGGGAAAAAATGATAAATCAGGTAAGAAAGTTATTTTCGATGATTAGAATTTCGCATTTTAATCTGGTAATATATATATTTTTTAATTTATGAAAACATTTTATTCTAAGCTTCCAACTGGCACTCGTTCATTTTACAAAATTCTTAACTCACTGATAAATTAAACAACCATGAAAAAATATGATTGATTAAAACATATATTTGTTCATTTCTACAGAATCGCGCCGTCACTGAGAAGACAACTCTATATTTCAGGGATATGTGAATTCATCAACCCCAATATTGGAGAATACAACTTGAACAATGAGACGAATGTTAGCCTATAGTTTTTTTGCAATAAATATTTTCTAATGTACCTTATGTGTTTTATTTTATAATAGCATATCGCACGTTGTTGGATTTGGATATCATGCCCTTCATAGAAATATATTCATAAACGCAGGACACACATGCGTATCATCCAGAAAAACAAACGAAGTACCTGTTAAGAGCTCCATCTTGTAGATTCCAATTAACAAAGAACAATTCAAGAAAATATACAAACTTTTCGTCATGCATTGACTAGGAAACACAGTTTCTAATTCTGGGCCACTTACTTTTCCATTCAACTGTCAATAAGGTACACATATACCTTTATCTGAACCGAATTTAAAAAAGGCCCGTTGTTTTAGTTTACAAGGAAATATACTCTTTATTCCATAGGAGCACACACGTTCTGTATCACTTAGACACTTGACTGTTTTGCTGAAAACTGTTTTCAGCCAGACACTGAACATCCTTCGTACATTTTTCCAATTTCCAATGACATCAAGATAACGAATTCGAAATGATTAAAGATCCCATGTCAACGATGTCATTATTTAGGTTATTTTGAGAATCAAGGGCCTTGAAATAAACATAAATGGAGCAGGGAAATCGGGTTTTTTCCAACTATGTTGCAATGAGTTATCCGAGAAACCAAGGCCATTATCTTCAGAGATACTCCAAACAACGTTCTATGGTCCACTTGTGTCTATATTATATCAACACTATATCTAAAACACCAATAGGAAAGATTCCATACAATTCGGTCTTAGTTGTCCCTGCACTGGCACCAGTCACTGCATATAGAGAAGACACTGCAATTAATAGGTCAAGATTTTGTTGACAAAATGAAATTTTAGATATTGATAAGTTTGGGTTTATTCATTATCACTAGGAACGAGTATACACGATTGATTTCAAATAGATATGACAAGAAAGATAACTGCAAAAAAGGTTCTATAAATCTATAGGCCACATTGAGACATATTTAAAGAGAGAGAGAATTGTCAGAACACCTCCAAAAAATAATATAGTTTTAAATACAGTTTGAAATAGTATAGTATCCATGAAATTGGTGACAACATTCACTCAATACTAAATATGACTGGAAAAAAATGGAAGATTGTGGACACGAGAGAAAATACTATGTCATTGCGACTTATATTATTGTAAGAGGAGTGAATGTTTGTCATAGCGTCTGGAGCAGGACTTTAATAACACCAAAGACCAGGTGAAGATTGCTCCGTATGGCATATCCAGGACCATGCCTATCAACTCTGTCAATGAGAGCATCAAACGATTGGAGTACCAGGCCATGGTATCTGGAAACCAAACGTCTGATGATAACCGATCTTTGAGCTCGTTGTCCAATAAAGCTTCTTCAGGCAAGACAAATTGGAAATTGCGTAGACGGTGACTTGACATTTGACGGATCCAGGTACAACCTGAGTGTTGCCAACGATCACTTTTGTCCGACGTCTTCCGAATATGGCACTAAACCAAAACATTAAAAAAATATATTAGCCAGTGATCAGTGACGGTTTGGCAGCTTTTTGTCATTACAAGAATATGGACTTATGAAGATATCGAAGACACGATACATGCAGAGTACGAGCGTGATGCAAATCCAAGTATTTTCTTAATCATGCTAGTATTCTACTGTTCAAATGTAAGTCAATGTTTTTTCCTATCGAGCACGCCTTGGAGACGATTATTTGACTTCTCTCCCAGAGAAACGAGCCAATCACCAACATTCATAAACTCTGCTGAGCTCCTTCAAAATATACCAAAGATCTTAAGGCGAATTGTCATTGGCTGAACAAAAATAACAAGTTAACATCAAGAATATCAAGCCGCCAGTCATACGAAGCATGTAATGTAGTTAACGGAGTTACTCAGTTACGGGCACTTCTAATGTAGTTAACGGAGACACTCAGTTATGGCCATAAGTATTTTGAGTAAATACCATTTCAGGGCATTCTTCAATACCATTAAACATGATAGGTTTTAGATGAATTGACACATCCTTCATTCTGATGGAACAAATGTTGTGGATTGGTATTAACCAACTCTGAATTGTCCTTGATGGTGGTCACAATTTCATATTAAATGTATGTGCATTTCATTTTACCCTTGAACTCTAAGTTAATACAGCAATTATCGGGTAACCCACCCATCCGTCGAGCTGTGTCAGATGTTGCTGAACTTTCCTGATAGCGGTCAACTGAGCTACGCACAGGGCCACGTGCCACCATATTTACAGTACGTTCGGTGACACGAAACTTACCGGTTGTTCGGGAGCGCTCTCAAACACTCAGTGTTAGCTGTGAACATCGAGTTACATAACGCAGAGTAGGAGGTTGACACGGATAGGGCAATGTTATTGGCCACCAACAAGCAGGAAGTTTCCATACACTTGGATGTTACAGGACAAACCCAAACTAAAAACTTTTGTTGTTGCGGCCTAACCGACAAACAGTACTGTTTCAAAAGACACTTGAAGTTTACTAAATCAATCCAATCATACCCGGATATGGCGCGTAAAAAAAGATGAATCCAAAAAGTAAATATCTAATTTATACAAAAATGCATTGTTTTCAAAATAACTTTTCATAAAAAATATCTATCAAATTACTTTTTGGAAAAATTGCAAAAGATAAAATGTTGAAAGTTTCAAGACTATTTATTTTACATACGTATCAAAAAGCTTGAATTTTTTTATATAATTCAGAAATAAGAAATACCTTAGGGTGTCAACTGTTTAAGTGCAGAACAATCAAGACGCGTGAATCTTTCCAAAGCAATAACGAAATGGACAGATTTGGAAAACATGTAGTAGAGTACCCAAATAATCTCTGGTTACATGGAGTGCAGTTCTTAAGCACATTTATTCCGGTTAGTGTGCTTCATGCACGAGTTTTGCACTGATAACGCCGACCATCTTGGGTACTACACATTTTATTCATAGAGCTACCTCCCGAATTTTTGTTCACCTTTTTGCAAAAATCCTTATTATTAATATTGCAATACTTTATTTGCACGTACAAAAACCTTCCTATTACCATTTGAAACATGATCGTTCTGCAACCTGCAAAGTCTGATATACAACACACAATGTATGGTTTTTATTTCTTCATGGTATGATGCCTCACAAAATCCCAAAATTCCTGATATTTGCACTAAGATAGGCAAGTAAGCGAACAAAGTTTCTGTCCACAAGTTGAAATTACAAATATGTGAAATCTTAGATTTTGTGCTACTTTTTCCCTCGGACCAAGTGATATACAACTCATTTATTAGCATAATTGCCGAGTTATATCGGGATGCACACGGACAGTTTGTCTATAATTAAGGTCGTCCTGAACATACAACTCGGAAACAATGGTAGTAAGTGATAGGGACGGTATTGTATCTTTATGAAACTATCACATTTTGTTACTTAGGTAAATTGTGATCAAATCTATTTATTTCTAACACAATGCAAACATCTATGGAAATGCTTCACAATAAAACGAAAACAATACATCAGTGACATTAAGTACCAAAATGTATGAATTAAATGCATATTAACATAACAAAGCTTTAAAGATATTTTACGTCAGCACGCTATATATAGTAACAATGATTATAGAATCGAAAACTACGTGTTTACTTGCTGCAATTTGTACATCATGCCCCTTTGGTATATCATACGTTTTTGAAACTTTACAGCATATGTTAAATGTGCGAATCACATTAAATCTGTTTATAGTTTGTGATGCTATAACTGTTAAAAATCATTAAACAAATAGTAAATAAATGACGAATCTGGCAGCGATAAGTGGACCAGCAATAAGCTTTATGGTGTTAATTACGTGTCACAATTAAACCATTCAGATCAATAAGTTCTCCTAATGGTACAAGCTTTTCAATACTTATCACCTTAATGTTAACAATAATCACCATTACCTCACTCTATTTATGATTGGTTGAATAATAGAAATATCTAAATAGGACCATATGTCTTTATGAAAAAATCAATTAAACATTGAAAATTGTATAAAAGGCTGCGAAGGTTCAGTTTAAACCATTCCCAAATATTCAGAACCACACACTCTCTCTCACCACCATGAAGCTTTTGGTTTGTGTCGCTATTGCTGTATTCGTTTGCCAAGGTATTGTTTCTACTAAACATGTTCTAAAATTTTCTATCATAAAAAAAGATTGACAAGATTTATGCTCAAACAAAAACGGTTTTTAGGTATGTTTCTGCAATTCTACTAACAAAAATACCGAAGCCTTTATGAACATGTAATAAAATAGTTAAAAGCATGTACAAATAATTGGATTGGGTCACAATTAATCAAATATATTTGTTTAACATACTTCTCGCCATCATTGCATCTTTTTCGACATAATGAATATCATGATTTTCTTCTTTTAAAAATAACGTTGCTAATTATCATTTACACACACGGGTAACTTAATTTGTCCTTAAAAGTTTGAAACATCGTGTTATGAAGCAATCAATTAATATATCCATTTATTCATTCAGTGACAAAAGTTTTAACATAAATCCATTTTCTCTCCAGCAAATGCTTTCATGAAATCTGATGGGACAGAATTACAGGTATGTTATATATTACACCAATTTCTGTCTTCCTTTCACCTAAAGGGATGGACAACTACAAACTAATTTTAAACAGGAGCAGTTTGACCAAACCTTCATTTCGATAATTTAGTTAAACCTTTTCTTCATTTGACATTTCTACAATGCATTTTTCAAAACATTCGTTTAGTGTTTCTACATCTGACTTATCAGATACAATTTTATTGTTTAGACTAACGTTTTATAAAATGCGATGTGTAGTTCTTAACCTCCGAAACACTAAACCAAGATCAATCTGTGGTGAGAAATTAGAATTTCAATATATCTCCTGATTTGATACCGCTAGTGGTTGAATCATTGCCGAAATTCATTCTTTCAAAACGGATTATAAAGGAATTATTGGTGTTGACAGAAATATCATCAATCTTTTCAGGACCAAGGAGTGGTATGTGATGACTGCAAGGGTATGGTTCAAGACATCAAAAATCTGATCCTATCAAACCAGACTCAGGTACGGCTGTGACTTTTTCCCCCTCAAAACTGTTTTCCTTTACCTGTTTCAAGGACTAATTGCTAATTTATAGGTAGACCTTATTGTTTAAAAGTGTACGTATTTAGGACGTGTAGAATGCATAAACAATTCATTATCATATTATCTGATAACATCTAAATGTCAACAAAAATGATTGTATTGTGTAATATTATTCTATTATTTTGCTTCATAGAACACAACAACTACTGCTGTTTTGAGCCTTGTTTGTGGTCAACCATGCGACACCGCATTTTATGGACTTGTAAGTTTCAAATTCAATCATTATTAAAACAAAATTAAGAATGTATTTTCAACTTAACATTTTTGTTTGATCCAGATTTCAGTAGATTCGTGGATAGTTGAATGAACATTGATGGATATACATTTTACTAATTACTAATAAATAATCTTGCAAAGAAAAACTTTATTTCAAACGTACGTTTCCTTTTCCAGTGTTCCAATGTGGTTAAGTCTGTGGTTCCTTTGGTAACCAAATCTGTTGCTGATTCTATCGTAAGTTGTGTTATATTCTAAGTAAACACGAATATAAACTGACAAACAGTTCTTCATTTTGAGAGTCATATTCGTCAATAAAATCATATTGAAAAAACTTTATATTCATTGTTTCTTCGAAGTAACAATTCAGATCTTCTAATGGAATTTGTAATTCTCAGATAACAACATTTTATTTCAAATTTTAAACTTTCTAGAATCCTGAGGAAACCTGCATCTCTCTCTCTTTGTGTCCTCCTCCCAACGGAGCCGGTCAGGACTTTAAGATTGACCACACAGTAGCAAGTGCTATCATGAAGAAGGTAACTATATACATAAATTGTTGTGCCTTAACTTGATTCCATTTTCCAAAATTTTAAAGATAATGTTTTAGTTTCTCATTATGTTTCTGTGCTATACTAAATAAACAAGACTGTGATATATGAAGACATATACATTTCTCTATTTATCACAAATATATTCATAACTTGTTGAATATTTATGTTTAAGGTGTCCCAACTACTGAAACAATATTGAAGAAAATAAATCAGGTAAGAAAGGCAATTTTGATGATGAACATTATTGCTTAGCATATCTGTTTATCTAACTTTTTGTATATTGAAAGATTTTGTTCTAAGCTTCCAACTGGCAATCGTTCATTTTACATAATTCATAATTCATAACTCACTATTGAGTATATATATAACACAGCCATGAACAAAATATGAGTTATTAAAACATAAACTTTTTTCATTATTTCAGGATCGCGCCGTCATTGAGAAGACAACTCTATACTACTACTACTACTACTCATTCAGGGATATGTGAATTTATACATCTGAATATTGGAGAATACAACTTGTACATTGAGAGGAATATTACCCTGGAAAAGTCTATAGTTAATAAACATTTCCTAATTTACCTTATGTGTTTTATTTGGTTATAGAGGATATTAAACGACCTTCCATTTGTTACTATATTTTAAACGATTTAATGATTATGTATAAAACGAGCGAAAGCGATATAGAAATAGTATTGAGTTGAAGGAAGTTTAGTATTATGTTTATAACTTGACTTCAGTAATCAAGCATGATTGCCGAAAGTGTACTGAACGAAACATTTCTACGACTTTGCCGCCATTGTGATGGCACTGCCAATATTGTGACGTCACAACCACAGCATACTATGACGTCATATGTGCAGCGGTGTTACACTAGTTTAATATCGCCATATAAATATTACACTGCAGTATCTTACATGGGCGAGTAATAATATAGTGTATCGCACGTTGTTGAATTTGGTTATCAAGCCTCTCATAGAAATAAAGTTATAAACACATTATACATATAGGTATCATCCACTTTGAAAAGAAAAAACAAACGAAGTTCTTGTGAAGAGCTCAATCGTGTAGATTCCAATTAACAAGGGACAATTCAAGGAAACATACAAAGTTTCATCTGGCAAAGGATTATTCTATACAAATATGGATGCTTTGGATCTCAATAGGAAACACACAGTTTCTAATTCGGGGCCACTTACTTTTCTTTCAACTTTCAATAAGGTTCACATATTCTTTCAACTGAACCGAATTAAAAAAGCTTGCTGTTTTAGTTAACAAGGGAATATGTCATAGGAGCACATGCTTTCTGTATCACTTAGACACTTGATATTGATTTGTTGAAAACTGTTTACAGCAAGTTACTGGTCTTCTTATGACATACATTTTTTCAATTGATATGATATTAAGATAACTAAATGATTAAAGATCCCATGTCAACGATATCATTGTTTGGGTTATTTTGAGAATCAAGGGTCTTGAAATAAAAATAATTGAACAAGGAAATCGTGTTTTCAACTGTTGAAATGAGTTACCAGAGAAACCAAGACCATTATCGTCATATATACTCCGTCTAACAAAGTTCTATGGTCCACTTGTGTCCATATTGTTTTCAAATATGTTGCAATGAGTAACCAGGGAAATCAAGACCATCACATCCAGATACACTCATGGCAAAAATGGTTGTCACCCCCAGACTGAGAACGCTACGTCAAGTTTAACTGAGTGTTGACAAATAATCAAACATGCAATAACTGTCAGAATGATTTGTGTGATTGGGAAAAACATTCGTAAAACATACCAGCTTGTATTTTGGTCTTGTGCTGGCCAATTTAAGAAATTCTACTAGGATATGTATGGTCCCTGTGAAAAAGGGCAATTTTTTACAGTATCCATATAGTATCAATTGGATGGGTATCAATAAAACAAATTACATTTTCAAGTTCAATTGTCGGTTTTATTTCATTCTGCAGTCATGTATGAGTATATTTACAAGCCTAATATCGGGTAGCACCGCCTCTGGAATTTTCAAGGGCGATAATTCGGGCAGGCATACTGTCTATCAGTGTGTTGATGTTTGCAACAGCCAAATTGTTCCATTCATTCACAAGAGCAGCCCGCAATTGCTGTAAATTTGCAGGAGCAGGGTCCAGTCTTCTAATTGCACGGTCAAGCTGATCCCAAGCATGTTCAATCGGATTCATATCCGGACTTTTTGAAGGCCAGGGCAATCTTGTTACTCCTTGTGCCTGAATGAAAGCGTTCACTGTACGTGCACGATGGGCTGGTGCATTATCGTCCTGCAACAGGAAGTTGTTGCCATACACTCTTCTTGCATGTGGGAGGCAAACGGTTTCAAGAAGACGTCTGTACGACCTCTGGTTGACGTTTCCTTGAAGGACGACAAGATCCGTTTTACCGTTATGGTGTATTCCTGCCCATACGTGTACAGAACCGCCACCGTGGGCAACCTGATGCTGCAGACAGTCGTCATTGAGCCTTTCCCCACGTAAACGTCGCACTCTCATTCTCCTGTCCACCTTATGCAGTAGGAAACGAGACTCGTCAGTAAATATGACGTGACGCCAATGTCCAAGTTGGATTCTGCGGTGCTGCTGCGCCCAAGCAAGCCGTGCCCTGCGGTTGGCCAGTGTCCAGAATGGTTTGATGGCAGGTCTTCTTGCCTTATATCCATGCTGGAGCAACCTGTTCACTACAGTTCTCCGGCAAATGGGCGTATTAATATGAGCCCCCCATCTCTGTGCAAGAGTCAAAGACGAAAGACGTCTATGACGTCGGGTCAAACGAAGAAGAATTCTATCCTGACGAACCGTAGTTTTCTTGGGACGGCCTGAAGACTTATTCGGAACAACATTTCCCTGTATGGCGTGCAGTCTTTTAATCCTTTGAACAGTTCTAACACTGACGTTACATGCTGCAGCAATGACACGATTCGAAGCGCCACCACGACTCATGCCAATGATTTCATGTCTGATTCCTGGTGGAGTGGGACCAGGCATGGTCTATGCTTTTCAAAAACTATAGTCGTGAAGCTGTATCTTATGAAAGAGGTCTATAGTAATCGATGGAAATGACAAACCTAAGGAGACAAATTTCCATCATTTCAATGAAATGCACGTGGTCTACATGAAACCGCTGACACTGTTCATTGTAAAGTGTGAGTTAATGTAACTTCATGCCTGTAATGACATTTCCATGGAAAACCAACATTGCCATGCATACAATGTGATATAAACTCCAATTTAATTAAATATTAGGGGGTGACAACAATTTTTGCCATGAGTGTATACTCCTATCAACGGTCTATTGTCTACTTGAGTCAATATTATACAAACACTATATTTAAAACACCAATAGGAAAGATTCCATACTACTCCTGTAAAACGTAGTGGAATTTTGACAATTCGCTCCTAGTTGTCCCTGCACTGGCACCAGAGAGCATATAGAGAATTAACACACTGCAATGTATACATCAACATTTTGTTGAACCTTTGATATGAATTAGTTTGGTTTTATTCAATATCACTAGAAACGAGAATATACAAGATGGATGTCGATATCAAAATAAGAAAATTGGGTAACTGCAAAAAGGTTCTAAATGACGTAAAGTCTACATTCCAAGAGACAGAATTTGACTTACTTAAAAGTCATTGGTCACAAGGGCAGCCTTTTGTCATGACCAGAATGAGGACTAATAGGTTATTGAAGGTGAATGCAGAGTGCGAGCGTGACATCACAGAGAAGACTCTTCTGCCTTTCCTCCATGCAAGTCCTCAAGTTGATTACATCTACCAGGTTGACAATGCTCGCCCTAATCGCGAATCAAGAAGCAGCACGGTATCAAATTATTCGACTGTGCAAGTGTAGGTCAATATCTTCTCTTTATGGAGCACGTCTTGGATACAATTAATTGGCGTATTTCCATGGGAAACCAGCCAATCACAATTTTCGAGCACTTAGATTTGCCGTTGTAGGTGAATGGAACAGTTTGCCAATGTAAATCTTAAGTAAATCATATCTCTGAGGCTATAGGGCAAAGTGACCGAGGTTCGGACAGTGTATCGATTCAAATATTTTAAAATTGAATTTATAACTATCTGAAGAAAATAACTATTTTCAAACCAAAGTATAAAATTTTTTTAAATTTATTTGATTTCTTTCTCAATAGCCATTATTATTACAGCATTAACCGAAAGTAACGGTTTTATTTGCATATATAAATTCGCCCGAGGTTCGGACACTTCTGACCTAACTTCGGACAGTTACACCTAATCTTCTCGAATGCATCCCTGGCTTTAAATATTCATCAAAATGATTTTCAGACATCCCCAAACCCGCAGTGAATAGGTTATATACAATAATTTTATAGTTTTGGGGCAAGATAAATTAATTTGTCACTGGTATAGAGTATGTTTTGTGATGTAAAATTCTTGAAAACTGACACATGCGCCGTCACAACATAGTGACGTCACAATCCGATTGCGGCAGGCATTCGACACTACAAACGCCGTTAGCGTTAAAAAGTATGTTTTCAAAATTAATCAGTTTGTTTTATGTGTTAGTCGTATGTTTATTTGTGTTTCACAGACCTTTGTCTCAAAAATTTAAACTTTACTAGTCCTTAAAAAGAAAACGTAAGAAGTGTCCGAACCATGGACATGTTATCAAAATCTCAATATTTACTTATGTATTCACTTTATAGGTACCGATGATAAGAAAAATTTTATTATTTGGTTCTTTTTCTTTGTTCATGAATACAGTTTCAGATATTTTGCTGCTTCCTACATTTCCTGACCGAAGAGTCAACATTTACATTGAAACAAATATTTCGCCATTTTCTTTCTTGAATCCGTTAATTGTACTTCCAGGCAAAACTACGATTTAAAAATATTAATTAATTGATTATCAAAGGAAAGAAATAAAATCAAACACTGAGAAGATACATTTTACAATTAACAGACCGCAGGAGAAGCACGTATTATTGCGTCAGTTCCAAATAAAAAGTGTCCGAAGTTCGGGCGACATCGTGTGGTGTCCGGACCTTGATCAGTTTGCCCTAAATATATATATCTCTATGTATATGTGAGATTGGAACACATTTTATTCTCATTCAAGGATTGGCGATATTATTTTGGAAATGATATATGCGATCTTTGATTCAGATGGAAAAGTTTGCAAATAAGCAAGATTGTTTGGCTTTGATAAGAACCTAAATGACATAATTGATGATATATATTCAAAACATCTATAATATCCATTCCAAAAACTTCAAATTTGTGACAAATCTGTTTTCAATAGAGCTCAACAACACCATTATATGTATGCCAAAGCTGAAATTACACGTACAGTTAATTCTATGTCGGTGAAACATCTAGGCCAATCCTAACTCTAGTCAACGAACTCAAATTTTCAGCTAACAAGTTAGACGATAAATTCGAAATTGCAGAACGCAATCCCAAAATTAAGTTGACTGAATTAATACTTCTGGCTAACCACCATTCAAAAACCGTCAAGGTAAGTTAAAGGAAACTTTGGAGATTTTTACGGACTTTTCCTTCAATTAGCTGAGCCAAAATGACATCCCCCAGCCCTCGTTACTCATTTTGTTGTTTGTTGATCTACTAACTTTTGACTATACATATTTAAATCACATCCACTATCATTCGTTTGTCTGATTAAGAACCTCACAAGAACCTGTGTCAAAACGTAACGAAAAAGTTAGCATCAAATTTCAAAAATGCATCTGAAAGTTTCTATTTACATGGATGATAGAAATTTAACGTTTCAATCACTTTGTGCTTCAAACACCTTTCTAAAATTACGTTTGACTAATTCTCATTGTCCGGCTTTCGATCAGACTGGAGACTTTGTGCCTTCATATTTTCATTGAACCGATTTGTTTTATAATCATACTTTTCATCATCATACAGTAATCATTTATGAAATTTCACTTTTAGATAAGCTTGGCATATGATTCCAAACATTGCATATTGACATGACGTCTTTCCGATTCCTTTGATATCATTCCCTCTATGATTCGACTTATCTGTTTTAATGCTACATTACAAAATCAATCAATAAATAGACACGCTCTGCTTAACGAATGGTTTTCAGTAGTGATGAAACCATGCAGCAATTTCACGATACTATAACTATGCAGAAACAATTTTAATAATTAAGATCATCCATTTTTTACAAACAAATTGTTCTGATAAGAAAGACGACAGAAGACATAATTAGTAGTTTTAGATAAAACAGTCATCCTGCCGACTTTCACTGTTTTTTGAGAATTCGTTTTACAATGAATAGGTACCGGTATTTTGGTGACGCAATCCAAGTTACCTTAAAATGGAATATAAAACTCAATCTTATGTTACAGTTGTAAAGTGGTTTATGACATTCTTTCAATAAAGTGATGACACTTTGGTAGCTGATTTTTAAAACAAAAATCACCCTTAAATGCAGTATAAACCTTCGAAATCACAAAAATATTAATTTGTTAAAAAAGAATATCCCTATGAACAAATCTGGCCACTATTACTGGTAATGCCTTCTGTAAAGCGATAGTTAAGTTTTTTTTCAAAAAGGCTAAACTCCAAGAAACTCAAATTTGTTATGATTGAAGGAAGTTTCTCATTAAATGTTGAAAAAGGACGTAGAAGTTTTTTAATGTCTGGATAGATGTTTTGGTACATGTCCTTCATTGATATAATGTTGTTAACAATACATATATTGTAAAATTAATTAGACAATAGTTATATTTCGTAAAAAATCAGAACCATCACATTTTTCGTCATGTTTGAAAATTTTGCATGGTTGTATATTCAAATCAGACACTAATGAACTAAGTTTAATAAAGGTGTAACGATACAGTAACACCACGATAACAAACCTTATTTTATGATGTGATTCACGAAATTAGCTACTGCGTTTTTTTACTATCGAAATTCATGCAAACATCATTAAATAAGGTATTCTGGTAAGTTCGACTTATTCAACCATCATGCAAAAGTATCTACTTTTGGAAGACGAAGAAAAACATATTCCTTTAAAAAAATTTAAGGTTGTACTCATAACATTTCGCAAACACAATAAATTGACCCCATATCTCTTTTTGGAAATGCTAGAATTGATTCTGGCATGCAACACCTCTGTACCTTACATTTACAGTGTAAATATGATTCATTTTCAAAATGATCCAAAATTTTGACAGTAAAGTATTTGTTAAGAAATGGTGACCAATTCAATATTTCCACAGTTAAACCAGCTGATGAGCAGCTGTAGGTGTCATAATTTAAAAGGCAATGAATCTTTATTCTGCAGTCATCAATAAAAACGCAAATCAATATTTATATCATTGTAAATGAATTTAATGCCCTTGAGAACAGGCTGTCATTAATCACTTCATTATAATATGCTCTCGTTAAAAGCATAGGTTCAATACCTTCCTGCAATTATAGATTTAAATGGTTAATTAGTCTACTTACTTAACAATGTAAATTTGAAATGAGAATCAATATTCATCAAAACATCGGAAAAGTTTCGCAATATTTAATTACACTTTTCCAATAATGGTAATCCTTTTTCTTTATTGTTTAAATCAGCCATGTTGTAGGAAATATTATGATACAAGTAAGTAACACATAAACTCAACATTAAACACTGTATAAAAGGATGACAATTTTATCTCAAAGCATTCATCAAACGAACTGACTGCCACACCACACTACATCATGAAGGTTTTCATTGTCGTCGCAATTGCAGCTTTTGCTTGTCAAGGTATTCCTGTAAAATTATTATTTCTCAAGATATTTTAGTGTATTATTTACATTAGATATGATTATTCTTTCCTTCTTAACCTTCTAAGCATATGTTGGCAACGGCCTTTAATTCAATCAACCATTTTTATTTATTCCCTTACATCGTTATTATCATAACAACAAACTGCTATTGTCTGTATACGTAATTAACATTACACAAACCTTTTTTCAGCGAATGTTTGCCTGGGATCCGAAGGAAAGGAAGAACAGGTATGTAGCTAAAAATGAAAGATGTGTCTTATACACATATTTTAACATTTTTATCGTTCGTGATAGAGCCTCGTCATAAAGAGTGGTTGTACATGCATTTCTTAACCTTTACAATATTCATTACATTTTTAAGGATCCGGGAGTGGTGTGCAGTGACTGCAAGGGTATGGTTGGAGATATCAAAAACGGAATCCTATCAGACAAAACCAAGGTAAATCTTGATAATTGTTTTATTTAAACCATATACGAAACCCTTAATATTTATATTCCAGTAGAACTTTTGTTATTTCATTGATAAATTATTTCAAAATTTATCGTATATGTTAAGTGTTATATAGCCATATAATATAAAACCATGTCCATTTATCATGTTTCATAGAACACAACAACCACTGCTGTTTTGAGCCTTGTTTGTGGTCAACCATGTACGGGTATCCTTTATGGAATTGTAAGTATTTATTTCAATAAATACTTTTAAAAGGCTTCAGAAAATATTGTCAACAAAATATTGTTTCTCTTTATCTAACAATACTAGTGTATCCGAATGTAAAGGATTCTAGGAATCTTACCTCTAGACTGTAGACAATGCTATTCTATAAACTCTTGAAAAGCAAAACTTAGTCCACTACAAAAAAGGATTAAACGAAATATCGTTAATTGATAGATGATAGTAATTATGATATACTACTACGAATAGGTATCGTAGTACTATTTTTAATAGTTGTAATACTACTAAAAATAGCAGTATAAGTAATTAAAATAGAAGTAGGTGTAGTTGTTCATGTAATATTACATGTAGAAGCAGCAGCAGTAGTCGTAGTAGTATAAGTAGAAAAAGTAGAAGTAGTACATGTAGTATTAGTAACAGTAGTAGTAGTAGTAGTAGTAGCAGCAGCAGCAGTAGTAGTAGTAGTAGTAGTAGTGGTAGAATGATTATTGTTAAATTTTCATTTCTTTTCAGTGTTCAAGCGTCGTCGAGTCTGCTGTTCCTTTTGTTATCACAGCTGTTGCTGATTCCATCGTAAGTTATGTTCATCAACTCAACATTTTACGAGTAATATCAAAATTGTGATACTGATTATTAAATTGTGTTACTATAAATCAATTACCTTAAGTTAATTTGTATTTTTCAAACATATGACATATAAAGTATAAATATATTCTAATGATGCTTACAACACCCAATTTGTTAGACTAAAGTCGAGTCTATGACATATTGCCAAATTAAATGATAAAATGATATAATGAAATCCTGTACTTGTAAATTTTTGGGGTTGTCAGTAAAATATTGATTTTTTAAATGAGGACCTATACTTTGTTCAAATTTTAAACAAAGTAATGGAGTGGGTAATCCAAATAAAAACAAACCCCATCTTTTCCACATTTTCTAGGACCCTTTGGAAACCTGCATTTCTCTTTCCTTGTGCGCACCTCAGAACGGAGCTGGTCAAGATTTTAAATCTGAGCACGATTTTGCAGATGCTGTCATGAAAAAGGTAACGACATACCCATGTTTACATTATCCCCTCTTATTTTCAAAATAAAGAACCCAAAAACAATATTTTTGCTTATCCACTGTATATGATAAACCAAATAAAATTACCACACGGCTGGTTAGTGCTTTCTACTAATACCTCGGTTTTAATTCGAATGGAGGCAATGAAAGTAAGATATGCAATCGAAACCTCCATTTCGAAGGTAATTATTTGAAAATTCTCAGTGACCCCTTATATCAGTATATCACGATAACTAGAATATACTCGACTATGTCATGTGCACATAGGCTGCCTTTACGAAGCATGGTCACGTAGTATGGCGACTGAAGCATGACATCAGCCTCGATCACATCGAGCTTACCTGGTACTGAAATCAGGGAGATAGTTTTCTGTTTTAATTTATTTCCGCAAATGAAAGCTGCCAAAACATCAGAAAGTACTCAAATAATAACAGAGGTTTGCAAAGGAAAAAGTAATGTGAGCTATGAATGAGAGAAATAAAAGCATTATAATGATAATAGATTAAATTACCTCTTATCATTACTAGGCGATATAACTTTACAGATTGTCCCATGTTTCAGGTCTCCAAACTTGTGAAACCATTTTGAAGAAGACTGATTAATCAGGTACGAAAATATATAGTATTTAAATGCATGCATGTAACATTTTGAGAACATTTAACTATATTCTACTATTTGTTTCAAACTGCTTAAATACATTTCCTTAACTGTTTCCATATATGTTATTCGTTGTTTCAGGATTGCGCTGATATCAAGCAGGACGACGTGTGTTAATGATTCAAGCCTCAATGCATTGTACAAACTGCACAAGAATTTTTGCAATAAAGTTTTAAAAATGTACTTGGTATGTTTGGATTAGTTTATCAAATGGCACGTTCGGCGTCTGATTAGAAATTTGATATATCTCTTAAAACTTTCATTGAAATAAAATCAAAACACAATACTTACACATACGTTTACTACGAAGTTGATGCGTGACACACATGTGTGACAATTTCAGAGATTCCATCAGTCAGAATTTTATGAAAATAATTTTCACCTATCAAGTTGACACAATATCTTTACATTATTACAACTAAAAAGTTGAATAAACTTTATTACTGATGGACATTTGTAATAATAAGGTTTAGAATATAATATTCTATAGTTGATATACGGTGAACATTTTAATACAAAATGGAATTCGTCTTCTATATCATCTTTACACATTAGACATTTAAGATTAGCAATATTTATTTTATTATATCTACCAGTTTCTATAGCTACCTGGTGGGAAGTAAGCCTAAATTTATACAAATAATTTCTATACAGACGTGGAATAGATTTACGTAAATAATATTGAAGTGAACATTGATCAATTATATTATAATATATCACACATTTAGAAGAACTAGACAACTGACTAAAGATATACTGGACCGCATGATCATTAATTCTTTGTTTTATAACTGATAAATAATCTGTTGGTAATTCCTGCTTCAACCATATCTCACTGAAACCAATGTTCGACAATACACTTTTAACCTGATACGTCCTATTCTTGACACCACGGGTTTCCACTTCCTCATAAAGATATTCATAACAACCTCTTACATACTGTTATCAGACACAAGAAGCTTACACCAATATTTAACCATGTTATATTGTCTTTAAAATAGCAACGGATAACGACCGCGACGATAATTCCGCATAAAATGCATAAAATAATATACTGCAGACATAACAATCAAAAACGAATAAAGAGATTCGGGATTCAATGACAATGACCTAGTATTATTATATATGGAAAAGAGCGCCGTCCTACCCTGATCGGACAACTGCAATGTAGCCTTTGAGAATAAGTTATTATAGTTAAAAACTATTCCTAAATATGTAAAAGTATCGACAACATCAATAACCGTACCATTATAAAGCCACTGCTCTGTCGATTTAACTTTACCACCTGTTCTGGAAAACATTATCTTAGTTTTAACAATATTTACCTCGAGTTCCCAATGCTCGACAAGACCTCCCCCTGCATTAAACCAAGATTATTTCTAAAAAAACTGACTATCAAAACCACCAATCCTCACACACGATCTTACATGAAGATATAAAGAACGAATAACCAATAATAACTTCCCTCTGACACCCAATTTGCCAATTTATACTATTATTTACACCTATCAATTGAATCAAAAGCACGTTTAAAATCCACAAATGCACAATACAATCGCTTATTACTATTTATCTACTACTAATCAATGAATGGAGGGCAAATATAGCATCAACTGTGCTAAGATTAGGACGAAAACCAAAACAGTCTGAACACAGAGACAATTGATAGTTGAGTGAAACGTTTAGTGAACATACATGTAGATGATAGATAATTACAAAATTTCTTATTATTTACTTATTTACATATGTTCATACCTAAATACAAACATTTATTAAATTGAAGGACATTCAATACATTTACATCTATACATTTTCATACATACATTTGTCAAAGCATATTTCATATTTTATGTTTAAATAAAATTATTTTCAATTTAAATTAATTCCTCTATTTTCATATGTTTATTCTATCATATCCCATGTTGTCAATCAAAATGTCACAAACATGTCTCTCTAAGAAAGCCGCTCCACACTACCACTTCTACTCCACACTTAATCACCTGTTAGGGTGATTAAGTTAATCCAGATAGGTAACTGTCTGTGTTTTTTTAACAAGCTGTAGGGGGACTGGGGTGTAGGGGTAATTGGCTGTAGGGGTTTTGGGGTATAACCTGTTCATCGGGTTGCCACTTCTTCAGAAAATACACATGCACACCATATCGGTTTCGTTTTCGCCATGCCACATTACCTCAAAGATATTACAAATTACATGATATTGCAAGGTTGATGCACTAACTCTCAGTACCGCTGCATCCCAATAGCATTTAACTTGTAATTTGTTTAGACGTTAATTTTATTACTTTCCTGCCAAGACAAAAAAATCCAAAGATCGTGTATGAAATTCTAAAAAATCTTTTGAAAATTCAGTTTTTAAAACTTTGTTAACATTTCGATTTCATTTTGTAATGAAAAGTTCGAAATAATGAAAAAAAAAACCCACAGACATGCTGAGAATTGATGCAAATTTTATCAATGGATTCACCCGGGGAAAACCCATTAGAATAAGGCGAAATTTTCACACTTCAGTGACCTGCCAAATCTGTAACGGTTATCTGAAAGATTTTTTTAAAGTGTAGTGATACATTCACTCATTCCTTGAGACCCATTGCCATGATACCTAAAAAAACATCGATCACAAATTATGGTATTTATACACGCGATTAGGTTCACACAATTTGGTTTGCAGCTGTTAAGAGTGGAACTCATTAAAGACAATGTTTTGTTACTTTCAACAACTAACATTTAGGGGATGTTTGTTGCGGTTACATGATATATATAACATTGTCATGGTCACATGAACAAACTTCTCATCTTTAAGATCCTCTAACATAAGCCTGCGACGAAATTTGGTTAACCCTACTGTTGAAAATATTAATTCCTAAATTCCACGACTTCGTTAGTAGAAGAACACTGACTGTTTTCATGTATATATAGTATGACGTATTGCCAAAGATTTGTTGCACTGATATCAGTAACATGCATAACATTTTTACTATCCTCTATACTTGGCTCCATAGTTCTAGAGAATGGAGGTCTCGACGCATTATAAATTCATGTAAAGGACATTGGTTGAACATGAATAATTGTAAAGCCGGAACAGATAAATATATGGAAAATGTAACTTGTGAAAGAGTATCCCCAGGTGGTTATATCGTATACAGCATACAACTTTTCCGATTCATATCACACTTCGCAGTCGGAGAACATGATGCACTTTTTTAGAGACCCATTGGAGTTGACCATACAGCACTATCTTCTTGTCTTCCCGTTGTGTAAGATTTCTTGAAATCATCTTATGTTGTAACTGATACATTGTACCAGCTGAAACATATATTGTAACTGATACACTGTACCAGCTGAAACATATATGTTACTCGACAAATGGTCACCTGTTTTCACTCCATTTCATTATCAATCTAGTCAAAAGTCAGGGGAAAAGATCTTTATTGATAACGTTTGGAGACATTTACTGTGCAGACAGCAATACAGTGTCCCTTTTAATAGTACATAATTCAAAATCACAAAGTCTTTTTAAAAACATGTAAAATCATGTTGATGAGATGGAGTATTTGTCTTGATGGTGTCATACATAGAGATTATCACCCGAGGAAATGTGTCACATGACTTTTACGAAACGAGTGTGAATTAGTGTAATACCCGAGTGAGAGCGAGGGTTATACACAAATTCGCACGAGTTTCGTAAAAGGCATATGACACACTTCCGAAGGTAATAATTTCTTTATTACCGATTCTATTTCATTTCAAACGCATGGAAATATTCAGAAAACGGCCTCCTTCCCTTGCGACGGCCCGCTTCAGTGACGTCATGAACAATGGTTGACAGACAATCGTTGCTAGGCAAAAATGATATGTGCACATGTGCTCATATTGAAAATATGTCACCGCTTATGATTAACCATATGGGTAATAAAAGATTATATGCTATCGCCTAAAATTTTTTACTTCATGATATTGAGCAATATTTAAACGGTCGTTCGTGTAATTTAGATGTTTTCAATGAAAATGTATTATAAAAACTATTTGCACTGCTTTTTGTACATGATTACATTATCTTAGCAAAACGTATTTATGCAGTGGAAAATTTACATGTATTGTTCAGTTATTCTGAATAATTTTACGACAAAATCAATCAAAAAGAAAGTTATTATTGAAAGTTTTGTACCCAAATAGAAAATGTCATGATATATATATATGTAATAGAAAAAAATCATAACTATAGGAAATTAGATTTTAGAGTTAGAAGCAACACTGTACGTTTAATCAATACGATGTTTATTCACTCACTTTTAATAAAACATCATTTCTATATACTTGTTGTTTTTTTCTGTTCAGATATCGCATAAGGTGTGAAATTTGGTATTTGAAAATTTAGATGAAGTTATCTACATGTACCTAAGATTTCTTTTGGGAAATTGCTTCCGGTACGGTATAGAGAAGTACACCTTGATTTATTATTTATGCAGCTGCGGGACGAAGACCACTCTCCATTATTACTCAAACCTTGATGACGTGTTTCTGAGCAAGACCCAACAAAGAAAATATTTTATCCCCGGATATTTATTCTAAAAATACCTGATGGCTATTAGGTTTCAGTGACATCAATTAAAATTTCGATGTGTGGGTTTAATATTGTTTTACATTATGATAAATCGTATGTTTATCGTATATTTTTTACCAAAAATATTTCAAAGGGGCAATTTGAAGGATAATCAAGAAATTTGAATTTTTACATTTGGGACCCAAGTGTGGCTTATATCACTATCATATATATTCTTGTCGTGCTAATAGTGTCATCTTCAAGTATGTGATAGAATTAAGTTTTCTCATTATCCACTGAAAAGTCGTACCTGTTGACAGAATGATGGTTGAATGGGTGAGATCACTTTATTTACCAATAAAACGTTTAACTAGCCCTTTAAGCACATGATATTTGAAAGTAATGAAATGAACTGTTGTTAAGAACAAAATAATGTTTTGGTTTATTCTTAACATTGAATAGTTAATAGATACAATTTTAAAATATCAATTTTTTATGTACATAAATAAAATTCGGACAGTATCATATTAGATGATTAAAACAGCACTGACATTTAATTTCATATAGTTTTAGATATACATGAACCAGATATTTTCTGCCAAATCTAAAATTGTCAAATAATCGTCTCCCTTGGTAAAACAGAAGATGGATCATTATCTACATGTTTTATGATAAAAGAAAAAGGACCTACTGTGTATATATAACATAAAAAAAGGAGAAATGATTTCTCACGTGAAGTAAGGTTATATATAAGAAAGAGCAAACATCTGATGGTTCGGACTGGATTAATCTTCTTTAATACGATACGATTAATTCATTTCGACCAGTGTATCGGTCTTTGCAAGCATCTTTGATAAATATTCTTCCACAATGTGTTATGTACTTCAGATAAACACATCATCTTTAAAATAATATGGCCTCGTGTGTAAACACTTCAAGATCACAGCCATTTTCAATCAAACCGCAAGAAAAATATTGTTCGTAAGAGTAATCTTACCCCGTTATATAAATTAAAGACTAAATACTCCACAGGTCTGTTTGTCGGAACTTTCCGACTTGATTTATTAAAATGACAAAATATGACACACACAAATCAGAAATGAATCCGCAAATTGTGAGAATGTGTCTTGAAAGAGAACTTAACATATACGAGCTTGTTGTGCGGTCTCGTAAAATATTCAGTAACATATTCTGTTATATAATTTCTTTATCATAATATAAGTATGGTTAATGGGTAATATAACGTTCATAAGTACGAAATGGCAACACATGCTCCAAGTAAGTTTATCAAAACCTTAAACAACAGAACAGGCGTTCGTGATCTATAACTAATAAATAAACTTTAACTTAGAATAACGGCATAATGAATGTAGCTATATTATGATACATGCTTATATAAAAAATCAGATTGTTAAAATTGCGAATTGTTGTAAGAACAGGTGGAACGATGTATTATCTAGGTGAGTTTTATGTTATTTCGGACTGTTAAATGTTAATACGATCTGGTACAGTCGATTAAGATATATTTTGATTGAACGATGCAGTAATATAAAGTCATGACATACATGTACATATCAAGATCTTTACAAACGGTTCTTATAACATATGTGCTAACACAAAGAAAAATCATAATTCAATTATTTCAGAAATAAAAATATCTTTATCAGGAGTTAGATTCAAGTTAGTCCAATTTTCAGTTATAAAGTAAACTTTCTAACGAAACGACAAATCAATAATTGTATAACTACAAACATATCGTAATTATTTGTTTTTAAATTACAAGCTATCATCAAACGTTAATGATATACTCTCTTAAAATACTAATTAACATTCATGATCTTCATACAAATATAGCTGTTATTTGTTAATTTACCTAGGCGATGCGTTCAACTGTTAATGAAGGGTCTATCTAGCTCAAATAGTTCATATTGATTTAAACAATATTCATCAATATATCTGGAATGTTTCACAATATCCATTGCCTTTATGCAATTAGGGTAATCCTTTTGCATCATTATTTAAAAGAGCCACATGTCAAGCCATAAAAACATATAATGACGTGAACTTAATTAGAAAATATTCAAATTGACAATTAAACGATGTATAAAAGATCGACACTTGTATATCAAATCATTCCCTGAATGAATCGAGCTCGACAACCAAGCAACAATATGAAGGTTTTCATTTTCGTCGCCATTGTAGCATTCGCTTTCCAAGGTATTCCTGTATCCAAAATATCAATATTTATGTATTTTGCATGGCTGTTTTCCTAAAATTTTCATAATCTTTGTAGATAATTATGTTGATGCGAAACATCATATATTTAATGCACCATCACCAGCACACCACTATATTTTGTAAACGCAATCATACCCTCTTTTGCAGCAAATGCGCTCGTGAAACCTGACGGAGAGGCTGTACAGGTATGTATTTTTAACGAAAATCTGGTTCACATAATTTTCTAAGAGAAACAATGTCGCTAATATATGTCACAAGTGATACGAATAGGCACTGAAATTATCCAACCAGATCTGTTTTTGTTCACAATATATTCATTACTTTCATAGACTTTTTTCCGGTTGCATTCAAACGATCCTCTATATTGGATTGTTCACCATCTCACCAAACGTAGTCAAGCATTCTATTATATATTTCTAAAAATAAATTAACAATATATTCCAAAGATTTTAAACATTCAGTCAAGAGTGTAATGACATTAATAGGGTTCTAAAGCTGTAATATTACAAAAGATATCTGTACCTCATGACATGACATTTAAATATATACATTTAATTCGATTATTATTATCTGATAAACACCTCCTTGTAGCAGGATATCCCTCACAGAAGCTTACGTAGATCATACCTACCTCACCCCGGAGAAAAGCAACTAGTGTATTATACCCGTACAAGTGTAACATACTAACTACCATTGAAACAAACGGGACTTAAATGTTTGAGCATCCCTTGATTTATTGGAAGAGAAATACCTAGGTTTCAGAAAAAGTTTCATTTTCAAAGATTTTTTGTCATTTATCATTTTAAAAAACAATCAACTTGTAACAATGTTACATTAGAATTTTATTATGCAAAGAAGATTTAAAGTGTATTTAAGAGCCATGGATGAAATAACCAAGTGAGTTCTGATTCTTATTTCCAGGATCCCGGAGTGGTGTGCACTGACTGCAAAGTTCTGTTTGGGGATATAAAAAGCTTGATTGAATCAGACCAAACAAAGGCAAGCATTTAACTTTCTACTATAATCATAAGTATATGAAATGTAAACTTTTTTCCGAGAATGATTTTTCATTATTGATTTGAGACACGTGATTTCTTTGTCGGTTTGAAATTCATTCTGCTACATCGGCGTATTTGTCTCCGCCCAGCTCCATCATATACCCTGATATGCTTCGGCCTCAAACGCTCGTATCGCTTACGGCTGGTTACTCGTTGTTACTCATTTGTTTTAATTCTCACCCGGGTTGTGCCACTATTGCTGAATGCGAGTCATTTCATTAGCTTGCTATATTTAGCTATACGAGCGTTTTAGGCCGAAGGATTTCAGGGTATATGATGGAGCTAGGCGGAGACAAATACGCTGATGTAGCAGGATGTTTGAAATTAACAAGTTCGTCAATGACATGACAAAAGCACAACTTTCCTTTCTAAGGATAAAGAAAAATGAGAAAGGAAGATTTATCTCTCGCTTGGGTCACAGTTTGTTGTGATGTCTAGCTGATATTCAGAGATAAGGAATTTTGTCATGAACTATCTACTTCACACGTCTTATCAATTAAAGAGCCACTCCGTGAGTTGTTGGAGTCATATATGCCAAACTTAATCAATGGTGTCATTTGATCGCGAGGTATCGACTGTTGCCAAAAAGACACATTTCAAAGCTTATTGGGTTTTTTTACACTGACAATATGAAGGTAGAACGTCGCAATTATGATCGAAAACCGGACAGTGGCGCGCGTCAAATAGTCAAACGTAATTTTGGAAACTTATTTTAAACAGCCAGGAGGGCAGTTAGCAGTTGGTAGTGTTTTTTAGGTTATATAACTAGTATCCATGTATTTTGGACGTGCTATAAAGACCTCTGTGCAATTATAAGGCTGTTTTGAGATTTTCATGGAAAACCAGTATTTGTCATAAGTATGTCTTTTGGGCATGAAAAATTAAGATGTTTGGATTTTATATCACCACATATGACATTTAGGTTCGTATCAAAAGTAAATAATATGTTATGAAAATCACGGAGTGGCTCTTTAAATAAGAACTTTGTCATGATCTATCTAATTCACACGTCTTATCGATTCAATAAGAACTTTGTCATGAATTATCTACTTCACACGTCTTATTAATTCAATATTTTTATATAATTTAATGTTTTCTTTCTTAGAACACAACAACAACTGTTGTTTTGAGCCTTGTTTGTGGTCAACCAGGAAATACTGTCTTTTATGGATTCGTAAGTTGTTTTTTATATTTTTACTAACCGATGGCGACTTTCAAATGTGAACTTAACAATCATTTCATCTGATTTACGGTCATAATAAATATAAAAAGAGTAGAAAGGAGAATGATATAAATACTTTACCTGTTATCTGAAATGATTTCGTGGATTTTAATTTTCCTGACTCCAAGTTATATTTAAAAGTGCATATGTGTGGAGAGTCTATGGTAATTAGGTTTGTAAAAATATCATTGTCTCTTTTGCTTTACGTTGCTAAACGTTGTTAATATAAGGACGTTTTAAATCCGATCAAAATATCAATTACTTCATGAATGTTACGTTATTATAAACGTTCCAACTATTATTTGCAGTGTTCAAACATTGTGACGTCATTGGTGCCCGGTGCCATTCAGTCCATCGCTAATCTAATCGTGAGTTTTTCTAATCTATTGTTCTGATTAATCTTTGATATATATTAGCGGAACTGACAATCAAATGCATACAATATCCATACATAAGAATCATCTTGAAAATTGGCCAATTGTCTCACATTTTTATGAGTGCCTCATTAATGTTACATTTAAGATTCATAAAAACTCATTTTACAACATAAAGGATTATCATTTGCAAAAATTTCAGATAACCGTTTCTTGACTTTCACATTCTCCCTTTTTGATTTGATTACTCTCATAAAACTTGTTAATGATAAAGTCTCTTGTGTTTCTCGCTCCAGGATCCTGAGCTATCCTGCATATCTCTTTCACTGTGCTTCGCTCAAAATGGTCATAATCAGGCGCTGAAGTTTCAACCAGCGGTAGCAAGTGCAGTAATGAAGAAGGTATAATTGTATAGATGTACACAGAACTGCAATATTGAATTCAATTGTTAAAGAGCCACTCCGTGAGTTGTTAGAGTCATATATGCCAAATTTAATCAATGGTGTCATTTGATCGCGAAGTATCGACTGTTGCCAAAAAGACACATTTTAAAGCTTATAGGTTTTTCTACAGTAACAATATGAAGGTAGAACGTCGCAATAATGATCGAAAACCGGACAGTGGCGCGCGTCAAATAGTCAAACGTAATTTTGGAAACTTATTTAAAACAGCCAGGAGGGCAATTAGGAGATGATAGTGTTTGTTAAGTTATATAACTAGTATCCATGTATATTGGACGTGATATCTACTCATCTGTGCATTTATAAGGCTGTTTTTAGATTTCCATGGAAAACCAGTATTTGTCATAAGTATGTCTTTTGGACATGAAAAGTTAAGATGTTTTGATTTTATATCACTACACATAACATTTAGGTTCGTATCAAAGGTAAATAATATGTTATGAAAATCACGGAGTGGCTCTTTAAGATATTTTGTTGAGGGGAAGAAAAATGCCACTTTGGGAAGGTAAAAAGTAAAATCAATTGTAAGAGAGAGGGCATTTACTACTATATAATTATACTATGTAATCTCTCTTTAATCAACCGCTATAATATTTCATTTTTAACATTGCCTCATAAGCTGAAGAAGGAAAAGATCTCATATCGTTCACCTAGCAAATTTTATGGTCAACACATGCAGTATTCATTGTATCATATCTCGGATGTATATAAAATTGTGCATGCCACGTTGATGATTTTTATATAGATTTGACTTATATTTTCAGATGAGTGCACTTTTGAATCATTTCTGAATGCACTGTACTAGGTGAGTCTTCATAATAGTCAATATTCAATTTTTTATTATTAAGTTACATGTATGTAATAGCTATTCGTTTTCATTGATTACTTTGACAATCAAAATTATGATTATTGTTTATTTTCTCAATGTGGAGAGTAAATATGCCTCATGCCTACTTTTCAAGATAAATCTTTTCCATGTTTCAGGAAATGAAGAGCAACACTGGTGTTTCAATCCATTCTTATCATGTAATTGAATTTTGTAAACGACACTGTTTTCTGCAATAAATGACTGAAGAGTGTCTTTTGTTTCCAATTTTTCTGATGTTTATCTGCAGTAGAGAACTGATCTACACGCAGTAAGGTTTGAGTGTTGTGGGCTTTCTCCCAGCAATACAACTGGCAGTATTGATATAAGCGAAATGATCTTGAAAGCAGCATTAAACCCCAATTAACCTCACCTCACCTTTCGCCCTTAATTAATGGATTAAACGTTTCTTAGATAAGGGCATTGACGTCCTGGAAGTGGTGTCTGAAATAACATACATTTGTCACATTACATTCATACAATTGCTTTGAACTTGATAAGATAGTACAGAAGCTCCGGTACAATGAATGAAAAGAAAATATCGTAGTGGGGGTTTAATTACATTCGTTTTATGAAACAATGATATTCGAGAATTAAACTCAAACATGTATGACTATGTTTGAATAAGTTTAAAGAAATTCTGAAGATATGGTAATCAATTACCTATTCAGTATAGATCGTAAAGTGTATCATTCTCTGTCATCGGAGTCATCTTTATACAACAGTTTAATTTTCGTCGTACATATGTGTGTGTAACAGCAATGTTCGTTATGTGGAAGTGCATGTTGACAGTTATAACTTTACCCAATATACGAGGGATAAAAACACAAGAAAGAATGTAGGAATATACTTTCACAAACACAAATGATTGCTGTAAATCGTCATCAAAATTTACTAAACAGGATGCAGACCTGAGAGGACGTTGGTTTAATTCCTTTGTTGTACTGCACTTGTAAAAATCATTCTTGATACACCCGGAATATAATCATGTTTAATATGGGTTTCAGAGGAGCAATTAATACATTTTGTCGCAATTTTCCTTTCCAGATCTGTCGGTCGATAAGATAGCTTTAGGCATCTTGACTAAAAACCAGATGTGTATCCTTATAACAAAATATTACATTTTAATTATACTTCCAATCTCAATAAATCGAGATCTTAATCTACGCTAGGTAGATTATAATCCCATGAGGTCTATTCACTAAAGCTGTCAGGTTAACCTCTTACATGTCCGTATTTCGAATCAGCTAATCAACGACTTCGCCCAACATGCTTTGGTTATTGACGACATTTGGTTCGCGAAGACATGTGGGATATTTGGTCCTCGGAATACGAATATTTTCAATAATGTTAAAATGGCAATAACAAATATATGCATCCATCTTCTCATGAATAATACAAATCGTGGATTAAATCGCCCATAGTTACACCTATTGGTCTAAAAAGGTTTAAAGTGACACAGAGTATGTTACATTAACTTTGCATGGGGCTTAGATAGAGCCAAACTACCATACGACATAAGTTAAGTTCAAATTACCTATCTACATGTACCTTGTATGTTTATCTCTTATATGGCAAACTATGACATTTTCTTGTTTTCGATTGTAAATCGAAAACAGCCATATAAGTGTTAAGAAGTGGAAATTCAGAGTTCCATTTATATTTATAATAGTTAAATGACCTTCTAAGCAACACCAACATATATTTCTTTTTGTGACTGTTATAGATAAGTTTCTAAAAACTCAGTCATTGGCGCGCGCCATTATCCGGTTTTCGGTCATACATTTCCACTCTTTTCCAGTTTATTGTCACTACGCTAAGTAATAAGCATTAAGATGTTAATTTTCAGAACAATCGCTACTTGTCGATTAAATAACACCCTTTATGAAGCTTGACATATTTCACCCGAACAACACACTATGTGCCCCTTTAAGCAAGTCCTTTCGCGCAACCTTTAGCAAAGTCATTGCATCACGCCACAATATAATGTTCAAGTTGGCGGGTTTGATTCATTAAATAGCTGTAAATGGTTTGTTTTGTTTTGGTTGAACAAACAACAGTTTTTTTAACAAAGGTATACTTTTTTTATTTTGTAATATTCGATGTATATTCGGTGAAATCGCAACAGGTAAGTATATGTGAGTGAGTGAGTTGGGGTTTAACGCCGCTTTCAAGATTATTTCACTTATATCGCGGCTGCTAGTATATTAATGCACGGAGAAAGCCCGCAACACTATTGTGGCTATGCATTGCGGTGAAACCTGCGTGCATCGGCTGGCACTAGCGAACCATGGGTGGTACTGCGCTGAAACTCAGTGTAGCATTGCACCCAAATCTGACTACGTGTAGAACAGTTCTTTAATGCAGACAAAGTTGCCGAGCCCCTAGCGGGATTCGAACCACGGACCATTTGATCCGAAGCCGAACGCGCTATCCCACCCCAACAGGTAAGTATAACCCTGTTGACAAAAACAGATGACGAAACACGAAGATATACGAGATATTTATTACACGATAGATGTTGCTATTGCATTACAACTATTTGAAGTACATATGCAAATTATAGAGACCCTCTTACTGTCAAAGACTGTGGTATAACTAAAGTCGTCATTAGATATCGATTACAAGAAAATTAGCAAATATCTACACTTTGCTGCTCTTTGGGAAATCAAAATGTTATAAGAGTTACACCAGTGTATGATCGAGAACGCATGTATCTAGGTAAAGCCACTTGGAGATATGTATTACGATTGGTCGAAATAACATGCTCCAAGCCTATCAGACCAGAGGTCAAAAGGTGAATCCGACGGCTTGAGTAATGGGAGTCAAATGAGTTCTATAATAAGTTTAACTGAGTGGAGCAAATTTATGAGATTATTTTTGTTACAGTTCAGAATTTTCGATTAATACTTTGCCTTCCAAATGGCATCTTCCCGCGTATGGCTTAATGCTTCACCAGTCTCTATAACTGGCTAATGTAAATTTCGCTTGTAACCGCCAAAATCCGTCATTTGAGTGCAGCGCAAACTTCAAGGAAAAGTTACAATTCCAATATTGTTTCTCGTCAGACTCTCGAGATCCGTTGCAGCAGCCTGAACAGCAAGCACAGAAAAGTTGGGTAAATTCGGCAAGGTTTAGCTTAGCAAGTCTGGCACTCAAGCAGAGGCCATGGGTTTGGACATGTCCAAACTGGACATAACAAGACGAAGTAAAACATAGTATTGACAGTTTCAAATAAAGCCATCCGTTTACGTTATTACAGATTGGTCAGCATTTAAGCAGTTTATAGTAAAGGTAAAATTGTTGTATCAAGGATGTCGACATTTTCCCCCAGTTTTACTTGCATCAGTAAGACTATGAAGAAGTCAGTGAACAATCGCAGTAATAAACTATTTCCAAAGACCTCATGGTAATCTATACACAATGTTTCTATTCATTAAAATTATAAAGTAGGTAGACAATCGGTTTTTGTTAGATACGATTATCAAAAGGTAGGCAAAAGGTTATCTTTGATTTACCAGGGTATAAGTACCTATAAATATCCCCTCCTACTGTTCGGTGTGTGTATCCGTGTTCTCCTTAACTATCTTGCACCAATCTAATTTGTTAGTTGAACGCAGTGACGAATCCCGTGATGGGGTTCAGTATATCCCCCCTATTGATTTCTTTTAAAATAGAAATTGGTTATGATGACCCCTCCCTACTTTTCAAAAGTTGCCCCCTCCCCTCAACATTCCTGGATTCGCCACTCAAACGTATAAATGAAAAGGCTACTATAACTCCCGCCGGTTCTCCTTAAAGTCATAGAATCAATTTTGTAAGGCAACTACACTGGGCTTATTATTATTAACGAGCAAAAATCTGATCATTTACACCAATATTTCCTGTCGCGTCTGATAAGATTTTCATTCTTATGCCCGTTTTAAAGTTTCTTATTGGCGTATGCTATTTCAGACCGATGAGTTACCGAATCAAGTGCAATCCCATCGTGAGTACGAAATACCGGAAATCTAGTAATTGCAGCACCGATACTTATGACAGACGCATTCTTCATTGAGTTTAGCACCTTTTTGTTATTTCTGTATTTGAAAAAAAGGTAAACTATTAGCTATACTTTCATTGGATTTTCATCTGGGAAATTTCATGTGTTCTACGTCATGGTCTTAGCGAAATGACGTGGTAAGGACTAACGCTCGCCAAAGACATAGGGTAGGGCGTTTTGAACTTCATTATTGAGGACTAGAATGCACGCAGATTTCTGAAAATTGTTGCAAACGTCAGGGGAAAGATTTCTGTGAGTGATGAACTATTTGTCCTGTGTGCATTACAATTTGCCTTGCAAATATTAGACTAAGACTTTAATAATTAGGGCACACTGCATTCGCACCAAAGGTTGGTCACAAACATGTATAGGAATTGCTTTCTACTGAAGAGCCGTAATAAGTCAAGTTGTACACTGAATAAATATAACTGTCGGCCTCTCAAAGGCACTAGCGCACACCGATACTTCAACGATTGACAGATAAGGCATTTAGCCCGATATTACTAAGGATAAACACTCAGGTAATCTACTTTTTAAAAAATTATTAAGCAAATATATACTTATTCCGGTTGTAAAGTTGATTCTAAAAGTCTGGAAGTATCAATGCAACGTTGCATTAAATGAAAATTAACTACGATATCCGGAATATTAAAAAATAAATTATTAAAACGAAAACGGCAGAAACTTTGGTTAATTTTGTTTCCTCACTTTTTATCAGTTCAGAGTTCTGGCAAATCCAAAAGCTGCACACATTACTTGTGCACAGCTGACCATACATTTATACATTTTGCATATCTCTTAGCCGACAGCGCCCGTCTTAACATTTCATTGTTGAATGCCGGTAATGATCAATTGTGACGAATGATAGATATTTCAATGCATCATTAGAAAAAGTAAGTGAGTACATAAGTCTTTATATTACTTAAAATCCCTCCATCCCTTGGATTATTCATCTTCGAAGATTCGTGAAATTATATCTTTTTCATTCTACACAAGAAACTTGCAAATTTTCTTTGTGAAAATTTGACCGGCAGAAAATGGTCTAGTGAGTAAACCATATCCACATCATTAAAGAGCCACTCCGTGATTTTCAAACACATATTATTTACCTTTGATACGAACCTAAATGTCATATGTGGTGATATAGATTCAAAACATCTTAACTTTTCATGTCCAAAAGACATATATATGACAAATACTGGTTTTCCATGAAAATCTAAAAACAGCCTTATTAATGCACAGAGGTTTAGATATCACGTCCAATATACATGGATACTAGTTATATAACCTAACAAACACTATCAACTCCTAACTGGCCTCCTGACTGTTTTAGTTATGTCTCCAAAATTACGTTTGACTATTTGACGCGCGTCACTGTCCGGTTTTCGATCAGAATTGCTACTTTCTACCCTCATATTGTCACTGTAAAAAAACAATAAGCTTTCAAATGTGTCATTTTGGTAACAATCGATACTTCGTGATCAAATGACACCATTGATTATGTTTGGCATAATATATGACTCCAACAACTCACAGAGTGGCTCTTTAAGATCAAGTGTTCTCTGACAGTAGGTCTCGCACTAGAACTCCGAACTACCTACCAGTACATCAGCGAAATCAGATGGTGTACAAGAAATTAATGCATTGATCTTTTGGTGTGATTGGATTTCTTAAAGTTGTTTAGCTGATTCGAAAAACGTAAAGATAACTAACGTCTGAGCAATATACGTATTCAAATTTTCAATCGGGTTGCACATTGTGTTGCGATGTTTACACTTGCCATACTTTGATCACGGAATCATGTACATTGCAGCATGCTGCATGTGATTCTTTGTTTCCAGCGATTCTTTGTTGTTTTATGCGCGCAAACGGTCATGTGATAAGCTGAATCGCGTTAGATATCATTTGTACAATCTGTCAAGTATTACGGTACAATGATGGAGAGTAACAATTTCCAAGTTTCAATGACTGGTAGTCATCGAAAGATTCCTGATTAAACAATAGTTTTTAAAAATATTTTAGTTAAATTTGGTTCTGTAAATTTTTCACAGAAGGGCGTGGCCTTTTTTCAAATATGAAATTTGCAGAGTTCTACTTAAAATCACATATTCCTTCAGTTTTATTTCGATTAATCTTCAGATTCGGCCTTGTTGCACGTGGATAGACCGCAGGGGGAGAGGGGGTCTATCTGCCCTTCGTGTACCAGATCCCTGCGGTCTAGATCTATCTATGCACAAAGACCGTGATGTATGTTGAATGATTTTATTATTATAACATTTAAAATGAAAGTAACAAGTTTTTTTATTGAAAATTTTCATAGCAACGTTTTGACTCAACCGATTTTATCCCTGGCTCCAAATGCTGTCTGAAATAAAAAAGAAATCGAAAATATATTTTTATTAATTGAAATCATTTGTTAACAGAATGTATCCCCCTAAACCTATGGATAAAATATCTTATCAACAAAACGTTAAGACATGTATATGAACTAGATAGACTGGTTAATTATCAATGGTGATGATAGACTTATTGCTGCAGCATATATTTAACTGAAATTATTATTCAATTGAAAATTATGGAATTATACTTGATTACGAAATGCAAGCAAACCTAAATATTTATCCTTGGTATTTATTTTTTAATCATAAATAAAAATAGTTGATGAATGGTAAATAGATGCCGCCAGGTTAAATATGTTTAGAAGTCCTCCTGATTGATTTGGCATTGCATGACATCTTCATGATTGATTTGGCATTGCATGACATCTTGAAAACATTTCATGACAACATACAATACTTTCGTGTCCGTACAATACAATCACTTGTGCATAGTCGAAAAATGTTAAACGGTGGGAAACACGCCTAGTTTTAGCTTCTTTTTTAAAACTATTCTCCTCAATTATGCAGCTGGGGTAATGAATAGAACACCTTTATTCGCGTCCGTATATTCTATTGTAACGAAACGCATACTTATATATATATATATATATATATATATATATATATATATATATATATACAAATGTCGCTACAGTCGTGTATCTCTCTGGCTTTGGAAATAGCACCATTTTTTACATATCCTCCTGGTAGACTTACCTCATTCATGAGAAAACCTGCTAGGGATGGCACAATTAAAGTCCTGATCAACTTCTCGGGACTCGCACAATGATAAGTCGCCGCACAGAGTCACTGGGTCCTAGAAAACATTGGGTGATAGTTTTTTATGGTGAAAGTCAAATTGCTGATCAAACTGACTAAGTACAGATCACAGAGTACAGAGTCACTAGGAGAACTTAGTGTCCTGAAAGGAGAACTTAGTGTAATATTATTTATGTTATCCTTATTAGATGCCCGACTTAAACAGAATCAGATATCAATGTATAAATCACTATAGTGCATAAAAAGAATAAAGTGTCATATTATATATTTGTCAAAGAAAAAATCATGATCAAATGCCGACTTACACTGAATACGTCAACGTTCGGTCAAAGTCCTGATCAACTCACAGGAAATTATAACAATGAGAAAACAGTGCACAACGCCTCTATTAATTAATTAGTATAGTGTTATTAAATAAAAAAGATCTGGTATCAAATTGTAGATAAAAGTCCAAGATAATAAAATTTTGATGATAACGAACATGGTATGTTATTATTAAGTTATTACAAGGTGAAAGTCAAAGTCATAATCAACTGCTCGGGTATCGCTAAGTTAGATTGGAGTGCAAACAGGATCTTATTCCTAAAATAATAACATAGCGTTACATTGATTTAAACGTATTTTATTCATGATATATATATACATGAATGGATTGGCCAACAAGCTCTGAAGAGCTTATATCAAGGCCGCTCCGAATCAAGGCCGCTCCGAGCTCCCTAGCGTCATATTGAATATTAGGTCAAAGTCAAATCTTATCAAGTATACCTTGTAATAACACATTGCGATCTTAGGTTATACAGACACCTGTTTCTAGATTTGTAAGGATGTGGAAAGAATTTAGATGAATCATATTACGTGTACAATTTTCAACGATATAAAAAATCCATAATAAACAAATATACAATCTGTGATATAAACAGCTGCACTATCTTGAAATTATATCAGCTGTGACTAAATATTGTTATGAAAATTGTTAAAAGTTCAACCTACGATTAACTCCGAAATGACTTGAAAGAATGGTGGGATTAAGGAGCCCGTTAGTTGGTCACACTAAATAAGAAACAGGAAATAATAAAGTATCATAAAAAGTTCATAACATAGGAAAATATCGCTAAGAAAAACTTTCACATTACATTGTTGAGTTAATCATGGCATACGAATGCGATTACAATTATTATGTATTGCAAATTTTGTCTAAGAGATTTTTCTCACTTTTAAGAATAATTTATTTGAAAAGTTGTTTCATCAATACATATAGTTAGTATCAATGATGTTACGTTAATGAAATATTGTCCCTGGAAATTGATTTTTAAAAACCCTCACGAATTCAAAACTTGAAAAGAATGTAGGAAATCTTGACTTTCTCAAATTTCTCGAATTATTAATCACTTACTATACGGTACATGAATTCATCGGTGTCTTCTCCACATAGTAAAGATTTAGCAGCTTCTGTTGTAACATTCTGGGGGGAAAACGGTTTGGAGTTATTGTGAAATTAATACCAATGATAATTACATATTTATAAAATATTCCATTAAGTAACAAGCTAAAGGAGACGCCATTTGACTTATGTATATTTCATGGTATAAAGTTCCTGTAAAGTGTCTGTGTTTCTTGTTTCCGTTAATTGAATAATCCTTTATTAGGGCCCATAGGCATTTTCCTGTCTTGAATAATGAAATGGAACACTGATTGTTTACATAAGTTATCAACTTACATGTAAAAAAAAACGTGTATATTTACCTTTATTTCACTTGAATTGACCAGATTCTTTATATCTTGGAACAAAATTTTACATTCATCACATATGACCGAGGCGGGATCCTGAAAGTTAGAGATTACATGTGTGTCCCGGTTATTGTGTTAGTAAAATATTTCCTGTAGAAAGGAGAGTGATAATTCATTCCTAGTTGTGCTTTATGACTGTGTTTAAAATTGAAACCTTTAGATATAATATAGTGTAAGTGCAGTTATTTTCTTAATAATATGAATGATTAAGCATTTTCTATTTTGTGATAAATTCAGATTTTGAATTCAGATTTTCACATTACACTGTAGAAAGCTCAATTTACCTTTGGGTCTCCTTCTGCCGTGAAGGGAATTCCATTAACTGTAATTCAGAGAAAAGAAATGTGTTACCGAGAATCATTTAGTACACTTGATACATATGCCGAATTAAAAAAATCTCCCAAATCTCTTAAAGGATTATTGTGAATCATTTGCACCTAAAATTAAAGCATTTCTATCGTTTAAATCCATTTGAGATTGTTGTAGCTTATAGACGAATCTTTTAAATTGTAAAGACATTTTTAGATTGTTCGGATAGTATATTTCAGTTAAAGAAATTGATAGGTGAAATAAGCATATCAGAGTACGCCTTTAAGAATGTGAATTAACTCTTATGATAGTATTTACCCTGGCAAATGAAAGCTGCAAATGCAATGAGTATCGTGAACTTCATTGTAAACTCTCCCTTCTCATGAGAACACTGACCATTGGTCACAATTGTATGAGAATTTATACCATGCATTTCCATAAAGAAGTTCATAATTCAATTTCTAGTTAATTGTTATAAACTGAATGTAATATTCATTAAACAAAATATAATTGTGTTAGTGTTGTTCGCTAATGGTGCTGTAATTATAATATGGCGAAATTGGGAGATGATAACGCCATTCGTATGAATTAAAATATGTAAGGTTATGCACTATTTATTACTTCTAATATATTATAAGTAATAAACATTTGATTAATTGTTCATTATTTGCTAATGACACATATTATTGTTGAAGCATATTTAGAATTTTATCATTTATCCATATCAATGTCAATATCATCAATTTCGAATACCAATTACAGTTTACCTCAGATCAGACTGTCCTGTTAACATCGCAAAAACGTGTCAATTTCAATTTCAGTATCAATATCGATTTCAAATATCTTTTATCCCTATCAAATTAAGAAATTAACTTCAGATCAAACTGGCAATCGTATAGATAAAACTACATGTATCAAAATCAATACAAATAGCAATACCATAGCGATACCAATATCACTTTCAATATCAGTACTAATTTCAATAACAATATTAGTATCAATATCAACAGAAAAGAAATATAAACCACAATGAATATAAACATAATATCGATAGATATAAATTTTACCCAAGATTAAATTTCATTCACGATCAATCAATCAAGTGACAGAATCATTTAGCTTATCACCAAATTTTTTTTAAATGTTTAAGCCTTAAGCAGGGTTCGAATCTTTAACCTGCTGTTCATGACCTGACTAATTTCATGAAACCCTTATACCCCCTACCCCATTTTTGATAGTCGACCCCCCCCCCCCCCCCCCTTCGTATTGTCTGTATCCACCACTACTACTACGTTGCAGCATTAAATCTAATTTCGATTATTAACCCAACCACATTCACGTCTAAATATGTTACATCTTTATAGGAATGTCAAGTGCCATACAAACGAGTATTAATTGCAATCTGTTAGAACTAAGTGCTATAAAAAAGACTTAATTGTGTTTCGATTTAATTTGGTCAATTTGCTCATTTCAAACCAGTATAAAAGGCTATGTTTGCTGTTCACTGCATCAGTGTTCTCTGAAGTTCATACTGGGAAAATATCCTGTAATTCAGAATGAAGGTTCTAGCATTAATCGCAGTGGCAGGTTTTATCTGTCCAGGTAAGTATTTGTCACTTACGACAAATCTGTTTTCATCACAGAGGCAAATAACTGTGTTAACATACGCATCGGACTCCAATATTAGTCTCTAAACAATGTTTTGAATGTAATAGTTTACAATGCAAACTTTAACTAAAAAAACACGTTTGCATGTATCTGAGTCGAAACAATAACCTGTAATTGAGGATTATAGATATTTATGATGAATGCAATCTTTAATGAAATAACAAAATAATTAAAAATTTGTTGAGTAAATAATTCATTTATCTTTCTTTTACAGCAAGTAGCATGAGCTTTGAAACCAAGGAAGGCAAAGACGTATGTACAATGGTTACATCTATCACTTTTGTTCAAACTTTTGCAAGCTTACAGTATACATGTAATATTGAATCAATAACTGATTTCTCAATGTTAATTCGAGTTGTAAATAAAAATAAATAACAGAGGAAAGAAAATAATTCAAAGTACTCATTTAATCAAATGTGAAGTTCTGCACTACTGTTTTGATATTGACATTGTGACAACAAAGTGTCCAACATTTATGTTTGACATCAAAGAGTATGATGAATGCTGCCGGTGATAACGATGACGACGAGGACAAAGATGATTATTATAATAATGATAATAATGATGATGATGATAATGACGATGATGTAATGGTCAATTTTTTCCCTTTGCTTTTTCATGATGTCTCCATTAAAACAAGTAATCATTGCTTGTTGCTTGTTTTGTCAGGAACCAGGAGACGTTATTTGCATTGATTGTAAAACGCTGTTCACGGATATAAAGAATCTTCTTCAATCTGAGGAATCAAAGGTAAATTTAACAACGATATAATTGGTGACTCCTTGTTTTTATACTATATTGTAAATCGACTTCAGTACTTTGAAAATATTTATTATCAAAATACGTTATATTAATGAATATTTAAATTTTCAAATTATGTAGCAGAGATGGAGAAATACTATTTAATTTTTTTATATTCCTGGGCCAAGATATTCCAAGTTCTCTTAGTACTAATATAGCCGTAGGCGACAAAAAATATATGGTACAGGTCCTGATTTTTATTTGTTTGAAATGTAACCCAAACTGTGATTGTAACCACCAATTTACAAACATGGCCTACAAATTTCCGCACTTAAGGAAAAAAAGATGAGACACACTTTAAGAAAAACCTTTTTAACTGAAGAGGTAAATAATATTCTTTCCCACCTTCATACATTTGAATGCCTTTTTGTTTTAGTAGATATTATGCTTATAGGTGCATCTTTATGTTTGATGATTTGAAAAATAAAATTTACCAGAATTTGAGAAATAGTTTTACAACAAACAGGTCTATCTTCACTTTCCTTTTTTATACTCCTCTGTCGTGTAATGCATCTCATGTTATGTAGATCAGCAAAAATTCGATTGAACTTAAAAACCTATTTTGTAACGATTATTAACTAATTGTGTTGAGTATACTACCATTAAGATAAATTCCACTATTTTCAGAATACAACAACTGCTGGTGTCACTTATCTCATTTGCGGAATGGAATCGGAGTTTCCCCTTTATCATTTTGTAAGCTGATTAGTTTAGTACGATCAGAAAACTTAATTAAATAATTGTTTGAAGACATACATGAAGTTAAATTACAACACTTTTACTATGATTTATTTGTATAATCATTGTCTAAAGTCTAATATGTTTGCTTTTAATCATTACGTAAATAAAGTTGTCACTGCTACTTATTTTGTTTCAATGTATAGTTATTAAAATGGATACATAAAAAATAAAGGTAGAAAATTAACATAAGATTTCACATGTCAGGTGTGTTTTCTGGATATTCATGTATGTAAAATTTTCTTCATTTCAGTGCAGTTCCTTAGTGAGTGCTTTCGTCTCACCTATTTTACAACTCGTTGCTGAAGAAATAGTAAGTTTTCATTTATCAGATTGTAATATAAATTGAGGGCTATATTTCATTAATGGAAGTGAAAGGGCCAGTCCAGAAGGAGTTAATTATTGGCTTTCCTACTATGTACCTTTATGCGATTGATTTAAATACATTTTTAACGCATAACGCCGATAGAAGCATCCGATAATTAGCAGTTTCTCACAGCGAGAGACGCTTATGTGCGTTATTTGAATGCACTTCTTATTCAGCGAGAGTCGCACATGGGCGTCCGTCCTATTGTATAACACTAAACTCATTTTTTGCAATATTTTTGGTATTATGATTTCATATCATTTGGTACTTCTCTAACTGAAATAAATACTCGATTTTGGGCTGACATGTTGCCCATCTCAACTTTAAGGAATTAAAACCATGTCTGAGGAAAATTGTCCGGTCAAGTAGGTTCTCGATCTTTGGCTGGCATTCATGTATTTTCTGTCTCAAAATTCTTCTTATAAATATTTTAATGTCATTAACCAATACTGGACATAAGATTTGGAGAGAAAAAATGTTGAACACGCTTTAATGTATCAATTAATGTTTTACGACGTAAGCCTGATAAAGATTCGAATTCGGTCGTTTCTAGAAATTTGAAAAATTAGCATTATTTTTATTTCCCCTTCCAACAGGAGCCGGAGGAAGCCTGTTTTTATCTGTCGTTGTGCCGCCCAGAAGGAATTTATCAGGAATTCAAATACGACATGCGTCTTCTTCGTCATTTCGTGAAGAAGGTAAGATAAGAAAAGATAATTTATTGCACAAAAACACCTGCAATTGTCAGTTTACAAAGACAAATTTAATAACAAATAGAAAATGTATCAAACATGTAAGAAGAAAACATTTATTGCAATCAACAACAATATAGACCCATTGGCTACGTAGCTATCTATAATTTGTTTTATAAATGGTCACAGGGTCACCATATGGATTTCACAGGATCACAAAATCCACATACGTTTAATTCTTCTAGGTATTTTCTTTAAAAGAAAAATAGAATGAAAAGGGTGTTTATGGTGTGACCTTTGTGGCCTTTATGAGGCGTCACAGGTTCACCATACCAACAAATCATGAGTCCCATCAGCTAAGGAGTCTGTAGACAAAATATCAGCTTTCAAGGCTTCTTGCATTGTAGAAGAAAATGAAAATAGGCTTCTAGAGCATGGTCCCTGTTGCCCTCATAATGGGTCACAGGGTCACCAAATCTATAAATAAGAATCTCCATTTGAAGAAAAAGTTTCAGTTCTTGGAGAAGAATATGAAAACAAGTTTTACAAGAGTTACCCCCTCATTAGGGGCCCCAGGGTCGCCAAATATATAAATTCGGAACCTTATAAGTCAAGGAGTCTATATATACACGAGATTTCTGATTTCTTGAGCCAATGGTTATGGAGACGAGGATTGAATAGTGACGGACGGACTCTGGATGCCATGCCATGCCATGCCATGCCAAACGCCCATTAGGCTTTCCAGGGCAGATTAGGTAAAATTTGACCCACATATGATTACACAGCTAACCATCAAAGCCGTGTCTACATTCTATACATATTTTATTTTCAGGAAGAGAAAAAAATTAAGAAGGATCTGAAGAAATATGACATTCATTTTTGAGGTGGGTTAATTTTAATAAAACGACTATTCTTATAATATCAAACTGAAAATAATTATTCATAATTGAACAGTGAAAAAACAGTATATAATTGTAATGGTTAAGATATGGTAGGTCAGACAACCCTTTAATCTAATGTTATTCGTTTGCCTAATGATTAGTAACCCTCCAAAGCTTGATTGATATTTGAACGACATAAATATATTCATGTCTATTTAGGTAATGATTGTTATCATGTTTAATGTATATACTCTACATTACGCCGGACGAGAGGCGATAGAATTCTAATATTTAAAAAATACATGTATAACGTACTCAGAGAATAAAATATCATAAATCTTTCAATGTTTCTAACAGTAAGATCGTGTGTCTTCCTTACTCTTTTCAACGCTAAAGAAACATTTTGATACATTAATGTTTGTTTTCTATTCACCTGAAAATGCAAAACCTTTCCTGTTTGTATTGAGAATTTTAACTACATATGCATGTTCATTAATGATAAATTCTTACAAGTTAGTTTATTGTTTTCAGAAATCACTAACATAAAGGATGAGAATGATGGCTCGAGTGGACAACGACATCAAGAAATGATTTTCATTGAATAAAGTTTGCACATCTGAAGTTGTCGTTAACGTTTTTCTTAATTAAAGATTAGTATAAACTCAATATATGATTTTTAACTGTTTCGTTAAAGTTCATATTCCTCTTTGTGGTAAATCAAAAACATGCATTTCAAAGGCCAAAGAACGTTAAAACCAGATTCTTTTAAATCATACGTAGTCAGATTTTAATAAATGATTAATGATCAACTTAACAATACACAATGGCAATATACGTCATTAAAGTTTCCTTCTCACAACATGTTACCTTTATGGCCACTTGTTCCATTCACCAATAACCATTTACCAATACTTGTCAATGTTCAGTGGAAGAACCCAGTATCTAATTGACATATGTTACGTTTGTACATGTATCACCATTGTGTTCAAAACATCCTAATAAGATTGGTCACCTCGGTGCTACAGGTGCATGGTATAAGCATTATAGTAAATCAAGACCATCCACCCGTGAAAGGCAGTAACCTGCACCAGTCTCCATCCCTGGCATTCTCTCCTCACTGAGGTAGTTCCGTCATAAATTCCTATAGAACCTTTGTCTAATACGTTGGTTTCTCGGGCTTCCGGCAGTTTCCCCTACCGGCGCAATATTGTAACTTTAACTACCTGGCAATATTTCAGCCATTGAAAACACCGAATGAATAACATATTTGTTGACACACAGGCCTATGCAATGATGCAGTTGCAAAATGAGGCATATGTGTTCTGTAAAGAAGACTCAAAGTAAAAGGTGCATCTTCGAATAAAGTTTAGCTGAAGGAAATAATTTAGAGGATTCCAATGATAACTTTTGAAACGGCGTCGCTGATTGCACAACTAACTTTGATTGCAACCAATCAGCGTTCTTTATTTCTAGATAAAGAATAGAGAATGCATCACTGATTTCAACAAAAGTGAGATCTTTTTTTAGTTTTTGGTCCTCATTGGTAATTAGTATCGGACTAATAAGTTCAGGAGTAATTCACCGCAGAGTTGGCATAGAATTGGCGACGAAACATAGCAAGGCTAAAATAAGGCGATGATAAAGATTAACGCGAATTGTGACTTTCGGGGGAGTTAATGGTGGCTGTTAAACTAAGATGACATTTTTACGTTTTATGAAGTTTATTTGTGCATCGAAATAAATATAATATTTATTTAGCTAAATAGGCGGTTACTGATACCTGTAAAAACTCATATGCAGAACGCGCAACACCAAAACAGCTACAAATTATATAGAACTTCTTTAGTGAAATACATGGACAGAGGTGTTTTTCTTCAGTGAACACCTGTCACAGCGATGAGCACGTAAAAGAATATATTTCATCTGAATTAGTACTTTTCAATCAAGTCAAGACATTCCGTAAAATGACATTTTATTAACACAATTTTCAAACACCGACTCGAACTTGCATCCTGTTTGATACCAGCCGACAGAACTAACCATTAGACCACAGAGTCCATTTGAAGATTTGTCAGTTTTTCATGACTAATGTATCAAGGTTCTGATATTGCTTGAAGCATGATCATTATATTGTGTGTTAGTTTCAATTTACATCATTGACAATGTAATATCGTTTTGTGAAAAATGAATTTAACGATATTGAAATAGTTCTGGTACGTGTAAATTTTGGTCATATTGAAATTGGCATTTCAGTCTTTTTTAGTAGTTTTTACATTATATTAGATTTCGACTTGAGCATGACTCGCTCAAGGCAATGTTGGCTTCTTGATTTACTCAATATTTCTTTTGTGCAAATGTAGAAAAAATACTTAAAAATAACGCCACAATGTTGAGCAAAAGCACCATTGATTATTTGCAGTATGCAATGAATATTTTCACTATGTCTCCTGTTTCTCCTAGTAATGTAGGAGTATGTAAAACAGTTACGGAGCTTGACATCGGGTTCACGTTAGATAAATTCTCCGCTTACGGCTTCGTATGCGAAGGTTCATGTAACTTGAACCCTAGGTCGGTGTCGGTAAATTCATTGATATGGGTCATAATTCTTCCATCTTTCTTTTTTAAAACTAGTGTCAAATGAAACTTTTTCTCTATTATAAGTAATAGTTACCGGCTGAGACTGAGGTGCTCAAGTTAGATGAACCCTCTCACACATGCATCATGAACGCCGATGTTAATTTCTCTGTCGACGAAAAGGAGAAACAATGTCTATTTCAGATAGCTGACGTAGGCGTGCTTCTCGTGCTGCACGTGCATCCCGCTGAATTACACGAATTATTGCAATATATTGAATGGACTTTGTCAATATGACCCCAGTTTAAAGGAAAACCGTAATGGACCATTTCGCACACACACAATCTGACTCAGCGCAGATTGTGTCGATAGGAAAACTTACGAAAAATGAGTTTACACAATATCTCGCATCAAGAGTGATACGAATAAAAAGAAGGAAAACAACAATATTCAAAAGTTTATTTCCTCTCACGAGCCAGTGCTGAACCGCTTGTCAGCAGGATTTCATGAAAGTAAAGTGATGCACATTTTTTTGCTAGAAATATGGCAAGGGAATGATAATCTTTATGCATGAATCCATGAAGATTTTAAGAAAGATCTCTCCACTCTATGCACATCACGAACATATATAAATGAGTTATCTTAGACTTCACCGTTATGACCTTTAACGAGGTCTCAATTTTGATATTATCAGTACACACAAACTTAGCTGGTGTTATCAGTAGCGAGAAAAATCTCTTTCTTCATTACACCTGCAGTGATGGCGGTGAGTCTTGCCTTTAAGTTAGGATAAAGGTTTAAGCTATTGATGTACGTGTATGTATGTAATGATGTATTTTTCTAATAATTTTTACTTCATTTATCCTATATAAATGATGTTAAAATAAGCACAAGACCAGGGTAATTTTAATCGTACCCGCTCTTTCATAATTGTACTCATCATCTTAATCTTCAACATACACATCGTCACAAGCCCAGTTATCATCCTTTTTATCATCGTCGTTAAAAACTCTCATCATTTTCATCAACATTGTCATCATCGTCATATCATCGCTCTCTTCATCACACTTTGTATTTCACTTCGTCGTCTCTTTTTTTTGCATATTGCTTTATCAATTAGAGTCTGTACTTGTAAAAAGTGTGTTAAGAATTAGATAAATGCAAATGTACATGTTAAGTAATACATAACACAGCGGAATTTGATCTTCAGCACAGACGATATATATATCTAAGCAAGCTATCAAAGGCCATCTTGACCTATTATGATATCAGACCTTGTCCCACATTGAGCAAATGAATCCGGTTACATAATCATAGCGACGTGCACAAGGGCATGCTTTGTTGTATGTCCTTTTCAAGTAAATTACACTGGTTGTGTGTAAGGGGTCGTTTCTGGACAATGAAACATAATTATCCTGTATATTTCAGAAGTAAAGAACTAATGGGCAAAAAAACAAGAACGTGTTCAGGGGGCCGTTGCACAAAACAACTTAACACTAAAGTTACCATTAGTACCATCCCTTAACCTTGCACTAAGGCTACCTTAGTGATTTAAGGTCACCTTATTGTTTTGTGCAACAAGATACAGATGTATAGTTACCATGGGAGTGAACTTGATAAGTAAAGTTTATTTCGATTTACATGTACAATGGCATATAAAAGTTACGATTTACATGGGGAGGCGAGGGTTGGTTAACTTACACAGTTTATCAACATTTTCCTATAGACATTAATAAGAAATATACTTTATGTATTTTCAGAAGCTCCAGGATTTCTGGGTCGAGGGCACAATTGCAGCTCCTCTAACCCCTTTTAAAGAAAATGGGTAAATCATCAAGACTCTCTGATTATAGCAATAAATCAACATGCACCTTGAAGCTATCCTATTATGTAAATGTTGTTTTTCCAATCGGACTTTACCAGTACTCTATCAATTTGATAACATCTTTAGCAAAATTGTCATTTAAAATATATTCTATTTTCAGGGATTTGAATCCTGATGTTATGGAGAAGTATGTTGATTTCATGGTAGACAACAAAATTGATGGAATATTTGGTGAGTTTGATACCTTTCCCAAATTATGAAATACTGTTGTTAAAGCTCTCAATAAAATGATAGGTAATAATATCCGCAAGATAACATATAAAATAATCCAATTTAATGTAGATGAGAGTATTGACTGCATAACAGTTTAGTGCCAACAGTGGTTAATCAGCCAATTAAATTACACTTGGGACGTCATCCTATTGTTCTCGCGATCCATTATTTTTCCATAATGGATAGTTTCATTTCACAGCTCTTTAAAAACTGAAATTCATTGAAAAAGCATTAATTTGAGTGTAGTTAAAGTAGCTAAATGACCTCGTATTTCTCCATTTCTTCTCCAATAATCGACTTCGGGCCTTTGCTCCATTATGTTCAAGGATTGGAGAGTAGAGAGAACATAACCTTTACGTGGGTTTTGTTCATAGTATTTACAGTTTATGTCAGGCATTTGGTAGACAAACACTCTACCTCTGAAGAATCAATTCGTATTAACAATGGTATTTTATCATATATATGAGTAGAAGGCTTAGTAAACTGGGGTTCTTTTGTGCATCCAAAATCCAAAATCTATTTTTCAAGAGGTTAGGAAAAACGATCTTTAAGTTCAACTGATTCGTTTCTTGTGCAGCTCTTGGCACAATGGGTGAGGGGATGTCGTTGACGGTAGAGGAGAGGAAACAGGTTGCTGAAGCCTGGGTTCGAGTCTCGAAAAACAAGTACTGTAACCATAATATCACTTTGAAATCTACGAGACATATGCTTAAATAGAGCAAATTTCCATTCATATCTATTTCAATTTATTTTCAATGTTTTCCCATGTTTTGATTATTTCAGTGTAAACAATATTCATGTTTTAAAAAATACAATATATTAAAACTTACCTTTAAAAATGATAATTATAAATTTAATATCATTTCAGATTGAAATACGTTATCATGCAAGTGGGAACAGAAAATTTACGATCTAGCAAAGAACTGGTAAGACAATTTAGGTATGAAATACTGCGATAAATCAAGGGACCTTTGATAAAAGCTCGCGTTCGAGAATGCAAAGCACACACAATACTTGTAGTCCGGCTGAGTCATCTGCAGTACAACTCACGTTAACTCAGTTAAATGATTTAAAGGAACTTGTTTAAAAGAAAACTTAACTAGTTAGTAAGATACATTTGAGATAATCATTCACTTTTTGTAAACTTCAGGCCCGCCATGCACAAGAGGTTGGAGTTACTGCTATTGCCTGCTTTGGACCTTCTTTCTTCAAGCCAGGTTCTATTGGTGAGTTATGTGATATATTCCAATGTGAAGATAAGGTTACTGCTACCAGTTTCACATCATAAGCTCTGGCATGGCAACGTACCGTGCGACAGTTCGTCCGTCTATCCGTAATTGATCTGCATGTCTTCAAACTTATTGTATTCTAGTCTTTTTGGGAACTGCTGACTATTTGAGCTAATTTCCTACAGTGTATGAAACTCCATGTACCTTGACCTTTCGGTTCTGAATCATCCAGTCCTTAAATTGGTCCTCAGGAGACACATACCCTATTTCATTTTTATTAATATCCTAAAAAGCTTAAATAGAATCTGTAGAAATCCTCGATGAATGGTAGCTCATTTTCAGCTTTTAAGCACTGCTCGACCATATAGGTCCGTATTTCCCGTGTTCATGTACCCATATGTACAGCTGTATAGACTGAGTCCACCGTGAATGAAGTGCCTTGCCAAAGAACAAACACAGTTAAATGCCAAAGTATCACCACATGGATTCGAACCACTTCACCACCGTGCTGCCTAGTATGTGTTTTGACACATGATTATCAATTTTCAAATTCAGTCATATACAAGAAGAACCCGTTTATATGTGACATTAAAAAAATAAGTCTTGCATTTTGAATGAGAGTTTATTTATAGACAATGATTATGCCAATGATAATATGATGAATGGTGTTCCACACATGTAGTATTATCATATTTCATTTTAATAGATAGGGATTGTTAATAATCTTTATCTTATAGTTTATGATCCATACATTCATTGTTATGCTGAAAACATGTCAGTCACCAAAACTCAGTTATCACCAGCTTTAAAAACAATTTGGTTGGATACACAATGTTTCAAACATGAAGAAAATCATGACTTTTTAAAGGCTGACATTCAGTAAGTGTGTATGAATGCTTATATGATATATTTGAGTTGATCAAGATTTATCTTTTTCTCCAGATAGTTTAATCGAGTACCTTTCTGAAGTTGCTGCTGCCGCTCCAGACACCCCATTCTATCTCTACGACATCAACTTTATGACTGGAATATACTGTTAGTACATTACTATCATTTTCCTCTGATCTAACTTCACAAATATAACATTGTAATGCCATGATAAACTGTTCATTTGTGTTAAACCCACTTGATAATGTGTCTTGATCACAAGAGTTAGTTATAAATCTTTATTACTCGCCCGTGTAAGATACTGCAGTGTAATAGTTATACGGCGATATTACATTCAGTACACTTTCGGCAATCGTCCTTGTTTACTGAGGTCAAGTAATAAACTGAATACTAAACTTCCTTCAATTTAATACTATTTTTATTAAACTCGTTAATGATTTGGTATCATACTCGCTTTCATCCGTTTTATACTGAAACATTTACTCGTTTAATAAAACTAGTACTAAATGGAAGGTCGTTTAATATCCTCTATTTATTTTTAGATTTTTCACTGTCAGTGTATGAGCTAGTCGGTGCATCGTTTTTGCTATCGATGAATACAATAAAAGCAAAATGAATTCTAATTTCTTTTCCCTATTATCTGCAGTCATAAAGTAAAATATATTGTATCTTTAAATACTGGACAAAAATAATTAAGGATATTTAAATCATTGATAGTGACATTTCTTTAAATAATTCACCTAATGAAATATTAATCATGAAATTGACAATACTTCTAACATATTGTGTCCAGTATATAAAACTCAAATTCTGCTATAAGACTGTTTCTCTTTTGCTTCTAGTAAGCAGTGCCGAGTTTCTCGAGAAGGCCGAGGGTCGAATCTCAAACCTGAGAGGTGTTAAAATATCTTCACGGGAACTCCCCAACACGCAAGACGCGAAGAACTGTTGTGGGGGAAAGTTCCAGGTTCTCTCGGGCTCGGATGAGGTACCTTTTAGTATATATTATTCATTGAGATCCAAGAGTAATCTACAATTTTGTAGTACTAATATAGCGATAAGGGACAAGAATATTGTGAAAAATTTACTTGATACTCTTATGAGTAAATAATAGAGTTGAATTTTTGTTGTTGAGAACATGCCACTTCATTAAGTAACTATGGCCTCATACATTTATACATCGTTACACATGTGTTAAAATCATGCTCCTGGTGCCTCAATACGATCTGGCAAGTTTGCCTTATTCAATAGAGACGTTAGCGTCTAATCAATGAATTTATCCGAAGTATATGGTATTATTCTACCATCACTGGATCATTGCCTTCTTGACCTGTATAAGATCATGCCATTTTTTAGGAAGGATTCAAGTACTGATCTCTCATTCTTAGACTGAATGTTGATTAGATGTTATTCATATTTTTATGAAACCAAAGTCGAGTGGTTTAAGATCATTTGGGGAGATAGTTGTTCTTGATATGTAATATTTTTCACATTTCATGTTTACATCATTAAGGTAAATGATCAGTATTTCGTTTTTTCTCAAGCAACTCTTAACAACGTTGTGTCTCGGAGTTGACGTCCCTGTAGTAAACGTTTATATTGGACCGTTGTTTGATAAACTCCGTGCAGCGTTTAGAAAAGGGGACATCGAAGAAGCTAGAAAAGAACAGGTAAATGTACACTGTCATTCCAGTTTCGAAGAAAGGTAGACTCAAGGTTGATAACCTTGATAACACTTTTCTATAGTTCTGATATATATTACATCTGACTCGTATAAGTATAATGTGATAGATTATCATATTCGTAAAAAGTCTTCTCATTATTTTGGTAAATATGCTTTATTCCTTATGAGCCACATGTCTCTCCTACGAAACCTAAAAGAAAAAACATAACTGTATGATACCATTATCAATAGCCACATTTATAGTTTTTCTGTTTCATGGAATGATTTGTGATTTGTAAATTTCTTTCGTTTTAGAATAAGGCTCGCCAAATCGCTAAAATCTGCAGCAAGAATGGTAAGTGTGACGATTCATATTACCCTATCAAGGTTTTTTTTTATGTCTTTATCATTTCGCATTGCAAAGTATTGAAACTATTTCAAAATGTATCAGTTCAGAAAGGAGTTCTGGTATACAACTAAATTATGAAAATCATTTATTATGTAAATAATTATAGGAGGCGGGGCTCCAGCTGCGAAAGCTCTCATGAAAATGCTTGGATTGGATCTTGGACCAGTCCGTCTTCCTCAACAGCCAATCACAGAGGAGCAGAGGACAAACTTAAAGAAAGAAATGCAAGCGGTTGGCTTCTTGTAATCGCCTATTGAATTACAAGTCCAATGAATAAATAATCAAGTGCAAAGGAAATTAAATATCATGAATGTGGTTATGAACTTATAAAAGTTGTTATTGCTATGCCTTGAGGTTACTTTTTTCAATAATAATTATTATATAAATATGAAAAAATAAAGTTCAATCATCTGTTCCTTGTTTTAAATTGACTTGTAAATTGAAGTGCATTACCACAGAATCACACCATCTTATCTTACTACCCCTACCATAACAATTGATAATAACTACATTTACCATGAAAATGGGTGGTACTTCGTCTGTCCGTCAGTCTGTCCATACATCTGTAATGATTCCATGTCTAGATGAAATCATCAAAACTATTCAGAAAATCTTTACATAAATATAGATTTATCAACGGATATTTATGAATAACATCAACGGTTTACTACTCGTTTCATGACTTGGTTCATAGCTTTGTATTTGAATTCACCGTATCTAAAGGTGCGTTTTCAGCAAGGAAGGTTCTTAATGTCATCACCATTGATTTCATATATATATATATATATATATATATATAAAGGGTATTTAAAAAGTATATATATGAAATCGATAGTGATGACATTAAGATGACAAAAAAAGTGTCAAAATATTCACATTATTAAGATTCGAGCTCGTTATGTATATAACTTCCCTCTCCACTAGGTCTGACCGCAGCCACTGATAGCGCAATTCCTGACGTTAACTGGTGTCAGAATGTGCGCTACACTCAGACCTTGTGGATTATGAAATGCCAAAGACAAAACGAGTTCGAATCTCGATAAAGTCAATATTTTGAAATCTTATTACTCCGAACATGGTCGATTTTAATTAGACTGTATTTTACCCATCGCACAAAGTTATATTGTGCTCAAGGGTATCTAATGAAAATTGTAAAATCTGAAATATATTTTTTCTATTTAAATTTTGATTCGAATTGATACAATGACAATTATGTTCAAAAGAAACAAGATCAAAGTTCTAATGTTGCTGAAACGAATTTATCATATATAATATATAGACAGTTTTGAAAAATGGAAGTATCCACACAGGAAACGTAAACATTCATAATGTCATGAGTTTTTCTATATTTCATACATGTAGTTCTTAAATCTTTGATCTTCTCCAATAACTTCGGAAATTAAAGGGGCACCCTGTATGCAATTGATGTCAAATATGTTAAACTTTATAGATAGTGTTCTTCTATCGAGTGGTCATGGATATTTTTTGAAAATTGAAAATACTTCTACGTTTTAGACAAGTGTTAATTAGGTCATTTAACCTCATGTAAAGGTGAAGCAGAATTTCAACTTTTTACAATTTATAAGGCCGCGTTTCGATTATCATTGAAAACAAGAAAAATATTAATAATTGCATTTAAGGGAATGAAGACACAAGTCATGGGAAGCGATTTGGACGATTTGAACATATAGGATATATTGTAATTTGGCTATCAATTAACCACATAAAATATGCTCACACCATGGATAAAATAAAAAGACATGAACAATACCGCATGTGAAGCATATATATATATAGAGTTTTAGTAAATTTATTATAATTAAGGAAAATTTTATATTGTAAACTTCGTGATCCTTGAATAAACTATGACTCTCTGTATAAATTGGTGAATTTTTAACACAGTTGATTATCTGTGGAGGTTAAACATGTCATTACTCAACCCAATCTCCTTAAAATAAAATCTAATATTGCTGCACCATACGTTACGCAGATTACACGCGTATTGTTGTGGAGCATTTTAGATTTCATTCAAATGAGATTGTACTCAATCCGATTGTCAATAGTAGAGAAAAATTATGCTCCTGCAAAGCGAAAAACGTCTCGTGGCGCATTAACTTCAAACGCCTTCAAGACTTGAACGATTTCATAAATTTACCTTTGATATATAAAAAATAAACTTCTTCAGTTTTGCAAACTTAAACCTACTTGATTTGGCGTTTATCCAATATGTGTCTGGACGCCATGTTGTATTTACCTCTCTGCTATCCCGTTTCAAAATCGCAAACTTAATCTGTTGCAATTTTTTTAACAACAGGATTAAATAGATCAAAACTGTCAAATACAAGAAGGACAGGTTTTATATATAAATATAACACTACTACCTCAATGTCCGTTATCTAAATAGATCATATAATGTAACAATGGCAATGACAATGACTTTGGAGACTGTAACTGTAAAAACTTTGTTGTTCTGGATTTGTGAACCTGTATAAGTTCCTAGAACGTGAGAAGCGAATTTGGAAGTTTTCCTGGAAGAACGAAAATAGGAATGATCTCGTTCCAATGTAAATGCCATATTTTGATATAGATATCACCTCAATTAAAACTGACATCATCACTATAATTCATTGGGTTGGATACAGCTTTATTAATCACTTGAATTTTTACATTGAGCTATCAGTAGGTAAAGTGAAAGGAGGATTTTTCGAAGAAGTGTTGAAATAGTTATGACATCACACCAATCAATTGAGTTTAACCAAACATGGCGATGGCGAGCAGTGTCGCAGACACGGGTAGGTTTTTAATGTTTTATTACACTTATAATAACGATCCTGGTTTTTTACTTGATAAATATCATGCGTATCTCTTTGAGAGGCAATAATTTGATTTCCTTTTGTCAGGAATTATTAGATATCTTATTAGATTTATAAATTCATCCTTGTAAAAACGACTAAACTGAATTGTATTATTATTATTATTGTTGTTGTTATTATTATTTTTATTATCATTAATATTATTATCATCATCATCATCAACATCTTCATCTCCATTTTGTTATTTTGTGCTATTGGCGCATGTTAATCACACTTTTATATGTTGACTTTTCGAAAAAAATTCTATTTGGTAAAACCATTTCCTAAAAGTTGATTGAATTCAAATGAAAATTAAACATTTCAATCATCACACATTTGAAAATTAATCATCAACTAGAACTAAACCGAAACTTGATGTTCCGATAACACTTAACATAGTTGGTAGAAAATCAATGGCTTTGTTTAGGGTACATGTAAGTGATCCTTTGCATGTGCTGTTCACTTGGCTATTTGCCAAACTCACCCCGACGTCAATACACAAAAAGTCATTGTAACATTATCATCGCTTGCAGCTAAATGGCTTTACAACAGTTCGCGTTACTGTATTCAAAATTTTGAAATAATGATACTTGGTTTCAGGTAAACTGAAATACTATAAGGACGAAGGGTATACGTTTTCATTCGAACGTCTTCTATCCCAGGAGAGCTTGATATATTATTTGTAGGTTTCCTAGAAGGAGACTGAATCGTTTACCTATTAGAACATGTATGTTCCCAAAATAATCAATACAAAGAATATTCCTTAAATAATAAAAACATAGAATGTTCCTGAAATAGAAATTCCATAAAATAATCAATAAATAGAATATTCAAAAAATTATTCATACATGTATCATAAATATCAAAGTGAAATATCTAAAAGGGGGTGTAATATATAAACTTCAATGAATGATAAAAGGATCAGAAGATTTTGGAATGAATTTTAATATTTGTTAATTGTCAATGTAAAATTCTTACAGCTGCATACCGAAAGTTTGTTCACTTACTACTGAACGTAGTGCAAATATCAAGTAATTTGGGTTTCGTTTCAAAGTCAATAGAATAACTTCAGCAACACTGACAATGGATCAACCACTGTCCATGTGTGAAATAGCCATTCAAGAACTCATTTTGGCAATGTCTGGTCACTCGTGCAAAAATTCGAATTTTGGCATATTGATATAGACAGAAGGGGTCACATTTTCGAAATTTCGATTTCGTTAAATGTCGAATAAAATGTTCCATATCCACTCTCTGAGATTAAAACCAACATATTCACATTGACTTTGTGCTAAGAAACAAACGTGACTAATTTTTAAAGAAGTTGATAAATTATAAAGGATTTTATGGAGAAAAATAAAAATTAGTGTTTTCGGAATTTTGACCCATGGTCACTTCAATGACCTGCCAAAACTGTTACCGGTAATTGTGGGGTACGATAAACATTTGCCTTAAAGAAGAATGGATTTGCATATGGGTATTGAAAATTCAATTTTATACGTTTCTTTTTCGCAACGCTACGATACCTCAAAGGCATCTCAAATTACATGATATCAGCACTAGTATATTCAGGTATGTGAGCAAACTTTTGGCATGCAGTTGTAACCTATAACACATAGCATGAATGATAAGGAAACCCCTATATGGAAAGAGCAACATGTGAAAGTGTTGGTATTTTATGATAAATTGATTGAATTAATTACTCGCGCAAAAACATTTCTGACAAATTTCTTCACAGAATCTTAGGTCATGTTGACAAAAGTTATGATGGTATTTTGTACTGGTTGTACACATCGAATCAATTATGTGTCAAGTATAAAAAGGATCAACCTTTCTTAATTTGGAAGTTCAACCCCTTTTAAAAAATTATTGCCAAAAAGGCTTAAATCTCCATTTATAGACTACATAACGAATTCCATGCTTTATAGGGGTGTCAATATTTCTTGACCGAATTTCGTCAAAGACAAGAGACACAAAGTTTGAAATTGATGATTTTGAAAAGGCTATCATGTTGACGCATCATACATAACCGTGAATTGTGTTAACAGAAACGTACCATTGTCACAATGTCTACTTGTCACCTTTTATGTCAGAAATACTTTACCGGTAAAAATCTTGAGGATGCGTAACTCTTTCCTTGTGTATATTTCAGGCATCTATCTGAACAAGTTATTGAAGAAGGCAGAGGATTTCTGCGGTAACTCCTTCAATAGCGTAACGGTGTTGTACCGAAACAAACCAGAGGATTATTTCACAGGACTAAACAACATGGTCATGCCAAAAATACTGAAGGATAACGGAGGAGACAGCAAGTCACCAATCAATGGGAATCTTTCAGGAGTGTACTTCATGGTGTCCTTATATAGAGGACAGCTTCCAACTATGTCGCCTTTTGGAAACACAAGAGTTTGTATCCCGATAGAAGCAGTCTTTGATGAAACAACCAACCTGTATTTCACAGACTTCTTCTGTTTCAAAAGGACGACACATTACATTACCTTGGTCCTCACGAAGAAAGGTTCCAAAGAAGACAACTTTTGCCAAGATAATCATCTTCCATTGCTGGATCCAAAGAACAACAGGTTCTTCAAGAGAGGGTCTGGTCCAACGTTTTACACCGCCTCCCGTAGTGGGCTGTTTGTTGAAGTCTTCTACACTGAAGACGTAGATATTGAAAGCCTGAAAGCAGAATACGGGGCAGGTCGAGTTTACATGACAAAAACATCCATTTACGGACAGGGACACAGCACATTTGGAGGTCTTAGAAAAAACGGAAGCTGTTCCACTTGCAATGTTGGCCCTCAGTTTAGAAGCATAGTTGAAATACTTCAATCACTATCGATCGAATAATTTGGTGTTGTTAACAGAACATAGAGAGAGAAACTAGGCCCAACGTTCATACCCAGGTGAACACCCACTTTATATTTTATTTCTTAGAATTGAGTGAGTTATTCATTAATATCAAGATGGTGTCATATCAATATCAAGATTGTAAACTATCATTGTTGAGATGGTATAATATCAATATCCAGATGATAAAATGTCAATATTAAGATTATATGATATCAATGTTAAGATTATATGATATCAATGTCAAAGTTGAATCATAACCATATCGACATGACTTCTAATCAACACAATGATTCAAGAAATACATGCAGAATAATAAATCAAATTATCCTTAAATTGGCAAAGCATAATCAGCCTCAATGTATTCTCCTAACAATTTACAATTACTCCTTATGGTCAGAAATGAAAAAGAGAGCAGTTTGAACAACGTAAAATTTTATTTGATTTTACACATTTACTGACTTTGAGAATAACGGTTTTATTCATTGATGATAAACTTAGAAATGATACGGTCACGCTAACTAGTTATACTCACAAGGGATTGTGACAATAGTGTTATATCGTTTATTCATGAAAAAGATTTCTCTTTTTGATATTAAATGCTTGTATTTCTGCTACACTTGGTAGGTGACATCATTTCAGTGCTATCAATATAGTTTGAGGTGTTTTGATGAGAAATAGTGTTCTGAACATAGATGAGGTAATCTTTGTGTTAACAATTAAACAAAATTTCACCAGGGTAGTTTTATTCCGTTTCTTACTTTAACGTTCACTTCTTTAGACGAAGGGTCGTTTATAGAATGTGTTAGCAGTTACATCATGAATAAAGCAGGTCACTGACTAAGCTTTTATAACTTTTCTGGAAACGGGAATTGCAATACACACAGACAGAAATTCACTTTATAGGCACAGAGGTTCAATAAAAATATCTTGAAAAGTTTTTTGTTTGTCGAGATAAACATATATTTCAAATTTGAACGAAATAGGTATAGACATAAAAAGATAACATTCTCGAGCTGTTATAAAGAAAACACAAGAGACGACACTTCGGCTGCTGAAACCTGATCGAAAACCGGACACCCCGATTATTTTAACGTGCGGTTCAATTAAAACCATCTTTATTCACAAAAAATTGCATTGAGATCGTAGATCATTCCTTTTAGATGATGAACCTCTTACCAACTTTGTCTAACTTCATCGATTACAACATATTACAACATGAACATTTAATTTTACGAATGGGAAATCGAAAGCTCTCCAAGACATTACTCATGATAAAAGACATAATTATCACTGAAACTGATACAGGAGGCGCCATTTTTATAATTGAACAGATACTGTTATTTTGGTAAAGTCCTGTCTACATCTATACTAAATAATTCATAGAACCAGGCCTGCAAGACCTAAATTAGCAAGCGATTGGGGCTGGCGCAAACTAGGCCATGCTTGGAAAAATGTTTTCAGCACAGCCGCTGTGGTGTAGTGGTATGAACGTAGGGTTTAGTGTGCAAATGTATGAAGATTATGGGTTCTAGAGGCTCTTGCGTCGAAACATTAGCAGATTGTTACTGTCACAAATCAGAACACATAAAAGGTTTCAAAAGTTTATTCAACCCCTATCTTGCAAAATACAACACAAACACACTATCACACACACATTCACTCCATTCAAAATACTGATAAATATTCAACTCTCGTGCGCATGTATTTCACTCGCACCCACACGTGCATATCAAGGCTTCCCTTTCCTCACCCAGATACACTCATTACTACTACATCTACTTAGTAAATGACATTAAACACTTATATAAACACAGGTTCACGGTTCAGTCAACGAGGTAACAGTGTCCGTGTTCAGGAACCACCCATGACCTCTGTCAGTAAAAACACACAGTTCCCATGGTGTAGGCACAGTCCACCGTAATTCTGCTGTCCGACTCCTCCGTCCTCATAAGAAAGACATGAACAATACTGCATGTGAAGCTCTGGCGATTGGATGATTGTCATTTTCTTGTGTATCATATGTGTTTGATATATATGTTTAAATGATAGGTAGATTTACTAAATCTATTATGAATAAGGGGAAAAAATTATTGTAAACTACGTGAGGCTATTTCTCTCTGTATATGTTGGTGAATGTTTAATGCAAAATTACTTATCTATGGACGTTAAACATGTATTTACTCAACCCGACTGCAGTGGTAGATGAAGAAAATGTTTCTTCAAAGTGTCACATTGCGAATTTTACTTCGAACGATTTCACGACTTCAAGACTTGAATGATTTGATTAATATACCTATGATATTATAGAAACTTCTTTAGTTTTGCAAACTTTGACCTACTTCATTTGGCGTTTATCCCGTATGTGCCTGGACGCTATGTTGTATCCACCTCTGTTCCCGTTTCAAAATCGCAAACATAATATTATGCTATTTATGTTTTTAAAAATCAGAATTAAATGAATAAAAACTATCAAATACAAGAAGAACTGGTTTTCGATATAACTTGCATAGCTCAGTCCCAAATATAACACCACCTCAATTTCCGCTATCAAAGATCTTTTATATAGTAACAATGACAATGACTATGGAGGCTGTAACTGTAGACACTTTGTTGTTCTTGATTTGTGAACATGTATACAGTTTTTCAGAAATTGAGAAGCAAAATTGGAAGTTTTCCTGGAAGAACGAAAATAGGGATGTTCTCGTTCCAATGTAAATGCCATATTTTGATACAGATATCGCGTCATTTCAAAATGACATCATCAACATAATTGATAGTAATGGCACTTGAACTTTTACATTGAGCAATCGGTATGTAAATTGAAAAGAGGAATTTCTAAGAAGTGTTAAAATAGTTATGACATCACAACACTCAATTGCGTTTAACCGAACATGGCGATGGCGAGCAGTGTCGCAGACACGGGTAGGTTTTTCAACTACATTGTAATAACATCGATCCTGGGGGTTTTTCTTGATGCTTAACTCATGCTTATTACTTTGAGAGGAGAGAAATTGATATTGTTTTTGTCAGAAATTAATAGATAACTTATTAGATATACAATGTTATCCTTGTAAAAACGCCTAAACTGAATTATACAATGTATTGTTGTTGTTGTTGTTGTTGTTGTTGTTGTTGCCGTCGTCGACATCATCATCATTATCATCATCATCATCCTCGTCATTATCATAATATTTTTATCAATATTTATCCATTTTTTTTATTTTACACTATTGTCGCATGTTAATCACACTTTTATATATTGACTTTTCGAAAAGATTGTATTTGGTAAGATTATTTCCAAACTGTTGATTCAGTTGAAAGGAGAATGAAAAGTTTTAACCATCACACATTTGGAAATCAATAAAAACTAGAACTAAACCGAAACTGGATGTTGAGTTATTTCCGATAACACACTTATAAAGATAAACAAAAATATAAAAAAGATGGATTTTATGTTTCTCTTAAATCGCGGAATTTTTGTTAGGAATGGCAACCTCTTTAAGGTACAGTGCTCCATTGCATTTGTTGTACACTTGGCTACTTGCCAAACTCGCCCCGATGTCAAAACAGAAAAAAGTCCATGTAACACTATCACTGCTTGCAGCTAAAAGGCTTTACAACAGCTCGCGTTACTTTATTTAAACTTTGAAATAACGATACTGGTTTCAGGTAAACTGAAAGATTATAATGGCAAAGTGTATACGTTTTCATTCAAACGTCATCTTTCTACATGTAAGGAGATCTTGATATATTCTTTGTAGGTTTCCTAGAAGGAGATTGAATTGTTTACCTATTCGAACATGTATGTTCCAATAATAATCCACACATAGAATATTCCTGAAATAATAAATACATAGCATGTTCCTGAAATAGAATATTCCTAAAATAATCAATTCATAGAATGTAATGTTGTATTTTATGATACATCGACATACATGTAGAAAAATATAATGACAAATTTCATCACAGAATTTAAAGAAATTTTGACAAAATGTTTGATGGTATTTTGTACTAGTTGAATAAATAACCATATCTTATGCAGAAAGTGTGTCAAAAACTCTACATATGTTATGTTATAAACATCAATTCACACATAGAATAAAGTATAGGAAGGAAACAAACATTTTAACTTTAGAAGTTCAAACCTTTTTAAACAGTTATTGACAAAAACATTTAAATCTTTTGGGGTTTTTTTATTTTCTAATTTCTCTACCATATACAAAAAACATTCCATGCTTTATAACGATATGTCTTGACCGAATTTCATCGTAAGTCACAAACTTTTGAATTGATCATTTTGAAAAGGTTATCATTTTGACGCATCATACACAACCATGAATTGTGTTAACAGACAGGTTCCATTGTCACATGGTCCACAGGGCTACAGATAACTTTTTAGGTGTGAGTATACATACACCTTGAATACAAAGTGGAGGTGTACTGAAACTTTTGGGGGTGTACTCACTACTTTAGTACTTGCAAAGTGTGAGCACGTTTGTATGTTGTTTATGAAGGTGTAAAGTGTAAAGTGTCGTAATCAACCAATGAAATCGCCAATGTATTACCGACGGAAACTAGCGAAGCTGCACATAATTTTAGAAGTACATTTTACAAGGTATCAACAATCGATAATTGTTTGTCAAATGAACCTGAACATGAAATTATTATATTCATGAATCAGAGCATCCTTGATAAATTTAGAAATACGATGCGCATGGAAATGAATGTCCAAGCGTAAACAGGCATGTATGTGCGTACATGATACGCATGGAATTTATTTTATGGCCGTACTTAGTAATTTTATAGGCGTACATTACGCGTGTATGACCCTTATCTGTAGCCCTGGTCCAATTGTCGTCTTTCCTGTCAGAAATAATTTACGGGTGAAAATTTTGAAGATGCTAACTCTTTGGTTGTGTATATTTCAGGTATTTATCTGAACAAGTTATTGAACAAGGCAGAGGATTTCTGTGATAACTCATTCTACAATGTTACAGTCTTATATCGGAATAAACCAGAGGATTATTTCACTGGACTTAACAGCATGGTCATGCCAAAGATACTGAAGGATAAAGGTGGAGACAGCAGGTCACCAATCAACGGGCGTCTTTCAGGAGTGTACTTCATGGTGTCCTTCTATAGAGGACAGCTTCCAACTATGTCGCCTTTTGGGAACACAAGAGTTTGTATCCCGATAGAAGCCGTCTTTGATGACACAACCAATCTGTATTTCACCGACTTCTTCTGTATCAAGACGACAACTCATTATATCACTTTGGTCCTCACGAAGAAAGGTTCCAAAGAAGACAAATTTTGCAAAGATAATCATCTTCCATTGCTGGATCCAAAGAACAACATGTTCTTCAAGAGAGGACCTGGTCCAACGTTTTACACCGCCTCCCGTAGTGGGCTGTTTGTTGAAGTATTTTACACTGAAGATGTGGATATTGAAAGCATGAAGGATGAATACGGGCCAAATCGAGTTTACATGACCAAAACAGATGTTTATGGACAGGGACACAGCACAGCTGGAGGTCTTCAGAAAAACGGAAGCTGTTATATTTGCAATATTGGCACTCGGTATGAAGGCTTGGACCTTTTTCAATCACTATCAATCTAAACATTTGATGTCTTAACAGAACATATTGAATGGGCCAAATGTGCACACCAATGTGACCACCCACTTTAAGTGTCCTTTCTTAGAATGAGAGAATGAGTTATTTTTTACCTCCGGTTTGACGAATAATATCAGCACTTAGTGGCGTTATTTTATGTCATCAGGAGTTATTTAATAAGACCATTCGTTATTATTGAAGACGCTGTACACTCAAGATTTTTTCTATTCATGTTCTCATATGATATCAATATCAAAATGGTATTTATAATAATTGAGATGTTATCATATCAATGTCAAGATAGTAAAATAACAAGATGGTGTCATATCAATATCAATATTGTAAAACATCATTGTTGAGATGGTATGATATCAATATTTAGATGATAAAATGTCAATATCAAGATTATATCTCCATATCAAAGTTATATCATAACCATATCAACTTGACTACAAATCAACACAATTATAGTAGAAATACATGCAGAATGATAAACCACGTATCCTAAAATGGCATTGCATAATCAGCTTCAATATCTAATCCTGGTAAACAATTTTACAATTATGCCCTGATAGTCAGAAATAAAACAGAGAGCAGTTTGAATTTTTGTAAATTTTAAACTACGAATATAGTGACTTTAAGAAGAACGGTTTTATTTACTAATGATAATAAACTTAGTAACGGTAGAACCAGGGATTGTGACACTTATGTTATATCTTTTATTCATGTAAAAGATGTCCTTTTGTGATATTAAATGCTAGCGTTTCTGCTAATCTTGGTAGGTAATGTCATTTCAGTGTTATCAATATAGTTTGATTTGTTTTGATGAGTAATGGTGTTCTGACCATAAATACACTTTTTGTTAACAATTTCCATGTATCGAAATTTCAACAGGGTAGTTTCTACACGTTTAATAATTTAACGTTAACTTCATTAGACGAAGGGTCGTTATTGAATGTGTTGGTAGTTACATTATGAATAAAGCAGGACAGTGACCAAGTTTTTATGACTTTTTCTTGAAAGGGGAATTAAGTACTTTATACTTTATCAATTTTTAAGTGTTTGGGTTTACAGTGTTTGGTTACATGTATGTATGTATGTATGTATGTATGTATGTATGTATGTATGTATGTATGTATGTATGTATGTATGTATGTATGTATGTCTGTGTGTGTATGTATGTATGTATGTATGTATGTATGTTTGTATGGAGGTAGGTATGGAGGTTTGTATGGAGGTATGCCTTTATGCATTTATGTATGCATGTACGATGTATGCATGCATGCAATACATACAGACAGTAATTCACTTGTATGGGCAGAGATGTTCGGTTATTTGACCTAATTTTAAAAATCTTTTAAAGTTTGACTTTTGCACTATTATACCGCTTTTTGGTTTGACGAGATAAACATTTTATTCAAATTTGACCGAAATGTGTATAGAAATAAAAGAAAAATATTCTCGAGCTGTTAAATAGAAAACAGAAGAGGTACTTTTAAATGATGCATTTAGATCGTACATTATTCCTTTCACATGATGCATCTCTTGCCAAAGTTATCTTACTTCATCGATTGTCACTTCTTACCACCGACTCTAGCATAAACACGATCCCTTCTTTGATCACCATCCTCGACGAAGGTGGGAAATGCCTATGAGTCAAAATCTTTGCTATGAATGAAGTGAATTGATCAAATGAATTACACATTTTTACATTAAAAACTGGTAAGCTATGGTGATATTATTTAATTTTACTAAAGGAAAATCGAAAAGTCTCAAAAACATTCCTCATGATAAAGGACATATATCACTGAAACTGATACAAGGGGCGCCATTTTTATAACTTAACAGGTACCGTAATTTTGGTAAAGGCTTGTCTACATCTCTACTGAATGATACATGGAACTAGGCCTGCAAGACCTAAATTAGCACGTGATTGTGGCTGGCGAAAGTTAGGCCATGAATGGGGAAATGATTCAGCACAGCCGCTGTGGTGTAGTGGTTTTGAACGTAGGGTTTAGTGTGTTCCTGTATGAAGATTACCGGTTCTAGTCGATCTTGCGTCGAAACATAAGTAGATTGTTACTCGAAGCTAAAGCTGTTTTTCAAAAGACTTATCCATAAACACATTGTAATTTTCCCTGTGTACTAAACATTTCTTCGATAAGAATAGATATTTGGAGAGAGAAAGTACAAGAATATATCCCTGCTTGGAGGGCCCTTTAACGTAATTAAGGCACAATATCATTAGTTACTGTTTTTCTCATATGTGACCGAAATTAGTACAGTTGACACCTTGTCTCATAAGAAAATAACACATTTAACATTACTAATGCTTATTTTGGCAAATATGAAGAAAATAAATTATCAAAAAAACATGCTATATCCCCTTTTGAGGTCGAATTATTCTTTTTAGATTTTAGATTTTAGACATACAATTGCTTATTTGTATAATTTCAGAGATCGGAAGAAGCAAACAGTTTGTTTCCCAAACTGTGCATCGATTGTTTAATTGTTTCAAAAAAGTCGCTCATAACAGGTAATTTCATTGTCATGTTTAATAAGGGAAGACACAATTATTTTTTTTAAATTTATAAAGATATGTTGATGACAAATGCATTATATTCAAAAGGTCAAACTCATAAATACTTATCCAGGTTATCTGAAGTCATATGTGAAGTATCAAATATCATAGAACGCCTTTAATCACTTGAGGCAGGAAATGGAATCAAATAGCGTACAACCTATGCTGTGAACATTTACTTTCGTTTTCGTGAAATCCCTTTGTGTACCTAAACAAAGGTGCTGATGTTGCATGTTCCTACTTACAGGAACACATGCAGTCGTTGAAAATATAACATCTGATGTAAATTATTAATCTGTCTTATATTTTTATCTGGTTCATCATGTGTGATATTGAAAAACATTTTTAAAATATATAACTCTATGTTGTATTCAAATTTGTTCTAAACGAGTATTTCACATCGCAATTGTTCCGAGCTCGTTCGTATATTTTGTTGTCAATGTCATAGGTGCTGTGGAAACCCACGTGTAACTGCAGCATCTCTTGTAAACAACTTTCAGGTTTATTATCACTCAGTAGTCGTAGCAAGTATGCTGATTAATATATGTTTCTAAATGTTTAAATATACAAGTGTTTGGCATTTTCACTTATGAAAAGCCAATGTTGTGTTTTTTTATACATTCACACGGTGGTGGACAAACTTATTCGCATGATCTTATTTTTCCATAGACTTACATGTTTTCATTAATTTATCCTACTGATATTTGCATTCTTATGCTTTTTGGCTATCGATTTAAAAACATTTTTCAGAAAAAGTGTCCGGTAATAAAATCTTTCTTTCTCAATTTGAACGAAACAAGGCTAATAAAAGGCCATAAAATGTCTAACAAATAATGTACTAAAATTCAAAAGTTCACGTATCTATCAAGCTTCGATCTTCAAATATCTAAATTTAGAAATTACAAATGATCAGATGGTGATGGAGAGAATATAAGGTGTGAACACAATCAGTCAATGTATACCCCTTTTCATGATATATCAAATTATGAGCCCTCATGCGTTTCAAATATTCTCAAAGAGCAATTAGATAGTCAACTGAGGTATCAACGTTGCAGGTGGAATTATCTTTTTTTTGCTCTCCGGGGGTGCTGTGTCCCTGTCCGTTAATGGATGTTTTGGTCATGAATACTCGACCCTCCCTGTATGAAGTAATCAGGTTTCTAATATCCACATCTTCAGTGTAGACGACTTCAACATACAGCCCACTGAGCCTACTGATCCTGGTGGAAAACGTTGGACCAGACCCTCCCTGTTGTTCTTTGGGTTTATCAATGTTTGAAGATTTTTTTGGTAAAATGTGTTTTCTTTGGAAGCTTTCTTCGTGAGGACCAACGTAATGTGATGTGTCGTCCTTTTTGAAACAGAAGAAGTCGGTGAAATACAGGTTACTTGTTTCATAAAGACTGCTTCTACGGGAATACAAACTCTTGTGTCTCTATACAAGGACACCATGAAGTACACTCCTGAAAGACGCCCTTTGATCTGTGACCTGCTGTCTCTACCGTTATCCTTCAGAATCTTCTTCATGACCATGTTGTTTAGCCCCTTGAAATAACAAATTGTTCCGAAGAGAGTTACGTTGTCAAAGGAGTTACTGCAGAAATCTTCTGCCTTGTTCATAACTCGTTTAGGTAGATTCCTGTAATGTACATAAAGAAAAAGGTATTAGGATACAAAATATTTTGAGTATAAAACGTGACATTGTTTGATGGGTGTCTTTTTATCCCTGAATAGTACCAAAAAATTCGCAAATAAGCCGAGCTACTTCTCAAAACGGCGACGTACATGTTGTAAAAGAATCAGGACGCAGTGACTGGCCTGCTCATGATGTCATATGCTCATAAATTAATCTTTAGTGACGTCATCCTCTTGATCCTCGACGTCATTATATACATTAATTTTCTCCTCCACAAGACGAATAATTATTTAATATAATAATTTGGCTTTTGTATTAATGTCCATCCGTAATAACACTGATTTTGTCATTATCATCAAGAATTTTGAAAAATATGCAAATGTTCTTTTAAAAACACAAAAGCAAAGTATGTTAAGATATTTTTAGAATGACAAAGCTTTTTCCATTGGAAACTTCTAATATAGCTGTATTTTGTTAGGAAATTGAGTATTGAATTATTTTTTTTAATTTCAAATTAATTAATAGATTTAAAACCTTAGTGAGTTTTTGAAAATGGAAGTGTCCTCAAAAGAAACCTTTTCATAGTTCACAATTCAATATCTTTTCCAATATCACGTAATTTAAGGGGCACATAATATATCATTGATCTCATATATGTCAAACTTTATTTATGATGTTTAATGACTAGTCATGGTTATTTTAATAAATTGAAATCTTAAAGCCTTCAGTCAAACGACAATAATCAAATCGTGATCTGTGATCGAAAACCGGACAAGATGGAATATAATGAAATGAGAAAGACATGAACAATACTGCATGTGAAGCTATGACAGGAAGGCTGTCATTTTCTGAGGTATCATATGTTTCATATATATGTTTATATAGTAGGTAGATTTACTATTTACTATTAAATTGTTTTATTGTAAACTACGTGACACTTGAATAAACTATGACTCTCTGTATAAATTGGTATATCTTTAATGCAAAGTGGATTATCTGTGGGGGTTGAACATGGCATTACCCAACCCGATTGTCAGTAGTCGAAGAAGAAGTAGTTGTTCGTTTAAAGCGAAAACGCGATGCGACGATCTTACTTCAAACAAATTCACGTCCTGAATGATCTATTATATATACTAAGGATATAATAGAGTTCTTTATTTTTGCAAACTTTGACTTACTTGATTTGGCGTTTATCCAATATGTGTCTGGACGCTATGTTGTATTCATCTCTGCGCAATCATAATCTCTTGCAAATTTTTCTTTTTTTATACAGATTTATATAAATAAACACTATCAAATACAAGAGGAACTGTCTTTGGATATAACTCGCATAGTTCAGTCCCAAATTTAACACTACCTCAATGTCCGCAATATCAATAGATTATTTGATGTAACAATGACAATTTCTACGGAGGCTGTAACTATGGAAACTTTGTTGTTATATATTTGTGACAGTTCAGAGAACTCGAGAAGCTAAATTGGAAGTTTTCCTGCAACAACGAAAATAGGAATGATTAGTTCCAATGTAAATGTCATATTTTGATATACATGTAGATATCGCATCATTTCAAAATGATATCATCAAAATAATTGATAGGTCTAGATACGGTTTTATCAGTCACTTGAAAATTTACATTGAACTATCAGTAGGTAAAGTGAAAGGAGGAATTTCAAAGAAGTGTTAAAATAGTTATGACATCACAATTGCGTTTAACCAAACATGGCCATGGCGAGCAGTGTCGCAGACACGGGTAGGTTTTTCTTAATTTATATCATGCTTATCTCTTTGAGAGGCATGAAATTGAAATCGTTTTGGTCAGGAATTATTACATATCTTGATTATCAGATGATCGTTGTAAAAACGCCTCAACTGAATTAATTTTTATCATTCTTCTTCTTATTCTTGAAATTTAAAGAATCAAAAGTTTCAACCATCACAGATTTGAAAATCAAATTATCAACTAGAAGTTAACAGAAACTTGATTTTGAGTTATTTGGGATAACACAATTATAAAGATAGAATGAGATATAAAGAAGGTGGAGTAGATTTCCTCCCTAAATTGCGGTTAACATAGTTGATAGGGAATCAATGGCTTTTGTACATGTAAGTGCTCCATTGCATACGTAAGTTGTACACTTGGCTGCTTGCCAAACCCTCCCCGATTTCAATACACAAAAAGCCATTGTAACATTATCACCGCAGTAAAATGAATGTCTTTATAACATTTCGCGTAACTGTATTCAACATTAAAAAACATAACTGGTTTCAGGTAAACTGAAAGACTATAAGGGCAAAGGGTATAGGTTTTCAAGTAACGACCTCTAACTCATAAGGAGAGCTTGCTATTTTCTTTGTTCGTTTCCAAGGTGGAGAAATTGTTTACCTTTAAGAAGCAGTAAGGAAACAATCCTTGATAAGTTGTAAGTTCATCCCCTTTTTAGATTTATTGACATAAAGAGCTCGAATCTTTTGTTTTATTATTATTTTTTTGAATTACATTTCTCGACTTTATAACGCATTTCATTGCTTTATATGGTATATAACGATATGCCAGAAACAAAAGGCCACATTGTCAAAAAAAAATTTTATTCCAGGAACCTATCTGAATAAGTTATTGAAGAAGGCCGAGGATTTCTGCGATAACTCATTCTACAATGTTACAGTCTTGTATCGGAACAAACCAGAGGATTATTTCACAGGACTAAACAAAATGGTCATGACAAAGATACTGAAGGATAACGGTGGAGACAGCAAGTCACCAATCAACGGGCGTCTTTCAGGAGTGTACTTCATGGTGTCCTTATATGGAGGACAGCTTCCAACTATGTCGCCTTTTGGAAACACAAGAGTTTGTATTCCGATAGAAGCAGTCTTTGATGAAACAACCAATCTATATTTCACAGACTTCTTCTGTATCTCGACGACACATTACATTACTTTGGTCCTCACAAAGAAAGGTTCCAAAGAAGACACATTTTGCAATGATAATCGTCTTCCATTGCTGGATCCAAAGAACAACAGGTTCTTCATGAGACGGCCTGGTCCAACGTTTTACACCGCCTCCCGTAGTGGGCTGTTTGTTGAAGTATTCTACACTGAAGATGTTGATATTGAAAGCCTGAAAGCCGAATACGGGGAGAGTCGAGTTTACATGACCAAAACAGCCATTTACGGACAGGGGCACAGCACAATTGGAGGTCGTAAGAAAAACGAGAGCTGTTCCACTTGCAATGTTGACACTCCATATTCATATTGCTTCATGCCCCGTCCTCAATCACCATGGATATAAACATTTGATGTATTGAACAGAACATAGAGACTGAGCAGAACTTGCATACCAATGTGAACACCCACTTTCAAATTTCATTTCTCTTCTCTTTTTTATATTAAATGCTTATATTTCTGCTACACTTGGTAGGTTACATCATTTCAGTGTTATCAATAGTTTGAGTTGTTATGTTGAGTAATAGTGTTCTGAACATACATGAGGTAATCTTTGTGTTAACAATTAAACAAAATTTCACCAGTGTTTTATTCTGTTTCACACTTTAACGTTCACTCCTTTCGAAGAAGGGTCGTTTATTGAATGTGTTAGCAGTTACATCGCGAAGAAAACAGGACAGTGATTAAGTTTTGATGACTTTTCTTGAAACGGGAATTTAAATTATTACTTTTCTTTTATTACTCGCCCGTGTAAGATACCGCGCGCTGTGTAATATTTATATAGAGAATACTACACGAGGTCTCATTACGTACGAATTATACGAAACGAGTGTCCTTCCGGCGGTATCTGACCGAACGAAAGCGAGGTCAGATACCAAAGGAAGGTCACGAGTTTCGTATAATTCGTACGTAACGAGACCGAGTGTGGTATTTTATTTATTACCCACGTTCTAAATGCAAAAAATGGAAAAATACTGTTATTTTGTAGTTTTCATGTTTTCAAACAGAAAACGGTTTCGTAAAGCGGTTGCGGAGGAATTTCCATTGACCAATGGCCACTGCACTTCTTTTGACCTTCGCGAGTAAGCGCAACAGAATAAATCCATATTGGTTTTTCAATTAAACGAAAACAAAACTAAAGGGGCAACTTAAGAATAACAACAAACTCGAGCTTCAAAAGAAGCAAATTTAATTTTTTCATAAGTGAATAGCGTACAACTATTGTTTTTGTCATTTCGCCCCGCACAACATCTACCGTCAACCGTCACTTGAACGACACTTGACGTGCGACCTAGTTTAGCATTCGAGTCGGCTCGATCACAGGACGTGTTACGGAATTCTCACATTTTTCCCCGCCCTGACATTGGTTTCTACAGAAGTTAATGTTTATCGTGCCACCATAGATGGGGGCAGAGAATATCGAGTTCCCAAACCCAGGACGAGATTGAGTCGGAGCTAGTGATGGTCGCATTGTGCTGGCAGTGACTGCGTTGGATTTGGGTGGCATGGTTGCTGAAGGGCAAGGTCACCGTCACAGGAAATGATGCTGCTAAGCTAAGTTTTGATGTTGAACACACTGAATGTCCCCAGATGTCTTCCTCGAATGTAGTACTATCGATTTCAACCCTGTCATTGACACGAATGGGAGTCGCCATGTTTTCCAAAGACATAGTAGACAGAAAACAAAGCAGACGAACTCCATGAAATCTATTTATTTTCCAAACAAATGTAAATTACTTTTAGTATCTTTTTATCTGTTCTTGTAATTAGTTTAAGTACTATCGTTCATGCGAGATGTAACACCCTATGAAATTGACGTAGTAAACGTTGTAAAATGAATGAATTCACGTGTTTACTCATACATCTCCAGTTGAGTATAGTAGTAGTTAATAATATTAAACTAACAAACATAAATACAACCAACAAATTGGGCTCAGAAAGTTTAATAGGGATAATGCAAATTTGACAGGGAGCATAAAAGCTGCTTTACATTTGGAATAAATGAATATTATTGAATATTGATGGAAATTAATATGCCCTGCAAGGCTCAAGAGAATAAATGTACATAAAAACGAACAGAACAAATATATTCTCATACAATGCTGCTTGAGTAGACAAAATAGTCATATGCTATGAAAGTATATCCTCCTCCATATTTATAGCAAAAAAAAAGATGTAACATGTTACATATGCTTAAGACACCAGTAACTCTACTGGGAGGGAGTGGAGGGGAAGCAAAAAACTTACTGCGAAGGCGACCTGCGGGTCAAGCAATGCTAAGCGAAGCGAAAACGCCCTCTGGCGAGAATTGCAATAAAGGGAGATCATTCCCAAAATTTAATTCAACTTGAATTAACGCATTGTTATGAATGAAAAAGTAGTTCCCTCAGAACATGACCTAAGTGAAAGGTCAACGGTTATCCAATCAAATCGTTAGAATACGGGTCAAATGGTTACGACACAGGTCAATGCGATACGACACTCGTGTGACGTACGGGATTAGTATGCAACTATATCAAACTAGTGTTCAACCGCTACGCCACAATGACGCCACAATATTTTGTGGCTGTGACGTCACAATGTTAGCACCGCCGTCACAATGGCGGCCAAGTCACGAGAATGTTTCGTTCAGTACAATTTCGGCAATCATGCTTGATTACTGAGTTCAAGTAATAAACAGAGTACAAAACTTTCCTCAATTCAATAGTGTTTTTATTAAACCCGTTAATGATTTGGTATTGTATTGTATGTATGCATGTATGTATATTTAGTATGCATTTATCTATGCATTTATGTATGCATTTATGTATGCATGTACGATGTTTGTCTGTAGGCCAGACCCTAAAATAAGGTAGAGGCCTAAGCAAGTCTATAAAAATACTTTAAAGCTTGATTTCAAGCTGAAAATGAGGAAATTTCAGTCTCCTTTTCATTTCATTTATAATAAGTTTTAAATTTTTCGATTAACTGATGCATTTTTCATTTCAGCGTCTAATTGCATGCGATTCACTAGTATAGGCACAGAGGTTCGAATGGCTGATTTGAGCCAGTAAAGAATATCTATAAAAGTTTGACTTTTACACTCTTATACCGTTTTTTGTTAGCCGAGATAAACATAAATTTCAAATTGTCACGAAACATTCTGGAGCTGTTATATAGAAAACACAAGAGAGGACATTTGGGCTAGTAAAACCTGATCGAAAACTGGACACCCCGATTATTTTAATGTGCGGTTCAATGAAAACCATTTTTAATCACAAAAAGTTGCATTGATATCGTAGATCATTCCTTTTAAATTATGCTTCTTTTGCCAAATGTATCTTTCTTCATCGATTCTCACTTCGTACCACCGACCCTCGCATTAACTCGACCTCTTCTTTGAACACCTTCCTCGACGAGGTGGGAAAACATCGGAAATGCCCATGAGTCAAAAACTTTGCAGAAACAGTGATTTTAAATGGAATTGATAGAATGAATTACTTTGACACGTGCATTTGTTGTTTTTTGAAAATGGGCAAATGTGAAGGGAGGTTGCATCTTGAACGAGGCACTTCCGTCTTGCGATGACGCCATAAAACTCGCCTTCCACTAATTGAAGTAACGTAACTCTAATTAAGAAGGTGACATAGACGTAATTCCACTTTTAAATTGGAGGTATGTCATTTATGAATACGTTACGAGTGATACTTACTGATGTCACATTATGTGTATGTTTAGAACAGCACATATATCGGAGCTTGATATCGAAATCGGAAACGTATGAAGACGTTACCCGACGGCTGCTTCGTTTCCGTTTTAAAACTGATATTGACGCATCTTTTCTTTAAAAAGGTGTAGTTGGAATTCAGAGCTGTACACGTACTTAAAGAGGATATTTTCCTTTTTATCATTAGCTATTTTATGGGAATGTAACAAAGACAGTTAGGGAGATAAAGCCATTTTTGTGTAGCCGAGAAACACAACTTGCCGTGTTCTCTCGGGCAAGCTGATAACTCTCTAAAAAAAGGGCGGAGATAGGGTTACTACAGACAGAACGGTCTGGTTTAGGCTGGTGGCGATATTTGGCACAGCGGGGGGACGGCGGCTGATTTGGAACACTCTGGGACGGTTGATGTTGGATTGGTGAGGTTAATATTCGTAACATATTTGTTTCTCTGTATGCGATCACTTCATTTAAAGAATTACAGTTTAACCTCACCATCCCCATCCCATTATTTTATCAAAACTCTGTTACACCTATCTAGTAGCCTTATTTATATAGTTACTCAAGTACTGATCTCTTGGGATTATCTAAAGTACCGTTTACTTGTTGTTTGTTCGTCCCTATTTATTCACTATCTGTCCATCCGCCCCGCTAATCCCCTGTTAGTTCACGCCAGTGTTGATCAGTTCTGATTGACGTACCCTCGTTAAGAAGGCAATAATTATTTAGCCTCATCCTATTGTTTCAAGGTCTGAGTTGGCATTACGCTAGAGCAACTGTTTTCCAATTGTTTATTCACGGGGAGTTAATTTAATTAGCTGTTGACTCTTGCTGATATATTTACGGGTATTAGTTGTCGTACCCTTTCATCGTCTTGTTTAGTCTGCATCTAAATCATTTTATTGACTCACTACTTCTCTCTTACTTTTGTTGGCTTGTTTATCATATTGTTTTATATTTCTGGCGGATAAACGGGTCTCGTCTAAGTTTAGATTTCGTTAAACCGTGACACTACATGTTGTCGAAGAAACCAAATCGATTTTTTTCTATATGTCGGTATCCATTGCCCAGTTTTGTCAGTTTTCAGAGAATACTTGTTTCTTATGTAACATGTTAGTTACAAATTTACCTCAATAATGTTACGGTTTTTAAAGATTTTAATTATTGATTGCAGGTCAACTGAAACGAATGAAAAATATATCAATGCATCGATTGAAAGCTAAAGTGTTTCCATAAGTCCTCATATGCCCTATCATAAGCGATGTAAGCGGTTAAAATATGTGCAGTAGTCAATAGTGTCTCTTAAGGTCGGCAACGCGTGAAACAGTGGTTGACAAGTCGTTAATCCGTTTGCCAACAAATCGACCGGCAAGGTCAACGAGTGGCAGACTGGTACGACCAATAATGGCCAACGCGTGTGCCCTAAAGGAACTTTTTACCTTACTGTATTGTGCTGAGAAAAACGTCTTTCGTTTAAACCATGGGTGTTCAAACATCATACCTTTTCAAAATGCAAGTTGATCCTTAGAAAGAATACAAAGTTACATTTGTGAAGTTGGCTTTATATGATCTGTTTATGTAACAATTCATATATCCCGAATCTGGCCAAGAAAGGTCAGCTTTGGTGAAGTTTGTTTTAAAAATCCAGAAGATATGGCAGCCATTTGGAATATCGCTGTGTTTCATACAAATGAGGAACAAGTTGAATATTGAGGTTCAGATTTAATCACATCTAACAAAATATAACACTGTACAAGAGAAGAAAGAAATACATGAAAGTAAAATCATGAAATCAAAAGGAATTTGTTTATTAAAATCACTTTCTTTTCAAAAATTTTTTAAAAATATCCATTCTATAAGGAAATTGAAACGACCCTTCCGATATACTTCAGCGCACTAATAAATACTCTGTCATCATCGTCATCATTATCATCTACGTCATCCTCATAATCATCCCTTATTATCATCATTATTATGATTTTTAATATTATCATTATCATTATTGTTGTTGTTATTATGAGTAATTTTTGCTAAAATTAACTATTTTACAAACAAACAGTAGACAAAAATACTATCCATAGGAAGCTCTTTCATCAAGGTTTGGAATTATATATCAAAGGCATGAACACAAAATATCAAAAATATTTCAAGTTATTATTTTAAACATGTGTGAGACAATAAATCATGTTGATATTATTTTATGAAATGAAGAACACATACGCTGTGATGAAAAGCAAAATTATGAATACATGTTGGAATATGAAGTCAGAAAATATTCAGTGGCTCGACAAAGTAATAGCAATTTATTCAAATTAGTTTCTTAAGTTAAAACTTAAGTATCACCCAACCAGTTTTCCATAATTTTGGGAAAATAAGTAAGCCGCTTTTAAATGATCTTTGGTTTTTATAAATAATGGGATAATGGCAATCTCACAAAAAATGTGTGTTATATACACGTCACTGATGATATATATATTAACAAATCTTACAATCGAATCTAAAATATCACATAGGCAACTGACTTTGTCAACCGTAAGAAGATGTTATGAATACATTAAAACTTGTCAATAATTCAGATTGCAGAAGGACCCGTCGGTTTAAACCCGCAACGTTTAGCTTTGCAATCCAAAATGTCCTTAATATCAAGTATGGTCAAAGCGTAAATGATACATAAACTTTACGACTTATGTTTAGTTACCGATATCAATTGAACCTCATAAAATGTTGTTGTAAAGAAAATAATTTATATTTTGTAATTTGCAATTTTGAAAAACATAACCGATTAACAACAATTTCAACAGATAATAACCGATTAACAACAATTTTAACAGATCATAACTGATAAACAACAATTTCAACAGATCATAACCAGTTAAAACAATTCTTAAATACCATAACCGATTAACAACTGGCTCTTTCTGTGTCAATTCCAAAAAGTTCAAAAATAATTATTACACACTGCAAAACAACAGGTCATGGCCAATATCGTAACATGCAATTGTGTAAATCATAATCACATTATCATAACAACCCTGAAAGCATGTGCACAGTTTGGGGTATATGCACAGATGAAAGTATGCACAGTTGAAAGCATATATTATGTAAACTAAGAATGCCAATGACAATAAAAGATATAACCAATTATTCCCAAGAAGAACACATCATTGCAACAGAACATCATCTAGTTTTGAATGATTTTGGAAGTATGAAGTGATCAATGAAAACAAATGTAAAACATCATTTTGGCCAGAGAGCACAGAATTCGATCAGTGTTCGTTGTCATTCAAGTTATGATTCACATTTGCGTTTTGAGGATTTGGTCATAATCAAAGACGCCCACAGACTTCCAGGATGCCAGTTCCATTGTTCCATTTGCGAAGAATCAAAACCAACTGCTTCTTTGAATCTTCCTTGATGACAAAGTACCGTCCTTCTATTATTTTCGGTGAATATTGTCGTAACTGATGACACGGTAATGTTATTCATATCTGTAATGGCGTCTGTTGATAACGCTATTCGGAGAGGGCATGTTATCGTTTCTGTCGAGGTATGTCTGGTTACGTTGTTCTGATGGTAAATGTCAACGACGTTATTCAGATAACGTAACGGAACACACTTTAACCAATGACACAATTGTCTTTTGTCAATTGTTTTTTGGCGTTGCAGTCGATTTCACGAGAAAACTCAGTGTTGAGGTTGTCATTCTCTGCTTAGGATTGAAGACGTTTCCACTTTCCCTCACCGCCTAGGGGGCTGCATGGGCCTTGGTCTTGGTGTTGGGCGGGGGAGATCCGACCGGGTGTAGGTCCGAGGGGGGAGGGGCGGAAGTTCCTCCATCATATCCGCTTCCGCCAGGAACTCTGCCTTCCTTGAATGCCGCTAAAATTCAATTTTTATTCATGAAATCGATGTTTATGAATTACTCTTGTATCAAGCATAATATATCTCACCTTGTGTTTTTATGAATGATAAATCATTTAGATTAGTGTTAACCATTTCTGCGGTTAGCAATTGGAAAGAAACGTTCATAACTTGTTGAGATAAGATAACGGTTAGTGTTAGCAACGAGCATTTAATGGCAAAATTTACTTGCAAAATGTAGTTATGTGAATAGAAACATGGTGACAATAACGATTTTGAATGGGCTTTACAGTAAGTTGTTAGTGATGAAAGAATGACTGAAAACAAAAACATTCCACATTCCAGTGACAAAGTGAGTGATTGTGTAGTGGGTATACCAGCAGCTGGTAAAGGTGACAGAGGCATTTCAGCATAATTTAGAACAAAGTGTAACGGCGAAGAGAACCGAGAATTAGTATGAATTATATGATGATTATGTACATTACCAGTGTACTTAATAAAGTTGAGAGTTAAAAGCCACTTTAATAATGAACGTAGCAGGGTAAGTTTTCTATGATCCTATATATTTACTTTTACATAAAAGAATAGAAGGAAGTAAAAGTAATTCAAGGAATTATAAGTAATTCAAGGAAGTAAAAAAATCAATTAAAGTCAACAAGTTCTATAAAGATAAAAATGACATGAGTGTGTACTTAAAGGTATGTAGGTAAAACACGAATGCCAGAAAGCATACATATACATCCGATATTCAACAGCAATAGTTTATTGTTATCAGACTCCTAATGGACGGTACTTGGACTAAAAGAGGAATACAGTTAGGAGAAGAAGTAAAAGTATAATGCAAACAGTCAGAATATACTACAATAGGTCTACCGCACCAGACATATAGAGGAATTAACCTTTGTATGGAAGAATCTTTAATATTCTGTTTATTACTCGCCTATAACATCGAGCGTACAAGTAATTTCCAACAGTTCCGTGACCAATATTTCCGCGATTTCGAAACATTTGTGACTCTACTTAAATGATGCCGTCAGAAATTCACACTCTTGTGACGTCATACGTGCATTGGTAAGGCGTAATAATATTACACTGCATTATCTTCTACAGACGAGTAACAAACAGAATATGCTATGGATATGTTGATATACGTATACCTACTACAGATACCAAGGTAATGGTCCGTCTGAGAGAAAATCTACCCAAAGGATTATCAAAATGAAAAGATAGTAAATGTCTCAAAACAACAGCAAAGTTAACAGATAAGACATTCCAACTCTGACAATTGTTGTTAAAAGACAACAAAATAAAAAAGCTATTCTTCAAACCATCATTGTTTAGATCAAGGGAGATTTTTTCTCAAACGGACTTTGCAGGAACTCAGATACAGCAAAGGTTACAGAACTCCAGATATACTAAGGGATCACAGGACTCCATATATACTAAGGGATCACAGGACTACAGATATACAAAGGGACAAGGAGGGGTTCAGGACTCCAGACATACAAGATTGTACAGGACTCCATATATACTAAGAGATCACAGGACTACAGATATACAAAGGAACAAGGAGGGGGTCCAGGACTCCAGACATACAAGATATTACAGGACTCCATATATACTAAGAGATCACAGGACTACATATATACAAAGGGACAAGGAGGGGTTCAGGACTCCAGACATACAAGATATTACAGGACTCCATATATACTAAGAGATCACAGGACTACAGATATACAAAGGAACAAGGAGGGGGTCCAGGACTCCAGACATACAAGATATCACAGGACTCCATATATACTAAGGGATCACAGGACTACAGATATACAAAGGAACAAGGAGGGGGTCCAGGACTCCAGACATACAAGATGTTACAGGACTCCATATATACTAAGAGATCACAGGACTACAGATATACAAAGGGACAAGGAGGGGGTCCAGGACTCCAGACATACAAGAGATTACAGGACTCCAGATATACGCAGGACTACAGATAAACAAGGGGTTACAGGACTCCAGATATACTTAGAGATTACAGGACTACAGATATACAAAGGGACCAGGAGGGGCTCCAGGACTCCAGACATACAAGATGTTACAGGACTCCAGATATACTAAGAGATTACAGGACTCCAGATATACACAGGATTACAGATATACACGGGGTTACAGGACTAAGGATATACAAAGGGACAAGGAGGGTAGAGGGGGGTCCAGGACTCCAGATTTACATGATGTTACAGGACTCCAGATATACTAGGAGATTACAGGACAACATATATATTCATGACTACAGATATACACGGGGTTACAGGACTCCAGATATACTAAGAGATCACAGGACTACAGATATACAAAGGGACAAGGAGGGGTTCAGGACTCCAGACATACAAGATTGTACAGGACTCCATATATACTAAGAGATCACAGGACTACAGATATACAAAGGAACAAGGAGGGGGTCCAGGACTCCAGACATACAAGATATTACAGGACTCCATATATACTAAGAGATCACAGGACTACATATATACAAAGGGACAAGGAGGGGTTCAGGACTCCAGACATACAAGATATTACAGGACTCCATATATACTAAGAGATCACAGGACTACAGATATACAAAGGAACAAGGAGGGGGTCCAGGACTCCAGACATACAAGATATCACAGGACTCCATATATACTAAGGGATCACAGGACTACAGATATACAAAGGAACAAGGAGCGGGTCCAGGACTCCAGACATACAAGATATTACAGGACTCCATATATACTAAGAGATCACAGGACTACAGATATACAAAGGGACAAGGAGGGGGTCCAGGACTCCAGACATACAAGATGTTACAGGACTCCAGATATACTAAGAGATTACAGGACTCCAGATATACGCAGGACTACAGATAAACAAGGGGTTACAGGACTCCAGATATACTTAGAGATTACAGGACTACAGATATACAAAGGGACCAGGAGGGGCTCCAGGACTCCAGACATACAAGATGTTACAGGACTCCAGATATACTAAGAGATTACAGGACTCCAGATATACACAGGATTACAGATATACACGGGGTTACAGGACTAAGGATATACAAAGGGACAAGGAGGGTAGAGGGGGGTCCAGGACTCCAGATTTACATGATGTTACAGGACTCCAGATATACTAGGAGATTACAGGACAACATATATATACATGACTACAGATATACACGGGGTTACAGGACTCCAGATATACTAAGAGATCACAGGACTACAGATATACAAAGGGACAAGGAGGGGGTGCAGGACTCCAGACATACAAGATTGTACAGGACTACAGAAATACAAAAGGATTACAGGACTCCAGATATACACAGGACTCCAGATATACTAAGAGATCACAGGACTACAGATATACATGGGGCTACAGGACTCCTGATACGCCAAGAGCAGGAAGACGGTAACTGCCTAACCTTGTCTCCGTCAATTGAACTGGTGCTCGAAATCATTCTGGATCTGAACCGGACCGGGGCGTCACTGTGTCCCGACTGTCAGCATAGATATATAAATTCAATTTACTCTTCTTGTACAATGGTAAAAGGATATTTTCTTTTCTTGACAAATACCATGTTTATCCTAGGAAGAAAGATTGTTATTTTGACAAGTGAAGTATCCACGAGTTATAACCTTTAGAGGATATTTGTAATTAAGGAAAACTAGCATATTTATCTAATCGAGTGAGGTAGAGAGTTAATATCACCACGAGTGGCTCAGGCATGAGTGATTATTATTTAATCTATCTTCTTCACGAGATGATATTTTCATGGCTTTTGTCAAAAATGCATATTTCTATCATTATATGACCGTATCGCTGTAATTTTGCCACAATTGGAGCGCAATTACCTTAAATCAATTCCTGAAAGAGCATGTTTCCTTGAGAACAATGTGACATCATGCACGTGTCATTACGTCAGTGCATTGTTCGATGACGTCAGAGCATATCATCAGTCACTCTAGACTGATACAATGTTATCTCACGAGTGAGTGTCATGTTAAATTTTATTTGAAGAACTCGATATTTCACAAATAAACAGCGTATACTAACAAAGCTCTGGTGAAACAGAAACCAAATGATGATACCAGATACCGAAGGTTTGCAGTATGTCACCTAGACTAGAGGTTAGAGAACGCCATATGTACCAAGCGGTAAAACCCACTTCAGGTGACGTCATGGAGTGTCATTACGTTAACGCATTGTTTGATGACGTCAGAGCAATATTTAACCTATACATGTTCAATGTTATTTTCAAAAAATGACTGTCATGTTAAGTTTTCAATGATACCGATATTTCACAAGTAAACAGCGTATAATAAGAGAGCTCTAGTGACACCACTGAAACCATAGGATAATACCAGATACCAAAGAATTGCAATATGTTACATAGACTAGATGTTAGATGGACGCCAGATTTACCAAGCGCAAAAAGTTACTTGATGTCTAGGCTTCTCTCCATCATACGAACTGGTGCTCGAAATCACTCTGGGTCTGAAGCGGTAGTAACTGATAGCAGCATCCCTGTGTTCCCACTAACAGCTGAGATATTCACACATCACTCCTCTTGAGCAATATTTAGAGGACATTTCAGTTTTCTTGTTACCTCATGGATATCTCATTGACAAAGGAAGTGAATGAATGAAAATATTTAACGCTTCTTCCAAAAATGATGCTATCTTCATGGTATTCGTCAAACGAAGACACATTTCTAATTATTACATGATCGAATCTATTTACCATTAGAAATTTTAGAGAACGTTCCTTGAGTCGCATTCTGAAAGGGTTTGCCGCCTAAACATGTGACGTCATGAACGTGCAATTACGTCAGCACAATGTACGGTTATATACTGATATACTGATAACACTTTTAATATCATTTTCAAGAGTGGCTGACTGTCATGATGAATTTTCAATGATAGATCCCGATATTTCACGAGTAAACATGCTACCAGAGCTCTAGTTGTACCACTGCAAACAAATACCAAAGACTGCACGATGTCAGAAAGACAAGTCGGTAAGAGAACATCTTATATATCAAGCGCTGAAAGCCACTTCATAAGAATTTCATTGATAGAACACGATATTTCATAGCGATTGCTGACAGAGCTCTGGTAATACCAAAAGCTGATGGAGGGAGAGATATCAAAGGATATCAGGATGTCAAACAAACAAGGGGTTACAGAACACCAGATTTTCCAAGCCCTGAAAGCCACTTCATGCCTAACCTTGTCTTTTTCAGATGAATTGGCGCTGAATCCGCAGGGGAAGTTACTGACAGCAACGTCACTGCGTCCCGACTGTCAGCACAGATATTCACACTCAGTATACCCCTCTTGTGCAATATTTAGAGGATATCTATTTTTCTAATACCTTATATCTTATACCATATTTATCTCACCGAATGAGGAAGAAAGTTTCAATAAGATTTAACTTTTCCTCCACAAAAGATGACATCTACACGGTATTTGACGAGCAGAGACAAACTTCTAATGGTTATATAATCATCCGATTGTATTTTCATAAAATGAGTCGGATCCTGAAAGCGTTTGTCGCTCTACTATGTGATATCACGAAGGTGCCATTACGTCAGCACGTGGTACGATGACGTCAGACACGTTCCAATGATATGGTCATTCTGTGACTGATAACATGCTTTAACGTCATTGATAGATTCCGATGTTTCAACAAACATCATAAGATTTCACGAACACTACGTAAAGGTTGCTCTTAATTGCATAAAAGGTATAGAGGACTTTAACCAAAGTAAATTCAGATCGACTAACCGATATAATGTTAAAACAGTGTTACCCGATTAATAAATTGTTAAGCGATATATGAAATGTTGATTGAGTATGCTTTTAATATTTGTTGCAATACAATCTCAATTAATTACATAGCTATATAGAATGCATTGTCAATCTGTTCAAACGGTTACTATGAACTTCTGGGCCTGCTTTCTTTAGTCTGAATACTAATGAATGGTTTACGTTTCAAAATGACTTTTCTTGTCATTGTTTTAAGAAAATAACAAATAACCGCGTATAATATTTTTTTTAACTAAAAAGATATTTCTGATGGTAAGGTGTAAAGAAGATAGGATTTAATATTAGCATGTCATTGCTTAAAGTTTGTAGTAATCTATGTATTTTAGATTGATTTTCGTTTGAAATACCTTAGCATTAGCTGCATCCCGAAAGTTTGTTCACATACTTGCCTATCTTAGTACAAATATTATATAATCTGTGATGTATTTAAAGTACTACACCGCATACAAGTCCAAGTCCAATTTCATACTTGATAGTTAAACGTCATGATTTTGGCAGCTGGTTGAATTGACCAAGGATAAAAATTGAGTAAAAACTACGATTTTTATTATTCGCTGTCAAATCTTACATAAGCGATAAATAGCGCCAAATATAAGATATATATTATCCTTTGTGCTCAATCCGTGCATTTATGACGAAGATTTTCTCATAGTGTCATTATGGAAACTTTCATTCCAAAATGTAGGAAACTGGCATTTTGAAAAGTGGACCCCCTTCTATTAAGTTGATCATGCCAAAGTACAAAAACTTGCACCACTAGCCTGTTGATCACATCGTGCCTTTGAGAATGATTATTGTACTCATGGGACAAAGGATAAACGTTTATGGGTAAAGATGGAATAATTCAGTTGAAGTCCAAACACATTAATTACATGCTATTTGCACCTAGATGTGACAAACTTTCGGGATGCAGCTTTACACGTTCCTGCAATAAATGGTAATATGGTTAGACAAGACTTCTAGCTAAGAACGTCAGTACATTTTTGAATGACATGCAATATCGGGTATTCTCCGGCATTCATATATTATGAGGTTATTGGTGTAAGTGAATATATATTCAACATGCTTCCTTGTAATATACAACAAATCCAGCAACATGCACGGGATTCACTGGTGATTTTAGTGTTTATTGTTATAATAATGTAATACAGAAATACATTAAATTTATTCATAGACCTTGACATAAGATTCTATCATTAGCAAGGTCGTAAATGATAGAATGTAGCCTTGAATTTGTAGTCTTTTCCCACAAAGGTTATCAACTAATATGTCCTACGTAGCTTCTCTCCTAGAAATACTACGTTAACCTCTGTTTTAATACGAGCTCTTTTCGGGCTTCCGGAAGTAAAAACAAATTGCAACACAAACTATTTGCAAAAATTCCACAGATGGAAACACCTAATGAATGGCAAGCTTTTTTCTTCTTACCGGGTCCTCTAACAAGATACATTCCCAGTATTACAAGGCCGTGTTCTGAGCAAAGTCAAATGAACTCTAGTTTTCTGAAGAATGCGGATTGGGGGAACCTTTGTTCAGAAAGATTACTTTACATTACATTGTTAAACGTGAAACTCTAGCCCAAAAATACATCTTTACAAACAGAGGTTAGCGTAAATGATTTTAAGAATTAAACAACCTCTATTTGGCGAAAGAATGGTATCTCTTATGTCTAGATGTACCTCTTATTAATTACGCTTTACATCAATTCAGTATTTCTATTTATGGGAGAGTTAGCAGTTAAGATGATCAATGAACGTCGAAGACGTCGTTGGGCTCTACTTACATCACTGTCGTCACTGCTTCCATCCGGTTCGTTATTCAGACTGGACGCGCTCTCTCGGGATGAGGAACTGGAGGAACCTGTAGTAACAAATTGTGAATATCAGGAAGCGGTGTAGACCAGATTCAAAGGACACCAAATTGTTCGAGGTCAACCAAAGTTTGAAGCAAGGCCTAATTGTACTAAGAGTTTATGTCCATACGCTGTATCAAATTTTCCCCGCAAGGCAGAAATCGCGCCAGTCATAAAACATGACCATTACAAGCCTTGCTGGTAGTTGTAGTATTTTCTTGACTGAAACGGCCTCAGCGGCAAGCGGTGGTGGCCCCCTGGCCACTTTTTTACTGGAATAGTAAGTGAGGGCGCAGTACGCTAAAGAACTGATAACGAAATGCAGCAAGGCCAGTGATGGAGCTTGGCACGAGTAATGCCTTACAGGACAAACGACTGTACTTCCGTTCGATGACATTTAAGGACTTTGATGGTTAAAAATATTTGTTGTGATTTTTTATCTGTATTTTGGGCCCAAGACATCACACGGAATAAACAGTTCCATATTGCTCTTCATCTGAATAAACATAACGTTGCAAACTGAGAAAATAGAAAGAAGAAAATAGATTTTTTAACAAATTTATTATAAAACCTGGCTGTAATAAAACCTCATGCTTGGACAGAATATCTGAAAAAGTTTATTTCCGACAAAAATATTCATTTAGTTGACCTGGTGTTTATTTTCAAAATTTAGAAGTTTGGGGGTTATACATACATGGGCTGCATACCGCAAGTTTGTTTACATACCACTGAATCGTAGTGGAAATATCATGTAATTTGGTTTCGTTTCAACGTCAATAGAGTAACTTCATATGAAATTTCATATTTTCGAAACATCGCCTCCCAAGAATAAAGATGTTGCAAGTCCTACTGAAGAATAACCTTCAGGTTGTCGATCTCAGAAGGAACCAAATGGTTCACTATACTCACTGTGCCTGGGGTCATCAGTAATTAGGTGGGAGGGTATGTGTCTGGTTCCCTTCGTCTTCCGGTGCGTGATCGGATCCTGCAAAACCACACCACTCGGTATTGACAAAAGCCCTTAACATAATCAGTCAGCTGTATTTTAGGCAGAACTAGTCATGAAATATACCATGTCCTACAGAATGTAAAACAGGAAGATATTATCAGCTTTAGAAATTAGATGTTTGCATCGATGAATATTTGAGGACATTGCTTTAATTGCATTGTTACAGAAAATAATGAAGTATGAACTATTGAAACTTAAAGATGCATTGTCAGATTTGCTTTCACTAATATTGCCTAGATTTTTAAAGCTGTATTGTTACAGGTGATCGAGAGGTTAGCAAATGGGTAAATCATTCAGAGAGTTTTTTTTATCATTTTGTATTTAAATGTCTATCACAAAAGAAAGTGCTATTTAAAAAGTGGCAAAAGTAAACGTGACACGGTTTATGGTATCAGTAAGGAATAATGATAAAAATCACTGACATCTGTACTGCTGCTTTTGCAGCTAAATACAAAAGGTTCCTAGAAGACGTTATGTCTTAAAAAAATCATGAAATCAATCAATCAAAAGAACAATCGATAATGCTTTGTCAGGGTTTAGTTATCTGCAATTCTCCTACATAAACCTTGTACCAGTTACAGGGTGGTCCTCATACAGCTAAAAGATAGCTTATAAAATTATCTATTGTGTGAAGATGAGAATATTGATAAGTGTATTCGTGCTATAAATAGCTGATAGAGACAAGGAGGAAATGCTGTGAAGACAATCAGGGGATTACGGGAGAGCAGAGGATAGATATAACCGGAGGAAGCCGTATACAATCATAGTAATGTTAAATACCGTGATATCTGGGACATGCTTTGCTGGTTTGTGTCTCTTGCTCAGAAGTTTACTGAAGAAATTCTGTTTGGTATGGCCAGCTGACTTCTCCATGTTGTAGATCATTTCACTGTAGTCGTCCCGCATTTTCTTCAGGGTTTTCTGCGTATCATAAACATGTCATTAAGATGGTGATACGTAATCTACAATTGATAATAAAGATAATAATGTTAACAAATTACGTCAACAGAGGCTAAAATATCCCGAAATCTTTATTCCTCTTTATTTTCAATTCGAAAACGTCGAAAGTTATTTTGTTAGGCATATGTACGTAAACCCTTTCGTGTTAGTTTAATGATATTTATTATTGTCATTTTGAACACAACTGACAAATATTGTAGCGTATATGTATATCACGATAAACTTCTGACAAGATGAAGTATGTCCTTCACAAACCAAATGACTAGAGGAAGTTGAAATTGAGCGCCTAGAGTGAAATTGATATACTAATATATCAAAATATGGTAAGTACAGTGAGTCCTTTCGCAACAACACTTAAAATCTACTTTTCTTATGGCTTCCGGGTCTGTCATCTTGTTTGGGTTTTTTTTGGTATCACGTGAAAACAACACTGGACCTTTTCTTTTTTTACAACCTATAAAAATATGATATATTTACAGCACGTCTTCTTAAGTAACAAACAAATTACTAAAACAATCAAATTCACCAGCATTGCCATGAACGATAAAGAAAGGTTCTGCATGCTTTTGGCTCTCATGGCTACTCTTTTTTGATAACGTTGTGATATATTTGACAAATCTCAAGTGACCAACCACTACCTTAAGTACCCTTAAACTGGATTTTGTGTGTATATCCCCTCGAATTTCGTTTTGAAAATTCTTTTAATAAAACGCTTTAATTTTCAGACACTTAGAGAGACACTAGTTGTTTGAGTCATAAATGACAAACGCTACTTACGGTATCATTTAAAACAAAAATAAACATTATTGCTGAAAGGTTAAATCTTAATGCTAATCAGGTAAGTTAGAATAGAAAGAACAACCGATTGAAAATCGGACATTGGCATGTGTTAATTCGTCAAACGTAATAAATCTAATTTAATCTAAGGCAGACAGATTAGGTTTGATAATGATTGATATGTTATATAAATAGTATCCATGTTAATTAAATGTCTGATTACGGCTTCTGGACATAAATTAAACAAACCTGTCTTGAGTTTGTTAATTGAAAACTATTGCTAATCATATATTTGTCTTATGGGGACGGTTAAAGTAGATGTTTTGAAATAATGATACTATCTTTCATAAAAGGTACTTATAAAGCCAAACAATACGTCATGAACACATCTAGTTTTCACCATATGCTGTAACTGAAAGTTGTTATTCAATGATCTCATTTGTAATTTAGAGCATGTTTACTTCTCGTTGAGAGTAGTGTATTAACTCAGTAAACCTGTTAGTTCGAGAACATTACTTTGATAAATCATTTATTTGAAGTAGCAGATCAGATAAGACAGTAAAAGATGATTACATTTGATAAGATTTACATTTCTGATACAAATTGTTCTGATTGATGACTTACTAATGCATTATCAAATAACCTTTTTCATAACATCTCTCTTTGTTCAAGTGTATAATGAAAGATGTATGACAGACCAATATTTACTTGATCTTACGTAATTTCTTTACCGCCTTTATTTTCTGAAATTTGTTACATATAGAATGATATCTTCATTTTTTACTATTTATCGTAATCTTATCGCCTTATGTTTCAATCTACATATGTATTAGATAAAGAAATATGTGTCGAAGGATAGCGAGCATGATCTTTATCAATGGTGTGATGTTATGATAGCTTCATTTTTTACTATGTATCTCTCTTTATCGTCTTACGGTTCAATATACGTGTTTTGTTAGATAAAGTAATATGAGTCGCAGGATAACGAACATAATATTTGACAAGGATGATGTTATCATGATGTTATCACTGATATCTTCTACACATATATCTGTCAGATATAGAACATTAAGTAAGTTATAATGTTTTTGTTTCGTACGTACACATGTAGTACGATTTTACTTTTAATAAACTTACTTTGTCCTTTGTTTAGTTGACTGTTGAAATACAAGGTTAAGTATATCAAAACTTGTAAACTAACAAAAAGAGTTGTACAGGATGATGATAGAATAATTAAAAAGTAAACAACCCATTCATGATGACATGATCATTTTCAATGACATCACTGCTCTCGTTATGATATCAATCATAAATGAAAAATACATTCTCAGAATAACGGATATCAATAAGGACTTTTAAGCTTTAATAAAGGTTAAACCTGTATGTATTATTTTAAAATGACAAACGGAAAATTCAACTTTTTATCATATCAACAAACATAATACTGAAATGTTGTAAATTATACCAATTTATGTCAATGAAAGTGCCAGCAATATTGAGTTTATGAATACTAAAGTTCAATTCCGGGTTGAACATAGTGCAGTTGTCACAGGAAGGTTTTACATTGACAAAATATGATAGATAAATCGTTCATATATACATAATGAATTACATTTCAACCCCATTGGAGGAAAGACATGTGTTTACATTTCTACCTATCATTTGTCCTGCTTCATAGACATTGGAAGTTATCTTTTTATATATTGTTTTATCAACTCAGTCATGTTACAACCATTAGCAGTTATGAAATCAGATCTCAGTATGTAGTATTTCTTCTACTTAACAACTGGAATTTATAGACCCTAGTTTAACTTTTTTATTTTCTATCTCTTTTAAATGTGCAGTTGGGTTATATCAAATAGTCTAGATTACAGCTTACCAGGTTCAATATCTTAAAGGGGTAATGACACGTGTTTTTGAAATTTTATTTCTGCAAAGTTTCCCCAAAACATATATGTTTATGCCAAATGCATCCTCACCCAATGGGGAAACACCTCATGACTCAACCCAATTATCCCTTGTCGTATAAGAAAACAACTGGAGGCCATTTTAGTGTGAACACCTTTAATCATATGATGCAGGGAAACGGATTCGTGTAGATTCACCTGACATTTTACGTTCGTTTGAGAACTGTTTCTTCTTTTGATGAAAACATTTGGTAACATTTTGTTTTGGTTCCGTTAGATCACCTTTTTTTACTAGATTGAGTTGAGGTTAGCAGTTATCTATGGTGTAATTATTCTGAAGGATGCTAATTATGAAGATAATTACCTGTCTCTCCTTGAAGGATTTTGATTGCTGTCCATCTTTATTCCGTTCCTTCCAAGCATTAAACAACATCAGGGCTTCGTTGGAGCCGAATTTTCCGGCTTTTACTCCGTTCATTATTTCCAAGAGCTCGCTTTGGCTGTTTGATCCCAATGCTTTCATTTCTAATGGTTCGGCTGTAAGAACATTCTTAGTTAATGCTTCATCAAATTAAACATGTTCTTTATTATTCTTTACCGTTTAATTGCTTAACGGTAGTTTGTCAAATTATTTTATTCAATACTGCCTTTCGTATTATTTCGACCATACATTTCATTGTACACTTCGATTTGGTTTGATGTTTTCATGTTTTCTCTTTTCAGTTTCATTTCTTGTTTATAATATTCTTTGGACAATTTATTTCTAAAGAATGATTCAAATACATTATGAAAAAAAAATCAAATGAAAAAAGAAGAACAAGCCAATAAAGTCAAAATGCATAACATGCATGCAAGCCTTAACCCTGAACCACCTTATAGATATTTTAAATTCTGAAGCCAGATATGCAATCAGGATTAATTCTTATTACTTACATAGTCTTTTCGGAACATTTGAAGTGATAAGACACTCATGTACTTGAAGAACACATTAAGAATATTAAAAGATTGCAAAATAAATGATATTCACGAAAACCACTGTGCCAACCGTTGAGCGGACTATCTCAATATGGCAAAATAAATATGTTATTTTATAAAAACGTCTAGTAGGTTATATGGATAAAGTAAAATAGAACTAAACACTATAAGTATAAAACAGCATTGTGATGGGAAACCTACTGCATGAAACACTGCTTTTTATAAGTGTTTAATTTAATAATTAAAGTTTTGAGTGATGGAATACACGTAATAGATAAAAATACAATTTGTTGGATCAACCAAAATAAAGTGTGTCTGTTAAGAAAAAGGTTGTTATCTTTTGAAAATGTCTAGGTTATATCGATCAATGAAAATAATTAAACCAAATCAGAACTAAACAATTTCACTAAAATACTATATATCGTGATGTTTTAATCGTTTCGAATGATGGGAAACTTACTGTATGTAACACAACTCATTATAAGTGTTTATTATTATAACTAGAATTGGGAGTAATGACATATACGTATTCAATAAAAAGACGAATTGTTACAGACATGTGAGCCAGACCAGCGAAGTTTCTCATATGTTTATCAAATATTGTTTTAAAATAAATATTGACGGGTTGAACGGGGACAATTACCATGGCAAAAATCTGTTGAATGATACTGATTATTATAAATGTTATGATGAAACTTAGTCTGAATAAACCGCTTTTAATGGCAAGAAAAAAGTAAATAGAAGGTTAAAACCAACGAAATGTAGCACGTTTGAGCAGGAAGAAATCTTATCTACTACTCAAACTTCCAAATAAATAGAACCAACATGCATCTTAGCATTTGTGTTAAACCTTGCTTCTAGTTCAAAACCTATTAGATGAAAAGTAAAAGTTCAATGCAGCCACAAAGAGTTAGCTTCAATATGGAACTATACCAAAACACTGTAAACGGTATCGTACGAAACAAAGCGTCAAACAAAGAATAAGATCGAAATGGTATTAAAAGGCCATCATTGATGACAATAAAGAACATAATTCTAAAAAATAATTAAAGAAAAATTATGAAAGAAATCTAGCTATAAGAAGATCTATGAATGACTAATCAAACGTATACATCCGCAAAAAATGTCATGCGGTTGATTATTGCATAGAACGTGCAATGGAAATCGTATTAAAAAACGAAAGTAGAAAGTTACTAATGACATGTATATACATACTTTTTGTTTCTATTTCTTCCATGGCATTAGAAGGTTCCTCCTCACCTGTTTGCACATCACTAACTATCTGAATATGTTATGATAGAGATTCTAGGACGTTTTATCTAGAACATTTTATTTATAAATATACGACCTTAATCCTTCATGTCAATGACACTTAAAAAACGAAAGTAGATTCCAAAATATGTAGGGCAAATGCGGGAGTATTTGACCAGTGGTAGTATAAGACCAGGGAAGGTATTCGACCACTGACAGAATTCGACCAGGGAAAGTATTCGACCAGTGGTAGTATCCGACCAGGGAAAAATGTTTCGACCACTGCGACCAGGGAAAGTATTCGACCTGTGGTAGTATCCGACCAGGGAAAAATGTTTCGACCAGTGCGACCAGGGAAAGTATTCGACCAGGGAAAGTATTCGACCAGTGGTAGTATCCGACCAAGGAAATTATTCGACCAGGGAAAGTTTTCGACCAGTTTATATAAGAACAAGAAGTAACATGAGAATAAAATGGAAGATGAAAATGATGATGGGTCATACAGGCAATATGGAACTCAGAAATACCCTGGTCATTCCAAAATGTAACTCCGTTAAAACTAAAAATAGACATCATAATTGATTAAGGAAATTGAACAAAACAAATTTAACGAAGAACGAGGAATACAATGAAATGATATTTAATACGTCCTCTCTGAGTTTCCTCCTTGTATGACTCCACACTACGTGTTGGCGTTGTACTCTTTATGTACCTACATGGGCATTATGGTTACACATGTGGAGTTAAATTCTATAAAACACAATTATACTGAACTATATATGATCCAAGACGATAAAAGATGTATGTATTCTATGACTTTAAGTCAGATTCTGAAAATGTCAACGCCAAACTTCTTGGGATAAAATTGAAAGAAATGAACATATGTTTATATACGTACTATCCGATTCGACCTTGCCCAATAAGGACGATGATAACCCTGCGGGCAGGGTGTCTCCTTTCCGAGGTACCCTGGCTGGTTTCGGAACCGAAGGTAAACGAGCCGATTGCACCCTGGAGATTGGGGCAGGTGGAGGAGGGGCCTGATACGTAGGGGGTGCCGCTAGGAGAGACAGGTTAATTACAGGTGTTTTGTTATATGCAAAACCGTATATAATAATGGTAAGTTAGATGGTAGAAGTAGAGCAGATTATTAAAGTTATTGTTTGTAACAAACGATTTTAAATTGCAGAGATACAGGTTAATTACAGGTGGTTGATAATATTATGAAATATGAAATATATTAACAGGTAGGAAGCATCAAACCCTGATGTTAGAAATACAGAAATAGCATATTAGGGGGTTGAAAATCAAGTGACACAAGGACAAGGTTAAAATGTTGGTTGTAGCAGACCATTCGAAATTGTAGGCAAGGAGACCAAGAAATATAGGATTGTAGATTATATGTATATGTAATTGTAGAGATTATATGTTAGATATAAATGGAAGAAATCAGAGATAAGTAAAACACAAAATTTGACAAAAACGTCAATTAGTTCCCCACAGGATATACCAAAAATGAATGCGAAATTTTAGAGATGAAATACTTTTGAATATGCTCGACTGATTAAGAGACGTTAAACAGAACAGGGAACAGGGAAATGAATTTATGGGGGAAAGGCAAAACAACATCTGATTTTTTTAATTTTTCCAAACGAAATAAAATCTGAAAAGAAATTGTGTTTGAAATGCTGAACAAGCAGGAAAAGTATATAAAATGCAGGGAATGCAGTAATAGACGGGAACAGAGTAAAGTCATACAGGATTATGATATGAATGATACCGTGTTAAAACTGGTTAGATAAATCAATGATAGGGAAGGGAATAATAAAGACTGACGTCATTGATAAAATAATGCATTACGCAATAATGAGACAAAAGCTTAAGAAAGATGATATCAAGCCTTTCAAGTTCAAGCCAATTTGGTAGAAACAATAAATTTTAATAGTGATTTAGTGATAGTGATGTTAAGCAAGAAGACTTGGGTAGGGTCACTGGCTCTGGCCCATCTGATGATTGATTCCAACAAATTCGAGTCGACCTAGTTCAAAGGAGGAAATTTAATTGCCTTAAGACAATGGCTATTGAAGAAACGTACAAACAAGGAATAACAATGACTATTGAATGGAAACTATCATATCATTAACACGAAACAGGAATCTGAAAGGGGTTGAAGGCAAATATTTACATAGTAAGCTAAGCAAGCTCTAGTCTAGATGATTTTGTAAGCTGGTGTACAAATGAGGACATTAACTTAAGATAAGTTTAACAGAAAAACATTATCAAGAAAGGCATAAAACAGATAAATAACTTGTACAATGTGAAATGTTAAATTGAAGACAGGAAATCTCAAATACATAGAAACCGGAACCAAATGACAAGGTCTGAACCAAGCCGTCTGAAAGCGAAACCCAACACCAATCGTGAAGAAAATTGCAGAAATTCTGGTGCAGCCACACAAAAACTGTTCTCATAGAAAAACCAGTAGCTTCATTTGCCAAATTGGCCTCCTATACGAAACAGCCTTTACTTCTCCTTTACACCAATTCTTTAACAATGCACTGAGATTGCTAAGGTTCATCTTAACTCTAAACCAATGCCAGTTGTGTCAGTTGCCATCAAGGTCTCCTTTCACAAAGCCACTATTTCTTTAACATGGTACTAAGGTTACTAAGGTCTGCCTTAACTCTCAGAGAAATGAAATTGAAAATAATATAATTTCAAATAACAATTCGATCTAAATTCACAAAGCAACATTTTCTGTTGTAACCTTTTTTAAGTTTCAAGTAATAAGTTAAAACTGCTGCCGGACATTTAAGCGTGAACGCCTTTTATTCATTTTTTAACAATGCACAGAGGTTACTAAGTAATACCTTAACTCTCAGATAACTGCCAGCAGGTCGAATTTCACAAAGCAGCTTTCACTAAGGTTAACCTTAACTCCAATTTTTTTAACATGCAATAAGATTTCATTGGTGAGTAAAGACCAGCTGGGCCAAATTTCACAAAGCAACCTTTACTAAGGTTAAACTTAACTCCCATTATTTAATCTTGAACTAAGCTTGCCTTAGTGACTCGCATTCACCTTCGTGAAGGTGGCCCTGGTCCCAATTTCACAAAGAACCCTCAGTCCTAAGAGTATCCTTAACCCATAGCTATGGTTATAACAGGTAGTTGCGATGATCTTAGTACTAAGGGAGTTATGCGCATGTGTGCTCTAGACAATAGTGTAAACTCTAAAAATGAAATGTATGGTAAGTTAAGGATGAAGTCTTCGTGCAAATGACGTGTATGTGTAGATACGGCGTGAGGTGAACGAGAGGTCAGCGTAACAAAACAAAACGAGCACAGTGTCTCTGGTGACGAAAACATGCAGAAAAGGGTCGGGTGTTCTTTGCATGCAATGAAATGTTAAAAGGAAAATACGACATCCGTGTAATTGATACATGTAGGTCTAGTTAATGAAGGAGTTATCATGATAACGATATTTGACATGCATGTCGCTATAGGGAAAACATAATGTATCTAAAAAATTCAAAAGTTAAAAACATATAAAATCCGTGCAATTGATAAACCATAAAAAAAATGAGAAGAACATTACTTAATTTTCAACACTACCTTGTAAATGAGCACAGTGCAAGTGCATATATTCTAAGCATTTGTGCATGCACTACGCTACCAGAGTTTCATGGAAATTGTATATATGCAAACTTTATATACTTTATGTACACGCCAGGAAAATACGGAAATTGATGTAGCTGATATCTCAGCTCGATTTTAATTTCAAGAAAATGTTTAAATTTTGATTAATTTATTTCAATATAACAATTATTACAAGTCGGACGTCATGTCTTACACGATTAATTATTGCTGGCTTTAAAGTAAATTCAAATGGCCACATGCTCCAAAATGCCATAAGATGACAATTAGACTTAAACTTCAGATACTCATTCATAAATTATAGTTCGGAAATTTTTAATTTTGGAACTTAGCTGCTTAAACAATTGAGTATCTGCAATATCTTAGGGGGCTATTTACCATCAGTGTTGCGTCTGTGTTTTGCCGTCTTTGGTACAGGGGGTAGTTGTTTTGCCCGGGGCTGAAGCGGAGGGGCAGTGGGCTCCGCCTCCTCCCGACCCTCCACGTGCCTCCCCGCTATAGTGTACGGGGACTCGGGCTCATCAGGATCCTCACCAAACACGAGTTGTCCCCGGGCGTTCATCTCCATGTAGTAACCTGGGGACAGTTGTTGGTTTCATACAACTTTCATTTTAGTTTATTACGTGTTAATTTTTTGTCTTGGAATACAAGATTAATAATTTATATCAAAACAAATACACTTTAATACATACAATTACTCAATGAATATAGGTTTAGATAATACACATATATGAATGGATATATGAATGAATGAATGAATGAATGAATGAATGAATGAATGAATGATGGCTAGATAGATAGATAGATAGATAGATAGATAGATAGATAGATAGATAGATAGATAGATAGATAGATAGATAGATAGATAGATAGATAGATCGTTTGCGCTTTTCCAATACCAGACCTTAAAACAAGTTTACTTTTTAACTAACATAACACTACAAGCAATCGATATCAGTTCAATATATTTCCAAGCAAAAGATTCTTTCATCAAGTGAATAAAAGAACAATAGGTCACGTCAACGTCATCTTTAAAAATCGACTACAAGTGTTTGATGTCTAATCTTCAACTTCCAGTTTTACCTAAATGGCTGTCTTTAGTAAGAATCCCACAGAGCATATCCTCGAAATGTTTTCAGATAATGATTAAGATAATTGAAAGGCATGTTAAAAGGGATAGATACACACACATACACACATGTCATAAAGCATTAGGTATACGCGCCTGATCAAACAATGTATGATGAAAGGAAAAGGCTTATATCGAAGTGTTTGAGTAAATTAAAAGTAATACTTATTATACTAAAACAAATTGTACATACGATCGCTCATTTTGATGATTGCATAGAATGATTAATAATTGTATCGACTCACTCTCTGTGGTGGGTTCTTCACTCTCGACGTTCTTGTAGCTGCCTAGCTGGGTCATAGCCATATACAGATCAGCTACACATGACGTTTCCTGAGGGTAAAAAATACTTTAAGGGACAGTAGAAATTTTATTTAATTTAAAATTTAAAGTAATTTAGTATGTGTTTATGCCAATTGCATTGTCTTTGGGGGTTAAAACACCTGATAACTCAACCCAATTGTCCGTAGTCGTAGACAAAGGTATAAAAGTAATAAGTTAAAACTGCTGGCGGCCATTTTAGCGTGAACGCCTTTTATTCATTTAAGGTACGGAAATGGGTTCGGTTAGCTTAACACGTTACATTCGTTTACAACTGCTTGTTTTCATTTTAAAAGATGGCCTTGAAATTGGTAATATTCATTTTAGTTTTCGTGAGATCACTTTGTTAAAGTAAACAAACGTGCTAGTGTCACAGTGCAGCTCGTTTGTTTCAGTGGATACGAACCTATGAGGAAATGTCCATTTTGGTGTGTTTATACTATTTCATCAGATATAGATGACAACCAAATAAAATATATAGTTCAGGGTGATATTTTATATATATATAATAGAAGAATTTGGCAAAAAAAAGCAGGAACAGGAAAAACTAATTACGTCCTGCCAAAAAAAAACTGTTGCAAAGCATGAAAACATCAAGAAAGAATCAATATTATCCAAAAAATGAAAAAGTAGCTCTTGATAAAAAAAAATATTTAAAAAACTCTAATGGCGATGGACTCTACAAACTTACCAGATGTAAACCTCCAAAATGGTTCACACAACACTGTGGTTGAAAAGATTAAAAAGAAAGTTTTCATTATAAATGTTCTATTGGTGGTGTATTCTTCTAGATTACAAATTGGAAGTTTCATTTAAAATGCTCTGAAAATGCCATGTAATATTTTCCAAATTTTCATTTCAAGATAATGCATTAGGTCAAGCATTGCATTAATTCAGACTAAGAGATGTTGAGAGATTTGGTATACCCTTAAAAGAGACACTCCTTAATTTTCATGACATATTATTTCGCTTTTATACAAACCTAAATGCTATATGTCGTGATGGAAATTCAAAACGTCTTAATTGTTGGTAACCAAAAGATAAAGATACGATAAATACTGGTTTTCAATAAAAAATCAAGAAATCCGGATATCACGCATGGTTAATAGTTATATAACCTATAAAATTTTGTCAATTTCTTTCTGTTCTTCTTCTGGCAGTTTAAAATAAATTGCCTTTGATTAATTGACGCGCGCAATTGTCCAGTTTTCGATCGTTATCGCGACTCTATACCTTCATATTGCCAGTGTATAAAACCGATTAGCTTTAAGATGATACTTTATAACAACAGTTGGTACTATTCATCAAATGACACCCAAGTGATTATACTAACATTATCATACCGGATTTAAACTTCCCAAATGTTTGACTCAACACTATGGTTAAAAAATTCAATATAAATTCTCTATTGGAGATATATTCTCCTAGTTAACCGAAAAAGGTTGGAATATACAAGTAATTGAAGATTATGTGCAGAAATTGAGAAAAAGCACTCTACAACAACTAAGTTGTCTCTGATAATTCGTGAAAAGACAATGACGAGTAAACATCTTATAATTTTGTTTTCAGAAATATATTTCAGAAGTAATTTGTGAACAAAGTAAGACATGTAGTTATAAAAAAATAATAACGGAATTAATATATTGGTTTTTTATTTTTTTTATCATTTTTAATTTTATGAATTTATTCATTTTGATTTATCTATTCTAATATTATTTATTAATCTGGCATTTCAAGGCGAACCATTCACATGTAATAAACTAAAATGTTTATGGCTGATTCTATAGTCAAATATTGAAATGCATAATTTTCATTAATTTATGTCAAAGTGCTTTAAGAGAATTTTTTGATATAATTTTTCTTTACTGGGCAAACAGAACTTAAGAGTATTGCATGAACACTACATATAAGTAGTTCAGTAGGTTGTCGTATCACGCAAGAATTCACTGCGCGCTAGTTTACACAAGCTTGAAAGCAACCAGGAAGTATTTTTTCATGTATAGCTCGTTGAGAAAATCTCCGCGACCTGAAATGTCTCTAGGTAAGGTGGAATGCCCCTGAAAAGTGCAGTGACAACTCATAAAATTTGGAACAAAATCCCCCTCGCCCGTCCGGATCTGTATTCCAGGTTATCGGCTTGCCTTTTTTAGATTCAGTGACGGTTTTACCCTTATTTGTCTTCTGCTGGATGAATGCCATTGCCGAGTCGTACATGTGTTGTTCTTACATTATTTTGTTTTGAATGTTCATCTCTTTTTCACAAAGTTTACTTCTTTATACCATGTTTTAACAAGTTTATTGACATATTGATATGTATATAATCTGTCTATGTGTGATTCAGTATAAAAGAATCTTTCATCAAATCAATGATAAATTCTTAAGAATTATAACCATATCTACATTAACCATTTTTATGGAAGGACCATGTCAGGGAAGCCTACTAGTACTCCACAAAGCATTTCTCACTTTCTAACTTTCCTGCGCCAAACACAGCCTACTGTGGCAAACCTTGAGAGTACCATTAGAAATCTTGGACATCGGATCTTACCGCCGAAGAGGGCGCTTCATTTAAACCACGATTTGGCGCTCAGCAATAAGGCTGAACTTACCCAGTAATGGAAACTTGTGCTAGTTAAGCTTTGCAGAGGGAAGATGGGGCTTTGCAGGGGGAATGAAACTTCCCATTGACTAAATAATAACAATTATCAAATATCTAAGTGTGAACACACCATGAAGTCTCTGATGTACTGAGCGAGTTCTGGATGATTGTTGTGGTCTGCAAGGTCTGCTGGATCCCTCCCGTCCTGGTTTTCGATCTGGAAGGCGGTAACGGAACCTGGAATATCCAGCAGGAGCGACGTGAACTCGGACAGGCCGGAGGCGGCAGCGAAATGAAGCAATGTTGGGTACTGGGACTTTCCTTTCGTGGGACCTGGTCGAAGAGAAACATCAAGATGAATTAAAGAGAGAAATAAGATTTCATAGTCATGTTGGGTACTCAAGGTTCGGTAAAAAGACTTTTTTCATTGGTTTTGGGTGGAAGAAAGCAATACTTCAATGAAGCAACGTTGGGTAGTCGTATTCCCTTTTATTGGACTTGGTCGAAGAGGAATATCAAAATCGGTGGAAGAGAGAAATACGAAAGTCATTTTGGGTACTAAAGCGTCCTTTGCACGAAATTTGGGTGAAAATGAAGAAAGGTTCGGTTCTAAGATTTCTTTTTCAAAGATTGTGGATTAAAGAAAGAAATGCCATAATGAAGAAAATATGGGGTAGCTGGACCTCTCTTTTATTGGATCTGGTCGACGAGGAATATCAAAATGGGTTGAAGAGAGAAATACGAAAATACATGTATAGCCATGTTGTTTACTAAGGCGTCCTTTTCATGAGACCTCGTTGAACGATATGAAAACATGAAAATGAAGCAGGGTTTGGTACGCAGACTGTTTTGGATAAAAGAGAGAAATACAGTAAAGAAGCCATATGGGTTACTCAGAGTTCCCTTCAGGTGGTCTGAGTGAAACTCCACTGTATTCAGGCAACGATTGTCAGTGACCTGGTTGTAAGACAGAAATATTGAAATAAAGCATGAATGTGTTGTATGCGAAACTTGCTCTCATGGGATCTTGAGGGAAGAAGATAATATTACCATGAATCAAATGTGCGAAACAGAAGATACTTAATGATGTGTGTCAGATGCCAGGTCTATTTCATCAAGTGGAATTTGTGGCGCACGAGATGAAAACACCTGTTATTTGACCAAATTTATCATACTTATCACATAATTCTAAAACAAGTAGGATTTATGTCATGGTAGCAAAGTACCTCTCATTTGCTTATATAGTATAAAGATGTTCCGGCATCTGGTTATTATCGTCACTCGTGCAAGTTAAGATATAAGAAAACGTCCCTTTTGCTCGATAAACATTTTATCTCACTGCTAAATCCTAGTTATCCAGTTTTCATTATATATATGTTAAAGAGAAATATGAACATTAAGCATGGCTCAGACATGTCTTGTCAGAGGACCTTGGTGAAAGAAAAATTGATATTAATGGTGGCTGGAATGTTATCACACGGAAGCAACATTACCAAAAGGATGTAAATGATACAATTTTATAAAGAAGTAAGGCAAACCTTTAAAAAAAGCCAATTCTCAAAAGTATATACAAAATAAGAAACGTTACTAAACCAAGGCGATCTAATCGAAATGAGATTACATTGCTCACAATGAAGATAAAGCAATAGACATTCAAAGATAATATAATGATAAACTAACGCTCATTTGTAACTCTATTAAAAAAACCATGATACATCACATCATGAATTAATAAATGATTCATATTCTTTTTTTACCTGTTTGGTTGTCTTTCTGTTTGTCAAGTAAATCACGTAAACTATGGCCTTCCGGTACGGAGCGCTCAAGAATGTCCACTAAATGCCGGTCTAGGGCTGCGTGGTTTTCACACTTGAAAGTTTGACATAGGTATTCTAGTGAGGTGAAAGCGCTTTCATGGGGTGCCAGATAAGTGAAAGGTATCTTGTGAATTTCTTTGGCATCATGGTAAACGTGGAGGGTATATCTTCCAGGCTGCTTTTCTGAAAAAGATTAGAAATAATTGAAAGTGATAAGGTTAAGAAATAAAAAAATAAAAATAGATGTATTTACATTAATTCTTAACTGTTCTTAAACATGTGATTTTAAGTTAAATAAAAGTAAATATATGAAATTAATACCTACAGAAAAAATACCTAGTCAAAATGTTACCATACTTAAAATAATAGTTTGCGCATGTTTATTTTCAAACCATTTAAAACGATAGTCTGGTGTTAACAAACCTGGAGCTTTGAATTTTCGAGTATAAGGGTTAAGTTGTTTTGTGTCGAATCTCTTTGGGTCTGCATCAAAACTGATTTGAATAGTCCCGTTGATTGCATTCCCGAATGCGATAATCACGTCTTCGTGGGGCTGAAACAATCAGATCGTTCATTTGAAAGTCATTTTTGTTTTGAAATGTTGACTGCGTTAATGGTAGGAAAAAGACGCACACATATTTAAAATAGTAAATTCTTCAAGGAGATTTCTTCTAATACACACTTTAAAAATTACCGTAGGTTTATTCGTCAGAGTTCCTTATGACAACCATTTTATTAGCACGTTTAGATCAACACAGGCGTTTCAATCAGACAATCTCCATACTTTCTGATCTTCTAAAGTGCATATTTACATACAAAAGCACCATAAAACTTCAGTTTGAAGAGCCGTGTGCTATTGTATATTAAACTTAAACGCTGTGGCCATGTGAGTGATACTTATAATCTTAGAGACAGGAGCAGTTCTTCCCGCTTGGAGAAAATCTGAAAAAGTACTAACCTCGTGGACTTTTGACGGAAACACTCTTATTCTTTTATTAGTTTTTTTGGATAGTCTGGCAGGCCTGGGAGGAGGTTCGGGCTCTGACTTGTCTATAATGTCCAGCATGTCCGCCACAGTGTCAATGCACTCCTTTTGGTCCTCCGTCAGAACGTATTGCTTCCAAGAAGAACAGTTCCTATAAGAAGGTCCAAGATCTGCATGGAACTGAACCTCGTCTACGAAACACAATGCAGCAACCACTGAAGTCTTCTCTGGAAGGTTGTCCAAGGCTGAACATAACCATGCCTTGTCCTTCATGAAGTTCATCATATCTGGAGAAGCAATGATGAGCACTAGATACGTGTCCTTGACCGCTTGAAGTACTTCCGGGGGGTTTTCATAGTCCTGTTCATCCATGTTCATCGGTTTTACTTTTATGTTCTTGTTCTTCTTGAACAAGCTGGTGAGGTACGCGCTCCATGAAGAGGCGTCGTTTACGTGCAATATGACCACGTCATGTGACCTTGTCATCTTTGACGTTGATGTTGACGTTGACGTTCATGCACCTTTGAAAAACGTTAGAAAATACGTTAGATTAGGGCTTAAATATTTTAAAAGATGTTCATTTTTATCTTGAAAATTACTATTTGTTAGTTGTTCATCAGGAGTGTCGATTATGTTGAACATCACAAAATCGTGTGATTTGACATCTCTGACTTTCGCGTTTATTCACCTTCATAAAAATATTTTTAAAAATCAGAATTAATAATTCCCTGTGTTCAATGGTTTGTTCGTCATTAATTGGAATTCGCATCATCAAAGTTTGAAACCACATGATAGTGTTACACAGAGGATACTAAACGACCTTCCATTTAATACTATTTTTATTAAACGAGTAAATGATTAAGTAAAAAAGGAGCGAAAGCGAGTTTGATACCAAATCATTAACGAGTTTAATAAAAATATTTTTGAATTGACGGAAGTTTAATACATTGTTTATTACTTGACCTCAGTAATCAAGCATGAGTGCCGAAAGTGTACCGAACGAAACATTCCCCCGACTTGGTCGCCATTGTGACGGCGGTGCTAACATTGTGACGTCATGACCACACGATATCGTGACATCATACGTGCAACCACTAGTTTAATATCGTGACGGTCGTATAAATATTACACTGCGGTATCTTACAATGGCGAGTAAGAACTTGAAATCTTAAACGTTGACGTGGATGTTATGAAACCTTAAGCTGAATAAAAGATTATAACCTTAACGATAAGAATAACTATTTCCCCGATCATATTGACAATTATTGTGTTATTAGTTGACCATAGGAAAGTGGATGAAGTGGAAATTTACATCATCGTGTGAACTCATGACATCGTGTGAACATGTCAATGTTTTCTATAGCTGTCAAATAGATTTTACCCAATATAAAGTAGATTGTTCTCGTGTAATTACTTCCTGAAGCTTTTTAATAAAAAGTATCTTGATCCTACTTCCTTATCTTAATTCGAAATCGACCATAGACATGCACTGCAATGATATACGAGTCCTTACAAGTCTTGCCAAATGTTCTCATATTTTAGTTGGGATATTACTAATGTCCATGATTAAGGGCCCAGAGGACTGAACATGGAATTGCATATAGCAAACAAGGACACAAAAGTCTATAGGATAGATTTTTTCACCTACTCTTTGTGATACGGACAATCGTGTGTGTTATGAAAGCAGTGCAGGGATATATACACCCGAACAAAAGTTATGCACCACAGGTTTTTTAAAGGTGGAACTTTGAATGTAAAAACAAATTTCCACTATGAAACTATCCTGGCACGAAGAGACACTCCGTAAACAATACACATAACACATTCACAATGGTGTCAATTATCGCGAGAAGTTTTGACTGGGGCTTGAAATATTAATTAAAGCCAATGGGTTAGATATAGTTGCAAAATATAACTTTTGATATATAGTCACGAGCGACGTAAAAATGAAATGGCACGACTGACTTTTTCTTTTAACCAAAATCTCGAAATTAAAGGAAATAGGGAACATCTGCTTCGAAGTATTGGCAGACTTGCTACTGGCGACACATTTAATACAGCTTCTTAACGAAAGTTTGTTTGATTGTGTGAAAGTTCCTGTTTAAAATCATCATTCTAGTAAATCTTTTAATTTTTTACTATTTCGGAACAAAATACTATATAGTCAAAACTCTTGGATGACTTTGTAAAGGTGTCATATTTACAGCGTGTTTAACATGGACCGACACGTGCAGTACCAGAATCAATGCTTGTATTCTCCAAAGAGGTCTGGAGTCAAAATGAGAAAATATTCATTAAATAGAATTGCGAGAAAATCCTCGTCTCCACATAAGACAGTGCAGTAATATTTCTTCTTTTCTTCCTTAATTCTGATTTTTACTTTCGTTGACCGATAATGGATCAGATCATTGAATGCACTATAAGTTTATTATCAATTTATCAATGTCCTCCACGCTTATCTTCTCCTGTTGATAGAGGTAGGTCAAGGTCATGGTATCGTTATAGAACATTGTGAATAGTATCTTGATTGATTTAATAGTTTAGTTTCCACGACTAAGCCAGGCAGAAGCTTGACCTATAACTTAAAAATGATATCTTGCTCATGCTCTCTTTAACCGGGATTAACCCAAGTTGACGGTGTTAGGATTTCTAGGATTGGATCAGTTGCTACGAGGCGATCTTAGAGAAACTCCTTGTGTTCAATGCATTTCATTTATTCTCGCGCGAATATGAGTAAACAAAATAAGAGATATGATATCATATCATACCTTGTGGCATCATTTGATGTCATATTATAAAATAATTGATTACCAATAGAAAACCGAGTATTTCCATCACTGTTATTAACATCTAAAGTCATAGTGATAGTTAATGTTGTTTGTTATTATATGATTAAGTTCATTCCTGTCAGTGAATTTATGACTAAGCGAAAAAGTCATAGTTATTGCAGTTTGAAATTTATAGATGTAAATTCAGTATACAAAATTGCTTTAAACAACTCCTTGTCCCTCTTGAATGCCCCCTCCCCCCCCCCCCTCCAGCCACATACCCTCACCCCAAAAAAAGTTGATGTGTTTTTATTACATTTTAAACTCACAAGAATACAAAATATCCGAAAATATTAGTATCCCGTTTTTCAATAAATCGATATTTCTTAAACTGTTGACAAGACCATACAGATTATCACCATATTACACTTGGTTAAAAATCTAAATATATGACAATAAATAAATTTTATCAATTATGGAAATAACACGACTGCCTTAAATATGTACAAAGGCTGACGTCACAAGCCACTTTATATATGAATACGTGATGTACCAGTATAACTCCCAAACAATATCAATTCTAATCCGACCTTCTGTCTGCTTTAGATAAAAAAAATTACGTTTAACTAAATGACGTGCGCCTCCTGCTGTACATTGTCCGGTTTTCGATCAAAATGACACCTATATTTTTTATAGTAGGCATTGGAGTAATTGTATAACATGGACACTCATTTAACATCCTCTTTTAACGTTATGATTAATGATATATGATTGCTAGGTAAAGAAGAAAGCTTACAATACGGTCCAGGTTATATAATTTGAAACGTGTCATTGTCGGCTGGATCTAATAGGTCATGGGTCCTGCAATCAAACATAATTTAGCACATGGCAAACAAACCTAGCCTGAGGAGACGGGCGGAACGGTGTCTACCGCAGATAATGACACCGAATGTATATGAGAGGTTTGAATTACTTCTGATACTTTCTTTTTCATATGAATAGTATACGTGCATAATGTTTATTTCGTGTACTGAATGAGGGACCTCATACAATATAATCGATACAATGTATATAATCGAATAACGTATATAATCAATGAACACACATAGACATTCATTTTTATAGTTATGAATCCCATTTCGTTACATTCTGACAGCTCTAATAACACTTGACGATATATTTGGTAATAATATCTATGAAGGGTGACATATTGTGATGGTATATACAACAAGAGTATTGAAATTCTATGCAGTATATTGATGTTATCTTTAATGAATTCAGTAGAATAACTGTTTGTATATATCTCGAATATCAATTCAACCAGCCACCTCGGACACAATAGGTTTATCGTACATGTATGATTAAATTTCGGGTATAGTCAACCGATATTCCTTATCGAGGATACACAGAAGGAAATTGTAATAAATTATCATATACATGTATGATAATAGCCTATTGCAAGATATGTTAATAAAGCTTTCCTATATCAAATGCCTCGTTCGGTTTAATCATATGAAAAAATACATAGGAACCGCGAAATGATTATTAAGAGTCGTCTAGTGTTGACTTTTAAAATCTTATGACAAGTGAGAGAGATCGTAAGAAAGAGAGGAAGACAGAGACGGACAGGCAGACAGATAAATAGAGACAAAGCGATAGATACAGACAGATTGAAACAGACAGAGAGAGACAGAAAGACAAAGAGATAGTACAGACAGACAGACAGATAGATAGAGACAAAGAGATAGACAGACAGAGACAGACAGACATACAGATTGAGAAAAGGAGATAGAGACAGACAGAGAGAGAAACAGACAGGTAAATAGAGACAAAGAGATAAAGACAAACAGACAGAGACAGATGGATAGAGACAAATAGGTAGATACAGACAAACAGAGACAGAGACACAGAGAGAGAGACACAGAGAGAGAGACAGAGAGAGATTGAAGACAGAATAACAGAATAACAAACACAGAGAGACAGACAGAAAGACAGAGAGAGAAAGTCAGACAGATAGATAGTGACAAAGAGAAAGAGACAGACAGAGTGACAGAAAGAATCTAACAGACAAAGACGGACAGAAACAAGGACGGAATAACAGCATGACAAACAAACACAGAGAGAGACAGACAGAGGAAGAGATAAAAACAGACAAAAAAGGCAGAGAGAAATAAATACATGTATATAGCAACTTACCAAAGCTCAAACTGCTACCAACTGACGTTATCACTTAGATAAGATGATGCTGACACAATGTTTCACAAATTCAATTATTACATAGCATATAATGCATTGATTAGGTCACCAGATAAAGCAGACAGGTTTTGAACATATCAGTGTCTATGTACACACAATCTACGGCAGTTATTCGTGTGAAATTGACATCATCTTCCTCGTCAATCCAACCAGGAAGTGACGGATAAAATGCAATGAACAAGTTACGCTATGGGGATTGGATTGCATGATAAACAATGTTTGATGAGTATCTTACTATAAAGTATGACATGAAATGACTAATAGATGCATTTTTCAGTACTTATCTATCTGCTTATACACACTGTTACAAATCTTCTATAGTCACAGACATTCGTCTCAATACTAAGATCCTCAGTTACCTTAAATAATAACACAATGTTCAACAATGATTTTTTTAAATATATATTTTTTTATCATTACCTGTAATTTGGTTAAGGAGTTAATATATACAAAATGATAACATGTTTGATTAGCATTGTAGAAAGTATAATTGCTTAAGACACTCTTCATTATTTACTTATTGACAAGTCTTGCGTAAGTTCATATATTGTTTTCAAGTATGCTTTTTTTTAAAGTTCAGGCTAATATAGACACTCAAGCATTACTGACACGTTTTTTTGGTATCAGATAAGAATACATTGTTATGTTTTTAGTAAATCTTAAACTTTTATATTCTGAAATAATACGTTCCAAGATTTCTTCCTTTGTAAATGAAGGTATATGATTACTCCGTGGGAGTCAGGGTGCAAATTCACAAAACATCTAGTCAACGTCTAGAGTTTCCAAATCTAAACCCTATGTAAAGCTATGCAAACGATTGAACAAGGGGTCTTTATAGGTTAAACCTACTTTAGAATACCAGCACAGAAAAACGGTTCGTACACGTACAAGATACACGTACAGTCGTTATCAGTAAAACAGTGAACAAGTGTGGTACAATGAAGATAAATTGACATGTTAATAACTTAAGTTATAGTAGATCTTATGTAGTGACTTATAGCATTTAAACACTTGGGTAGCTTAACTTATTGCAGTGTCAGATAGGTTTATCTCAACGTAACTTTAAGTTTATCAATGTATGAGGTCTTGTTCACAGTTAAAGATATCACAATTTATAGCTTAGTGTGCATTAAGTAAATAGATTGTTTATATGTTTTGACTTCATAAAGTATACACTGTACATAATGCCTTATCCATAGTAAACATAAGGATATAACTCTCACCTCACCTGAGGTATAACTTCACAACTTCATGATGATGATGATGATGATGATGATGATGATGATGATGATGATGATAAAAATAATTTCGTATGAATCAAAGATCAAAATCAAAATACTCGTAAATCTAAAATCTTAATTTAAGAATATTTGATTAAAAAATCATCACGTAATCACTTTTGTCACCACCTCTTTGGGACAATCGAACCAACGACAGCAAGAAAACAACATTACCCAATGAACAACTGACTGTAGATTCAACACTTATTTCCTCTTTATTCCTTCGTACATTCATTAATCTGTTCTAGTGACTGTATTTATTCACCACTCATTTTACATCTGTAGGTCACCCCATTATATTTTTCTCTTTTTAAATCCCTATTAGTAAATATTTGTCGTTCGCTCATTTATCTATGTATTTACCAATACTTGCGGTATTTACTTGTTGATTCACTGTTGGTGACACATCACATCCTATTTAACAAAGTATATCAATTCATCGCAAAGTTATTATTCAACCACACTATCCCTGACCCAGTGAATCAACCGCTCTGTTGCTCCTGAAGAGTCACATATAGTCACATAACCTTTTCCTGTTTGAAACAGATATATACGCTGAGTTCAAAGTAGGCATTTTCAGTATCGCTTAAAGTAGATATGACACAATATACGCCACGACTGCTCTGTAATAAAGATATAGATCATTCGACTTTGCTCCGATATGATGTTATTCATTTACATTAATGTTTTGCTTTTTTTACATTTAACGACATTTGTAAAATGTAATTATATGTATGAGTACAAAATGACAATGAAAGCAAAATAATGATGGTATATGAATGAAGCCGTTAATAAACCTAAACAGGTCTATTTTTTTTAAAATAGTCTATAATGATTGATGTGACCCGTAAATTCTACCATCCATTTAGTCGAGTATATGTTTATGGATAATGCATGTTACATTGTAACAATCTATTAGATCGAAGCCTCATACTTCAACGTGTATAGGAGCTTGTCTTTACTTTTATTCTTAAGTCAGCTGGGGTATATTGTCCGGTTTTCGATCAAAACATGCCTATATTTTTGTCATCAAACTAACCTCTTAGCCTCAAACGGACGCTTGTCAGCAACTTACAACTTCTTGATAAATGTTTAACCTATATCACTCAAAGAGTGAGATAAAAATTGACGGAGAAGTAATTGACGCTCTGGTATACGATCCAAATGCCTAGCACGTTCACTTATTTACATAAACTGCTGATACATATTTACTTCCAGAATATAGTTTAACATGACACCCTATTCAACGATTAAATTACATTGTTCTACTTATCACTTAGTTTCAACTTCCACTGATGGTAAAATGTGTCAACTGAATAAGTTATCTGACAGTGGCTTGTCTCTTTAACGACGAATATTTGTATGTAGCGGGGTCACACATAAAGTACATATGATTGTTTACATATACATATGCATCGCTGAACGGGGGTCATTTTCATTCCTTCACATTGCTTTTACGTATGACTTGAAACCTAACTTTAAAAGCTTCAAAATATTTCAAGTTAGTTTCACGCGAGGTGAACGACAGGGCTGTCATCTAGGTCCGTAGCTTTTATCGCGATAAGCGGAACTTGTTACGACGTGGTCTTATATAATACAGTTAGTTGACGACCAATCACTAATAGTACACTTTTATCAAAATATCATCCGTTTTACTTACCTCGTACGAAATCACTCCTTGTCATATACAGAAGTAAAGTACCTGGGCATCAAGTTCAACCTCTTTTGACAAATAGCACACTTATGTCAGCTTGTTATCTTGAAACAGGAAGTAAAATGTTCATGGTGACCTGGATGGTCGCTAACACAGTGGTTGGATCTACATAAAGGAAGTAATGTGAGGCAACTAGCTGTTGTCACGCTTTACAATTTGGGTAAATTCGAAACGGGTTTTCCATTGATATATTTAGTTCCAGCTATGAACTTCTTTACAGTATCGATTACCAGACATGGTTTGTTTTTTTCAATGTCTAATTGATAATCAGTGATCATTTAGACTTTAATTGTTTTTGGTGGGAATTTTTCGTCTGATATTTTTTTATGAAAAATATATTGCTAAACATCCGTTAAGAGCTTATATAACAATCTTCATGACGGTATCCCATTGATGTGTTTGGGTTTTTTTTGGTGGTTTTATGATTTTATTTCGAAATTTTTTTTGACATTTATTTCAAAAAGTGCTATACGAGACTTCAATTGGAGAATAAATGTTGATTAATGTTGAATTATTGTCAATAATTACTCAAGTATTAGACAAACTTAAAAGGGTATATGCTGTCAATGGAACTTAAATGCTGCTATTTCACACCTAACATTTCCTTATTTTTGGATTATTAAACATTAAGAGCTCTTTAAGAATCTTAACTTTTTCATGATACAAATGTTAATGTATGAAAATAACGTTATTCATATTGTCAAGCATAAGCTAAGAGGAAACTTAGCTGTCAATGTGAATATTATTTTTCATATGAACGATCATGTGATCGACTGAATAGATAACAACATCTCCTATGAAATTTATAACAATTCTTAAAATGCATTTGGGCAAAGACAGAATCCGCAGGATTCCTGGTCGCTCTGTTGTTTTAGAGGCACTGAAGCAAGCTTTATGAAATTTTAATATGTTCAAAATTTCTCCCGTCAGCATAACTATATTTGTCAAACAATAATCAAACCGATTGTCCGTAGTAGTGGATTAGAGTATCACTCACGTACCAAGCGAAAATTGCATGCGGCCATTTTAGTGTGAACGTTTTGATAATAAGTTAGAGAAATGGATTCGGTAAGCTTTACTTGGAATATTTGTATATATTCTTTATTCCTCCACAGGAGAGTTACATATGCATGAATAATATCATGATAAGGAATATGTACATTTAGCGGCATGGGTAATAGTTATGCATTTAGTATTTTCTAGCAGTTATCGGAAGGGAATCGATGACAGACAGACAGATTTTATTCAGTATAAGGCCATTGAATTCTACAAAAATAAAAGGCAAATCAAGAGTCATATATGATACGATGTTTAGCATAGATTTGAAATGTTTATAGGTTGAACACTTGCTACTAGAGTAGAGGGAGGAGTGCCTGTCTTGAGTTAGAGTATCGTTTAGTCGTAAGAAAATTGAAATGAAGATGTCCGTATTACTTATTTCTTGCTGTATCCAAACTATTCCAAAACCAAGTCCGTATAGAATCGATTTAATATCTGTAGCCCATGATTTTCTTCCTGCTTCTGAGGCAGATTTTAGCATAAGATAAGCTTGATGTGGTAGTCTAGATGGAGGAAGATTGATAACACGGCACCAGTACATGTGTACACTTTGTAAAATGGTTCTACCGCACTCTCCGAGTACCATATTTGTTGGGGTTGATTTGGGAACACTGAGAAAACGCTTGCAGAATGAGGTGTGAACGCTTTCTTTAATTTTGCTAAAGCATGTTCCCCACACCTCGGCACCATAAAAAAAGTATTGGAACCGCCATGCCATCGTATAGCTTAAATATGTCACTGTTAGCAAAGTCGCCGAATTTTCTCTGATATTGATAAATAGCCAGTGTAGCTTTACGGGCTTGTGCCGCAAGCGTGGTTTTAGCCTTACTCCAAGAGTTTTGTGGAGAATCGATGAAGTTCAAAGGCGTCTTCCATTTCACAAAAGGAAATAGCAGTTTTCTGAATATTTCCATACGTTTTAGATGGAATACAATCGCCAATAAAGAACTTATTACATTCGAAACTGTGTCATATGACTGTAACGAAACTCGTGAGAATTTTTGTAAACCCCTCGCTCTCGCTCGGATGATAAAAACATTCACACTCGTTTCGTAAAGTTCATATGACACACTTCCTCGGGCTGTAGTCTCTATGTGTGAGCAAGTGAATGTATAATGAAAATATCAAAAGCATATCCTAAGGTTGAAATATAAAGTAAGCTCAACTTCAATCGTTTGAAATGGACATGATGTGGCAAAATCTGGAGAGAAGAAAGTTCTCTGTGTCACGTGAAGACAGTTTGTGTTTAATGTAAGATTAAAGGTTCGAGAATTTTAAGGCATACAGCAAAAAACGTATTGCAAAGCTGGTTTTAAGGTATTGGAAATTTGAGAAATCCATGACACTAGCACATAAATTGAAATAATCCCTGTACATAGTAATAACTTATTGCATTCTCAACAAAATCCCATGTTCACAAGACTACAGTTATCTTGAACTTTAATTTCTTAAAAAGAGGGTTAATAAACGCGAAACGATGGTTGTTTATGTATAATATGTATGTTCCTTTATGTTCAAGCTTTGTAAAGATAAAAAATGAATTCCTTTCGGGGTAATGAATTATTATTATCATCATCATCATCATCATCATCATCATCATCATTATTATTATTATTATTATTATTATTACTATTGTTGTTGTTGTTGTTGTTGTTATTAAATGTGGAAAACGCCACTGTCTCATTTGATCAACACTGTGAGTGTAAGAGATAACATGTATGCATCGTATCAGATGATTTTCTGTAAGTGGACAAAATCAAATCTCGTTATGTTAAGTTCTACATTGCTGCAGTTCTTCACGTTCAAATCTTCGTAATATGAAACTTATTATACTGATATTTAAAAAAAATATTTAAACAGGACATTGAAACAAGAAAGAAACCTTCTTAAACACTTCTCATCATGAGCATTGAAATATAAGCAAGCTTTGGTAGGTAGGGTGTCTTATTTCGTGATTCTTCAGGAAGTTTATCGCATCTCTTAAAAACTAACTGTAAAGTTTATCAACGTAAGTCCGCCATACTTCTTTTGGCGTATAAGAGTTCAGCCAGTTAAAAAGCCACTCCGTGAATTGTTGGAGTCATATATGCCAAACTTAATCAGTGGTGTCATTTGATCGCGAAGCATCGACTGTTACCAAAAAGACACATTTTTAAGCTTGTTGGGTTTTTTACAGTGACAATATGAAGGTAGAACGTCGCAATTATGATCGAAAACCGGACAGTGGCGCGCGTCAAATAGTAAAACGTAATTTTGGAGACTTATCTAAAACAGCCAGGAGGGCAGTTAGGCGTTGATAGTGTTTGTTAGGTATATAACTAGTATCCATGTATATTGGACGTGATATCTACACCTCTGTGCATTTATATATATATGTCTTTTGGACATGAAAAGTTAAGATGTTTTGATTTTATATCACCACATAAATATTTAGGTTCGTATCAAAGGTAAATAATATGTTATGAAAATCACGGAGTGGCTCTTTAAGTTGGATTGAGTTCCCGTAAGCGCCAAGACAACAAAGCTACAATGGGCCCTCCTCTCAAGAGGCAGCTTATTTCTCAAAATTTTGACTTCTAACAAAAATTATCGTCAATGTCAGAGAGCTGCATTGTTAAAACTTTGTTCGAGCGGATATGTGTTCCGCTCCAGTAGTTTCTAGATAATTGGTATGAATTTTCACTGCTCAGCTTGTATTCATATATCCCTTATCTGAGTCTCATTACGGAAACTTTTTCGAAACCAGACTCCTTTGTCAATGCGTAACGTTTTTACACATATATATATAATAATCATTGTTAGTTGACAGAGCCATTTTACGAAATTATCGAAATATAAGGAAATCTTTATACTGAATACTTCTTTTTAACAGAATACCTTAATGGATTATGGAAGTATACACTTACATTACATATACAATTTACATATATGTGGTATGCTGGAGGTAATTCGGGCACTGTCCAAGAGAGACATTTGGTTAAAATGATAAAATGATAAGATTTTCATATTTTTGCAATAAAATATCAATTTAACACATTTCCGTCAAACTGTCGACATCATAGGTTAACGTTATAATACATGTTTCGTTATTAACGGAAAATATTTTGAAAGTTTGAGGAGGAAATGAATATAATTTCTTTTTGCAATTTGGATACCAGCGTTTCATAAATACATGCCAAAAATGTTCTAGACGTAGAAGGCATATGAAGATGATATTTAAGTATGTGACAGGAAAATGATGTTTATTATCTCCTCAAAAATCATTAGTTTTGATAGGAAGATGATTCAATGAGAAGAACTTATGTGAACACCTATTTACGTAACATTTGCACTTAGTTTGCAAGTAAGGTAATATACTATTTTCAAGCAGTTGTAAAGGGAAAGAAAACATCTATCTATAAATCTATTTGCCTGCAAAAAAGAGCTATTTTTTCCAGTTAAATTTTTTGAACTTCAACTTTCAACGCAACGTCGGTTACAACATGTTTTTAAGTTTTAAATGTGAATATTGTTCCACTGTAAAAAGTTATATTGTTGATATCAATTCATTAACAGCTTTCTGAAGTAAGACATCACCCACCCCTCCAGCTATTATTTGTACGCTTGATTGTTTTAGCTACCTGAATTAAAAGAAGCTGGCGATCAAAGGCGACCTCCTGAAACATAACTGCACTTAAAGAGGGACATCCTGCTGTACTACATGGTCGTTATTTTGTCCGTCAACATAACATTCACATATTTCGATGGTTCATAGTCAGATGAAGGTGTTTTTAAGTGACACAGGGTAAATATAATAATTTTTTATGTGGCTTTAGTGAGAGCCAAAATACCTTCTGACCTGAGTAAAGTTAAAATCGCCTCCCTAAACTTGCATCTTAATCTCTTAATGCCCAAATTATTATATTTTGTTTTCGATGATAATCTGTAAACAGCCGTATGAATTTCCAAAATTACGTGTAAGTCATTGGCGCGCGCCTCTGTCCAGTTTTCTCTGTATATTTTTCTTTGATTTCATGGACTACATGTGAGTACCGACCGTGACTGTCCTGGTTTGGAAAGACCAGGGACTTTGTTCTTGAAGTATAATTTTTCATGTACGGTAGTTAATGGTGCACTTATGGGTGTACATTTCAGCAACACTTTTTTTTAAAGAGTCCATCATTAATATTTCATTGTTAACAAATGCTGACACGGGAAATAACTATACCGTGTTCATGCGAAAGTGAGATGCAATGTTACAATTAGGATCTCGCTTTATGCAACATTATAAATTCTTGTACTTTTTTGACGATTCGAACCAACGAACCAACCGTCAACACTGACTGTCTTAACACCCTAAATCTCTCCCTCTTGCAAAATATCGCCAACATCGATGAAGAAACCTCCTCTTTGAATTAGACAATCACCGCCTCATATTTATTTTATTTTGGACATCAATGTTATAGGCCTTAACCTCCCAAGCTGCCTCATGCGTGTATGTCCATATGTCTGTGAATAACTGTACAGCGTAGTACGTGCCCAAAATTTTTATAGCATTTTATTTTTCCTCTTCCTTTGCATGACCTGTAAATAGTTGGTTTATTTATATTTAATATTTTCTGGTCATTCCAATATTGAACTATTTCTTTTTTATCACAAAGGGACCACATTAAGACGGTCGTTTTTTATGGTTGGTGTTAGCTCCTTGGTTATTAGGATCACTTAGTTTTGTATATCACACTATCGTATTCCGGGTATAGAAACTGTTTTTTCTCTCTTCATATTGAGTTCCGAATGTAGAACATAGTCATTTTGGCTGTGTGTTATCCATGTTGATATTGTTTTTATCACGTTAAATACTTATCGTTTATTAGAAGAAATTGTATAAGTTTCAAAAAGAATCGATGGTTACAAACGCCATTACTGTGAGCGGTTCTACTTCAGAAATTTAGAAAGTTGATTGGAATATAAATGAAAAGTTTTATCACATTTCGAAGGGACGAAGCATCGTTTGAGAGGGAAAAGATGGCAGACGGCAAGTTGTAGAATGGCCCATGTCAATTGAATTTGAGTGTGTGTCACTTCATTGCAGTGGGTCCTTCTTAACAAACAAACATGAAAATAAGTTTTTAATAGAAACTTTAGTACACATTGATTTTTTTTGCAAGTCTACCGAATTTTACATCTCAACGTGATAATTGGGAAACTGAAGTTATAGTTTATATGACGGTTTTAAAAGAATATAGCAATAAAACGGCAGGTTTTATCCTACTTATATGACCGATTTGAGAAGCTATAAAGAAATCAGAACACGTTTATGTAAGAAGCCCTTATGACCAGGATCTAGACATTCTTCCGTATTCCCCACCAAAAGCTAAAAACTGTTTCATACACCTCTTGGCACGCAACAGGTATAGTATTTCTTAAAACCTGTGACATGTAGCTGGTATACAAAATGTCACGACATAAGAAGTGTTATTTCTGGTCTTCGAATGTCATTTAGAAGAAGCGTGCATAAGTAAAGCCATGTTTTCTGTTTGTATCTATCACGATACTTCGGAGTACATGCCGTCACACGTCAATGATGATGCGTTTTCCTCAATAAACTGTCAGAGATTAATTTTTTGGGAATTGTGTTCTAAATCCAGTTTGATTTCGAGTAGCCATACAAGACAAACTGATTTATAATTTGAATCAATATCATTAAATGACTTTTAAACTTTTTGAAGTAGACGCCATTAAGAATCATTCACAATGAAAACGCTTAAAATTTTTCTAATTAGCAAAAAGTAAAAATGATTAATTCACATCCAATAATGACAGTTAAGAACTGTTTGAGTGGCTTCCACAAGTTGTCAGTCAAAGGAAGTTTTAGGATTATCAAATTCTTTATAACACTGATAGCGACGTTTCAGTATAGGTTCTTATACCGTTTTCAAGCCAAACGACATAAACGCCGTTTCTAGAACTATCGCTATCAGTATAATAAAGAAGTTTATAATCCATAAATGTCCTTGTCTAACTTAATGACAGTTATGCTTACTTGATATTTTCTGAATGGATCGGTATTGCGTAAAGCACAAACGTAGCAAAAGACCAAAGCTAAGTGCAATCAGAGATATCCGAATTCTCAACAGACACCTTATCACCAGTAAACTACGACAAATGGTTTGTGGCGTTAGTCAGGAAAAACCTTCTACGTTTATGATTACAAGTGATTGTAAAGCTCAAATGACTTGTCACTGATTGGAAAAAATATTAATCGTTCACTGTGCAGTCAAATCACACCCTCCCATTCATGGACAAGCATCAATTGAGATTTATCATTAACACTGAAACCGCCATGTGATGACATCATAAACGTTTTCTTATGCCCAAGTCTGAAATAAACTTCTGTTCTGTTCTGTTCTGTTCTTATTTTCGTTAAGATAGTGTTGGATAATGTGGGATCACTCCACCTAAGCATTTTTGGTAAATTACAAACAATTGAAACGATTTTATAAAGGACAAAAATACCAAAACTTGAGTCTGACATTTTTACTTTGGACTCATATTGGTTTCAATTTGTTGTAGCCCAAAACTGGTTATGTCAAATGAAATTGTAGAAGATTAAATTAATCCAAAAGCGCATATATTTTGTATTTTCTGGTAATTTGTGAAATTCCGTAGACAATTCTCAGTTAAAATAGATCAAACGTCCGGTGACATTGTAGACGATTTCCTTTGAATAAAGATGATTGTCAGACGCTTTCCGCCGACAATATCCGGATACCAAGCTTATTCGCATGGACAAAACAGTGAAACAATATACGTAGCGAACTTCCTGATAAATGTATGACGCCAGCGTTTTGTTATCAGCCACCTCTACACCATGGCGATGTGGTGAGAGAAGACACTCCAATCGTCCAATATAATTGCGTACAAATAATAAGATAAAGGCTGTTGATAGGTATAATGTGACCTTTAGTCATTCGTGGAATCCATCACGTGAATGGGTTAAACTTTATTTGTATGAAAAGGATATTTTGATTTTTAATTTTCCACTAGTATATTGTTCTCACTGTTATCCTTTCTTTTCTTACACTGTCATCATTATGTGTATAATTGTAATTCTGTGTTGGACAGACCAAGGACAGGATGTTCTCAATTTGACGAATATCACTCTGATTCTCTGTGAAAGAATATGTTTACATCAAAATATTAATAGGAATAAAATAAAGTCACTCTGAAGGAGAATAAAGTATACTATAAAGTACCCCATCGCCCAAGTAAATATGAGAAAGCATTGTCGAAATAGCTACAGAAGGTTTCCAAACATAATGCAACTATTTTTAAGGCGGCACAGAGAATGTTGTTTGGGTCAAATATGTCAAACTTCATAAATAGTGTTATTTCATCGACAAGTAGTTGTTATTTCTGAAAATTAACATCGCAATGCTTATCATTTACCACAGTGATCAGAAATAACTAGGAAAAAGTCTATGATCGAAATCCGGTTAATGGTGCGTGCCAATGACTTGAACGTATTTACAGCAAACACAACGAGAGTATATGTTGGTAGTGCTTAGTAGGTCATTTAACGTAAAAAAAAATTTAATTGGAAGCTGAATTTCGACTTCTCAACATCCATAATGCCGTTTTATAATTTACAGTCGAAACATGAAAATGTCATAATTTGGGCATCTAAAATATAAAGATGCAATTTTAGATGGGCGATTTGAATTTAACTAAGGTCCAATTTTATTTTTGCTCTATTTAAGCCACATACAAAATTCATGAAACATACTCTGTGTCACTTTAAGTTTAAAGCAAAAAGGTAGACTTGGCAGAGACCATTGATGAAGATTATACCTGCACCTCCACACTCATTCACAAGGGATTAGACTTCATTACTGAGATTTTTGTGGTCTTTGAGACAACTTTGTGGTCTTTGGGACAGACGTTTGATGTCCATTATTCCTGGAAGTAAGCGAGTTAGGAACTATCTGAAGCCTCCTGACAAATAAAACAAACAATTTGTACGATAATCAAATAAGTCGTACGCTCAACCGCTTCTTTGTAATCATCCGACTCAATTCTGTTATTGTTGACTTCGATAGGTTTGTTATCACTAAGAAAATACAACATAAGTTTCAACAAGTATTATCTCTAATATAACAAGATACAACATACAACAAATCAAATATTTTATGTTTCTCTACTTTTAGTATTTATTCACATTTAAAGCATACATCAATTCTGTACATGACACCGATTAAAAAAGACGATGTGTAATATGCATTGGACAATGAGAATGTACATGGAATTCTACCACACAGCTCTAAGCTCCAAACATTGCTTGAACACATTCATCTGGAGCTGGACCATATCTAGTGGAGTTGTCTCCCTTACTTCACTCACACAGAAGGAGGTAAATTTATAATGATACCTTATTTATATTCTGTTAATGTTTTCTGTCCTCAACTTTGGTTCTAAAGGGAATAATGTGTATTGAACATTTTATCAAAACAAAATACTACCAATAACATTTACCTGAGTAGAATTTTATAATTCTATAAAAGAAGATACTTGTTTTGCAACAACATAGAGATGTAATTTGCAAATTGATACAACTGAAATTCCAGGATCATCATTAATGGTACCAAACCATAAACTTGTTTCCACAAAATCATAAACATAATAAAACAAAATTATCATTTAAATTTTGAAAAGAGTTAATTGTTAATGACAGGTGTTATTTCTTAATCCTTTTTTGTGAGTGAAGCATTAGGAGACAACTTAAAACCTTTCAAACTTAACACACCTTCAAAATGAGAGCCATTTTGAATTTTTGGCACATTGTAAAACAATGAAACAAACATCATAGTGAACAGCCATCCATATGAATAAATATAAATAGATTTCATCATCAATATCAACTAGCTGTAAAATGAAGTCAAATTTTCCAAAAAAATTCTCTCTTTATATTTAGCGTATTCACAAAAGTCGAAAAGGAAACAAATTTATCATAGAAATGGTTATAGTATTTAGGAGTTTCAATTTTACGAGTGACATACACCTTTACATACATCCACGCTTATAAAAAAATATGACTGACATCTGCGAACGAAATCGAAAAAATGATTCCTGAAAATGGAATTGCTTCAAAATACAGTTTCTTCATTAAATGCTATGTGTGTCACATAAGGATTGAAGAAACTGGATTTTTGGTCCTTAATATAAAACTAAGGCACTTTGCCACAGAAAATGTCAGGTTAATGCTCTGTCAATCATTCCTTTAACCCAAAACCTGCTGATTTGATGAAAGTATTAACCTACTTTATGCCACTAACATGGGGATATGTTGAAAATATTCCTTGATTATAGAATGATGTCTACAATAAATCACCAATTATCTCAATATAAATTTGAGATTGCCATTCAGAAGGACATTTTGATAAAAGCCGTTACTTATTCTGCCAGCAGGTTAAGAGTTAATGGTTGATTAGACTGGGAAGGATGGCTGCTGCTCTGGTACAAAAGTATCCCTTTACACTCGCAGGGAAAGCATTGTCATAGATGCATGAACATGATGAGCTCAGTGAGATCTTCCAAACATTTCTCATACCATGAGTGAATATTGGAAATGAAAAGCACCAAATAATAATTCAGGTCGCAATCAAATAATTTGGTTGCTGGAATATCTTTACACTGAATATGTGTATTACAAACAAGCCTGATTTCCTGGGGGGGGGGGGGGGGGGGGTTAGAAGACCATAGTATAAACGTGTAAACTAAAGTGCTGTCTGTAATATTGATCTAGGAAATGTTACCACATAACTGCCAAAATCTGACTGCAGTAAGAAGGTTAATTGTAATCGTCAGTTAAAAGTAATAGTTTCCTGCATAAGCATCATCTTGTGTACATCTCATGACAGAGTTATTTTTCAGATGAAACATGTTAATCTTAGAAATGAAAAGAAAGCCTTGACATCATAATCTGAATTTTACCTACATACACACAAACTGTATACTATTCATTATTACTTTCTGATTAATTCATTCAAAATTATGCTAAGGCAAAAATTTTCCTTTAATTTTGTTTTCTCAAACTTAGTTACTGTTTTAAGGAAGATACACAATTGAGATCTTTGAATGCAAAGATAGAGCACCTTTCCTCTTTAATAGGCTTTTCGTAATAAACAGGGTTCATGTTCAAGAAATTAAGAGAGTCGATGAGAAAATAAACTTGTGACCTTTGTCAGTTTTTCTCACTGACTCAATGGAGAAGCATTATTTGGTTTAACAATGCTCACAGTGCTTGGTTTAATGCTTGATAAAGAAAAACAACAATATAAAATAAATTCTCTAAAACTCTGAACATCTTCCATAGTCATGGTCCAGCCCTCCTTGTTTGCTTGCATAGATCTGCAAGTGGGAACTGTGTGATATGGGTAGGTAACAAACAAATGCAGTATTCTGATTGGTCAGACCTGATATATAGGTCAAAGGTCGAGAATCAACTTCCCGACCCCTCCTGTCCTAGATCAAGGTTTGAGATTCAGATCAAAGGGTTCTCTTTCAAGGGTTTTGATTTCTCACTGTCATCAAGGGCAGATAACTCTATACAAATACTGACACAACAGGTTGCTTCAGCCATTTGGAACGTCTTATTGTACTGGAAATGAGCTGATGCAAATTAATTATTTGCAGCAAGAAGAGGGCAAGTTCCCTGTAATTGTCTTCAATCAACAAGCAGAACGAAGGTTCTTAGCCATGTTAGCACAGTTATTAGTAGGACGCAGTGTCCTCTAAGTATTCACTCCGAGATCCTGAATTACAAGCCCACTCTCAACAAAAGCATGCCAGTAACCATTGGTTAAGTCTTCAGTAACTACTACAGTCTGGAACAACTCTTTGAGGTGTTCCTGTAGTTCACAAACATCTGGCAACATCAGACATTAAACATTCCTGCATGAGAAGCTTGAGGTGGGGCTCGATCATCTGTTTATAGCACCTTTATATGTCCCCTGTAGGATCTGCCATTCTTCAACATCCAGGGCGTCACATGACAGTCACATGGTCGTCATGTGATCATGCCACAAGGTTCAGCATGTAGGCCCCGCCAGTTTATCACAGATTCAGAATTAGAATTGCACCATTGAGTAGTGATATTTCACTGGCTTATCCTTACACGGCAGACACCTGTTCGTCTACATCTGAAAGAATGGAATCAAATGTTAAGCTCTTCCTAAGCAATGAAAAACTGTCAAAACTGAACAAGATTTAAAAACATGAAAATGCAAGCTACAACATTACTGTTAAGTCAAAAACTAAATAGTACATTAAGACATTAAATTTGACATGCTGTTTTCATGACAATGGATCATTCCCAGCCAGACAAGTACAAACATTCCCACGACCTACATGTATATTGTACGATCTCATGCGTTCCTCGAACCGCTTACCGCTCCCTCTCGCATCACAGCAGTTTCACTTTGTTCCACACACATAGCCATACATACAAGCATACAGACACAAATACCCAACCAACAATGCATACATAATCTTATCTAATACACTAATCAAAAATATTTCTTGTCCTTTCTTTGTGGTTTGAACATGGTTTTCTTGTCAAATGTATGTCACAAGTTTCTTCAAACCAATTAACTTCCAGCCCTTGCTATCTTTGAGTCTTTATCATATTTTACCCCTTCCGAAGATGGCCCTGCTACCAATATGTAACCCCTTGGTTTCGGAAGTAACCCTTTCATAGAGTTCATAACCCCTCCTAACTGCTAACTGTATTTAAGCCTTGATGTCTTTGACTATCAATAATTTGAAGTATGCAACCCCTTCTCTTCCTATCTCTTGTTCTTGTATCTGGTCATGTTCTTGTCAAACCAGGTCTCTCCACATCAAACCTTTTCTTAAACTACATTTTCCCTATTTCATGTCACAACCTCTGATCAAATATCTAAAAACCAAAATCTCAAATATCAATCCCTGATCCAAATCTCTCCTTAACCTAAATTTCATCTAAAACCCTTGCTTCAACCATATATCTATTTTTCTCTTGTTGCCGTCTGAGAATGATATCATCTATTTCATCATAATAAATTTTCACAAATGACTCCACTTAAAGACCCCAACCCTCAATATATAACCACTGCTTCTTTCTCTCTTTCCGATAATCACATACCATCTACTGTATTATCATAATCTCCGTCCGTGTAGTAACCCCGCCCCTCATGTGAGTGGGCTCGCTCCGTGTGCCACATTTGTTTCTGTCGTGCCATTTGTGTGGCCACCTGGTAGTTTGGTAGCGGGTGTCGACGGTTAGGGTACGCTGGGGGGTAATGGCAAGACGCTGGTGGGACAGAGGAGAGAAAGGCACATGGTTATTACAGTCAGTCCATGCTTCATGTATACAGTACAAACAGACTCAAGCTTTACCTGCTGTACATCATGTGAATATTGGATCGTGATAGAGAGAGAGAAGCTTTAACAGTCAGAGTTGTTTGTTAATGACAGACAGGTTTCTTACAGTCATTGTTATCTGTTATAGCTCATGCTTTACCCTAGCAGAGGATCTCCTTTTGAGTCCTTTCAAATTTCATGATCAGCAGATTGAATTGGATCTTGAGAATGGGAACAAAGATAAGTTACCAGAGTTGTCGATCCATTTTATTGAATGAGATCTTGAGAAATGGAACTTACTTTCATTGCTATTACAGAGTTGTCAATCCATTTTAAGTCAGAAGGAGTAGGTTAGTTATGTTATCCACTTCCAATAGGTAATGATTTGAGGTCTATGGATGGATTATATGGATGATAGAAGCACGGCTGAGAAGCTTCTTAGCGGAACTTTAGGCAAACAGCCTCACACAAAGCACAGGGGTTTGTTTCAGTTTTTACAGGGAACATTAGATCCCCCAATAATCCTTAATTTTGAAGTTATCCAAATATGATGCCCCAAGCTTTTCAACAGGGATATCTAGCTAGCACTTCAAACAAACCAAAGTTCACATGAGGATTTTAAGGTTGCTTTGAACTCTTTTACAACCATAATTTTGAAGATGTTTAATTGCACAAATAACAACAGCGTAGGTTACCAATTGATTTTTTTCATCAAGAATTTCTAGCTATAGAAGCTTCACGCAAAGCAAAAACATCTTTATCTTTGAAGAAGATTAACTTCAGGAACCTATTCTTAAAGGGTCCAACAAAGAAAAATCTTACTTATAAGGGACAAACAAGTATCTCTTCACGAAAGGCAGTCGTTAGCTTTCAAGGTAAGTTTTGGGAACAGGTTTGGGTACAAAGCGGGTCTCTTTTTCAGCACAAAGGTCACCTTGATTTATTAGTCCTAAGGGTAAAGACTTTGAGCAAAAATTAAACCTTATCCACTCTAATCCTAGATCCAATTCCACAGTTCCTGTACAGACAGGTTCACATGCTGATATTCTTATAGACCTGACATGCAGGGTGATCACATACATGGCAACAAAGGACATATTGCTAGCAACACTCAGTACTTCAAGCTGTGCTACACTAGGGCAGTGAATGCTGTTCATGGTCATATTATGCTTTTCACAATTTGTCATATTATGCTTTTCACAATTTGTCATATTATGCTTTTCACAATTTGTCATATTATGCTTTTCACAATTTGTCATATTATGCTTTTCTCAATTTGTCATATTATGCTTTTCTCAATTTGTCATATTATGCTTGATACTGTTATATTATGCTATACTTGGTCATATTATATTGTACCATCTTCCAATGCATGGCCTATTCTTACGCCAGCCCCAAAGACTTGCAAAGATAGGCCTTGCTACATTTTCAGTTCTATTCTGTGCTTGTCGCCAAGGCTGCTGCAACGGATGACGATAGTCCAATAAGAAATCATATAGGACTTGCAAATTTGTGCCGAGAGGCTACTGCACTCAAAATGTAAATTTTGACTGGTTGGCAGCAAGGTTTAAATTAGCCAGTGATAAAGACTGGTGTAATCTAAAGCCAGGCGGAGGAAGATGATGCAATACCTAACAATATTATGCTTGATCCTGTCATATTATGCTTGAACTTGTCATATTATGCTGTACCTGGCCATATTATGCTTGAACCTGTCATATTATGCTGTACCTGGTCATATTATGCTGTACCTGGCCATATTAAGCTTGAACCTGTCATATTATGCTGTACCTGGTCATATTGTGCTGTGCCTGGCCATATTATGCTTGAACCTGTCATATTATGCTGTGCCTGGTCATATTATGCTTGATCCTGCTCATATTTTGCTTCAGACTATTTGTCATATCATGTTGCACATGGTCATATTATGATGTACCTGGTTACCTTTATAAAGATCAACGGTGTATGAATAAGGTAAAAATTCTTATATAAATAACTATGGCTGCCAACTTGCTCATGCATCTTGTTAACATGAGGTATGAAATGTTAGTGTCCCCAGCTCATGCTGACAGACCAACGTACACACAGACGTACAGACGGACATACAGACATGCACGACTCACCTGGGGGTGCTGACATGGGAGCATTCTGCATGACAGTCTGGTAGGAGGGGAGGGGCGGTCGGGGCTGGGGGTATGAGACATGGTGTGGATGTAGGGAGTTGCCTCCTGAAACAAAATTACAGGTGAAACAGTTGCATTAGTTTTGATGGTTATTTGAGGAAGACAAGATTTTCTGGATAACAACTTCTCTCTTGTAAATTTCACAACTTTTTACTCTTCATAAGCAGTGAGATCCCGCTTGATGAAGGAGTAAGCATATCATCCGAAACATATTAAATTTCACATTACAAAAGTTGTTATCTAGAAAATCTTGTCTCTTTATGTATATCTCTATATGGCCTCCAAAGACAAAGTCATTTGAATTTATACAAGCAATAAGCAAAGCATGCCGATATATTTCTGTCGTATCATGTCGGTAGACATCTTCTAATGATCAGAAATCATTCCGAAGAAATGGAAATATTAAAGCATACAAGAGTTGAAGAAAAGTGGGAAAATATAGGGATATATTAAATTCTATTGTTAGTGTTAAGTACGCACCTTGCTGATGTCTCCTCATGACGGGAGGAGAGTTGTAGGATCCCACGGAGCTGCTGCTATGACTATCAAAGCAGTGTCCGGAGTCCGTCTCCGAGCTGCTCTGGTGCTGGTAGCTGTTCACACTGCTTGTAGGGCTCGCCGAGTCGGTTGAACCTATAGAGCCTTTACATGGAAACACACAGAGCATTAGTGGAGAAACTTTGTTTGATCATTGGGTAAAGAAGAAGGTTAAACAAAACAAGGGATCTTTAAACACTTACATGACGGATCTGAATTTTCTTTTGAATTTTTTTATTACAAATTTCATATTCATATTTTTGAATTCTTATATTCAATAACGGAAATTAAAATAGTGACTAAATGTAATTAACCATTGAAATCCTTCGATGTTAGTAAGACTTCTGTTCCAAATGCACAAAACCAACCATATACAGTGAAAGACTCTTATTGACAAGCAACAAACTCTTAATTTAGTCTAAAAGAAAAGACCTTATGCATATTATTTTTATAATTTTTCAAATTCTGATACATTTTTCAGCATACAGGACAATCTGCAAGGAGGAGCATTACGTGAGTAACAAGGATTCTTTATGAAAATTGACATGACATGTGACAGACATGACAGACAAAACAAAACAAGACAAAACACTACAAAACATGACAGACAGACGCAGAGCACACAAAAAGCTGACGGAAGCAACACACTGAAGCTGAGACATGCAACCCGCCCACGCCGTGCTCTATATATCAACTAGTACGGCCAGGTTAACTCAAACTGCATGTGGCATTAGATTGTATCCTGTCGTAACCCATAAACTGCTAAATACTTAAGCTACTGAATTGATAAGTTACCTATTGTTGGTGGTCAATTCACAAGCTAAAGAAGATAATCGTGAAGCTTTACAGATCTGGACCTCGGCCTACCTTTTTCAAGCTCTCTTAACACCAAGATAGTCACTAGAACCATACGATAACATTGGCTTACGACTATCTTAGCACTAGGAGAGCTTTGAAAATCTAGGGGTGGACCTGGATTTTCGGAGCTCTCCTAGTGCTTAGATAGTCGTAAGTAACATACATTAACATTGGCTTATGGCTATCTTAGATCTAAGAGAGCTTCTAAATTTAGGCCCAGCCTGATATGGGTTATATACATGTCGGCTCAACTGGTTTAGCCCTCAGTCAGTGAGATCTTCGGTGAGTTGCAGTTAAGAAGTTGGGCTGATGAAGAAATACAAATTCTATGGATTTATAACTTCTTTACATCGATTGCTTGATAACCTTGTTAATATCTACATCTAACTGTTACATCCCTTTGCAGAAAAGAAGTTGTGAGTCTATTGAACTCATATTTCTTCAAGGATTTAGCTTTCCTCGTACTCTGGTGCCAATAATAATGCTTTTGGTTTAATTATAGGACATAGAACTGTCAAAGCACATACATACGTCTTGTAGGATCTACATGTCATGAAAACAATCTGCTGAATAGATTTCTTGAGGCTATAATTCATGATGAACACCATTAGGTGTCATAAAGGTAGCTGGACAGGCAAGTGGCGGGCTCCTGTATGAATTAGTGGGTACTTCTTCATCACACAGGTTAAGGATTAATACAGTGTTGCAAACTACTTTTAAGTGCTGAGTTTATCTGGACAATTTAGATGTGTATTGATAGTGAATGAAATAAGACCAGTCATTGAGCTATACTGGGTTGTCGAATTTCTAAAGTATTTCTAAAATTTAACATTCAAATGTGCAAAATAAAATACACTTTTGGCTTGCTAATTTACACTTATTTCAGACACTATCATTGATCACCTTTACAAATTGTTAAGTAAGTAAAACTTGAATTTGACTTGTCAAGAAACGTTTTCTAATTTGGGTGTAACAAATTTCAATCATTAGTTTGCACCACTCGAATGGATACATCGAAATTCTATAATATATGGTTTATTTGAATGAGGAAAATGTTGTGGCAATGATTGTAGCATGTGATGTACGATATAGAAACTGAACGCTAGCGGAAGTTTTGAATATGCCTTTGTGCCAGCCATATAAAAGCACCACTAATTCGGAATGACTACGTTTTTACCTGTAATCATTGTCAAAAGTATGACACAGTTTCAACGATTTTGGATTGTGTTTTCATTTTAGTAATTTGAAAACAGTTGAAAAAAAATATATTTACAAACTATTCAAAATGGGTAAACTTTGAATCCGAAGATGTCGACATCATTTATGAATTTCAATAACAGTCTATTACAATTATATTTATTATATATATTATGTTTGAGATCAAAATTCGACGGCATTACATTTGACAATGATATTCATAACATATACCGGTATTGATTTGCATAATTTCGAGCAATCACGTTAAGCAAAAAAGTGAAAGAAGTACTAAAGCCCTACAAGCACCGAACGCTGGCCATAAAAAGCTGATACAAAGAGAAGGTAGACAGTGGGCGGGCGAGCTGTTTCACGATTGGTCAATTCTTACCCGTCCGACTCGGTTTTCGTGTATGCATATTACTGAGACTGACAACCGACGAGCTCTCGGACGACAGATGAATATGGTGAGGAAGAGCTCGGGTGTGCCGGGGTGACGTTTGCCGTCTTCCCGACAATGGGCTAGTGACAGGCGGAAGAGGTATTTTGGGGTTATGAGGACGAACTTTGTCAGTTAGTGCCATTATCTTTCGAACAGCCCCCGGAGATTCAGCACCTGGTGGAGAACACAGGAACTATGACGAACAACGAAGAGATGCGCTGAGGGCTAGACATGCATCCACCAAAGCTGCCACCAATTTGGGATATTGGTCCGACCCTTATAGGCTTATTAATTTGGATTTGAAGTATTTTCACACTTTCATATTACCTATTCATATTCTCAATATCTAATCATTCATGTTTTCTTAGAAACATTTTTTCAAATTGCAAGCTACATAATTAAGAAAAACCTTATGATATCAAGAATTGAAATTCAAATGTTTTCCAATTTTAAACTGTACATCTATTATGCAAGCTAGCAAAATAATCTGACTTTGAAAATTTGAATGTGAATTTGGAAAATCAATTTTGAAAGCATATCACTTCTATTTTTAATGATGATTTTTCAAGGTATTTGATTCTTGACAACACCTTCAAATGATGTATGAATGAATGAATGTCAGTGCAAATAAGCAGGTGAATAGTAAAATATCCAATACAGGTGATTTCTGATAAATAAATTTGGATGAAAATGAACCATGATATATAAAGAACCCTCTTAGGCTTAAACCTAATATAATACAGGAGGCAGCAATGGAACTAAGTGTCAATATCATTCATAAGTGACTCAAAGATTCAAATAAAAAGACAGAAGAGAGATAACTAAAAACAAATTCAAATGAAAATCGTCATAATTAAGCAGACAGCATAATCTCATGCTTCAAAATGAAATGTCATACACCATTCCCAATCTGAGTGATGATGTAAATAAAGATTAAACTGGCTACAAGGCTATAACTATTATTGAATCATGTCACATGTTATATACATAGTGAGATATATATCTGATGCAATGAGGCTATTGATGCAGTGAGTGATGCACACTTACCGAATTTCGGCCCTGTCGGCACCGGCACCGATGGAACATTGTGGTTCGGAGACCCTGTGTTCACACCAGGTGATGGATCTCGCTTCCGCACTGTCAAAAAAAATATTTTAACAGATCATATGATAGCAGAAATTACTTTATCAACAAATGAAATAATCGAAATTAAATCTTTGAAGAAAATGACATTGCAGAAATAAGAATTTTTTTTACCTTCTCTCACCAAAACATCTGCTTATTCAGAGTTTGATCATGAGGTATCCTATGGTAAAGATGAAACTTTTAAACTTTTGACATAAATTCAGAAAATATAACATACAGTAAACTTGAATAAAAGGAAAGACCTTCCAAAACACAAACAAACAATATCAAAGGCATATTCATTAAAAGTTTGACTGGATTATTCTAATTCAAACTCGATGACATTAAATCGTCAATGAATATGGCAAGCTCACCTTGTTGTTCGCAACGACTAGATAGATCCTTCAGCTTTTCCTCATCGCTGATGATCTGCATATTGCTAAGATAGGACTTGACTCGCCGCACCATCTGTGCCTGAAAGAGATTTCACAATGGATCAGACACTGAGAACTTGAAGCTCAGAGGTTGCCAACTGAAGGCATGATTATTCCCCTTTATTATCCATTTGTTCCAGGCAACAATCACCTACTAAAGGTTAATGAAGCAACACAACATACAAAATTTCAAAACATTTAAACAATTCTGTTGCAATTCAACTTTTGATGATAAATGAGCTAATGTCAAACCATAAAAATTTCCCAGTATCCTCTTCCATTGTCTAAGGGAATAATATTTTTACTTTACTATGACACTGCTACCAAAGAACTGTTAATCACTCCTCGTATTCAATGCCCACTAGACAAACCTATCTCTTGACCCATTCATTATCTTGCACTGTAGACAATATAAGGGCTATGATTATTCAATAAGTGAAATGTCATTTACATGGAACTATTTCTTTTATCGTAATTATTCACTGGAACTGTCCAACTTAAAGGGTTATTTGAATTTACAAGTCCAACTTGGTATAGGGTTATGGTTAATGCCACAAAACAAAGGATAGACAAGCATTGACAAGGACAATATCCTGTTGCAGAGAATGTTGAAGTGTTTGAACATCATGGATATACACACCTCCTCATACATCTTCTTCAGGTTGGGTAGCGTCGAGCCACGCCTGTTCTTCGTACGCTTGAGTGTCGCTACCCCGGAGACTAGTGTACTCGAGAACATACTGCCCGTACCCAGGAACATCGTACTCACATCCTGTAGCAGAGGGGAAACATTGTTTTTTTAAATTAAGGTATATAAGTTCTTTATTCCCGTTTCTTTTCAAGTTAAGTCACATGAAAGTATCCAGAAACTAGTCTGCTTGCTCTGTGACAGCCTGATGTACAACTGTTTGATGACGTCATAGATAATAAAATAATGGGACTTTGTTGCTAGGCTAGACTGACATAGACTGCTAGACTGCACATATAAAAAATATGTCCAGACTTATGTTACATCATATGGATAATCTATCAGGTCACACCAAAAAATATAAATCTTTACGCTGAATGATGAAAATATTTTGAACTTCACCCATCGGAAAATGCATCTTATTTCAATTAATTTTGTCGTCAAAACCAAGGACCTGATATATTTTCAAAGTTACAGGAATTTATTTCTAATGCAATTAGGTCATAGACACTCACATATCTGGCCGAGCACATATTACATATATGTCTGATTTCTTTGGCAATCATCCGTAACTTCTCGAAGTTGACCAACCCGTCCACTACAGAGTCATTGCCCAGGTGGATGAAGGTAAGATCTTTCTTGGTGACCGGGAAGAAAGGCAGCTAGAAATGAAAGGAAAATATCCACCATGAAAATATTTCAAATACTTGAGGAAAGGTAAGAAATTATGATACAAAGTTTAAACTCTCGGTGATTGTAAAAATTCTTTAATTTTAATGATACTTCATGAAAAAAAAAATTTTTAAAGTTAAAATTTATTTCAGAATAATATAATTTTGCTACGAATTTCATTCATTCTTTAATGGTAAGTCTTCTTACCATAGGAGGCTGAATATGTTCACTGTTTATCAAATTTCTGTATTTTGCCATGTTCCGAGAGGGATCCATTAAATTTTGTAAATCCTGAAAAACAGCAAAATATCATGAAAACATCATAATATGAACGTCCTTTGTTTAATAAATTCATATAGTGAGTGAGTGAGTTATTGTTTAACGTCGCTTGGGCAATATTTCAGCCATTAGCAGCGTTGAATTCATATAAAATACAATGAAAAATATCTTTATGCCATGACTTCAGAATTAAATATGATATAATATCAACTAATATATATATAAACTAATATGAATAATTTGTATGCAGCATATCTTGTTTTCAAGTAAACATTTATCCATTACATTTTGTCTTCAACCCACCAGGTGAAGGAGTAAGGAGTAATACTTTCAGTGTATTTTCATAATAAAGTTCTTATTTTCATAATAAAGTTCTTATCAAGAAAATAAAATTGTTCAATTGTATGCCTTTTACAATTGCCACTCAAAGGCTTCACCATATCTCATCATTCTATTAATTCTTTTGTGTATGTCTCAACAACCCACCTCGAACATCTTATTGTACTTGCTGGGAAGTCTCTCCCACGTGTTGCGTAATCGGTTGACCGACTGGTGACCGAGACCACTCAGGATCGCAAACATCGAGTTAAAGTTCTTGCAGTCTTTACAATGTTCTGAAACATAACATTAACAAATTAAGAGCAATACTGGAATTGACTTTTTATTAAAAGCAAATGTTGGAAATATAATATCAAAAATAACAACTTCTCATGTAAGACACTGGATTAATCAAGCCTTCCTGCATTTTGTTAACTTTTCTGTACCAGTTCTTCAGCATTTTCATTTGAATTTGATATTCAAATGAGAACTCCCCTGGAGATAACAAATAATGGCCAATGAGAGCGCTGAAACAAATAACCAACTTTGATGCGAAGCAGCAAGGCTTGAACGGCCAGTTATCTGACTGAGATTTGTAGGAGAAATAGTACTGAAACAGTTTGAGGGAAAGTGAAGCAAACTTGAACGTACTTGCTATCTTGATGAAGTGCTTAAGGAGCTTGGACCTTTTGACTAGACTGTCCTCACGGCAGATCTCGGTGACTACCCAGAACATCTCTCGGTTCACCAGCTGTAACACGTGAAGCAGACTTAAACATGATTTTATTTGAGACAAATATTTCTGACTAGCCAATTTACAGCAATCGGGACTCTTCAAGAAGAGGGAGTAGAAAAAATACACCTCTCAGTTGACCAGTTTTAATAGATGGAGAAGATGAATTATTAGTCAATAATTAATTAGGGCCATGCAGGTCAATCTGCGTGAACAACCGACAGGAACATCTTGTTAATAATGGGTATCATTGGAAAAAGCAAGGGACCCCAGAGAACTTTTCTCTGGCATGTGAAAAATTGTTTTCCTTAACCGCATTAAAGAAAGAGTTTGATGATAATTTTGTTCATACGTCCTTCAGATTTTTTAACAAAATGTTTTTAAGTCTGATTGCAAGTTGATTCTCAGGCCCTGCAAAGTCTACATGGCTAGTTCATCTAAAAATCCACTAGCAAGAGAGGTTTTCGGGTAAATTTTTCTAAAGGCGCCATCCAAAACTGACCAGCAATTGGTCGGCGCGTAGGCAGAAATTTTGAACCCTGTTTTTAAATTATTTACTAAAATAACTGTATGAATAAAATTTATCAAAATTACAATAAAATTTAAGAAACATGTCATCACACCAACTTTCAATACAACTATCCTACGAAATTCCACAAACCTCAGCAAACTTTTTCAAAGAAGGAGAGCCATATTTGGAGTTTAGCTTGAAGAGATCGTCGATGTACTCGGTGGGTTCGATCTCTCGGAAGACCTTGAAGTCCTCCAGGGTGAGCTGGGAGGCGACCTCCGCCGAGTTGAGTTGCAGCAGACCGATCTGACTCTCCTTAATGAGTTCGCCCCGCAAGTCATCGGGGACCAGCGAGTCTGTACTCATGTTGTTCTTTAAATAGTACCTGAGTACACGTGGACAAGCACGCCTGTGTGAGTATGGGGGAAATGGGAAATCGTTAGCCCCGAGCATCGGCCTTGGAGTGGTTCTCTCTATGTATGTACAGTACCTAGGATGCTACGTGGTCGGTCTGGTGCAAGCCTTGTGCTAGCCATACAGTCACTTGCCTTCGTTTTTTTCGTAATGCATATTTGTGTCATAGTATTTTCATGAAGACATGGTTTTAAATTTAATTCAAATCATGTGCTTATTAGTGAATTTGGATTTCAAAACATCAAATTTGGAATCATCATCATTCAGGAAATCAGAATTTTAGATTAGGATGGACATAGTTAAAAAAATTTGAAAATCAAATAAATAACATTTAGTCCTATTGTCATGAATATTTCTTATGAAGTAAAAATTAACAGTACAGTAATTTGCATTTCGTTCAAGAAAAGAAAGAAGATGATGTAATTTCATGACTCAAACTGACACAAATATGGCATTTATTAATTGCATGCACAACGCCCACAGCCAACAAGCTTCATGACATGAGAGACTTTCAGATTTAAAAAATTTTTTTGCATACTCAACCAATACCTAATTTGTCAATTTAATCTCTCATATCTTGAAGCTGGAAATAAAGAACAAAAGAAGAAAACCATGAAACTGTGTGGATATTGTTTCTATAAAAGCACAGAGTACATAAACATTCTACAACTAATGATTATAATACATGTAGGAGGAATTTCTTCATTCAAAAAAGCTTGTGTGCTGTGATAATATATGCCACTGCACACATGGTGAATAAATCATATCGATGGGAATACACTATTGGACACTAGTGATAATAAATGATATGAATGATATATGATATACTAATGATGGTTATAGCAATGATATTCCTACGCTCAAACACACCACAGCAGTTAACATGTTCTCTTCTTTGTAAGGATGACATGCAATTTCACTTCAGACAAAGCAATGAATACAGTTGTCAAACAACAAAAATATCCAAAAGGAATTAAAATTCATGGAAATAAAAAAAATTGAACTTCTATGAATTGATATTTCAAAATTCAGAAAAAAACTATTAATAACAAATGATTGTGTTTAATGTTAGTATTGCCATTTCCATATCATAATAACTTTAAACAAACAAAAATGTTATGTGTAAATCAAAATATAGTTTGAAAACTGTATGACATTACTCACAATGACAAAGAGATAAAATGAAGACGACACATACACCAAACATAAAATAGAAAGAAGGAAGAGACAGTGATGATGTGAAAAAACAAACCAAGATTATAAAACGTTTCAAAGTGAAATTCCATACTCAAACTACATGCTCAGATAAAGCACAAGATGAACTCTAAATCAAACTCAAGAGCATTTTATAATCTTGGTATTTGGTGATGACAAACATGCACATTCCCAATAAAATGACCCACATTGACACATGCAGACTAGATACAAAGGTGTTAAGCTCTCATCGAACACGGTTTTGAGCGAAACCTCTGAATCACAATGGTATGCTAACAGCCTAATGCAAGTCTACAGATAATTCCACTAATGCTAGATGCACGTACAAATAATGTATATCTAATGACGGTGAATATTTTTTCCATGATTTCTACAATCTTACTTGAAACATGCACTCCAAATTTTAGCAGTATAGAATACAAATTTGCTTAAATAAGTTATTCTTAGTTTCATGCCTCTATTCTGAGCTATTCATGCTAAAAGCATAATAGTTAATAAAAATTTGAAAAAAAAAAGCAAAAAACAATCAATGAAACAAAATCATCTATAAACTTGCATACACTGATAAATGAAACTACCCCCAATTTGTATGTTAAATCATTTAGTAAACAAACTTCAAAAACATTTGTTTATTTGATGGTGCAAAAAAGTGTTTTCCCTCAAAGAGAATTATGTGATTAGAGGCAAATAGTTCATAGATTTACCTTTATGGTCCAAAACAGAAATCAATACAGCAGTTAATATAAATATCCGTGAAAATTTTGAATTTCTGAAATTTTAATTTTTAAATTAGAAATGAAAACGATTTACCTCTAATCGTGCTTTAGTGTTAGAGATTCCCACCAACGATTTAAAATCGTTAAAATGTTCTTTGCTAGCCAGGCCTTTCAGTTCTCTAATTGTTGCCAAGATACCAATGTTTAGTGTACAGCCATGATGGATTATGAAGATACATGATGTTAATGATGATGAACTAAAATTACATGATGGGTTTGTAAGACTGAAATGAAAGGGAAGTTTTGGGATTTCCATGCACGGAGCACAATTTGCTTTCAGTTTCAAAGCAGCAAGAACTCAAATGGAACCACCTTCATGCCAAAACAAAAACTTGACGTACGTTACCGGGGACAACATCAAAAAGCACAAGATTTCTTGCAATTTTTCAGAAGTCTACCATTTACTTGACGCTTTGCTCGGGGCTGTAAAACACTCAAAATAACTTTCTAAAATCTGAATTTAAAAACTCAATTCATTTAGCAAATTAAAAAAGGGAGAATACTGAAGCTAACTATACCTGACAAAACCCTGTGATCAAGACTACAATTTATTCACAATTATATTCCTTTTTTCTTTATTTTCAAAGTTTGAATTTTACTCATAGGCCTGGAGACCCTCTGAAAATCATGCCTGTATGTTTTCCCATAGGAAATGTTGTCATTACATCCATTCTTAACATGGCTGCAAATTTAAGGGTTACAAGCTAACTTGAGTATCTGGCCCATGTAAACACACACCCACCCCATTATGTGAAGTTCACTCTGTGATCAGTCTGTGAATATGTGAGAGGTCAGAGTATGTGTATGAATAAATAGAGAAATACACACATTGTGTGAAACACATAATTTCTATAGACATAAAAAATTACAACCCTTTGCTGTGAATAGTATTGGTACACTTTCAATATACTCGGTCACTGGAAAATGGTAACCAAAAGAAACCATTTTCCATCACTTATTTCTCAAATAAAAAATCATAAAAGACTTGAAAAATATCTTATTAGAATCTTTGATTCTTTTTTTGTTGTTGATTTAAATCAATCTCTAATTCATTGAAAAGTACCAACATATTCACTTAATTCACAGTACTCGCTAAAACAACTCCTTCCCAATAGTAAAAGTTGAACAAAACTTCAACACCAACATTTTATCTAATCACAGTGGCAGAGTTGATAAACCCATGTCTAAATTAAACAAATCTGCCTTGACCAATGGAGATCGAGACAGCTAAACTAAACTGTCCAATCAGAAGGATAGACTCACCTTCCATTTAAGCCAAGCCTATCTGGTAGGTTGTTTAACACGTCCGGCAACCGTTTTTGTTTTATCACTTCCTCATTCTGAACTGTAACCTCACAGAGAGAGTAGTTACTGAAACAGACAGGAAATATCACTTTAACTACTGACACACAAAAATAAACTGTCAAGTCCTTGTAACTAGAGAAATTCTGTTTTGAACTCACTTTACATATAAACAGATATCAGAGCTTGGGACAAGCATGTACAAATGGTGGGCATTTAGGTCAATATTAATTTGTAAGGTGAATCAGACTTGCTTTATCAATTTAATTTTGCTTGTGATTAATGTTTCCTATTATTAAAGCTATCGGACTATCATAGGTGTGCTTTTTCAAAAACAAGTGAATGAGTTAACATACTGGCTAGGTTCTGTGACACCAAATTCTTGAAGCGCTAGCATCACAACTTCCTTGGCAGTTGTTTCCTGAAACATGATAAGAAAGAAATATATAAATAAAGATGAACCGTAATTAGACATTGAACGATGTGAAGTTATAGTTGAGGAGACTAGAGTTACCTTTTTGGCTCCCGCTTGTTTCTTTTTTTAATTCTTAAAAATATCTGACCCAGATATAAATGACTTACGATGAGGTCGTTCAAGATCAGTTCACTTCTTTTGAGCACGGTGCCAAAACAAGTCAAGCTGAATGACGGGAAAGCAAGATTAGGAACCCTACCCAATCAACTAACAACCCACCTTATGTATAGGCAGGTACTTGAAGGACTGGTCAGCGCGGTAGACCTTGACGACGTGGTCGGGGAAGTCGCTGCCGGGGTCGTTGACTGTGAGGCAAGCGAGGGAGAGGTCTGGATTGCTAGCACTAAGATGATTGGACATTCCGCCACCAGTGTTGGAAGACGAGGTAGAGGACGTAGATGATTTGCGAGACGGTTTTGTGTATAGGCTCTCGTCTGAGTGGTTTATATTGCTGTTTTCACTGGAAACATGAGAAAAATTTTGAAAATGTGCATATGGATTTGAATTTTTATCAACATGTAGTTTCTAAACATCCCAAAATTGTGGTTATTCTGTCAAGATGAATTTGTTACGGGTATATTTCATAATGAATAAATTGCCCTTGTTTTAGGCCTTATTTTAGATCATAGAGATCACTACCTCTCCAAAGAAAAAATTCCTTTCAAATACATAAGCAAGTTTCTAATTATTACAGATTTATCTTCAAGCAAATTATCTCTTTAAACAGGCTGCACAATCTAAACAGCTATCAAAGACTGTTGATCCAGACATTCATAACATCTTCAATATTTGATGGTAGGTAAGGCTTTTGAACTTTTGAATACCAAATTGAGAAAGTTTATCACACTCACCTATTACCCAAGTTTTTCGGTATAAGGTTCATCTTCATGAGAGCTTTCTTTAACCGAGGTTTGTTTCCAAACGCCATGAAGCCCTTCTCCTTTTTCTCGTGCTTACTGTCTTTTGTTGGACCAATCACAGGCACCGATGCCTCTAGATCAGGGGCAGATAACCTCTGTTTCATCGGCGGCATTATAAAGTCTGCATTTAACTTACGCGGTGTTCCTTTGTCAGCTGCCTGCAGCAGTTCTTTGAACTCTGGAATGAAATTATTTACATAAAAAATTGGGATTTATGTGACCAAAGAACGAATATAATTATGTTATATGCAAAAATAATAACTGTTTCAACTTTCGTATGAACTCTGAATCTTGAATGAAATACCTTTCTAGATATGATTACTCAGGTAAGAGTAAAATAGCTATTGTAAAATTGTATGCTGCATTTTACTGAGTAGTTATCTTTCAATGAAATTTTAACATAGCATGTTAAGTATATAATCTTTTATCTTCAATAATGAAAATTTGAAAGAATTATAAACCTTTATCCTTTCTGACCTCTTTCAATACTTGTATCACAATGATATAATTACTGACAAAAGAAATTAGATGATGAATATAAGACAAAATAATGAAGGACTAATTGATAATCTTATCAGTGTGTCAATAAATTGATATACCAATTGTACCCTATATCCACCATCCAATATGTAAATATGAATGAACTATGTGTATCAATATTTGTATATATATGTGCACACAAAAATGTGGAATTAAAAAAAATAAAAAATAATTTTTTTTACATAGATCACTATTTACACTTTCAGAAGGTTTATGTATTGCTATTTTTTCTTGTTGAGTGTGTAACAAAATTTTGTAAAAGAAACAAAACTCACCATGTAGATTAGATTTGACTGTGATGGAGAGATGAGTTGTCCCCCGGAGTATCTCCAGGGCTCGATTGTGAGAGATATGGAGGAAGTTGTGACCATTTACTTCCAATATCTGCGAAAAATAATCATCAAAATTATCAAGTTTACCCACCTCTAATTCCTTTTTGGTTTTAATTATACCTTATGTTTTGATAGCAAGTCATTTATATAGTAGTTTTGTAATCACATCATTGCAATATTCTCTTTAATCTGTAAAACCCACATGACAAATTTAGATGAATTTGGACATACAAAACAAAATACAATACAAGACAACCACAAATATTCCCAAATATCCCTTGGGTTATAGGTTATATGTTATACAAAGAAAATACCCAGAAACCTAAAAAAAATATCCAAAACGAAAAATAGAAAAAAAGGATAAAAAAACACTCCCCCCCCCCTCCCTCCCAGAATCGGTCGGCTAAAGACCTCACCTGATCGCCACGTTTAAGACCAGCCTCAAACGCTTTCGACCCTTTTTCAACTTTGGTAATGAATAATGAATGACCCCTTTCTTGACCCCCCAGGATCTGGAATCGAAGAATCTCCTCTCTCGTCGCCCGTGTTAATGTGACTGTGCGCACCCGTGCCTTGGCCGCACACGCGATATTCAATAGCCTCATCTGTCCAATCATTTTCTGGAAGGAGGCAAATGTTGTTAGCTCCGTTAGTAAATTAGTGAGTGGTTAAATATTAAAGAATGTACACAACACAGGTCGGGATACAGGGAGAGCATGAACATTTTTTTAGAATAGAACTGCTTCTTACCAATATTCCAAAACCTCATCACTAATGAGACGAAATTCTATAGTGATGATCTTGGTTTTGGCACTAAATCGACTATATCTTGTCATATGGGAAACCATTTCTATTGCATATATTGAATTATTCCAATAAATAGGTCATCGCGCAGTGATTAGGTCACCAAAAAGTTTCCTTCATTTCTGAAAGAATCAAAATCACAATTTGTTGAACTCAAATAAAATTGTGGTTTCCAATCTACAAGTTTAAAGGGAGACTACTCCTGAGCTGAAATAATAGTAACAACAGGAATGGCTAGCTTTGAATTCAGGTGTTTGGTTAGTTCTGAATACAGGATATGAACAGAGGCTGAACTCTGATGTCTGGTTAATTCTATGAACATTTTAATTTCTGACAGTTAACATAAGACAAATATATATGTTTGGGTATATGTATATGGCATAGGTTAGATATGTGCAACAAATGGCATTTGCTGTATATATAATGATTGCAGAATTATAAAGCGCAACACAATTTAAGCGAATTGCTTGATTTATGATTAAATACTGCAATTAGTGAATTTCATATAACAGTTAATGGTATTAAAGATATTTTTTAATTCATAGAGCATTATTTGATAAATTAAACTTTCTCATCATAAACCGTATCACATACTTTAACAATTCACTCCTGAACAACAAAATAAAATATTTTGATTTTCAAATCATTTAATTTAAAAGTTGACACAAAAACACGTTTGTCCAAGAATGGTAAGAAACAGATATGCTTCAAGCACAAGCACAAGTCTCAGCATACCCAGGAAAATTTTCGATATGACCTGTTATATTAGCACAAACAAAAGTCAAAGCCTTAAAAGTTGTTTTAGAGCATACAATAATATCACTCTCCTGGCGATTTTCTTCTTAATGCTTTTTAACTTGCTCTTTGACACTTTTACATTGAATAATTTTTAAAACAGAATTCCCTAAAATGGATGAAAACAAACAGCTCTGTAACACCTCAAAAATGATATCAAGGAAATCTACTTGTACATTAAAATCATTCATTTGCATAGGATGAACATATTATCTTAAGGAAACATAATTGATCAAAGTGTTCGGCCTCCTGATATCCCGACCTGTATACGGACAGAGAGACGAGATAAAGAAGAAAGAACCCAGTCCCATTAAAAAAACTTACCTCACTCACTGCATCCGGCTGTAAAACATACATCACGCTATAGCCATCAAATCATGCAATCACCTCATGGGCATAAATTATATGGTGCATAAATGTCACTGATCATGAGAAAATAGGGCTAGATGAAAAAAATTTTGTCCGAATTTCGTATATTGTCATCTCTCATCTTATCAAAATGGCCATGTCTGTGAAGACCAAGTTTGCAGTTGACTGACTGCAACATGGAGGTCGCCATGTTTGGTAAACAATTTTTTTCAGAATTTTGTTTATTGTCATCTCTCATCTTATCAAAATGGCCATGTCAGTGAAAACCAAGTTTTGCAGTTGACTGTCTGCGACATGGAGGTCGCCGTTTTTTGTAAGGTGATTTCTTATCGGATTATCAATTTCAGGTGCAGGAAGCTTAAAAGCTGGCCCATAAGGAGACAAACTGCGTCAAGACTTGATTTAGTAGTGATGAAGCCTAGCGTGAGCTGTGCGGCTGCCATGCAAGAGTTTCATTGCTTAGAATGTGCCATCTTTATTTTAGCTTTAATTCAACTCTAAATTAAGAATCAGAAAAAATGGCAATAAAGTTTATATAAACAGCATTAATTAAGCTCTTTCAAATTGACGATAAACAAGATGGGGACAAAAGAAATATGCTTAGGTAGGAATATTTGATGATCATGAAACCTGGAATCTTGCAAATCCAGCAGAAATTCAGTTTAAAACCCACTTTAGATTTCATGGAAATAACTTATTTCACTATATTTAAGTTTGGGAAGATTTTGCTATTAGCTGAATATGATTCTGCCTATTTTGCATTTGCCACACCTGGCCCTGTTTAGTCATACAGTGTCACATTTGATAATATTTGTGCTTTATTGATATTTTCATTAGATAAGAACTCACCTCTCTTTCAAGAAGCTTCTCAAAGTCTTCCAGAAATTCACACATGGCTGAATCAGTCTCAAAGTCATTGAAGTGGTTATTTACCCACAGTAGAACAACCCTTGTTACCTGGCAATGTAATGTTTATTTGGATAAATGCTACATTCATAAGTATAAGCTCATTTGAACCATTCTTTCAAGCAGCATAATCAAAATACTCTATCTTCTAGCGTAAGACTTTTTATGTAAAATTTATCAAAGCAACATATCAATTGTTGGAATTGGATCTATAGACAAATTGTTACAGAATATGGCATGAGTTGTAACAAAAGTAACATTTAATAAAGTTGTCGAGCTAAAAACACATAAGATGATTACTTTCCTCTGACAAAGATTTGTATCAATGCTAGAATCTAGCTTGTACATTAAACCCAGTGTACAGTCAAATTGACTCAGGAGTGGCTTTAATAAGAAACTTCCAAACTTTACACGAGTATTGGCCGAGTTTGATATCGAACATCTAAACACACGTGTTAGTTGGACACTAATGTTGTCAAAACTGACCTTTGACCTGAGCACTGGCTGAGCGAACCACTCGAGCAGCTTGTGGGCGAGCTGGAGGGGCGAGTCGAGGAAGGTTCTGTAGGTGAGGAGGAAGTCCTCCACGTACGTGGGGTCGATAGCGGAGTGGTCCTCAACTAGGTGCTGCATCAACCTCTCGGGGGTGCCCTGCAAACAGTGGGATACAGTCTCACAACAGAGCAACCATTAAAATTGTGTTGAAACAAATGAACCCACTGTTGGACCAGGTTGGACCCTTCACACAATGGTCAAATTATCCTAGAAAGGAAAATCTGTAAGTACATTAAGCCATATTGGTAGCCAATTTCCCCAGGATGTCCTCTAACCACAGCATTAAGGACCCTCAAAAGATTGCCCTGAAAACTGCAAACACTGCAACCCTGCAATGGTCTTTTGCAAAAATGATCTAGTTGAGGATGTCAGCAACTCTTGAAGTTTTGCGGTTATACAGAACTTTTTTTAACAGGAATCAGCAGTAAGGGGCTATTTTTCCCAACACACACAAATATAAGTCAAGAAAATGTGAATTACCCGAATGACTATATGTCCGCGTCTATTGCCACCGTCCAGTTCGCGGTGTTCGGTCAGCATGACCACGTGACCCTCCTCTTCATGTTTCTTCGTGTTCTCCTCGCCCTGTAACAGCAACATGTAACATGAGTTGTGAAAGTCACTTTCACATGACAGAGAAGATTCATGAGCACAACCATCTTCATCTCTGACTACACAAATAATTCTGTCATAAATTTAACAATTTCATGAAAAATGGTTAGACATTGGTTGACATTATCTAATGTATCATCTTGTTGATACGAAACCAGTGCTATAACTGTTGGGTTTCTCATATAATCTAATCTCATTAAATAAAAACTGATGCAATATCTGTATGCATATTATCCTTAATTATTACCTGCAAGAAAACATATTTTCAAATCATGCCCCATTGTGACATTGGGGACAATATTATGATGTCTCTTTTTGTCCATGTTGTTCTAAAGACTAGTGTAATATCCTTTTGTTTAACATTCTATTGCAAATACTCTAAAATATTGAGTATTGAGGTTCCAAATTTGGCTCAGGTCTGTCGTCTGTCAACCCATGCTTGCATCTCATGTCATTAAAACAGACCATAATCTTGGCCAGTACATTACAGATGTTTATCAGAGCTTTCACACTGAAGATCTTGGGGAGTGAGTTATTGTTTAACGCAGCTTTGGCAATATTTCAGCCATTAGCGGCGTCTGCATCAGCCCCCACCTGACTTAGGATCCTGTAGTAGGCCTGCTGCTCTATACAGACGAACTGACAGTCGTCCACCAGGGTTTGCATCACCCCCATGTGGTACATCTTCTGCATCGTCGGTGTGATCCCAAAACTGAAACCCATCAATAATGAAATTTCATTCTTGCAGTACTGATTTGGTATGCTGGTGAATGAAGGCCACTCTTATCAAAATGTATTGATCTTTTTGATGGTTTTATAAATTTTAGTGATGCGGAGAAGGTCAATTTTATTTTGGCCTCCCCCGAGTTATCGTTTTTGTCTGCAAAAACCTGTTTTAATATTCTTAAAAAACGCACTGCAAATATGAATATATCTTAATATTAATTATACCTAGTACAATACTGTTTTACTTTTAATTACTTTAAATGGCTATTATGAATGAAAAGTGTCTCTCTTACATCCTTAGGGAATGGCTCAACTTTTATTTACAATGATTTTTATGTATTTTTGTATCATGTTGAGGTGAGACATGAATAAACTATCTGTCTGACTGTCTGTCTATCAAAAGAAAATATCCCTTAATAACTCCTTTAAAGAATCATTTCCAACCCCTCAACATTTTTCTAAGAGTTCATGAATTTTGAACAATGTCCTGAAAACTGTAAATCAATTCTAACCAAAAAGGGTATGATTTACCAAAAAGTTGTTCCTGAAACACCTAATGAATACCAGGTGTGTTTACCTGTCGCCCATGTGAAGAATCTCAGAGTCTCCATTCATGTGCGAGACCTGCACCTCTCCGTTGACGATGACAGACCATGAGTCCAGCTCTTCTCCATCCTTCATCACTATGGTGCCCGCCTTCTCGATCACCGCAAACACCATCACTGCCGTCAGGGCCCGCCTGGTGGCTAGTGTCATGTTTGCAAACGCCTGCAGGGAGAAATTTATCAGTTATTACAAGGTTTTCATTTTCGTAAAGAAGCGATGTAAAACCTTAACTTAATTTTCATGCAAAACTCTATTATTTATCTCTTACTATCACAATCCATTATCATATCATCTCTGTGATTGATATCCCCTAACTCTAAAATGAACTTAATTTCATGAAACACTTTACCATGTATTTCTAACTATCATCACTCAGTATAAAATTATTTCTATGACTGATATCCAAGGACATGACTTTACTTGGTGATATGCCTATACAGAAGATGACAACCGAGTTTCTTAAACCTGGTACCCACCCTAAAGTGCTGCATAAAGTCTAAGAGTATTTCAATGTCATCATCTGTCCGGTCTGCTGGTTCCTTCTCAAGACATTCCCGCACTGCATCTCGTATAGGCAGTGACTGAAAGAGTTAGAAAGGTAAAAGGATACTTGAAAAGATTATACTCAACCTTTGAAGATATCATTAGATTTTTTCAGATCATGGCCAACCAAAGACAACAGCATAATTGATTTGTGAAATACTTATAATGTGCTGCTACAAAACAAAGTGGAAGGTATTACTTTCCAGATAAGTTCCACACACTGTCAAACCATTCTCAATAAAAGGAATCCAATTGTTATCAAAGGCAATTTTTTGGGATTGACCAACAGTGTAATATAGATTACCCCTGAGACAGTTTTCTTAACAGACATAGAACTGAGTAAGTTCCTTAAAGCACCGAGCCATGAGATGCACGTTACTGTTTTTAATTACTTCAGTTGACGAACAGAAAATGCACAAATATTACAGGTAAAGCACATTCATTCTTCTAAAGATTGACCACAAGAGATTATATCCCAGAGTTCCGTCACAAAGGAAGTGACCTCACCTCGGTGGACTCGGCATAGCCCTCCTCCTCATCAGAATCAACAAGACTCTCCTGGAGTCCGCTGTAATCCATCTCTGCCGCGTCCTGGTCGTCTATAGACGACTGCATCATGTCCGAACCAGAATATGCACTAGAAGTGTCACTAGCTCGCGAGCTGCGCTTAAAAAACTGATCATTCCGAGGGTACTGATCCATTCTGTTGTAAACAGTCATGGGAACCTGAACTTGTAGATCTCCTGTGATCTGAAATTAAAGGAATAAGTGGTTTAATGCTTCATAGAAACATTTTCTTATGGCTTCAACTATAGAGGTGCATTCAGAAATGACAGGTATAATAAAACATGACTTATGGTTAATTTCTCCTTAACATATTCAATTTTTATCTCTTAGGGTGAAAATAATTCCTTGCAAGAGGCGAGCATCTTTATTGGTAGTTATCTTTGACATGCAACAATTCAAACATTTTCTGATACCTTTGCCCAGTGATTTAGTTCCAACCATAGTCCAGTTTACAAAAAGGGATCCAATATTGTCCAATAATCTCACAGATTGCAAGCACAGTACACACCAGAATACTTTCAACTTCATCAGTCTCAAATATCCATAAGGCACCACAAAATTTGAATTCTAAAAATTCAAAATCCAAATGCAATGTCTACTTCTCAGTCAATGCAAATGTGATTCAAACATTCAAATTCTAGGGCATCAACAGTTCAGCTATTTGAATTTGATTCAGGAAATGTTCTTCATCCGATGTAACTGTTATATTGCTCGCTGCAGGCACGTTCAAGTACTTCCCCCACCAACCTGATCTCGCCTAGATCTATCTATACTCAATGTTACTGTTATCACTATCGCTACACACACATACTGTACCCACAACACAGCCTTGCAGAATTACATAATCCCTGATAAAATTTGATTCCTCCGCCTCAGTTACGACCCCAGTTCTTATCAGCTTGTGTTTTCTGCATCGGTTTTCAGGATGCACTGATCAGAGTACATGGGTATTCAAGCACTGATTTCCTGTTACTCAACAAGAGTAGAACTCTGCTCAACGTGCTCTAGTGTTATAGTTACAGCTTTGTAAAACTTCTTTTATCTAGTCAAAGCATTGTTTTAATAATATCTATTATGTCTGCCATGTTGCTGATAGTATTATAACAAGTGAGACCGTTATTTTTGAGAAATTATAAATGAAGATTTATCAAGTCAATGCCTTCTTTATCTTGCAAAACTTAAATTACAACTGCCATAGAATTACAAAGAATACAAACAAGCTCTCAAGCAAAACTTACAATGGGAAAAAGGATAAAGCGTCAACCAAAGTTGTCGGATATTCTATCACTTATATTGCTGTTTCTAAATAAATCAAACTTTTCACAGAATTTTTTTATGGTGTATCTTGATGAGAGAATAAGACAGAGAGAAATCTTTCTAAAAGATCAAAGCAGGAATTCAAATGTTAGGACTGGGTAGTTGTTTCATATCAACTAAAAGATACCCGACTGGACCACTAATGAACAAACCCCTAGTGAATTAAGATAACGGTACAACACAATTAGGGCGTTAAGTTTGAGGACTCTCTTTTGGCACAATATCTAAGTTTTCTAATATTTCCTCAAGGTCTGTTATTCTGTTTGGTGGTACAGCACTCCTTGTGTAGACATAGGAATAGTATACTTAATACGTTAGGAGCCTGATTTCAGGTCAAGTGTCTGCAAGGGGTGAAGGGGTAAAAGAAAAGGTTCTATCAGTCTATAAATCTCTAGAATCCTCAGAAGGAAAACTCTTGGTGATGATGTCCTCATCTTTCAGAGCTTTCAGACATAGCCTCTGTATGGGTGAAAGGCCTAAGAGTGATATCAATCTCACTATCAATAGAACCTCTTAGCTCATGATGATGTCCTCATTTTTGCTATGCTGGAGCATCAGGAGCTGATACTAACCTGCTCTATACTGGTGTCCATCCTGCGGATGCGACTGTCTTGCTGAGGGTCAAGTGCTAGCAATCTGTCCAAGTTGCTGGTCTGACAGGGCAGTCGATGCCCGGACTTCATCAACTGGACATCAGGATAGTCGATCTGAAACAGGGATGTTTTACATACAGGGTCAATATTCGGAAATAGAATATCATTATTTGACTATACATTATCATTTGGCTGTTTGGTAGATTTGTTTGTCTGAAAACAGTAATAAGATAAAGAATATGATTTTCATAAAATATTATGTGACTATGAAATATCATTTCGCTTGTAGTATGGGTAGGCTGGTAGATATGTTTGTTGAATATCAGAAATAAGATAAAGAATATGAATTTTATATAATATTATGTGACTATGCAACTTCTTTTCCTGGGTATGTGGATTAGATAGGTTTGGATATGTTATTCTCTGATCTAACTAGCGCTCTTGGTTTTGTGGCCAACCTTGACAGATCCTTGAAAAAGATGGATGATTATGACATAAATGAAAAGTTGAGCAATTCACACATGGTTTTGAATTTAAATGGAAAAGATGTAGCTATCTGACCAACTAGTAGTCTGAAGAAACCTAATGAACTAATGAAAGACTAAAAGGACGTCTTACGCCACTAGCACTGCTCAAACAATTCTTCATCAATTAACAAACACAGAAAGGTTTAGTTTTGAAAAACAATCAAAAAGCCAATTATATCATGGAATACTCACAGTCAAACTACTAATCCAATAATATGAGTATCCACTGTTAAGTATCATCCACTTACAATTTTCAACTTTTATATACACAATTGTTATCCAGATGAATCACCAAGATCACAATCACAAATGATTATTTTGGTATATCCATACACAGAGCAACAAACAGAAATATTCCCAACATGGCACACATCTCTAGAGGCAGACTGACATTACAGGAAGTGAATCAGTACGGGGACAGGGTCAAGAAACTACCAGAGGCTGACTCTCTCACTGTCCCTTAAACATTTTATTTTGAATTTTTTAACATAGTAAAAAATAAAGCAAGTCTAGTTTTTGCAGTAGAGCACAGTGGCGTGCTGGCCTGTCATGTCAATAGCCTGCATTTGAATCCCAGTGTATTGTGACCTAGGCCTTTTTCTACGTTGCGTCCCTGGGGAAACACTTCATCCACACTGCACTCAGTCTACCCAGCTGTACAACTGGGGACCTGAATATGGGAAGGCATGGACCTATATGGTCATACAAAGTCCTCAAAAGGCTGTATCAAAGTTGTTTTTCCTCTGATTAATAATACAATTCGTGCGCTTTAAGAGAGCACTCATGGATATATGCGCAGTACTAGAAAGCTAGTATAATTATTTCTCATTGTCAGATTATGACCATCATACCTTAGGTTCAAGAAAAGATTTATTTTATCAAAATTTTGTAGTTATGGTTAAAGGGGCGGAATGTAAGTCTAGATGTAGCTAATCCAAAACAGAAGGATGTAAATGTAGGACAGAGTAAGTGGGCAGAAGGATGTCGTCCCATGAAACAATCGAGGTGATCAGTGAGTTGTGTCGTCACAATTTAATGAAAAGTGCGATGTATGTTCTATGATGGTAATTAGAGCGGAGAAATCATGTTAACATGGTCACTTCCTATAGTTTCTGATTGGACACTGTAGATTATTTGTCATTCTCCTTGGAATTAAGGATTCATGTATCTTTAAATCATTTGAGGTGGACATTTCTATATTTCCCCTAAATTTTGAATAGATGAAACTTTGGATCCTGGTTTGAATACCAATGATTAAAAAAAATATTTTTCATAAAAGAAATCTCAGCTAAAAAACAAAATAATAAAAGCAAAATGCCTAGGTTTCTTTTGTAAATAGAAATCTGAAGTTGTCTAAAGTACATAATAAAAAAAATCGGTTTCCTTTAAAGTGAACAAGCATTTCATGATAATTCAATCACCTCATTGAGTCTATGAATAGCCTGGAGTTTTTTATTTGGTTTGTGAGTTAATTGAAATCCGACCAGTCCATTCCCAGCAGACAGTTTAATCACCACTGCTTAGGCAATGTCTGGAAGATTTATAGCAGAATTCTTTTATTGGTATATCATACAGCCACACCCACCTTATGTAGATTAAACAATATTATCTTATAAATTCTATACGAAAGTGGGAGTGAGAGTCTTTTGAATTAGGCAGTATTTCAACCATTAGCAGTTTCATAAGGATGAATTATCGTCATATTGTAACTGTACATAAACAACAAACATACTTAGCCGTAACATGGACAATGAAATGATATCATTCTGAATATGAATGTTTTTCACAATCGAATTAATTCATCTTTTTTGCTGACAATTTCACTGAAAACATCAACTGTTAAATAAGATGAAATTTAGAAAAATGAATGCATACCCTTTTGTAATATTTCAAAAATCATAGTATAAACATGACATAGACATAAACTTGGTCTCGCAGTCTCATTCTAAATGATTCATAAATGATGACCTAGACTGAAATGAAAACTCCTATTTAATAGTCATGTGTGCCGACACTCAGTCTATGTAAAATTGAGTCTTAGATATATTTCCTTTTTGTCAATTACAGTGAAGGAGCCTCAGAGAGATTGGATTTGTTCATCCCAAAATAAGAGTTGCTTGTTAATGGTTTCAAGTGAATTTAAAATTGAAGTATGATGAGCTAGTAACAGCGTGTGACTCACAGTAATAAAACAGGAACTAGCATTTCAGCTCTAACAAAGCTTACATAAAGGTGGCCCATTTGACTAATTAATGACTAGTGGACTCACCGCTATCATCTCGGAGGGTTCCAGAGTGAGACACTCGCTGGTGCGTCGCGCACATCCTTGTGTTCGCTTGCCAAAACTGTAAAGAGAATGGAATAATTAGTCAAGTGTCAGGACCAGGGTGATATATAATGACGTTACAATTGTTCGCGTCCTTATCAACTAGGAAGTTTATGATAAAATGGAAATTGTCATAAACTTTCAGAAATTTTAATATGAATCATATTCTTAAGGAATCTATATTATGAATTCATTTAATATTAGTTACAGTTTAGTTCAGGTTCAAGTAGTTTAAAATTTTCTCAATAAATTTCGTACATTTGGGAAATAACATATCAGAAACAATATGTTTCTATAAATAGGATGTGACAAGTGTTGTGGGAGTTAAAAAGGATATTGAGATAAAGAATAATAGCTATATATAATCATTAATCAAAATATTGCTTGATTGATTGTCACCAAATCATGATCCCACGAGATACACAGGTATATATAAGATAAATATATGCCAATCTGTTATCAATTTGTTAACTGTAGTTGCGACATGTTTTAACTTGCTACAGCACTGCATGACACTTATAAGTATTGCTCATACATCTTCAATGTAAGCTAAACACAAAATCAGCTGAGTAGCTTTTACGTTGTTGAACCAGGCAATACAAAATGTTTGGAAACACTCTACTAGCACAAAATCCCTTCCCATCTTGTGTAAAGGTTATATAAACCTAAAAGTCTTCCCCTTTCAATACCAAGCACATACTTTTTTCAAAGTTATCAGTATGTCATAGAAAACCTTCAAGATGTCAAATGAAACTTTTAATTTTTCACTTCTGAAAAAAGTAAAGTCGAGTTATAGAACAATTCCAACTGAGAATTTGAAATTTTTTCAAGAACCAAAAAACATCAACCCCATGATTTCCCCCACTGCATGAACTAACTAAACAAATCCAGAGCTGAGTTAATCCCATTAAACACAAGTCCGACTCAATCTGGTCTAAGTAAAGTTGCATCTTGGTCTTATGTTTTCCGATGCTTTAGAGTCAAGCGATTCGAGACTCCCTATGCTCACTTCCTATGTACTATCCCACCCACTTCGCTGCTTGCGAATAGAAAGTAAAAACATTAAGCCTATAAAGAGACCCTTGTCCGAGTGCCGACACTATTTTTGGATTAAGACGGATTTTTAACAAGGAAGTAGAGCTGTTTAGTTCTTAGTGGAAGAAATCTTGCTTTTTGATTTGCAGTCACTCAAATGAAATTTTAAAGAAATTTTAGCAAAAAATTATGGAAATCATTATAAACAATGTTATGAGGATTCTTTTGTATAATGGGAGATTATATGATGCTTATGTTTCAAAAAAGATAATTTTGACAGATTTCGTTGATAACTGAATAATTCAGTAGTCAGAAAAATCATAAACTATATGTTTTTGAAATAGGTCATACATCCAATCCTCATTATGAAAAATAAAGGAATTGCTAAACATCTTAAGCACATTTTTACCTCTTTTCATAAAGTAATCCTCATCAAAATCAAAAGCTCCCCCCTTGCACTAGCTACTCCACATCAATATTAACCCCAAATCATTCTAATGGAAGACTTATAATGAAACCTATCACCTTTCGGCTTAGCAGTATGTTACATGTCGGTCAATATTTGTCTCTGAGGGTCAGCTATTGATACATTTATTGTGGTGTGATTGAGCGATTATCTTTTAAGTGACCAGCTCACAGCCCCTCAATGAGTAACAGGTAAGTCAATGTTGATTGTGTTAATCTTGTGAAGTGAGCAACCAAGGTATTCGCCAATAAAAAGCCCACACCTGAGTGGCCACATCAAAGGAAGGTAAGACAGGTAAGGGTCAGCCTGTTGCACTAATTAAACCCATGTGTGTTCACTCAGCCAGGTGATAACGGCCGTTGTGTAATAGTATTGTGGTTGATTGAGTAACACCCAAGTGATTAGCTCAGTGTCCAGACGTAAGTGTGTATACTTATATCACACCTGGTTCTCTCCAGTATCTTCCTACATTTACAGTATTTCTTTGTATAAGGAAGATGAATAATTTCATAAAAACCCTCCTTACAATTTTGTTTATCTTAATTCTTTCAAGAAAGCCCAAAATACTCTTGTCCTTCACATTGGAAACTATACTATATATGAACCTAGTGATTAGCCAATATCCAGACGTAACTATTTATACACACATCATACCTGCTTTCCTAAAATACCTTCTTACATTCAGTAATCTAAATCTATTCATTTAATATGAAGGTTTTTTTTAATGTTGATGAGCTTAATATGACACTTTCTATAAAGCTTTGTACAAGTACATAATTTTAGAACCAAATTCTTTCATCAAATACATAAGTAACGTCAAACATATCTCAGAGTCATTTTACTTCAAAACAACAAAATGCTTTGAAAGTCCAGTTATGTGAAACTATATTTCATCATTTCAATCCTTTACCATATAATACCACAAAATTACCAGAAAATGAGGAAGATTCTATAACAGGATATAAATTTTATGTATAATTTTGAAATAACTTCCCATATTTTCAAGTATATAGATAGATGAGATCAATGTTTTGTAGTTCAAGCAAAACAACTCAAGCAGACTCAAACATCATTTGGTAACACATGAACAGTTTGCGCCTACACAAGTTTTCCAGACGTAAGAGTATTATAAGCAAATATATGGTTTATGTTTCATAGCTAATTACATCTAATACCTTCCCACATGCTATCAGAGCCTACACATTTGCCCAAAAACTTGATATCTACAAACAATTATATACATTTATGGGCTGCACAAGACACCTAGTCTCTAAATGGTCTTATCAAGATCTTATAACCAGAATTGTAACAGAATAAAACTGAATTCATTGGAAAACAACCAACAGGGTCTGTAAATGGTCTTATTAAGATCTTGTAACCAGAATTGTAACAGAGTAAAAACTCTGAATTCATTGGAAAACAACCAACAGGGTCTCTTACAGGTCATCAAGATCTTATAACCAGAAATGTTTCAGTTTTAGACTACTCATGAAATAGAAATTCATTTAGAAAATGAGTTTTGTTTTTTTTTCGTAAAGGAACTGAGAGAATGTTCAGAGCCTCGAAGGGTGAGAATGTGAGGCTAGCTCTTCTAGTCTGACTTCAAGACTGTATTAAATAGGAGACTTTAATACAGTCTAGGTCCTCATTCAGTAAGTCTACATTCAGTACAAGATATGGTTAGGTCTATGTAATGAAGAGTTTAATAAAAGAATATTATTGATGAAGCAACAGTAAATCATCAAAATCTTTCATGGACTCAATTTTAGTCTAAGCTTTTTCCCATTAGCAGACTTTGTAGCAGCTGACCTTTGACTGTAACATTGTTACATAGATCTACTTTCTTTCTGGAATTGTACCTACATCACATAAGTCAGTATACTCATTTCCCCATTGTTGATGTAAGGTATGATTGTCCTGCTATTGTCATCTCATAAGGTCAGAAAGCCTGACTGAAACATTAGTCAAGCACAGAGGGGTAATGGACACTGCTTGATTATTTGCCTACAACAATGGTCCCGTAGATATCTTCTATCTAGATAGATAAGTGTGACACACTACACTAATCAGTAATGCGTTCTGTCTACAACCACTTTTTGTATACATACAATTATGTTACATTATATCAGAAATTTATATACCTTTATCTCTGGAAGTGTTTTTGTAGTTTTTGACGAATATGTATCATTTGAAAAATATGAAATACCAATCTTCAAATTTAATGGAGGTTTCAAGCATTTGCAGTTAGAAATCTTAGAATAAATTTTACATCATCTAGCACTTTAAAAGGCAGCTTAGGTTTATACACTTCCTAGAGAACATCTGTCTTAAGACCAGACAAGAAGATGCTACCTGGAATATAAAGAGTTGATTGCTGTTATATAGAAATATGACTATTATAGCTAAACAGAGGAAATTCCTCAAATCAGAAATGACATCCAAAAAGCCTGCTTATAAGTGATTTCAGATCTCTTGACAATAAACATATCATTTCTTGATAAATCACCATCATATGAAAAAAAAGACTAATAATATAAAAAGTTCACAAAGGAAAATATTCTTATCATTTAAGTATTAAGACATTTATGCATATCTACAACTCATAATGACATCTTATAAAAGTCAATTATCTTACCAACAAATTATCACAATAATAAGTACAAATGCAAGAAAGCTATTCTTCAAAAGACCAAAAATTGTATGGCTACATATTTGGCATATAAAAGAAATCAGTGCATAGGTATTGGTATTGACACCACATAAAAGCTCCATTACTGTTATCTCACTAATCTGAAATCATAATTGCAGGTAAGCAACGCAGGTGTGTGTAAACTCTTATTCTTTACAGGTGCCCCTACATGAAGGGTATCTGTGTCTATATAGTGTGTATATCTGAACCCCCGCCTGGTTATCGACAAATCTCTCGGTGAAGTGCCAAAATCTAGACTTCTGAAGTCTCCTCGACCATTATTTTCCTAAAATCAAGAACCCTGGCATTCTTGTAGCATTTTTACAATTGAGACAAACAATCTCCAATACTACAAATCTTGTAACATTTTTACAATTGAGACAAACAATCTGCAATACTACAAATCTTGTAGCATTTTTACAATTGAGACAAACAATCTGCAATACTACAAATCTTGTAGCATTTTTACAATTGAGACAAACAATCTGCAATACTACAAATCTTGTAGCATTTTTACAATTGAGACAAACAATCTGCAATACTACAAATCTTGTAGCATTTTCACAATTGGAACGTACTATCTGAAGTTTTTGTACTTTTCCTGTTTGAGTCCTTAGCTGGATTCAAATCAACTTAATTTTAGGCAAAATCATCAGCACTGATTGTAGTATTACCTCACCCATACAACCATCAGGTCTCTACATCATGTTTCCTTGCCTTAAGAATATTTTTTATAGACAGACCTAATACACTGAATATTTTACTGATGCTTTCTTTTTAATATGATAAAACATGAATCAAAGTTTTATATAGGTTGATGTTAACTCTTATATATAGACTGGCTAGTGTTAGGTACTTGATGGTTTTATAATCTTGATAAAAGCTTGTGAGAAATAGTGGATAATTTAATGTAATGATATATACCTTGATAAACCTTCTAACTTACATAAAGAGCTAGCACACAGTGAAGCAAGTAGTGGATAATTTCATGAAATGATATATGTTAATAAGTTGTGAGGCATTTTAGATTTATATCATGTCGGGTCAGACTTAGGGACAATTGCTCGTGACATGAAGACAAAGGTTGAAAGTTTAGTGGAGTTGGGTACAACATTAATATGCCTGGATGAATAGACTGGACACAATTAATCCACATTCCGATCAAATTGAACCAAAATTCCACACCTTTTCAAGGTAGTATGTAACCATAGCTAATACAGATTGTTTGTCACAGCAAGTTTTTGACAAGAAATATTAACAGTGCTTCTATTTTCATAAGAGCTTCAACTTATTTTCGTTTAAGAACGTGTTTCTGGCCAGGGAGTATATAACTTTAGCTCATGAATGGTTCATAATTTTTAACAAATATTTTAAGAAGAAAAACATCAGCAGCGTTTTTAATTTCATAATAGCTCTGCAAATATACTTTGACGCCAAAATGGGAAGGTAACATATGGAGTAAATGAAATATGAATTTCTAAGTAAAAAACATTTCATTAAAAAAATGTTTATCTAAACAAGTGTGTAAATATTGAGGGAACATAAGCCATCAACAAAGGGAATGCTAATGTACAGTTGACCTAAAGCAAACATATAAAATTTGTTTTCTCTATTTTGGACAGAGAAGATGGAGGTTTTGGAAGTTATGAACACCTCTAACATGTCTAAAATCTCTGGGCATGTCATTCAGCATGTACATGGGAGAAACAGGGGCACATAAGCTGACCCTGCAGTACACCCACACGAGCAGACTGTCATTGAGTCTCTAAAAGTTAGTGTAGGTCTACCAATTAAGACCATCATCATGTTCTATAATTCTCAAACTCAGACATAATTATAAAGATGAAGGGTTAAAGAACCACTATGTAAGTTCATTGCAATAACCAAATCTTAGCACAATCAGAGCATTTAATTTTAAATCAGAGATTTACAAGATGCATGAGAACATCTATGTGAATGCTCTTTTTATACGCACTAATTGTAAAGTGACACTACCCAACTGTACACAGTATCGAGTTACTACTGAAACCAATATGTAAGGCACTCCTTTAAGCAATTAAAATCTGAGTAAAATTTGCTAAGAAACTTTATCCGACAATCCCTAAAACATAGCCGTACAAGTGTTGAAAATAACTTCAATTTTTAAATGGTGCACATTTAAGTAACATGTCTCTACATCCTCTGTATTACAACATTCCATTAAAACTTTGTTCCCTCTGTAGGATCAACAGGCTAATTTACAAATCCCCAGACAGACTGGCGACTAGTCTATGTTATGCCCGATGAATCCCCATACATCCCCTGACCTGTGCTAACACTTGTGAGTATACGTGAGACTCCCTGCTTGTGCTGGATGAGAGAGTTAGTGCCAGGTAGACCCGGCACCTACTGCTTGTTCTACAATAGAAAACTACAGGATTCCCTCTTATTTCTCCCAGGAGGTACGCAGGAGCTAATTAGGCTGTCAACAGACCTCCCGTCACACCTCAAGTGTTGATTATTTTGTCATTTCTCTCTTACGCTTAGTAGTTAAATTCTCCTATGTCAGGAATTAGTCAGCTGTCTTTGTTGTACTTGTCTACTAAATGGAGACATTATGGAAGGGATACTTTCTATTGTCGTGCTGGTTGAAATAGGAACTTAATGTTTAACCCATTCTGAGCTTTTGTCATAATGTTCCTCAGCACAACAGCAATAAAACTAACATAACAGTATACTCAGTTGATGAATATTTAAAGTTTTAATAGACCATTAAAATGATAAAACAGCAACCGTGAAACTACTTCCAAACCACAAAGATTTCCTTAGGATCTAGCTGAAAACAATCTAAATGTAGAAATGTTGACAACATAATGTTACTAACACCAACCAAACTTGGCATCTTCATGTATTTATGACACATAACCTTACTTTCTAATAAGCAATGTAAATGTGACAGTCCTATTCCAAAATAGAAAAATTATCTAATTGTGAAAAATGTAAAAAAATTAACTACAAAATATCAACATATCCAACCTCTCAGTCTGTTGTTGACACCCATGACCTGTGCAGGGATCGGCGCATTCAAGACACCCCATGTTCTCCTCCACCTCCACCCCGGGAGTAACAGAGGGAGCCACCCCCACTGCAGAGGATCCAGGCGACATCCCCACCCCCTGTGGCTTAGAAGTTACCCCCATTCCCTGGGGTATAGCAGGTTCCCCTTCAGTGGTAGATTTCACACCCCCTTGTTCCTCCTCCTTGTCAGAGTGACCAACTAAGTATATCAACATGGCTTTGATTTAGTGTTGTCTATGCACAACCTTTATAACCCTGCCGGTATTTTGCAACATTGTGGAATTTATATGTATATCATTCAAAACAAATGTTTCATGTATATGTTGATAAATATACATATCCTTTATGAATGTAAATAAATTCCTTGGATTCAGCACTTCAAAGACACAACTGAATGATGAATCTCTTTTCATTAATGGTAATTCCTTTGGGTTATTGTTTCCAGTAAGCAACAAGTAAGTTAGTCCTGGGAACTATTCAAGCTTTTACAGTGTGTCAAATCATCCAAAAGAAAGTGTTCCTATCACCAGTGTAATGTCTGCCCCCTCTGACTCCACAATCTCACTACCAAGGTTTGCAAACACAGGTGGATAATCCGTGGCGTCTATGTCGGGGATTGATATAGGTAAAGTCCACACTGTGATTTAGCAGGTCACACTGAGACTCTGTTCGTTAATCCCACAGCTGTCATTACCCAATCACTGAAACACTTTGCATACAAAACACATCCAGTCTGTGCCCTGCATGATAAATATTAAACAGATATAGTCAGGCGAAGTCTGTCAGTCCAGGTAAATGGTTGAAAACCTCTGCCACAAATAGACTTCGATATTATCGACTTGTCCGTTGAATGAGTTGATTTTCTATGGACACAGAGTCATGTAATTGCTGATAACAGCAATGTTTGTGCACAGCAATCATCTGCCCATCACAACAAAGGCAGGCTTGTGTTGATGTTTATAAACTTGGCGGAACATCAGAGATACACTCAACGTACTCCCACGATCTCCAGTGTCATGGTGAAATGATGGTCCAAGGCTCATTACAATGCCACATATGTGCCTATCGACAACCACTCTGCACCAAATTATGAATCATGCTTGACAAAGCTTGTTAAATTAGCTGATAAGGCAGCCACGCGCCATGTGACAACACCTCGCTCCATCTCAGCCTGCATTGTGAGTCACAGGCTCAGTAACCAATTAATCCACAATGCGCACACGCTCTGCATTATCCCGCAGGTGAGAGTTATTGGTCAGTCCGGCTGACCAACGGTCAGGTGGGCTACCTGTGATAAACTCTCAGACTGATCGAAGGTTGAAGCGTAGGTGAGTCTGTCCACTACAATACTGCCTGTCGTCTGCCACCTGACAGATTGGAGGCAAGGAGAGCAGTCAGACATGACGGGCTGACTCACTTTGCCTAAGGGGGTGCCAGGCAGTTGGGACAATTCATTATGAGTTCACAGGATAATTACAGCTTATCTCCACCTTGTTATGTTACAGCCTGTGTCTTTTTAAGCATAATGGAATCTATTTGTGTTATCAGTGTGGGTCTAAACATATCCAAGAAGTCGCCCTGCTCACTTCATCTCCCTCAGCGTGATTAATGCAAAACATTTTTCATCTGTCACACTGCTTTGCTTTAATGGCCGATATAAATTGAACAGATCATGCAAAGGTGAAATTAAAATCTGCGTCATGTCATGTTACGCGACTACTCAAGTCAACATCAAACCACAAAGTCATGATTTATTCATGGAATTAATAAATCAATGACAAGCCTGTTACCAGAGGTTGGCGTAATACAACATGACAGGAAATTCCCTCCAACAATGTTTCAAGGCAGCGTCAAGCGGAAATGCTTTTCAGCTGTAGTTGTAAAGAGGAAACCAATAAGTCTTGCGACACCATTGCCCCATTCATCTTAACATGTGTCTTGCCTCTTATAAGGGGACTTTAGGTGTAAATGATTTATATTGTGTCTAATAATACTTTACTTCTGAGTTCACCAGTTCACATGATGTTCACTCAATATTCATACCATGTTCACTCAATATTCATACCATGTTCACACATTATTTCAAGAGCTCTCATTCAATCATTTGATATAGGTAATCCATTTTTTTCCACAGAGTGCTTTACCATTTCCTTTCAGATGCCATCCACGTAAAACGTAGCTCATCCCACATTAGAGAAGTTTCCATTCCCCCATTTCAATATAAAGATATTTTTTGTAAGAACTGCACTGTTTACTTGTGTCCCCTTTTGATTATTTTCTTTGTATACCATAATTACAAAAACTAAATATATAAATATACTTTCATAGAATGCCCTACATTTCTTCTGGAGTTAACTTTTTAACACAATACCTCACAAGCTTTTTCGGAGTCGCCTTTAGATTCTTTTCTTACACTGAACATAAGAATCAAACTGACAATCACAATTTACAATATACTCTTTCATATAGCCCCCATTTCCTCTAAACTTCCAGAACAAAACAGTCAAGAGGTTATCCTGTGTGTTCCTTCTATTTTTCTCCAACACTGTACCCGGGAAACCTAAGCTTGTAACCCTTGACAATATATTCAACAGCACTTTGAAAAGCAACGAAGCAAAACCATTGTCAGTCCCATATCCACATAAAACACATATTCACAGTTATCTACATACAGGGAACTGTGTAAGTTCTGCATCAACTACCTCCAATAGGACCTGCTATTACTCTGGTCCCCGAGGGTCACTGGCTAACCTCTGCCTAAAGCAGGTATTAGCAGCTGAAAACCCTTTGTGTAAGACTGTCTCTTCTTTCAGTTTTTCTCAACAGTTTTATAATCTACAACTTGTCAATGCTGTCATCCCCATTCGTCAATCGTATCCCTTTTGAAGACATTAAGATCAAATTAAGCCCTAGGAGTAAACTCTAACCTGAAATTATGAACTGATTTACAAAGGATAGATGATATTGTAATCTCCCTGAGTCAGCAATTTTATCTATAGGAGATTTTGAAAGAAGTGTTGATAGTTGCTTTAATTTTTCTTTTATACTAATAACATTCTAAGGAGTAAGTAATTTATACTTACATTTCTAACCTGGTGTATCAAATCAATTTAGCAGGTATTTTTGAGTGAAGTTATGCTACTTATTTTTTTACATACTTATCCGGTTTTAAAAACCAACATTGCCCACGCTTCCTTATGAAGCATTCCTCAACTAGATCCCACAGATTGAAAAGGCATGCAATCTCTGTTAAATTGTCGCCCAAACCATGTGACCGCTGTTACATCACATATATATATATATTATTTATAAAACATCTGTAAATAACAAGAGAATTGTCATAACTTCTTTCTAAATCTGAATTCTGTTTACTCATGAGTTCAATACCCAATCAAATTAATTCAGAAATATCAGCTCATTTCAAAAGTTGTATTTCAGTACTGCTGATAGAAAAACAGTAAATTCCTTTTTAAAAATCTCAGCATATCAATTTTTAATTTACATATTGATTCAACTAACTTGAATAAATAATTCAGCCAAAATCTTTTTATCATTTTCTGGCGACCTTGTAATTCTGTCCATCTGACCCAAAAAACTGCCCCGCCCAACCGACCAACAACACATGACATAGGGCTGAACTCATTGAGATAATCTCATTTTAAATCTGATAATCCATGAATTGCATTATGGCTCCAAGCATTGTTTGACAGTATGCTCTCTTCCGCCTATGTCACTGCAGAGACAATAGGAACTACTTAGAAACTGCACAATAAACATTTGACGTGTCTTAAGGCTCAAATGTCAAAGAAGAGATGACCGGACCAGCCTAACCTTTGACAGGCGGAGGTAATAATCTTGTTAGAGATGTTTATAATCTTTTTTACTTTTTTTAGCAGCTACATTCTTTTATTGTCAATTAAAATTAAGAAAAATAAATTCAAGATTTGAATTTTGTAATCAAACACTTTACATTCCGTAAACAGAGAAGGCTCTTCTGAACTTCAGATTTTAAAAATTATTTTTTTTTTAAAAGTTTAAACTTCAATTCAGGATATGAGCTTTGTTAAATTTTCCAGAATTTCTGAGAAAGTTTTGTTAACTAAAGATTTAGAGATTATAAAGCTCAGGCAGATTTATTCCAGTTCCAAATCCTTGACACCTGCAGAGCTTTAGGCTGCAAATCATCACCCAATGTGTATAGTGTCCTGGGACAAGGTCAGACATAGTTAAACCCACACAGGGCCAAATGTCGCCACATAACAACATAAACTTAACAATACAAGCGAAAATGTCCAACAAACAACCAACTACTGACTGTTGTAGACTATCACAGTCTCCCAAGCCACAATTTCCCTTTACCATACCATTCTTTACCAATCAAAACTGATTACTGACTGTTGTAGACTATTGCAGTCTCCTAAGTCATTATTTTCCTTTACTTTATTCCCATTCCCTCGCACAGATGACTAATGATTGTTGTAGACTATTACAGTCTCCCAAGTCATTATTTTTCAACCTTGCTTGACAGTCAGAAAGTTTCACTTTTGCTTGCGTTTCACTTTTGCTTCCATTTCACCCTTGGTGACAACTTTATAGGCCCCTAGATATATTGTTTCATTCTTACTCCATACCTAAAGAAATAAAGCTCCCTGAAGATGAACTTATGACTGCTGACCTTTGTTCTTGCAATTCCTGGAATAAACAACCCCCCTCAATCAACTGTTCAAATCAAAATATTACTTTCTGTCCATAAACAATCAGGGCCAAAGATATTCCCAAATTCCTGTCTCAATAATTCAATGCGACGCAATATGTGATTATGTGATATTGTTAAAGGCCGGCATCTGCCAGTATACATGGTGTTGGTGTGGCCAAGTTGACCTGAAAAAAACTACACCTTGAAGGGAAAAAATGAGGGTACCTATGTTCGAAGTGGGATAAATCAAAATCTTCTTACCGGAAAGTTATCATATTTACACAATATATCCTTGGCACTTCAAAGAAGTGGAATTCCTAAACATGTTTAATCAAAACTAAAAACTAAAACAGTACTTTGACCGCATTTATTTCCAAATTTGAATTAACTTTGTAAATGTCACGTGAGTAGATTCTCATCATTACCATACCAAACAAGTCTGCTAGTGGAGAAAAAGATCCATTCAGAGTGTCAGATTTCACTGCCTTCCCAGCCTAACTGGGAAATCAAAACCTCCCCCATCCCATATGTCCCCCACATATTTAGCTCTGCCTGTGGGGATAAGATGTAGAGACGAAGGTTATAAAAAGATTATTGTGACAGTAAATGGATTTAGACAATTTTGTATAACTTTTGTCAACAATAGTGACATATTTACTTTAAATACATCCAAACATTGTTAAAAGACTATGGTTGTTTTGAACGTTTTTCACAAAATTTTAACAAATACAATTATATTTAATTCTATAATTAAAGATCTCCTTTGTGTTGGTCATTTCATAAAATATATATAATTTAATATACTAAAAATAATATCAGCCTGTCACACAAATTTAAACTTTTTATGCACTGAAACTAAGTAGACTACTACCAGCCACAAGTTGTAGTAAAGTTTTGAGACCTTTGACCCTGCTGAGCTCTCCCAGGCACCAAAATAACCGTTACTGCCCTGTCACTCAAACACTGATAATATCTTTTTTATGGAATCAACCAATCAGAGTTAAGATGACAAAGATAAGAAACCCATGGGTTTTTTGGAGGTTTGGATCCCGGCCTTTAAGCTTCCTTGGTGCAGGAGAACTAAGCTCTTCTCAGTCTTATTTCTTATGTTGTAGCGAGAAATTAATCGAGACTTTGTGCAAGTCTAAACCAGCTGGACATTGGGTTCTACTTCTCTCTCTACTGGCCTTTATATACAAATGTAAACTATCCATGCTTCACTGATTTTCATGTGGGAACGTTTACTCCCAAGTCATTTACTTATATTCCTTTTTTTATATTTCCACATTGTTCTCAATAGCTATGGGAACTCCAACCCTTTCATGGAGGGCCTTTGTTCCCTGACCTTTTTTTAAACCATGTCTTAATCAATATTCAGTCATTGAAAAAAGATCAAATAAGTCTAAATGTCATATAGATAAATTAACTGAACTGAAACCCTCTGATGTCTTAAGGATATGAGGCATTATTACTGTTCCCTTGATTTTTAGGGGTGCCAAGGTAGAAATGTTTCTACAAAGACGTTTTTCTTTTAATATCATTCAACAACTAAAAGGTAAACTCAATCATTGATATTAGAACAACATTTCTTGCTTTATTGTACCATAAAGAGGATGACTTTCAATAATAGGTCTGGGATACATTTGTAAACATTGTAAATAACATATCAATCAAATTTGTGAAATTTCATGTTTGACTTTTACAGAATAGAAATGATTTATTTTGATGGTGCATGAAATAAGCGATTACAAAATGACCATTAAAATAACTAACTGATAGAAGAAGAAAACATGACTTGAAGAGATTCTGAGAAAAGTAGAGTTATCTCCCTTATTATATCAGCCAAGTGTTACATTGATCTACAACTAAGGTCAATGGAGCACAATTGAGGTTACGCTGTACAAACCAAATGTGATCATATGGTTCTCAGTTTTGCAAAAAGGGCCCTTACCTTGCATTCAGTGTTATTCTTTGGCCCTGATAGTGTGTATCAATTCACCTGTTTGGTTCCCATATATATTTACTCTGAGACTGCATCTTTAAAATTCTAATTCAGAGCAAACTTTTGAGTTCTCAGTTTTTGAGATGAGAATTCAGCTATTCCATGTTTGAAAAAATGCAAATGGCAGCTAGGTATATTTCTAGTTTATACAAAAGTACATATCTGACATCAAAGTATAAACTTATTCAGCGTTTCATTTTTATGTTCTCCTGGAGAAAAGAACCATAGAAAGCAAAAAAGTAAACTTTTATCATAATTTGGATGAGAAATATATGAGAAAAGATTTTAAACCTAGCTACTACTACAACTTAGGACACATACTATAATTATTCTCCTTGTGTGAATAAAAACATTATCATACCAACATCAGCCTATAAAATATATTTTTAGAAGGTAAACACTAAAAAGATTTATCAAGCTTATCAAGCTCAAATTCTCTTGGCTAGTGGGTTATGGTGCTCATAAAATCTGTCAGTGGAGATTTTCAACCATATAATCTTTAGGAGTTGCACTTCTGACAAACTGATGTGACCTTTTACACACTTGGCGGAACATTATCATAACTGCTCTTTTTCAAAATTATTTGGCTGTAAATGACCAATCATAAGTACATAAATGTATGTTGAATGCTGAGACTTTCACTTCAAATAAAGAAACTCAATCCATTTCATTATTCCTACCACTGGATTCCTTAGTTCCGGCTGGGAAAAGCTGGGAATTAAACAAGATTTACGTTTTGACTTATAAATAGCTAGAGTGAAGGTGAGGTGAGGTGAGTTGGTGTTTAACGCCGCTTTCAAGATTATTTCACTTATATCGCGGCCGCTAGTATTATTGCAGGGAGAAAACCCGCAACACTATTGTGGCTATGCATTGCAAACCATGGGTGGTACTGCGCTTAATTTCAGTGTAGCATTGCACCCAAACCTGACTGCGTGTAGAACAGTTCTCTGCTGCAGACAAAGTTGCCGAGACCCTGGCGGGATTCGAACCACGGACCTCCTGATCCGAAGCCGAACAAGCTAACCACTGCGCTATCCCGCCCCAGCTAGAGTGAAAACAATGGTATTGAAGCTCTCATTTCACTAATTTTCCCCAAAAATTTGCTGTTTAAAAGGACGAAAATAACAATTTATCTATTTCTGAGAAAGGATACAAAGGATGTCAAATGATTAAATTATGACTTTTAGCTAATCAATGTTTAAAATAGATTTCCTAACAAAGAAGGCTAGCCAATAAAACCCTATGACACATTGATTCCTGTATTCAATATTTGACATCCTGTTAATGAGGTTATGTTCCAAAAATAGAGCCCAATTGTTCACTAATTGATGATTATTTTCATATTTATCGCATAAACAACATTTAACATAGCTAACAAGACCATCATGTATATTTAGCTTTTATCATAGCCAATAACACAGGCGAAAGACTTTTATCTGACAATTAGCTTATTAGAATGACCTTTGTCACTTTGGTGTAGGAGAGAGTCTATATACCCCACCCATATGGTTGATAACAGTTATACTCCTCAGACAATCCTAGAACTCAGGTCATGACCTATGACGAGAGGAGGGTGAAAGGGAAGTGTAATTGAGATGAGATCATTGTAACCATACAATCAAATTGTCTCTTGAAAATTTAAACAAAACTAATATTAGTAACACTAATTTTTCGAAAAAATTGTGTGATAGCCTATTCTATGGCTATATGTTACGATTCCTGAATGTGGCTATTCAAATAGGTTTTCACTTAAATTAACCCTTCCATCCCTAAGAAACCAATAACAAATTGATTTACAAGTGCCACTTCTAGTTTGTATGGGTGATAAGCTTATTACAGCTGCTGATCGTTGAAACATTTCAAAATTTAAAAAATAATGTGCATGTTATAATTCATTCACAGAAATTGTTATCAAGAGCCTATAAGAAGGTCTGAAATTTACAAGTCATCTAAGTGATGATTTCCCATGACAAGACAAGCCAAATAATCACATTTCTTCATCAGAAGCACTAAAACCCTTCCAGGAATTCTCTGATAGTAGACCAAACTGGCATGCCATAGATCCAATCTGAGAGAATTCTTGTTTTTCCAGTGTCAGGTACCATTGTCCGTAGACTGACACAAATTGTGGGAACAGCGATCAGAAGATAGACTAACGACCATATCACTTCAGAAACATGGCTATCGGCTAACGAGAGTGCAACAATTCCTAGACATTGTCTTTGTCTCCTGAGTTATTATTTTTCATTAGCAGATTAAATTCAATTCTTTTCATGTTCCTAGAAACCTTTGCTACTTCAGACAACCTTATCACAACTCATCTAGAAGATGGATCATAGGTGTCTATGGTGTAATGCTTATGAATTCTTAGTAAGGTAATTCTTAGTAAAGGTTTTTTTTTTAAAGGAGCTCATTATGAATAGCAGAAGGATGGAAGTTGGTACATATTAGTCACATATACCTCATATATCTACCTCAATTCTGACACAACAGTAAGAGCATAACTTTAACTTTTGTTACACGGCACAAACTCCGTATCCATACTGAATATCGTATTCTGTCCTCATGAACAAGGAAATCAGAACATTGAAGTCAAAAACTCATAAAATATCTACCTCTATTCTGTAAACCGACAGCACAGGCAAGACTTAGACTTCTGTATGTCACATAGATCTAAGATCAAACTCTGTATTGAAGTACCGAATATCCTCTCCCATCCTCATCAATAGTGATGGATGACAGGAAAATCAGTCCACCGAGTCAGACACAAAACATGACACACAGGAAGTTGAGGTCAAGAGTCCAGGACTGTCACAACCTACAGAAGCTGGTGTGTCTGCACACAGCAATGTCTGGAGTCCATATCCACTTGTACAAGGACCGGGGATTGATGATGAGAATCTTCTTTGCAATGACAGACAGGCAACTCTAAAACTTTAGGCGGAATCATGTTTAAAGACTTAATGCTGCTTTGGTGTAGAGAGATGAATTGGGTTTTCAAGAGTATTTCACTTAAATCACAGCTGCTAGTATTATTGCACGGAGAAAGCCCGCAACACCATTGTGGCTAAGCATTGCAGTGAAACCTGCAAGCATTGGCTGGAACTAGCAAACCATGGATGTTACTGTGCTGAAATTCAGTGTAACATTGCACCCAAACCTTACTGCGTGAAGAACAGTTCTCTACTGCAGACAAAAATCAGGGAAAAAAGACTTAACTTTCCATGTCTAAAATCTTGGTCTATTTTTTAAACAATTTGCAATACCTTTAAGTATGATGTAAGTTTTAAGTTATATACTTTCCACAAGTTCTTTGGCAACATGTTTTTTACAAAAGAAAAATACCATCAATTTTGCAAACGATTTACAGCTCTTGAAAGTAAATTTGGAATTGACTCTCTTCAGAGATTATTATTGTAATGCATTGCCTAGATCTACTTAGGAGAATGATAATAAGTTGTCAAATCACTTGGCTCATTGGTATTTCTGAAAACCAAAGAAAACCAAAATATCTCATGTGATTACTTTGAACGTCTCCTTTGATGACTGACACTGAATAAGTCCTTTGTAATGGCTAAATGGCAATAATTGGTATAAATGGAAGATCCTGAATACGGAACGTCTCAAGTCTGATATCCAGACAGCAAGAGGACCAGTTTGCCTTTGATTGATGGAACATAATGACAGTCCTAACGAACACTTGGTGATCACTCATATGGATATCAATAGTTCATGCAAGCAAAAAGTCTGGATGAAAAGCTAAGTAAATCATTTGTATAAGAAGCCCTTGGGAATGAAATGATTATACTTCAAAACAATCATAAATCACAATAGGGACAATCAATATAAAAGATCCTTGACACCATGCTGTTTTGAACACTTCTGCAAGTTTTATGGCAACACATCCCTTTGCGTAAAAAAAATAAATATATATTCTTTTTCTCTCAAAATGATCATTTTGTGATCATCTATTTGACCAAGATCACAACTCTCTTCTAATAATGAACACATCTCAATTTCGCAGATATAGCCTCATAACCCAACAATAGATCTCTTGATATTAGTGACATGAATTTTGCAGTATGTAAAACAATTTTACATAATAAACCAAACAAACATGTCTTTGTAAATGTAAATAACACATCATATTTCTTCATATACAACATTTTTCTTACCTCTAATCAAGTCTCATTATGACAACCAAACACAGACTTACAATTAAATCGAATCCTTGTATTCATTAAGTGTAGAAACTAAACACAACAAGCATATAAACTTCCACTGCCGAGCTTAAAGATGACCAAGGAATCGTTCTGCAGCAAATTCTTCTATCACAAGTACATTAACCATAGCCTTAACCTCCGGAGAAAATGCTAATGTCACCTTTGATTTCGTCCATTTTAATGTCAAACTTATTATGTCTTAATCTCATGGCTACCAACAAATGCCACAGTATCAAAGCAAGCTGCCTTCCCAAAATTATTCGCAGGGTAATTAGATCTCTCACAGCAAGACGTAAATCATTAACATTTCTAAAACATTTTGCTGTAGATAACATGATAACATGCATTTTGGTTTGCCATTGTAATCTAAGGGAAGTAACTCTTTCGACCTTGTTTCCTTGCAGGCTTGACACAGTTTGTAAACTGTTAGTACGGCCATTCATATCACTCTGCTTTTACTTAAAGATAAATTTGACAATAATTTTTATGCTAATGCATATAAACTTTTCTTTGCATGAAATAATCAAATATTATCTTTATCAATCAATATGCAACTGATCTTGAAGACCTTATTATAGATTCATTTCAAAGTCTATAACAAAATATGAATTTATGAAGACACATATTGTTTCTATTTTAGTCATAATGGCGACTAAATTATTAAACATCATCAATTCTTGCCACTTGTTAGAATAAATTGAATACCACACAGACATTTTCTTAGCAGTAGTCAAGGCTACATCACAGTACTTTTGTCCCAGATGCTGGACTGAATGCAGTATAATAACTAATTACAGAGACAGATTCAGCAAACAGCTAACAGGGTCTCTACTAACTATGTCCACAGGGATCTGATTTCAGGGGAAAGCTGTTGATTAAAGTCAAAGTTGACCAGCAATAGAGAGAGACAGTCAGCAGCAAAGAAAACAGACTCTTCTGGCATCCATTAGTAAACCGACCTCTATAGGACTTCACTGCAGTAATTGGCAGAATGATTCTTGCAATAAACTTGAAGAAAAGTGGTCAATCATAGTTTCATGGCATTTCATGGATCTCAGGGGAATCATTAGGAGATGATTGTAGAATGAGTTCAATTGACAGCTGCGAAATTATATAGGAATAGGTAAAACATCAATGCTCAAATACATATCAAGTACTTTTGAAAAATACTTCTGATATTATACAAGCGAGGAGATCACTAACTCAGCCGACAGTGTAGTGAAGTGATGGAATTATCCCATCAGGATATCTTGACCGCCAGCAAATGGACTTTCAATAACACGGCTTTCACCGAAAGCTCACCGAAAGCCTGCTCTAGTGGTTCGATTACAATAACTGCTCAGTGAGTAGAAAGCTCATCCGCTCATAAAATAGGGCATAAAATGCAGAAATGGATTGAAACTACATTCGATTTCCTCTCCTCTCCTTGCCTCAAATCCAACTGACTCTCGAGATGCGTAGCACAGATTAGCGAGTAGTCTGTCATCCAGACCCTATGGCAAAATATTAAAGGAACCTTCTTAAGTCTAGAAAATGTTGGCAAGTCTAGTTGCCTCAGCTGAAATTATGTATTGTACAGGACTCCTTTTTATATTATTTCATACCAAATATTGAACAATACATTTTTAGTGAAATCTTTTTTTCAGGGACTATATGTTAGTCTAATTAGCGAGATAAATAACTCGACAATTGTCAGTCTCCACTTCATTCAAAGTATTCATTCTCAAGAAGAAAATTTTGTTAATATCTCAGGGATTTTGATTTTTTTCATAAATTGATCTTATTTAAGAGAGGTAAGCCAGAAATACATACGGTTTTGATAGTGAAAAATGCGATATGATAGTGATAGATGTTGAAACGCAAATATCATTATGAGAAAGTCATTTCGAATAAAGATGTTGAGGTTAGAGAACATCAAAACACAATCACATTATCCCGACTTCCTTCCATATACATCGATATCCTGCATATCTCTGAATATTCTGTTGTGGCCCATCTGTATCAGTGGCCTACCATATTAAACATTCCTTTTTGATAGAAAGATGCAATTCCTTAAAATAGGTCTGTCAGAATTCAAACAGTTCTCTGTGTGCTTTTGTTCAATTTTTATATTTATCATATCATATGCACAATTGTAACGTGTCAGAGTGTTTAAAATTATACCTTGACATTTTTTTTGTCAAGCACCTTTTCAAGATATTCACACATGTACATACACATGTTAATTCCATATATTAAGTAAATATGGTTCCAATTTAGGTTCTCAAATGTTTTCCATCTGACACTTTTTCACAGTGTCAAGGAAATAAATCAGCCATTAGAGACACGGATGACAGCTTATATTAGTTAATCAACATGATAGCTTGATAGGACATTCCACCAGTGATAGGAAATGTAGGCCAAAGTCATAAATACACACACACATAACATAAATACAAGTCTCCACTGTCCAATAGACTACTTTCCTAGCAGCTGACTGTGGTTATGGGCTGGATTTAGGCCCCTGAAATGAGAGAACCTATGAATCAATAAGCTAAGCTCCTAGATACGATAATTCCCTCAGTGATGTTTTTTTTTATCTGGTGACTGATAAAATTTAAGACTGTTTAAAATCCTTTTTAATCTTTTAATGCAACTGAGATTTGGTTAGACAGTTCACCGACATACCAGATTTACCAGCTGTGGAATATAAAGATACAACATGGAATGGGATAGCTTTCCTTCATAGAAAGTTGATAAAACACAGACATAATTTGAATCTTTTTTAAAAACATATTGAGGCATGATTTGAGTATGATATATAATTGATTAAGCAGAAATAGGCCATGATATCAACATGGTTAGGACTATATTGGAACATAGTGTCTCAATTTATTTAATTTTCAAAAGGTACAGAGACGTGTTGATGTAAATATCTAGTCACACATTCAACAATCAGTTGACTGACAACCTCACAACAAAATTCAGTCCTTCAGAACACCATGACAAATCCCCAGTCTTCACTCATAATTCATAAAGAGAAACTCCCTGAAGAAGGCAGTACCTGTCTGCCATTATTTCTAGTATCATATGAAGGAACTGTACTAACTCAGTCTGACAGTCTGTAATTAAGATCCATGTTCAACAGAGTACCTCCTGCAAACACAACCAGTGGCAGGGAAACAGTATTCTGCTTGTATTCAACTTAGTTCTGAGGAAATGCTGTCAGGATGACCTGGGGCAACTTCAAACATATCATTAGGACAGGAGTGGACACACTAGAGGCTCAACAAGAACAATAATTAGCTTTCAGTTCCTCAAAATGGCCTGTTTGTGTATGATGCCATGTCAATGTTGATTATGAGAAAAATGTTTTAGCATTCCTTTTACATGTTCTTGATCACTTTTTTACCCAGTAATTATTTGTTTAATGAACATAGGCTTGTCATATTATCATACAAATTAGAAGTGAGTGAGTTATTGTTAAGCGCCATTTTGGCAATATCTCAGCCATTAGCTGCGTACAAATTAGGATACAGTTATTTTGAATTTGTACATTATTCTAGTAATTTCTTCCTGTGTTAATTAAGCCAAGAATTTAATATTTCTTGAAAAACAATAAAGGTGTAATCCTATAATCATTTGCATTGCTTTATTTTATTTATTTATTTTCGATACCATATAATTAGCAAACAGAACAGAACAGAAGACTATATTAAGCATTCAACAATTTCTTCTTACAAATAATTAATTAATTTCTTCAAATAAAAGAAAGGAGCATAAAACAATGGGAAATGTCAGATGTTACAAACTAGATTTGTTTTCAAGGTTATGTTTAAGACCAGGGTGAATAAAAGGTTAGGTGAGAACTACTATCAGCGACTCAGACAAACCCTAACATTAGCAATTCTATTATCACAGAACCCCTACCAGTTATTTTGAAGATACTCTTAAATGACATCCCACTAGAACACTGCCCCGAACAGTGATTTTCAAGATACAAGTGATATTCTTAGCTGACCCTGATATTGAAATTAGCAAACTGCATCAGAAGGCAGCAAATAGCAGCAATGAAGGGGAATAATACAATATAAGCCATCATGTATCACGTAATGGCTTGCAGGTTCATTAATCAACTGACTGGCAGTTTCTGTAGTCTCACTAACTGGCCAGAATTAATTACATCGATATTTGGTTTAAATACTTCAGTGTTAAATGCTGGTGATAGAACAGGAGGTGGATTGAATTAGTGCAAATATCTTAAATCATCCTTGGTCTAATCTACCAAAGCTTCCTTAGTTCTCAGAGAAGACTGTCTTAGTGATTGAATCTTTGCAAATCCTAATTCAAATTAGAACACTTTGAGTTGTATATGAGAAAGAGTGGTACCTTCGAAACAATCTGATACCCAAAGAAATGGTAACGAAACTAGATTGTCAACATGAGTGAGATAAAAATCTTAAAAACTGAAATGATGAAGATACGTAGTGTGAATTTAATTTCTCCTGATCAAAAAAAAAAGCAACTCATTACAGATAAGGTGTAAAAATCAGTTCAGATTTAACACTTTGATGAATAATTTTAATCACAATCAAATCTGAACTTAAGTTGAATAAATGTTTGGATTGTCAATAAATTACCTCCAATTTGCACCAAAGTCTTTGATCAGCAAAGGAGATGCGATTTCAATGAAATATCATCTTCAAAACTCTTTGATGTGTTCAGGCTTAATACATCAACATCAAAGATGAAATTCCCCATCGGCAGTCTGCAAACTAGGTCGCATTTTGCCTTTAAGCTCAAGTTTATGGACGAAAACTAAGAAAGGTCACTTTGCCGCAAAGCAGACAAAAATTGCATTGAGTGTTATTATCTTATGGGAGATCATCAAGATGGCCAAATGGATGTGACATTTCTGCTGATAGCAGAATGAAAATCACATACATGGACAAATATTCGGTTAGTGTTCATCTTTTTAAAAAATCACCCTTAAATCTTTCTCCATTTTCATAATGGAAGAAAGGGATATTGTATAGAAGATATTTTCATAAATATAAGGGCTGAAGAATGAGAAGCTGTTTATCGGTTTTATGATGATAAACACAATACACTTCCCATACCTTTGACTGATAACTGCTTTTCTCAAACCATTGGAATGTCTGCTTATATTTAGAATTTGTTTGATTAATGATAATTCAAAAACATTCAAATACATCTCATTTCTATCCTTTGGAATTTATTTCATTATTGGCCTGAACTGATGAAGTATATTTCATAACATCACATCATTAAGATTCAAGACAATTTCATTAAAAAAAAGAAAATCAAACAGAACATTTTAATATAAAACTTAATTCCAAATTAATAAATTGTTTTCATTTAATGGAAGTAAACAATTCCCCTCAATCACCCTAAACAATGTAACTGTCAGGCCTCTCACAGACTTTGAAACAAATCTAAATGGTGTACAACATAGCCTATTAAAAGACAGCAAGACTCCCTGCTAGAAACTTTTTTGTGATTTTCCTTTTACATCTTTAGTTCCTAAACCCCAAACGTTAAATTCTTAATCGCTGATTCAACAGTAGCACAATAGCCCTTCAGAGCTGACTTCTGTGATTTTAGATTTTCACAAGCAGTTCCTGAACGGCTCTGTAATAATTAAACTGAGGAAACAGGAAGCTCCATCAAACTTTCAAATGACCCACATTGCTGCAGATTTGCGGCCTCATTAATGCAACACAAGTGCTTTTTAGGTCTAAACTTGTTAACAAAGGTTACTTCCAAACTGAAAATAACATTTTTATAATATTATTTGAATGCTGAGAAACACAAAATATAAATCGAATAAAGAAAATGAATTTCTGTTTTTATATCATTTGATTTGATATTTTTAAACTTCTTAATGATATGTACACTAATTAAATCCTAGCCTGTTTCAAATTCCTTTTTAGTGATGGTCCATTGAAGTCTATCTATAAAAATCAGTAAAATGTAATTATCCCTGAGGGTAATTTTTAATTTCATTCCTTTCATAATTAAATAAACAAAATCATAAGCTCAGAATGGCATTCTATAAATTAAATCACTCACACTGTCCACAATGAATTACTATTTCCTAAAATTTCTAAATATCAAACAAGATATTCAATGTCATCGAGAATGTATGGAAGTAATATTCTAGTGATTTAAATATAAATAATTTAAATCACCATGGATATGAAGAAATTAACTCTAGATTCTGACAAGCATGTAAACAAATTACATACATTAGTCTTTTTATGTACAGAGTGTTAGATAGGAAAACTCAAGTAGAGGGAAAGAAAGTCGCTAGTCAGTGAACCTGATCACAGCCAGATGTGTTTCCTCAGCAGCAAATCTCCAGTGGAGGCATGCCATCACCCAACACTTCAGCAGATTCGAAGAATTCCCCAGAGCAATAAACAAAATTACCTTGAAAATCAGAGTAAATCCAAGTAATATCACCAGCACACAACACAGGTAAATCCAAACTTGTCAGAAATTGTGAAGTCCTTGAAAGGAACACAACACAACCATCACTTCCAAACATGTGTGACTCTGAGACTGCAACAAAGGCATGAGTAGTAGAGTTACCTCCCTTGACCCCAATATGGCCGTCACTGTGGCACCATCTGTGAAGGCAGCAAGCTGTGAGCCTGGTGTTGAGTCATTCCTGACATGTGATACGGATCACTTCACACCATTACGATGGACATGGAACCGTTAATCGTCTTCCAGCTTGATTTGAGGGAATTTCAAAGAAAATCAATTTCCCTCCAAGACTGCCTGAATTGTGACAGACGAATTACTGTTGCTTTTGAGTGATGCAAGCCTGTTTGTTTAATTCTTTCGAGAATAACTGTATTTTTGTGCTTTGTTGAGGAAAACCAATAAATGGCTTTGAGATATTTCTTTTTCATTCATTTATTGTTGAAAATAATTTTTAAGAGAACAATAGCTTTAAGATGCATAATAATGATCAAGTCATTTCAGGTTTTGATTTAGAAATCAATAATCATTTACACTTTTATGAAAATACTTCCTTTATCTGAACTTTTGAAATAACAAATTGACCTGTATTTCCTGATATGAAAATGGACACATAAATTTCATTATCAATTCTAAAATGAAAAATAATACTGATACACAAAAAAACATACATCAGACAAAAATTCTTCAAATACTATTACATTGTAAACATTCAGGTCAATCTCAAGACCAAAACATAAACAACAAATAAGCCTCTTGGACAGTTATACAACCTCATAGAACATTGGCCTTTCTATTGACATGCAGAGTAAAACAGTTCAGGCAATTCTTCTTAACCTACATAACCCACACAAACATGCCTTTGCGTTGTAGTAATATTAGAGGAATTTCAGGGCAAGTCACCTCGGGCATTGATTCTAGTTAAATATACTCTCCCCTTCCGAAAGTAGCTGAGGTAAATTCCTCTGGGTGTACTTGGGAAACAGAAAAGCCATAACCCAAACAGAAGCTGATCACATATCAAGTTCTCGGGACTTAATCAGCTGTCATGTGAAACCTGGCTGGTGCAAATACTAAACCTCACACTCCACAACACTATTACTTGCTATGAAGATGGTATTTTTGCAAGAACCTAGAATTTATGAGAGCTAGGTATATGTTTTGAAAAGAAATGTTCATGTGGGGGTGAAGTGAGGAGAGGTGAAGTAAGGTGAGGTAATTTGAGGGGATCTTAGGTTTAAAGGGGAAGGTTCAATGAGTGTGAAAATCATAAATGTCATAGCAGTTATTAGCAATGCAAGGAGAAAGCCCAAAACACTTGTGTGGCTATGCAAAGCAGTGAAACCTGGCACCTTGCAAGCTACTTTCAGTCGGTCACTGACATCCATTGTATCATTGCACCATAAAAGTTACTGCATGTTAAAATAGGTGAGGCCCTGGTGGAACTTAACCCCTAAATGTTTTAATCAATTAGCTGAAAATGCCTATCCCTGTGCTATCCAGACTTCATATTCTTGCTATTGTAAAACTCCTCTTAAGTTAAAATTTGGTGAAAGTAAAGAAATCCAAAAGTTGTAGAAAAGCATTGAGTTTCATTGACAACTCATTAAATCAAACAGCTTGCATTCTTTTTCAAAGTACAAATGTGTTTTTTTCCTGTACTTACCATTATTATTTTTCCATTATCGTTAATACAGAATATTTGTTGAACGATGTTAAAACATCTTAAAATCTAAGATTAGCAAAACTGTACCAGTCTTAAATATCCTAGAAATAACTTTGCTTTACAATCAATCCAAAAAAGACTTGATGTTGCCATATTTTTTGTAAGCAAGTCCGCTATTCAGCCTAAAGGAAAAGTCAAAATTTTATTTGTCCTTTTACAAAGTTGCATGATGACCTTTTTCAGCTACATGACATCAAGACAAATTCCTTTAAATCTTTCTGGTAACCAACCATCAAAACAACACTGAGAATTTCCATAAACAATAGACATGCAACCAATGAATCTGCAAAGCTATAATTCTCCAAGCAGAACATAGTGTACACAGAGCACTTCAGTGACAGGAAGACCAGCCAATCAATAAAGTGTTACATTAATCATTCTCTTAAGTCTGCCAAGTCAGCTTTCATCTCAACAGCTCTGTGTATGTACCAGGATCAGGTGAACAGGCCGAGGCCTGACCTTGCCCAACAAACTGATGAGTTGTCCTTCTTTCACTGCAAATGTCTCTGTTGCTCTTATTGGAGTCTTTGCAGGACTGTTTAAATGATTCCAGTTCCTGTTGAATCCAGTGCCTTTCTATCAGGTGAACAGGTCAAGTTGTGACCTCACTGAATAAATTCATGATTTGTCCATCTTACACAGTAACTGTCTCCAATGTTGTGTTGACCAGATGATCACAGTTGCTGCTGTGGCCATCCTAAATCAACTAATGACTAATCTATCTTATGCAGAAATGACTAAAGTGTTGGTCCTACTATATTATGTACATAATTTCATTTGCTCTTATGCAAGTTTTGGCTTTGCCAAATAACTTGTCCATTTTGCTGTCTGCCTCACCAAATCAATCAATGATTAGTCCAAATTATCTTTTTAATAATAACTCATCTTCACAAATGATTTATCATACTTGTGTGTACATTGTTAGGGCAGAAAGTCTAGTTTAGCTAAACGAAATCCTAAACTTTATCAGGGGTCTTTTTCATTGTAAAACGAAATTCACTGGCGATTGATCAAAATAATTTTAGGTTTTTGCTGGTTAGTCTTTGCCTCACCCAACACACTGGTGACAAGTCAAATCAGGCCTCAATACTGTTGGCGTCTGTTTCTTGGGATTGACCAAACAGTCTATCGCCTTGCGGAAATCAATAATCCACCATCAGACAATTGACTAATTATCACCAATCCATTACCCTGGGAAATGCTAGATCATGCAGTGTTCATCTGCTAGATTTGTTCAACTCATTCATCCAAACCAAGTCCATGTTTTAAGAGAATATGGTTCTAGAATCATGTGATGGTTATCTGATGAATTTGTTCCATATCGTCATTTTCCATTTTGAGAGAGGGAATATGATTGGTTTGGTGGATTAGGATAAATCTACCTGACCATGTGGTTATCCATTGTATATAGACCACCTACGACCTACCCAAGATAATGAGACTGGGAAAGAAAGACAAAGGTTCTAGGTTTTTTATACACCCTCGACCAAGAGTCTTTCATGTTACTGGAATTTGTTCTTCTACTTCGGTTGCTGGATTCCGAATACATAACTTGTCTGGATAAGAAGCTTGGAAGTTACTTTATAAATATGGCAAAAGGAATACTTTAAAAGCATCCATGTTTATTTCTGAATTAACACCCATTTTAAATGAGAGCATTACCCAGTTAATAGTGAAGGGATATGTAAGCAAAGAGCTGTGCTTATTCCTTGATGTCATATATAAAGAAAAACACTGAAAAGGAATGGTACTAATAATTCCAAAACATTTTGGATTGAATCACTGTTTTGGTTTGCTTGATAATTTGGGATTTTGATCTTATTCAAATGTGAAAGTGCTGATATCGGTAACTGGCTATTTGAGATGGTAAATTGGCTACAGAACATTCCTGAAAGGGTTCTCATTGCCCCACATTGCTAAACCAGGAAGTATTTAGCTGAAATTCCCTGAAATATTAGGCTGGAAATGTGATTGACAGCAAGGGACCCATAAATATTGATTAAGCCCTAGAGGCTTTCTGCAGTTAATCATACTGTTATCAAACGGTAGCAACATTAATGTAGAATATTTACATGGCAAAAGCATGTTTATATCAAGATTATCCAAAATCCATAACTTGGGTGCATTCAAAGGCAAATTCTTTCAAATTGAGTTGAATCCTTTGATTCAGTATTTAAAATTGGATTTGGTTATAAAAATGATTATTAAATTTAAGATGACTTCAAACAGCAAATATTTTGTCAACCAATTAAAAAATTGCAACCAATCAAGTCCTCCGTATGAAATTTTGTCAAAAGCAGAAATTTTAAGTCTTACAGCATAATCAAAAGGTGCTTGTTCCAATTTTTTTTGTTTATGATGAAAAATTAAAATAAACTAAATAAACTAAAAAATAAAAAGTATTGCTCTTAATCAAAGCTATAGCCGCACAAGTGAGTCATTTTTAGATACCTCAGTCCCCGGAACTGTATCTCACAACTTCTCCAACAATAAACCATCTCTACTCATCCACTTTACATTTATTGCCATAAATATCATTCCCAGATAAAAATCCTTCAACTTCAAAGGCAAATAGACTGTGGGCAATCTGAACAGGGGTCACTCAGTAATCACAATATTAATTTGTAAAAGACACATATACAAGAAATTCAGTCAGCACTATCTATCAAATGTCAGTTCCTCAATGAAGGTGTATTTATTGGTCGGCAACCGTTCTGTGATGCCACCATGTTGGCTGCCAATGGTTTCGTATCATAGCATGGTTATCAGAGGAGGGCAATTGGTGTTATCAAAAACGGGGAAACTTGGTCAGAAATTGGAATGTTTCCCGTCATTTGTGATAAGAAGGATTCTACTGACGTTTTCCCGGTGGAAAATATCCTTTACCTGGCATATTCTAAACAACAAAACATTGTAGTGTTAGAAGTAGCTACCTGTATCTCGAACAATGGATTACCGACGTTGGCATCTCGAGTGTTCGGCAGGGCCCTAGTAACCTTTGTATGCAGGCATCTTTGAAGTATCACTTTGAATATAATTCAATATCTATTTTTCAATTTGAGTTTTTAACTTGTTGAATATGTAGTATCCATTTATCAATTTTAGTTTTTATCTTACTGAAAAGCAGAAAATGTCTATGCTTTATTTATAAAATTATTTTTAAACATAAACTTCATAATCTTGAAATAGGATTTTGCCAGTAGATTTATTTACCTTTAGAAGGGGGAATTAAAATTTTGTAAAAAGAATTTCTTATTTTATTTTATCAATAAGATTTTCTGCACATACCATTAAATGAAAGAATAAACATGCACTCTGAAACATCAGTGATTTCACAATAAAATAGTTGTTATCCAGAAAATGTTGCTATTATTATGATTTAAGGCCATATTTATGTCCCTCCCAAACAATTATCCTGCCTAGCACATTCTTATATCATATAACTTCATATAAAATCTTATCAATGACACTGACAAAAAAAACAATAGTTTTCACTATATTTTGATCCAATGATAAGTTAGGCTCCCAGAAGACATGACAGATTTCTCTGCACCAAGGGAGCCCCTTTATGTAGATAAGCAAATAAACACTGAAGATAAGTATTTACATGGTGAGTGATGGCCAGCAACAAGACAATTCAGTGATAAGTATAACCTGCTATTGTCTTTGCAAGGAAGGCACTTCCTAGACGCTCAATGTTTAGCCAGACATCACATGGGCATCAAGTTCCCAGGCCTGAGTCTAGCATTTGCTGTTGAGAGTAGAGAATAGACAAGATATATAGTTCTTTGCTTTTCAGACTAGATGGCTTTCAATGTAAACTTCAAGTCAGACATATGTAAAGAGTAGGGAAGGTATAGTTTGTTGGCGAGAAGTATAATCCAAGCATGTTGATTTGAAATTCTGGAGGATAGTAATGAAGGCACTGGTTGCTGCCTAGCATAGATGATGTATATTTATATCTTTTGAGACTAGATGTGATATATAGATTCCGATGTAAACTTCTAGTCAGACATTTGTACTGAGTAAGAAATGAATAGATTGCTTGACTGGAGGAATGATCCAAGAGTATTATATCGATATTCCGGCAGATAGTACTGGTTGCTGTCTGACAAAGAGAATAATTAAATAGTTCCTCTTTTGAGTCTAGATACGCTAGATGAATTTTAATGAAAATTTCAATTCAAACAGTTCTTTAAAAAAAATAAAGTAAAATAAATAAACACTTAGAAATGGACATAGGTGTAATATAATCCAAAAGTATTCCATCAATATTCTGAAAGACAGTATTGAAATTACTGCGAGAAGAAATCCCACATCACTGTTATTGCTCAAGACTGAAGTGAACCTATGACACTATCATAAATCCTTTCATGAAGTAGTTGGTCAAGTTAACGATTGTATGATTTCTTGAAATGAACTTTACAATAAGAGCAGCAGAGAAATGCTTCAAAACAGAAAGAATCTTATTTTTGAACCTAGATGTCAGAGATGGTTTCTTGTGAGGGCTTTTCTTCAAGTCTGGCAGATACAGATGAGTTTCCCAGACAGACAGGTTTAGAATTTGGGTAGAACATCTGTCTGTTGGCTTCCTACCTATCTTGCTCCTTCTACACCTTGATATTGGTGCTATCTTTAACAATGGTATACAGGAACTGAGGAAAGGGTCTTGTTTGGTTTGGTTTTTGCATTAAATGTCAGAGGTATGCTTGTTTTAAATTTACAATTACATTAAATTCTGCAACAAAAAGTTTGCGACTATTTTCATCTTTTTTGTTGATTATTTATTCATAAATGTCAATGTTATTCTTTCTCATATTTCAAAAAGTAAAATAATTCAAGAATAGTTGCTTCTTCCTTGTTCTTGTCCTGGTTATCAAACTCAACCTTACTCAGTTACAAACATTTTCCATCAATGAGTCTTTCTAGCTTCGCGAAACCAGCTTTGGCTATTGAAACTACCAATCTTATTCTTTTCCATTTTGAAACGAGATATGTCCGATCATGACACTATCTATCTTTACCATTCCTGTTCCAATTATTGAAACTGCCAATTCTACCTGTCAAAGAATATACACAAAGAGTATATTCACAATAAAGAACATGTTATCAAGAAAACCTTTTTTTCCTTCAAATGTTATCACGTTCAACTCATTCCTCAACTGATTCTAAAAATGCCAAAGAACACAGAAGCTCTCAAGAAAGGTTCTTACTGAAACACTGGCTGGGTTGGATGTACAAGATGTACAAGATAGCAAGAGTTTGTTGGTCAGAAAGAACTTTATCTAGACCATGAGTCTGCTGTTGACTGTAAAAATTGTCTTAAAACCTTTATCTCTCATCACTTCTCGGGTTAGAGAGGCTATAACAAGGGAAACTTATGACTTTGTGACCCCAAAAATGCACTCGAAGGTCTGGAGAACAAACATAAGACATTACAATAAACATATAAAATCTAACTGCCCAAAAATAATGAAAATAAATGCAGAAATTTATTATTTCAGAATGACAAACCATCTGAAATATAAAGGTCCATAACCTTCTTTACTGATCACTGACTAAATGAGAGATCAATGGCAACTGTAACATTACTTTTTTCTTCTTCAATGCAAAAGTAGCCTCATAAATCTAAGACAAGGTACTTGCCATTCCACATGAAAAATCAAAGAAGGATTATCAATCACTTTGAAGTTTTTCTCTCAGGAGGATAATAAGTCCTGAGTGTTTGGAGGTTTAAGATATCTACCTTTTCATCATCATTATTCTATTCCTTTGACATCAAGGGGAAACATCTTTTACATACAAGAGCAAAATTAAAAACCCTTAGAATATTACCCTACCATATTTCCAGAGCAGTCCAAGTGTTAAAACAAGGATCAGCATTAACAAGAGCTCTTCCTATTGGTCCAGTAAATGGCTAATAAAGAGTTGAGGGTATTGAGAAGGTTATAGTATCAGCCTGTTTATGATCCTTCTCCATGGTGGTCAGCAGTTAACCGCCTCATCAATGTACATGTTTATAGTGGTCACGGCTGGACATATAATTAGCCTTTCATGGCTTGTCATAAAGACAGCTCGTTGTTTGGAACAACTTATGGTCATTTGTTTCATCCTGTATGTTTATGTCAATAAAGTCCTTCTTCATGACTGTGTATCAAATAAGAACATAAATCTAGGTTCTCATTCAGCAAGTCTAGATTTGAATGTATACAAAGGATAAGCCAAATGAAATCAAATATCATAGATGAAGGAAGAGTTACTATTTTGAAAATTTCAATTTTTTTTTCAAATATTAATGTCTGCCTGAAGACAATCTCACACTGACTTTTTCTACATTTGTGAACATCCAAAGTCTTTTTGGCATAACCTGTTGACATTTTCAATGCTGACAATGTCCTAGAATAAGATGAAAGGAAATGCTAAATATTAGTGACAAACTCACTCACCTTTTTACCTACGATTTATAATGTTTTATTTGGCAAAATAATGTTTTACCAAAATGTTAACATTTACAATACTGAAAATGTCCTTGAACTAGATGGCAGAATAAGACAGAGTTTTCAAGATAAAAATTGACAAAATATATTTAAAACTAAAAATACATACCAGAATAAGATTCATGAATAAATATTACAACAGCTAATCCTGAGTATTCGCTGTTGAAAAAGATGTGATTATCAATATTACTCATTCATAACATTTTGATTAATATAAAAACCTGTCCTCTTTGAGCCTTTAAATCTTGCTCTGTGACTTTATATCATTTGCAAAACATTTTCCAGAAAGTTCTAAATAACACGCCAAAAGAAAACATAGTGAAGAATAAAATCAGTCATGTACAAAGTGAGTCAATATCAATTTCAGTTTGACCATAGTGTGAGTCATAATCCTAATTATGAAAAAGGCACCAATCAGAAGAACCGATGACTTGTTCCTTATCATTGAACCCTATCAGACAGCTGGATCATGAACATCACACAAAGATGGGAACATCCTACACAGTGAATCACTCCTGAAGAAGGGGTAAACATCCCTGAACTGATGCTTGCATGATCACCGATGAATTACGTTTTACTATCTGACATAGTCTTTCCTTTGACCCTAGATCATCATATTTAAATCTGAAATCACCCTCACCGAAGAGATAACTTCTTAAAAGCAATCTAGATTTAGGTTTAACTGAAACAATTCTCCAACGCTCATTTTAAGTGTTATATCAAGTTGTCTTTCTTTTTTAAATAAAGTTTCACTAAGAGTCAGTTATATTGGTGTTGTTGTCAACTTTTGTAGTAGTTGAATCAAAGTTGTGGTAAGCAAGGTTTGCACCTTCATTTTAGAAAGTGGTTGTGAATGGGTAAATGAGAAATAAAGAGACAGCATGAAAGGCATCATAAATAAATGTTTAATTGAATGAAAATTAATCCTTGATTTTCTGATAAAAAACAATTCCCAACCATTCATGACTAAAGCAAATTCCTTGATGATATTTTGTCAATGAAGCTGGTATTTGAATTTATTACGAATTGTATATTATAAAAACTGAATAGATGTGATGAAAAGGTAATGACACAAGAAGTTCTAAGGTTCTTTTATTACTATGATCTATAACATAGGGTAATGTGTATCACAACAAGGGGGAAAGAATATGTTAAGTTTCAAATTTGTTCCAGTACATATATCTTCAAACAGAAATAACAAGTGCTGACAAAGACATAACCAGTACTTTCTATATATACCATAACAATTCTATTTAAGTTGTATTCCAGCAACAGTTTCCTTCGCACTATATTCTATAACAATCACGCACCTAACCACTCCCAGGTCATGTCAGTCAAATATTTCTGCAACGCAAAGATTTCTTTTATTCCTGTATGAATCTGCAAATGAAAAACTGACAATTGTTTGAATTTATTTTGAATGATGTGAATAAATTTGAATTTCTCGAATAGTAATTGTGAAAAGCTTGTCATTTTTTAACAATCTACCATGTAAATTCTTACTTCGAAATTAAGATGGTTGAAGACTCTACCGAACTTCCATTTTCTCCTCATGGGCACATTGGAATAATAGAATTTTTAAAATGTTTTTCTGTTCAAATTTTAGCAATTTGATATTAGTTTAAGCAGAATCAATTCCTTCAGGGGGTAAAACATTTCATAACTTGACCAAAATATCTGAATTTGGAGAAGATATTGTCAAGAAAAACTTTATGCAACCATTTCAGTGTGAACACTATTTAATCATTTCAGTTAGGGAACTGATTTGTATAGCTTAAACAAACTTGGTACATTTTTTAAACATATCAATTTATTGAATAAATACATTTCTTGAAATTTATTATTTGTTCTTTTTGTGAAATTCCTTTATTTCCTTAATAAATGTGCTAAAGTGCCTTTAATTGACCAAAATCCTCCCATTTCTGAATTTGTCACAGATTACAATTGCTGAATGTGACAATCAAGCACATCAAACTGTTTTAAAAGCTCATGTCTTGTCTTGACATCTAGAGCATGAAGTCATGTGCATGTACTTGAATTTCATGACAAGTTTGAACAAAGCAAGGTCTATAACCGTGACGGATCAGCGCAACATCAAACAAAACGACAGTTAAGCGAAGACGTGGAAGTCAGCGAGTACAGGAAAGGAGGATTACTTCATGTGTTCTCAATTCAACCCGCTAACAGCATATGTCAAACAGCATATGTCGAACCATGTGGCCAAATTGTAGCCTTCACACACCATAAACAGGAGTGCCGTTATTTTGCTTTTAATTGGCAAACTCTCTCAATCTCCGTTCACATTTAATAACTTAGAAACATTTAAGGTTGTTTTATCACAAGCAACATCAGTGGAAACAAATTTCATAATAGAAAACCTTTTAACATAAAAAGAAATGACTAAGTATTTTTTATATCCATAATTAAAGACAAATGAACTAATAAAATAGTCATTATGTGACAATGCTTTAAAATCATATTTTTGTAATATATGCAGTCTGTTCTGGGTTTAACGATAAATATCAACATCTGGATGGCCATACACTTTCTTAACAAGAATTTTCCAAATACAAAATAACAAACATGTGACAAATTAACAGTCATATAACATATTCCAAATATATTTAAGAGTAGTCACAACGAAACTAGAAGTCTGAAATCGGTTTTTATTACCTGCACTTAACCCTAAGATTATCTTTTCATAATGTGTACTAATTGACTGCTGCTGTCATGGTAACGAAGTCAACTCATTAATAATCTATAAGTTCACCTTATATCAGCACAGGCATGCATAATATAAACATAATCTTTCTTGAATGTTTTTGTTACTTCAGCATTAACTTTGTTGTCCATTATGCAATGGATGTGATGTTTTAATTAGGACATAGCATTTAATTTATTCTAAATTTCAGAAATTTCCTTTATCTATATTTAAAAACTGAAACTGAAATGGATGATTATTCTCTAGCTGTTAACCATTAAACAAAAAGTTGATGTCTTAATCAGAAATTAAGGTATATTGTGGTTTTCTAAGGATTTTCATTCTTTTAAAAGAATGCAACAGAAATTTAAGAAAAGCTATGTACCATTTAATTTCTCTGAGAAAAAGAGTCATTCTAAAATCATGTCATAAATAATGTCATGAGTTTGATTAAAATTCTTAGAGGAGGTATGCATAAATCTTGTTTCTCTTCAGTTATAAGCATTTTTTATAATCAAAATAGTCATGAAATTAAGAAATGTTTTGGTTTTTTCTTCAAATCATGGAAGGACAGGATATAACTGTCATAACCCATTTACCAGTTCTAAAAATAATTTAGACTTTAAACTGCATAATGGACAACCAAGAACAAATAAACACATCAAAACTATTCAATATGAACAATACCAAAAACATATATTTTTGGATGAGGTATCTTTGTTCTCAGTGCAAATATTTGCACAAGCGGTATTTAGAAACGCTGTGTTCATATCTTATCAATAGGCCAATAATCTGTCAATATTTAGCCAACAATCATTACAAACAGTTATGGTAGATCAAACAATCAATCTCATTTCCAGAGCAAACATGGCAGAGAGCGTCCTACCTATACCGAGTGGATTGAACAAATCCAAAGGGTTTGCAACAAGAGCCGAGCTTGAAAGTGAACCTGTGATATTTGTGGTTTTCATTTGGCAACAATAGGATAACTCGTGCATATCTATCATACACCTGCCTTTAGTGCTGCTTCATATTTTGATATGAGAGTGATATTTCCTTCAATTGGGACATATTTTCAATAAATAGTGATTATCACATGAGCAAGTGTGTAATATCATTTTATGAAACAAATGTAATTTTTTGCATTGCCTGAGCATTAGATGGGGTTGTATACATATTCATATAGTTAATGGCTCTCTAATGGCTGTCTTGTTGAAATATAAATACATATATGCATTAACTTTGTAAAGAGAAAAAATGATACGGAAATGTTAGCCATTCTATTTTAAAACTTTGGAGTGTGTAGATAAGGTTATGTTTCTAGCTAGGTGATAAGTAAAGCTTACTAAAACGTTTCCTCTTTGATAGCTCTTTGACGAACAGAGTGAGTGTTATAACATTGTAAACGTGTCACATAGCAATATCGTAAACTGATTAGTTGTAATATCATTCATATAAAAACTCAAAAGTGTTTTAAATTTGATATAATGTCACTGCACATGATTCAAACATGAGTACAAATAATTGAACTGCATGTAAATTCTATTACCCCAATTTTGTTACTCTGATAATCATTAATTCAAATCATAGGTACATAAATACTTTGTTCATTAACCTGTTTATCTAGTGTACAGGAATTGATCTAGTTGATAATAATATCCACACGTGTTATTTACAGGTGAACGAGTTTCTCATTGAATTGTGCTGCTACTGACCTACAACAACAGTTACTATGTATACTATACTTATTCACATATATATATACACTCACAATAGAAACATGTGTCACAAACAGCAACATATATATATATATATATATATATATATATATATATATATATATATATATATATATATATATATATATATATATATATATGCACACTACAGTTAATTAATAGAAACCATTTGACCAATATGCTACCAAATTCTTTACCATTAATCTAATTATGATTTATATAATAATTTTTATAATATATGATTTTTATCTACTGCGTCAAACGACTCAATTGTTAAATACAGGTAAATGTACCGCAAACCAAAGAATAAAGCAGAAGGTCAAGTAACTGGAATATTGCAATGAACCCATCACACCTATCATAAACACTGTCACACACCCATACTTACTATTGTCCTGGAAAGGTAAATCCAATATTTGTTCCGAGGTTATCTTTCAGCACGAGTCTTTTCAAAGCAAGCACAGGACAATAATGCTGTACATATCAATTGATGATAATCACAAACACACTGAATGAAATGGCAACATATGAATGTAGTTCCTATGCATTCCGAGTGAATGGTCTTGCCAGATTTTCAATATTAAAAGATGAATAGCCAGAGGAGATTTGATATATTCCACAATTAAAGCCTTATATGTTGATTGAATGAAATGACAACATATCAAAGGCAGGTAGTGATGTTTCTATGCACTCCTAGCATTAATGGCCACAGGAGATTTTCCTTATTCAATGGATAGATGTATGTCAGTATAAAGCTTTGGAGGATTGTTAAACAGCATATTCAACAATGGTGTTCATGATAACATTCACTTACTCATGAAAAGTGAACATGCCCATTATTCACTGCTGTTCTTCACAACATTCAGTCAGTAATTAATAGTCAATGCGCACACGTAAAATTGTAATTCCCGAAAACATTTACTCAATGACGATTAGTGATTTTCAATATTGTTGTTCGTAATAATATTCACTCAATGGTGAAAAGACAACCAGCACAGCTACATTCAACAGTGTTGTTCATAATAGTATCCACTCAACAATGAAAAGACAACCGGCACATTCAAGTAACTGTTCATATGAATATTCCTGCAACGATGAAAAGACAACCGACACATGCAATGTTACTCTTCATAATAATATTCACTCAATGCTAATGGGGAACCAGTACATTTACCAGGGCTATTCCACCCAACATTCCTGAGCTATAAAGCACACGATAACCCTGTGAAATAGTTCCCTTTTACTTATCTCCCTCTGCGGTTGACAACTAGTCTTACTACTGTCACTCGCAGCATATATCATACCTGGTGGTCCACCTGTCAGGTAAATCTCAGGTAACCTCGTTATTACACCTATGAGATCATAGGTCAGGGCTGTATATCTCAACCAATAAAATAAACATTATTAAGTTACATGAGATAAAAAAAACTTAGTTTACTTCCTTCATCCAATACTGACGGCTCCATTTATGTCCATTATTGTGTTATAGTGAGTACACAGATAAGCCAGCTCTGTTTCAAGAGTTAGGGAGTCACCTGAATTTTCTACCTGAAAGTTTAACGAGGATGAATATTTCATGAACATAAAGAGTGTTTTCCAATCTCCAGACATGGCTGGGTATTTAAAAGGCTTTTAAGAGAAACTTAAAATAATGAAGTGAAGCAGCATCTAGATAATCAGTATGATATGAACTGCTTACATCAATCTCCTCAGCAGAAAGGTCAACAGCTGGGATGGACTTCAAATGTTACCTTTTTATCTGCCAAATACTTTTTTCCAAGTCCATAAGATGTCTGTGTTTGGGATGATAAATAATTATGGCATCAAATGTTCCCAGACAACATTTTATTTTAGGTATCAAAGAAATGTAAATATTACATTTTAAGATTTAATTCTCTCTGTGTGAGTCAAAGGGACGACTTGAATTAACATTGATCAATTCTAACAAAATAACTTGCAAAAGACATTTCCGATCAATAATCAAATATTTGATTTCAATAAAATGACAATTTCAGGTATGGGGAGTTTAAAACAGAAAATATCACAAAAAGATAAGCTGTGTTAAGGTCAGTGTCAAAAAATGATGGACGCAAATCTCTTCAAAGCATGCTTATTGGTTGCCATGTAATGATGACCTTCAACTTACTCCGGCCCTTATGGTTCTCCCCGAATGCACTGCCCTCAAGCAGAATGTGCCATGAGGAAGACAATGATATCATGGATATATGACTTCTTTATTTTCACAATGCGATGTTTCGGTATAGATCCTTAACCGTTATCAAGCATGATCGGCAGTCATATTTTCCTCAAACAAGTTATCAATCTGTATTTACCATAACTACCCAATCTTTAATTATCTTTGAATATGATAAATAAAATCATTAAATGCTGCAAACCTTCTACAGAAAATGACTTCACTTATATCAAAAGAGCTTAAGCAGTAAAATTAACAAGAAATTTTTCCTTATTCCAAATTCTCTAAAATCAATATTTTCAAATGACAATGTCATTAATAAATGATAAGCTATTGCTTAATCAATTCAATACAAACATTCTGACAAACCAAAAAGAGAATCAATTCATCCAAAATTATTCACAAATATCACAGCAAAGGTTAACAGCGCAAAATCAATACTGATCTGAGCAACTATCAACTCGTCTAGCCATCTATGGGTCATTCTCCGGTTGTCCATCAGCGATTGCTTGGCTATAACACTGTCTGGTCAGCAATTTATGACCGCCTCAAGTGAGCCTGACCGCTGGTCAAGTCCTTTAATCTAGAGAGTGGTCACCTGGTCCCCCTAGATTGAAGGTGAGAGGAGTAATATCGCCTTGCTTTGAACTCTGAACTGGACATCAGATAGAACAGTAAATCAACCTGGTCTAAGATTTATATCTTGTATAGCTGTATAGTTTTATACCAAGAACTTGCATGATTTTATATTGCTCTTTCATCTGGTTTCATCTTGGTAGACAATTTGACATTGAAACTATACTTATAAATATTTCTTTAAAACTATTTACAATCTTCAGAGATTTTGGTAATTCCTGAATTACCATTGAGCTTAATCTGGGCGCAAATTATGGCAATTTCTAATGCCTGAGTTACTGTGACATTTCATTTTATTCTCTTTTTTTCAAATCATCAAATGGGATTTTAGAATGTTAAACTAGAACTCCAAAACAATATTGATTTGCAAAAATATTTTAAAAACAAACTTTGAAAAACAGACCAACCAATTAACTGTATTTGAAATACAGATTCAAAGCCATGTTAAAGCCATAAAACAAAACCATCAAAGTAGATATCTGAGAGCATTCTTACTCAATTAAACCCATTCAAAAGCCATCCAATGTAGCTGAACAAGAAGATGCAGATGACAGAAGTAGCATCCCACACCTGCAGGGATCTGACACTCTCTGTCTTCCAGGTGATTTACCTTGATACTCTATTCTGATCACTATCACCTGCTATTGACCCTGTGACACTTCTAAAGGCTGGGATCTCAAACAAGTACCTGCTAATCAAAGGTGTTCAAAGAGTCAGAGGGGTCAACTGGACACTTTCAATTAACTTTGAATCACTGCAGGCATGTCCGGGGAATTTGACTGTGTTGGGAACCTTTTGTAAAATGTTGGGGCGCAGTCCGTGTTTTGAATCTTGTTGAAGCTTTGTTTCATGAATTGAATTTAAATTTTCTACACAATTACATGAAAAGAACAAAGTTATTCAAAGGAAAGTATCAATTGTTTTGCAAAGATCATGCAAAAAACGTCACTATCATCTATTATGCCGAACTACAGAACTTCAGCAGAAATGAGGTCCATGGTTTGACAGTGGCTTCGTCAAATTAATCTGCGACATCTTACAAATCTCTAGAACAACTTTCTAAATGGTCATGAGCTCTCTGAGAATTTTGTGAATCTCTTATGAAATGGTTACTAAAATGTTTTCAGATCCCAGATACAAATTCCAACTGTTATTTCAAACTTTATGAAACATCACAAATATCAACCACAAGTCACAAGTAATGCATTTTTTAAGGCGTTAATAAATTAGAAACTGGTAAGATGAATGATGAAGAGTTCTATGATTAAAAACTTCCCAATTGCCAGAGTGCAACATTATCAAGTGTTATCAAGCATGCATAACCATTCAAATGCTTACTGATAGTGCAATCAAAAGCTGTGAACCTAGGAGGCCATGGGGACATGTCACATGTCTCTCATGTCATTAATGCATAAGAGCACCTACCCTACTAATGAGCAGCTTGGCTTGATAAGCAATTACACATATCTTAATTCCCTCAAGACCTCTGATTGATATCAAGCTAGGACACAACATTTTAATCTGAAGTTAAATTCTGGTTTGATAAGCAATGAGTTACTCAGTTACTGTTGACAACACAGTTCTTTCACCATGGCTTACATGTGAACTGGTTCAAATGGCAAACCCTCAAAAATCAAATTGCAATTAATGTTATCTTTTTCAATCTAAACATTCCACTCAATGACCCAGATCACATTTGGATGAAATCAAACCTTAACAAGTGTTTGCCACTAACATGGCAATGTCCCCCGCCCTTATGAATATGAATATTATCGCGTTAACAATGTATTACAGTAGTCAAAGTGTCATGGTGACCATGAAAATGAGGTCAAGGTCATCAAAGTCAACTGGCGTCTGAGTCTTCCGCCATTGAAAGCTGTCAACAAATATGAACACTAGGCGCACGTTAACAATGTATTAGAAATTGGTTAAAGTGTTGTAGTGACCTTGAAAATGGCGTCAAGGTCACAAAAGTCGACTGGCGTCTGAGTCTTCCGCCATTGAAAGCTGTCACCAAATATGAACACTCTAGGTGCTAAGCTTCATGAGTTATAGCGTTAACAAGATTCTGGACGTACGTGGTGTCGTGGTGACCTTGGCAATAACATCAAGGTTACAAAAGTCAACTGGCGTCTGAGTCTTCCGCCATTGAAAGCTGTCACCAAATATGAACACTCTAGGTGCTAAGCTTCATGAGTTATAGCGTTAACAAGATTCTGGACGTACATGGTGTCGTGGTGACCTTGACAATAACATCAAGGTTACAAAAGTCAACTGGCGTCTGAGTCTTTCTCCATTGAAGGCTGTCACCAAATATGAACACTCTAGGTGCTAAGCTTCATAAGTTATCACGTTAACAAGAATCCAGACGGACGTAGTGTCGTGGTGACCTTGAAAATAACGTCAAGGTCATCAAAGTCTACTGGCGTCTGAGTCTTCCTCCATTGAAAGCTATCACCAAATATGACCAGTCTAGGTGCTATGCTTAACAAGTAATCGCATTAACAAGAATCCAGACAGATGTAGTGTCGTGGTGACCTTGAAAATTATGTCAAGGTCACCAAAGTCGACTGCCATCTTAGTCTTCCTCCATTGAAAGCTGTCACCAAATATGAACACTTTAGGTGCTAAGCTTCAGGAGTTTGTCGTTGTGACCTTGAAAATGACGTCAAGGTCACTAAAGTCGACTGGCGTCTGAGTCTTCCTCCATTGAAAGCTGTCACCAAATATGAACACTCTAGGTGCTAAGCTTCATCAGTTATGGCGTTAACAAGATTCCGGACTTACGTGGTGAAGTGGTGACCTTGAAAATGACGTCAAGGTCACTAAAGTCGACTGGCGTCTGAGTCTTCCTCCATTGAAAGCTGTCACCAAATATGAACACTCTAGGTGCTAAGCTTCATCAGTTATGGCGTTAACAAGATTCCGGACTTACGTGGTGAAGTGGTGACCTTGAAAATGACGTCAAGGTCACCAAAGTCGACTGGCGTCTGAGTCTTCCTCCATTGAAAGTTGTCACCAAATATGAACACTCTAGGTGCTAGGCTTCATGAGTTATCGCGTTAACAAGAATCCGGACGTACGTACAGACGCCGCTGAATTCATAGTCCCCCGTTCCGCGTTGCGGCGGGGGACAATGAAAGCCATCGTTCAAGTGCCAGCTCATTCATGAAACAGGTGAGGTGAGGTGAGTTGGGGTTTAACGCCGCTTTCAAGATTATTTCACTTTTATCGCGGCTGCTAGTATTATTGCAGGGAGAAAGCCCGCGACACTATAGTGGCTATGCATTGCGGTGAAACCTGCGAGCATCGGCTGGAACTAGCGAACCATGGGTGGTACTGCGCTGAATGTCAGTGTAGCATTGCACCCAAACCTGACTGCGTGTAGAACAGTTCTCTACTGCAGACAAAGTTGCCGAGCCCCTGGCGGGATTCGAACCACGGACCTCCTGATCCGAAGCCGAACGCGCTAACCACTGCGCTATCCCGCCCCTTCATGAAACAGCCTGCTTGACACGTCTGAACTAATTTACATAAAAGGCATGTTTTTCAGAAAATCAAAATTGCAATTATTGTTATCTTTTTCAAAGCCAACCATTTATTACAAAGCTTGGCACATATTTGAACTTGTTTACATAGAGAGTTCATGAGGCATGACTGTCCCTATCACTGAACTTTGTCTATCTTGGCTACTTAACCTTGACCATGGCTACTCATAGGTCATAAACTCTCACTGACCAACTGGTTCTACCCCTTCACTAATTAACCACAGCACCACCTGCAGATACATATTGCAGTGTTAACCAGTTCCTTAACTATTTAACTAGTTTCCTTAATTGCTTGGACAGCTACACTCGACTAATAAACTACCTTAACACCTGTTGATAAACATCTTCTCACACATCAAACTGTTAGCTAGCTCATTTACTATTCAACTAGTCCCTCAATTAATTATAGACAGCTACACTTTACTAATTAACTACCTTAATGCCCATGTATATACATCTCCTCACACATTAAACTGGTAACTAGTTCCCTAACTTCTTAGTTAAGGTGATAATGAGTCTCAATAGTTAAGTTCCTTGCTTACTGGCCCATAAATGTTAAACATTCACTGATGCATAGATCTGAATGATTTAACATATATATTTAAATTTCCTCACGTATCAAACTGGTACCTAGATTCCTAACTACTTGGTCAAGCTTATAAAGATACTTAATTCTTTAGTTGCTTAACCATGAAAATTAAACTTTCACTGCAAGATGGATGTTCTGAAGACAATTGACAATATGTACAACAAAGTACACTAAACCATGAACAGGTTTTCGTCTCACGAACGCACCTTCTTACCCTGAGATTATAGGCTGATGCATCTCCGGTAGTTATCACAGATCTGGTAACTAATCTCTATTTATATCAAAATAGATCACTAAACATTTTTTAACCAACCACAGAAACATATTCCAGCACTTGCAATCCAGCCAGTCAGTTATACCAATCTACAGGACAGAGAGACAATGAAACCATCCAAGCAGATTACAGAAAGTATTTTTATTCCAATTTTCTTATCCAAACTCCTCAACAGGGTTGATGTGGAATCTGATAGTGAAGTATGCGCACTAAACTCCTGGCACTGTTATCTCTCAACACCATCCCTCTCATGGGAATAACTTGGTCCTCTCGGGGTGCTATCTTAGAATGAGACTTTCTTGGTCTAGATAGACCTTATCTAAGAATTGAAATATCTTGGTCTTGATAGAACCTATCTGAGAGCTTCACTCTTCTCAGGAGATACTTTCAATCATGGCTAATGACCTTGTTATCTACCTGATCACTGCACCGACTTAACTATTGCAATTAATCTTGTGTTTCTGCTTAAGTTTTTCCATTAATCTTGTGTTCAGGCTTAAATATTTCAATTTATCTTGTTTGGAGCCTTGAAGACTTCCATCAATCTTGCTTTAAGGATTCAACATTTAGATGAATTTTGTGTGAAAGGTTGCATTTGCCATTCTTCTAATGTTATTGATGTCATTTATCTCAGAGAAGATAAATATTTTGCTAAAAAGAGCTATACTCCTCCGCATCCTAACTAGCCCAGCAATGAGTCAACATAAAACTAAAAACATGAATTGAGCATTTGAATGTTCTATGTTTCATAATTTTTAACGAAATTTTTCAAAGACTTTGAATCAACAGTTTTTCCTATATATGATATTTTTCAAAAGTGATAAGTTGAGGGACCTTTAATGTTGTGAAATTGCATTGCATTTAGCCTATTTGTATTGAAAAGTTTGGGTTTCATGACAAAATAATGGACTATCCCTTCATAATCTAAACCCTGTAGATCTGGTAACATGTCCAAACCTCATGTTCCTCACCGTAGAGATAGGACAAGGTGGGATTAGAGGTGAAAGGGATTAGAAGGGCTGGATTAGGCACAGATAAGGTCCTGCAGTAGACTAACCTCGACTCTGATAACACTGGGAGATCTCTTCTTGTCACATTTTAGGGATTAAAATTACTTATCAGGGGAATCTTCTTGTAAAAGAATCTGACCTCTTTCCTTGTTGCGGATTCCTCCGAGCTTGAAGTGTCAATAAGCATGCAGTTTGACTTAATCCTCACATTCTCAAAGCATTACCCTTGCATTCTTTTATGACTCCAACCTTCAAGTCACATGATGCAAAAAGTCATGCCAAAAAATAAGTATTTAAACTTATAAATAAACAAACCTAAATCCTAAGTTGGACATAAACAAGTTATAATGAAGTTCATGGAGCAAAAAGTGTAAAGAAAACATTTCTCTAACTTCTTAAACATGCTCAAAATCCCAGAGTAGGAAAACCTACGGTGCTGAAGATTAAACGCAAAAAGATGTAAGAAAACTGTAATTACATAAAGTTTAAAGAACTAACTCTCAAGAGTAAAACTAACACAGTGCAAGATAACCTGCATCTTTTCTTGCTCTGAAAGCCCTCAAAAAGCCCAAAAGACTTGAGGATTTATACCTAAGTTGAAATCTAATCAAGAAGGGGAGAAAGTCAACTCCAGAAACACCACAAAGGGATGGAAAGCAATCCTCGGGACATCTACCGGATAAATTGGGAGTGCAAACAGAGCAAATACCATCACATGTTCTGTTGGAATGGAGATAATGGCCGGTCACATGTGAAGTGGAGGTAGATAATGGGGCCTTGTTCTTTGAGCCTATAGGTGTTACAGTGCTGCAGGGATCTGTTATGCCTAGACTCTACCTCAGACTCTTTGAATCTGCATTGTATGATTATTCTGTTCATGCAAATCAATCATATATGCCTACAAAATTAAACATATTGCAGTTTCTATTATTTTTACAATGTTCCAATGTAACATATCTTTTTGTCATGATTACATGACGTTATAAATCTCATAAACAGTAAATGTGTTTTTCAAATTTGCTTGGTGCTATCCTAAATTGAAAGAATGTTTTGAACATTTTTCTTATTTTCACAAAGAGAAAATCAAAGATTTGTGTCCATGATAGAACCTCAAATCACATGCCAATAAAAAAGACGCTCATTGTGAAGATTCTGAGCAAGTCTAGAAGTGGGTATGATGGACCACAGGGTAGGATGATGTTTCGGGACAAAGTGCTGAACACACAGAAGTTCTTTGCCTTTCTGACCATGTACAGAGTGTCAACAGGCATGTAGTCTAACCTTTACACAGGGATCTCCGTCTCCAGCTTGCATCTCCCCGCTCTGTGGTCAACACACTGGCCTGACAATACCCCCATCTCGTCTTTGTTCATCTCTACTTTAAACTCACATTAGTCCCAAGTTCATCAATGCATACATGCACCAGTTGCTCAAAAACAAGGAGAACAAGTTCTTTGGAAGGTTGACATCCTTATTACAATAGATGTGATCTTTGTGTGCAGTTTCTATTATTTTCATCAAGCATATGAAACAGAGAATTTGACCAAAGAGTGCAATTATGAAGTTAACTATCCAAAAATGTTTTCTTCTTCATCAAAACAGCATCTAAAATGCTCATTCAAGTGCACAAACTCAATTTGTGAAATCAAATAATACAATAAGATTCGAAAATACTGTCATTTCATTGCTGTTACTACTTTTCTGTTTTTAAGTTTTTCAGTAACTTTCAAGACAGATTAAAACACAAAACAAAACATTTTGATAACTGTACTGTCTTTTTCCCAAATTACTGCAAGATGATATTATAATAGAAGCAGAATAAATAAGTTGTATTTCCGTCAAAACATCTTAATGGTTCACCTCAACCTCCATTATGCGAACAAGAGGTCTTTTGGTGAAGAAAAAGCCATTATTGCACCTTAACAGTTGAAGAAAGTTTGAAGAGTTATATATCAGGTCACTGTAACCTGCAATCAACTGATTAAACCCTGAAGAAAGAAACATATGTAAACCTGAGGTTAATGTGTTCATTTTTGAAAGAAAGAGATAAATCTTTTCTATCACATTTTCCCCTTAGCAGGAAGTTGACGTACCAGTTTAGCCAAGGAGAAAACATTTAAAACATAATTTAAATCCCTTCTACAATGTTATTGAATGAATAAAAAGCTTTGGTCGATTGGATTAAATCGATTGGAACCAAGTGAACTGACTACATATATTGATCAATGTTATAACTTGCAATAACATGGACAGGGTGCTGACACAGAAAACTGCGGAGGAGGATTGACAACATAAATCAAGTACAGTGACGTTAGGCTACTCGTTACTGCATGTACCTGTTATTGTTGCATGTATGCTATAATTGTAGGGAGCAATACTGACAACACTATAAATCAAGACAACATTCGTCTTGAACTAGTGAACCATGAGTGGTTATTATGAAAAACAAACTAACATTAAACTTAGCGCTACACTTTAACATTGCAGTAAAGATACCTTAGTGACTTGCTTAGAAATAAGAGCTTTTAGTGGTACAGTCGTGTACAAGTTAGCATGCTGCCCTCACTTGCCAAAGTCTTGGGTTAGAATCCAAATGTTTTTTAACTTGGCTTCACATTGTTTTGTGTCTCTAAGAGAGTCACTTCATCCACTTGAGCTCAATATCTAACCCAATGTACAAACGGGTATCTGAACACAGAAAGTACAATTCCTTGAGATTAACATTATGCTGCCAGTGAACAGTGCCTCACACTGAATATTAGGCCTTTAAATGTGTACAGCTTGTCAGAGAGGAATGTGGCGGATACAGTAAAACAATCACTCTGCCTCGCACACCGTGTCCAGACTAGGCTCCTCTGAGATCAATCTCACCCTTCACTCCTCAAATACTCCTCATAACCCATATGTTGTGTGTGACACTGAGGGATGACATCTTGAACTCTCTTATTGATTGGACTGGGACCGGAATCTATCATACATACATATACACGAGTACATCAATCTGCTGTACATGTGTATGTGATCATTACGTGGGCTTTCAGTTGTGTACCATTGTTGATTTGATAAATCATAATTTAAATGTGGTATTAAAACTGAAATATCACAATCACTGCAGGAGGTGATTGAAAATGTTCCTCCTTTGCAACATAACATTTATGTTACTGCACTACAAGAATTTCGTACATATCAGCATCATGATTTTTACATGTTAAAGGATGAACTTTGACAGAAATCAAAGCCTGACCTACCAAATACAAAGTTATTTTACTGGTTCCACTAATACTACTACTTCTATGATAATGCATAGGGATTTCGATACTTCAACTTCAAACACAAGTCATGGAAAGGCAAAATGGTTGAACAATTCAAAGCCCTTATCAACCATTGCCAACACTTTCTGTATACAAAAAGGTCAAAATCTTTGAAGTATAACAATGGAAGATTCAAATTCAAATCTCTGAAACGCAGACATCACAACATCACTTCGACAAAAGATTCAGATAATGAGTCTGTTTCGCATATTCAGATACATCCACTTCAGACAAATGGAGTGTTGACATTTGGGGGTTAACAAAATCTGGCACTTATTTTCATTATCGATCAGCCCAGTTACAACAGAGGCCAAGAAGCTTACAGTGAGAGCATTCACCCTAGTGGAATCTGTTACAAGGTGAGGTGAGGTGAGTTGGTGTTTAAGATTATTTCACTTATATCGTGGCTGCTAGTATTATTGCAGGGAGAAAGTCCGCAACACCATTGTGACTATGCATTGCGGTGAAACCTGCGAGCATCGGCTGGAACTAGCGAACCATGGGTGGTACTGCGCTGAATTTCAGTGTAGCATTGCACCCAAACCCGACTACGTGTAGAACAGTTCTCTACTGCAGACAAAGTTGCCGAGCCCCTAGCGGGATTCGAACGACAGACCTCCTGATCCGAAGCCAAACGCGCTAACCACTGCCCTATCCCGCCCCCGAATCTGTTACAAGAACACTGGTTTCAGTTCATAGCAGTGACGCTTATCACCACAACATTATCACAATCATACCCTGTTTTACATTTAATCACTTAGATAGAATTATTCATAATATACTGAGCATGCTGTCAACAACCTACTGTCGTTAGTTTCAAGTATGTCAGAAATAATTTGTTGATTTACCACAAATATAGTTGCACAGCACAGACTCATTATCAATTGACAAAATCATTGACACAACAATAATAGACACTTGTTGGAATTGAAATGTCAGGCCAATGTGATATTTACAAGGGTATGCATTTGCATAATAAACCTTTTAATCGTTGCTATATTTGATTCCATACTCATACATAGTTAAAAGTATTTACAACCAGCAGATTTATCATCTTTTATTATGAATCTCAAAATGAATTTGTAGTATTTGATAAGGCCTACAGGGATTATACAATGTCAACTTGGGTGGTTCTGTGAATATTGACAAACCCAACCAATTGACTTGAACAGTTTACAACTGACAGGAGAAATGAAATATTACAAGCTTTGAGTGTGGTATTTTTCCATTGTTCAGATAGTCAGGAAGGAAAGGACATTGGGTGATTTTACCTGATCGGGTACAATTTCAGAGTTCAAACATGAAGCATTTAGAAGGAAGAAGTCATTGCAACACATTTCTGTTATCCTTAAAGCACAGAACCACTACAATATATCAAAGTCTAATTTATATCAAACATGTTTATGAAATCCTATATCAGATTACTAACAAACACCACATGTAAATTATGACAAATTCTTTACTGTGGAACCTCAAAATATCTCTGAAATAATGATGATACGACTGTACATACACATAAGCTAAACAATGAAGAACACTTCTGTCCATTTACACCCTCCATTGTTACCCTCAATGCTAGTTTCTTACCATTAGCTAAGCCTCGATAATATTCACAGAAACATGACCAAAACAATGTCAAACACTTTCGTACATTACACGCACCATCATAACCCTGAATGCTAGTGTAACCATTAGCTAAGCCCGAGTATGAGATATAAACATTGTACAAGATTGTGACACAGCAGGTTACATTTCAATACACTATACAACATTGGGTAACTCTCCCCATTTATTACACAGTATGTTATTGTAAGCTTTTCCGCTTCATATAGCCTGGTAAGTATAAGGTAGGGCATAGACATAGACTTATATGTAAGTATAAGCAGGACAGTCCCTACCTAGACATACTTATGTAAGGAAACCGTACATGTATATATTGAAAGCATAGATGTTTCTATATATTCTAAGTATAAGTTTAGGAGTAAAGGAAACATGTAAATGAGAGCTAGGACCGGTCACAGTCTATTGCACATGCAGTTTTATTGTTTTTAGATGTAGATGTATATTTTTGTAAGTAGCGACACTGTTTATCTAATTGCATGTTTTAATGTATATAAGTATATGAAATAAATTTGTCACAGGCCAGAGAGTCCTAGGATATCTACATACCAATGAGCTTACTGTAGATGTATCAAAGGATGTAAGTAGGAGATAGCTACTGACAGAAACATGTAACTGTAAAGATTTAAAAGATTCACATAAATACTCAAAAGGCTACATTTCAGAGCAAGTAGAAAAAAACATATGTGCAGGCAGGTGTATGAAAGTATAGAGCAAGTAATTCAATGTAGATATGTAAGTAAGTAGATACAGATAGCCAGATGTTTCCTTATCGTCACACCTGGCTGGTTGTAGTGAGTTATCACAGATATCTCACTATGTGATATAGGATCATACCACTCATAAAGCTACAGTACTTTGTAACATCTGGCAATTTCAGTCTTATACATCACACATCCTGTGATTTCAATACATAAACAATGATTGAATACCCACCAAGATACTGACAAAGACGGCCAGAATGCAATGATTCCAAAAAATGACACATCCCGTGATTTCAAAACATAAACAATAATTAATTTCCAATAAAAAAAATATACTAGAAATACAACTAACTGATGACCGATATGTGTTGGCTAAAAAGAATTAAATTTGTTTTCCTTTGAATATCTATAAATCAGTCAAGTTTATAATCTGTTGATAGAATCATGACATTTTTAATTTTTAAACGAAATAACATTGAAATTGCAACAATTTTGAATCATATAGTTTATGGTTTTAAGTACTTTGTATTATTTCTAATTAAAGGAACCTAATAAATATATCATATCATCAATAAAAACAAATTAATGATTATAATCAATTAGGGTACATTACTAATTCATATCACAGCACCTCGCATTATTCCACCTCAATGAGATGCCTCTCACCTCATTATTTCCTTCCTGCATTGATTTCCAATAGCTTGTGTTCATGCTCGTAAATGTGATACAGTCAACAGGAATAATGATCTCATTATCTTCCTTTTACACATAGAAAATGGTCATTCAATTTTTATCCATAACGCAAGTATTACGTTCTATCATCTGAACAATCGCTCACTGATTTTTTTCCCTGCCTTTCAGTTGAATCCACTGAGCTTTAGTCAGCGGAAGATCAATTTTGTAAATTTATCATTAAAAAAATTGCTTTTTACAGTGCTTATTCTGAAAAAAACTGAATGTTACTTAAATGTAACCATTAAACATTATTATCCTTTATCTGGAATGTATTTGTTCAGTTTCCACATAATTGTGTCTTTGATGATAACTTCTAACAATAACGATATAACCAGATGATATTGAGTTTTATGTGTTATGATATTCAATCTGTGATATGCTAAATGTCTGTTTTGTTATATGCATCGAAGTCATGTTTATTTTCACTAAATATCACAAGTAAAAAGATTTTTCCCAATTTAGAGCATCAAGACATGTATCATATTGAATCCTGTCATTGTTACATTGTGATATGAAGAGTATCGTGAAAAATCTGGATCTTAACAATTCTAACCATAACGGAATGGATCGTCAAAATTCCAACCATGACTATCTGGATCATCACAATTCTAACCATAAATATATGGATCATCACAATTCTAACCGTTAATAACTGGATCTTCACGATTCTAACCATAACTATCTGGATCATCACAATTTAAACCATAACTAACTAGTACAATTAGAGATTTCCTAAAAATTAAGACCAACAGTAAATAAACTGCTACTTCTTTACTAAATAACTATTTATTTTCCCTCAATATTTCCCTCTCATTTAAGGGTACTATGACATGTTTCATATTGATTTGAAATGTGGTTATTAGCTATATGTAATGATCACAACTGTGCCTGAAACTAAGCAGTAAAGTCACAGATTTCCTCAAAACAAGAAAACATACAACAGATAAACTACAACTTCCTCAAAAAGAAAAAGCTCAATCAATATTCCTCTCTATGTAAACTGCATACAGAGAAATGAATATAACCATGTCAGTGGAGCACTACCCTCAAGACGCAGCACAGAGTCCAGGAAGTGATGTACAGGGTCTACTCACCATTATGTCTCCTCACTCAATGTTGACATGCAGGTAGATCCTCCTATAGTAAAACAGCAGCTGTATCCACCTACACCGGCGTCTTCACACACAAAAATCCATCAATATCATGAGGAAGGAGCGATGGCGTCTAGCCGGTCACCTAGTGACGACACATAAATCCCTTGCTCCTATTGACTCCCTTATCCAATGATGGCTGTCACTTGAAGCACAGTCAATCCTAGGGCAGAAGATGGAGACTGAATGTCTTCAGTCAAACATCAGCCTGACCCTCGGCACAGAGTCCCAGATTTCCTCAGTCAGCTAGCTCCTGTGTATCCTGAGATAGTATATCCTATATCCTAGCCCACACTCACTCACAAACAGGCAGATTGCCTTGGTGGCCGGGTGCTGTCTGGTGTCAACAATGGTTGACAGAGAACCCCCACTCACTCACTCACCCACTATGTCGGTGTGGTAGCTGCAGTACCAAATAGGTCAGAGAATGCAAACACTGATGACCGGAGAACCTCCACACTGTGTCCACTCAAGCCTAGATGCAAAGGCATGCGCTGGAATGCCTACTATCCTGTTTTCCCTATGTAACACTCCAGTGATCTCTGTGCTGCTGTCCCCTGGACCAGTTCATTACGGCTACAGGTGGGAAGGGAAGTTTCTACGTGCCCATGAACTGCGACCCCCCAGTAGTCTTGTCCAGTAGCAGTAATACAATCCTATGGACTCTTTAATTAGAAGCGCACAAGGACAAAGGACACACTAACAAGCAGTGAGGATTTCCTCAAAAGCTCTGAGTCATCCTGAAAAATCAATATTTTGTCCCAGATCCTAATGGACTCTACCAATCCGTGTTTTCTTACTACAACGCACAGGCCATGAGCGACACTCTTCAATCAATGAGGAGTGCATTGCCTGGAGCTGGGAGAGGAATGTGAACCCTGACAAACACCATACTGAGTTACTTACAGGGTGTAGAGGGATAACATGGGCTTAGGACTTTCTTGGATTCTCTCAAGCAAGAGTGAATCACTCATGCATGAAGCTCCTGGACTGGATGAGACACTGGCCTTTGGCACGTTTCACTCTGGTGTGCAGTCAAGTGTGACTGGTCTACTTTTCTGTGTAATCAAGAAAGATAAAGTTGGTGAAGGAGATTTGTTGTGGGGGTGTGAAGCCTATTGTTTGTAGATTAGTAACGTGTACACACTGCTCTGTTTCCTTAATGGACAAGGCGTGACAGTGAGTGGGTCACACCTAGGTAACATATACACGCTCAAAACAGTCAACACCTTCCGAATACCACTCAAAGAAACTCACTAATACTCAACACAGTTGAGGAATAATATTGCCTTCAGCATAGTAACAGCTCTTTAGAGAATCAAGGACAAACATTGACTTTTAGCCTAAACATTTTCAAAGTCATAAAAATTATAGAAACTATTTTGATAATAGCTTACAATGAGGAAAATCATTAAGATAAGAAAATTACACTGTATCATTATAGAAGTGGAGGAAATCAAGTACAGTCACACCTACATTTAAACAGATTACTTTTAGAAAGAAAAAAGGCGCAAAAGTGGTTCATCATTGAAAAGAAATTGTCTTAAACTTTATTGATAGTAGGTATATTTCTATCCCAATACAATGGTTGAATTCTAATCAAATAAAACAACCCTTAACAAAAAACAAAATTAAATACGTGGTTTGAAACAAGAATTGGTATTTTCATGGAAAAGAATTGTGTCCAAGACGAAGAACAATCACTGTCATGATGCGCCGCTAATGGCTGAAATATTGCCCAAGCGACGTTAAACAATAACTCACTAACTCACTGTCATGATAAATGCAGAAACAAAAACAGGCCTATGAAAACAATATAACAATTCAAACCTTTATTCTGAAACATACACTCCATGTATAAATATATCGGCCAAGAAACAATACCCAATTTCCACAAACTTAAAAGTTATACATGTATATGTCACATAGCCCTACTAAAATATCTACTAACAATTTTTTTACAAATAAAATCTGTGTGTCATGGTGTGCTCATGGGAAAATACAATTATGGTATACATACCACATAACAAACTTGACTTGGAAGATGCATTGAGAGCGGAGGATGGAGAAGAAAGGTTGCTTAAAGAGCCACTCCACATATTATTTAGCTTTGATGCAAACCTAAATGTCATATGTGGTGATATAAAATCAAAACATCTTAACTTTTCATGTCCAAAAGACATATCTGACAAATACTGGTTTTCCATGAAAATAAAAAAACAGCCTTATAAATGCACAGAGGTTTAGATATCACGTCCAATATACATAGGTACTGGTTATATAACCTAACAAACACTATCAACTCCTAACTGCCCTCCTGGCTGTTGTAGATTAGTCTCTAAAATTACGTTTGACTATTTGACGCGCGCCACCGTCCGGTTTTTGGTCATAATTGCGATGTTCTACCTTCATATTGTCACTGTAAAAAAACAATAAGATTTAAAATGTGTCCTTTTGGTAACAGTCGATACTTCACGATCAAATTACACCACTGATTAAGTTTGGCATATATGACTCAAACAACTCACGCAGTGCCTCTTGAATAGAACCGAACCTCTAAGGTTGTACCCAGGTAAGCTAATGCTGACAAAACAGTTCCAAATATTCATGAACCTAAAACATATGTCACAAAGCCATACTGAAGTTCATTTATTTCAACTAATCCTGACAGAAACCCCTACACAGTACAATCACTGGATAAGGATGAGATTTCAAGTGACCAATGCTTGCTCTAAATGTATGGCAGTCATACAACTCTATTGAAGGATGACCAACACAAACCCACTGACATGCGGCCGTGACAAGGCAGTTTGAAAGATGTAAACAAACAACATGGACAAATCTGCAGTCTACTGACAGATGAGCTGGCCCTGTGCATTGGGAGACTAGCTGTCACTTCTACTCTGGCCTGCATATCACTCAGAACTCCCCGCTATATGGGTCTGAGTCAACACTTCAAATGTTAAAGCAAATAATAGTGTGCACTGAATGAAGGAGTTTGAGGAGGAATCAATTTTAATGACTTGACAATATGTGCAGCATGGGTATTTGTGAACTGTGCTTCTACACGGTTTTGTGAGGGAATGTTTTGTTAAAAATAAACTTTGTTTATGAAAAACTTAAGAATCAGTTTAAAAGATCATTTCATTCATGCATGTGTCTATCATCAGGTTTCTTGTATAAGAAACACTTATGTAATAGATGTTGTGATGAATAGAAAACACCACTTATAAGTCTAATCTTACACAGAGTGAGTGAGTGAATGAGTGAGTGAGGTGAGTGAGTTGTTTAGCCCGATATTTCAGCCAATTGTGAAATGTACACATATTGAATCCAATCCTCTACCTCTATTGTAAACATCACAGATGTATTCACTGTGAGTATGGATGTGCCCTTTTATTGTGCAGCATAAACAGCAAAACACTTAACCACATTTGGAATGCAAGTTATCAATCACCACATAACACTGTTTCAAGATCATATGAATGCTGAAGTGGTAATTTCTATTATTGCAAAATAAACAATTTTTTTACACAAATCTCAAAACCCTTAACAGACAATCTGCAACCAATTCAAAGCTGAAGTAAGTATCAAGATGACTAAATGTTACATTGTATCAAGCAGTATAACATTTGGTACAATCAGACAACAAAAACCCCAAACTATTCATATTTCCACCTGAGAAAGCAGTATCTACAAATATTGAATTTTTGAAACATTTTTTTCCCTACAGGCAGAGTTAACTCATTCTGATACACTCTGATTGCCTGGGGATTTTTTTTTCCATAAGATTTACTTTTTAAACTTCCAGTGCATTTCCAGAGCTCCATCATTCTGTTGACAACACAAAAAATACCAGACCCGACATGCTTTCAGGGGAAAACATCTTCATCAAAGCTGTTTTTTAACTTTGGCATGGACAAACTTTAATCCATGTGTACACATTGAATTAAGTTCTTTTCAACTGAGGACATTTTCAAAGTTCAATGTTTACACTTGTTGACGTTCAGGAATTAGACACTTGAGGACATTTGATGAAGGGTCACTTACAGAGTTTTTTGGTGTTAGAAATGGGGGAAAACTTCTCTTTAAAGTTTACATACTTTGTGAAACTTGACATTAACTGTGATATTCTCATAGCAATCGATGACAAGCTCTCTTAAATTGTAAGTTTCTCATTGTTAGCAAAATTAAAATGAATTTTTATCACAATAGAAAAAAAACTTTCTTTGTTTGGCACTTTGATCAAATTTGATGAAATATGAACAGTAGGATTTTATTCTGAAGAAAGTCCATCCTTATGACTTAAGTAATATTAAACTAGATTAACAGTCAGCCACAGAACAAATCCTAAAAATATTATTATTTTATCCAATATAGGAAAAGTGATACAGGGAAAAGTATTTTTATCCCAAATCTAGACTTCAAGAGGTTCTGATTCAGGATATTTAAAGTCAAAATATTATAAACTACAGCCTATGGATGAGCGTGAGACAAACCACATATAACCAAAGGACATTACTTGAACTTGTATTGAAATAGTGAAATGGTGTTTTGTTAAAATGCTTGTGAAAACAGCCCAAGAACTCAACTAATCTATGGAGTCTTAAGTTTCAAACTTAACCAGCTGATCTCCCCAGGGATGTTTTCTTGTTTAGTGTTGACCAATAGGGAACAATAACTTAATGACATAGGTCAAGTTTGACACTAATATTGACAAAAAAAGCAAGGGAGACCACACAGGCTGCTGCTAAACCATAAGGAGTATGTATTACCCGTCTTTAAATTGGTTTTAGAATAAAAGACTTTCTTATAAATTATTTTTAAGTGGACTTGGAGACTCATACTTACTTGCTAAAAGCTTAACATAGACCCGTAGGCTTGTACTGGAGATTCAGAATAAACTGTTTGACTATATATGACTTGTTCAACAGCATAGAACATGGGAAATTTTGGGCAAGACTGGCAACTGATTTAGGTTTATTTTGCCATTCATATCAACCTTATAATAACACTTAATGGCAGGTCAGTTTTCAAGTTAATTCAGTTTTATTCATTGAAGAAATAAAATGACATGTAAGAAGAAAGAAATGTAAGAAGAAAGAAAAAGATATTATTTTGACATGATTAGTGCTATGTTAATCCAAAAGAAGAATTCTCTCAAAACTGTGCACTGCTAATGGCTGATATATTGCTTAAGCGGCTAAAAACAGTAACTCATTTACTAAAATCTACCATATTATGCCAAAGCATAAATGAACACCACATTTTTAAGAAAATGTAACAGATTTGAGGGAATTTGCAAGCTTCATTCATGAGCTGCAAGGAGACCCCATAACACCTTTAGGGGACCCCATGCTGTTCCAAGGTGTTTCCAAGAGGTAAATAGGGGGATAACAAGCCCTCAGTGCATTTTACAGGTTCATATCTAACCTGTAGGTGTGAAACAATGAACTTGTTAATCAACTGCAGGTATTATTTTTATGTCAACTTGTGTTTTAATATTGGATGATTTGCTTCAGGCAATGTGGTGTATAGAATTCCAATTAAATGGATTGTTAGTGCTTTGCAAAAGTATCTACATATACAAAAAATTTGCATGACATTCAAAAGTCCACTTTGCACATTATGCATAAAGCATACTACATAACTGAATAAATAAACTTTTCAGTTTTTAAAGAATGTCTACCTACATTTATACAGCAATGCATCAAAATAAGACAGCTTTCATTTAACCATGTACCCTTGTACCATATAAGCATAACACCTGGCTGGTAGGATCGTCGAGGTTTAACCTACATTATGTACTACAAGTATATTTGCACTTCTGTACATGATGCATTCAGTGAAAGCAGTTCAGAAAAAAGCAAACTTTCACTCATGTTGAGAATTCACATGACAATAGTTTGAATAAATGACTCATACGTGGCATACTTATCTACTTAAGGAGCTGAATAAAGTATGTCAAACAATTGTAAGTTGCCATTTTACAGTAATCTGAAAAGAGAAAATCTGGTAAGGAATACACACTGAGAACATATTCTTTAGGGATCCATTGATTATAAGATTTTGGTCATATGTTTCATTTTTTTACTTAAAGGCAATGAGACCACAAAAGTATCATCTTTGAACAAATAACAAAGCTTTCAATGCCTTAGTAACAGATATTAGTCACAAGTCAGTGGAACACATTTTACGAAAAAATATTTTATTATTTTTTATCCCCTTATTTTCTCCTTTTTATATTCCCTTTCACTGCCTTTCATTGCTCCCCTACCAGGCACTATCATATTTTATCTCCATTCAATAACACAATAGGGTAATCTTCCTCCTATACAGAAGCAGACCAGCAGACTATGGTGATATTACTTGCTCGACTGATAGCTTTGTTTATGATTTGAACCATCTCAGCATGTGCAACCCTTGTGACCTCCAAACATAAACCGTGTCAGGCAATGACATGTACAAGAGACAGTTTTCTTCATTTTCTTGATGGCTTGTTGTTACCTTCATACAAATAGTGATTGTATCTTGAAGATGAGTCTCTGTGGAACTAGGAAATTTATATTTGAGAATGATAAATTAAGGTTCCTGATGTCATAGTTTTGTTGAAAGTTTATGTCGGGTGAAGGAAATTGTTGACCGCCAATAGGGTAAGGTGGAAATTTGCATTATAATGAGACTATTGTCATACATGGATACATGTATCAACTGCTCATTAGTGTAAGTCTAAACTTAACGAATAGAAATAAAAATAAAATACATATGAATTAAAGTTTGACCATACCAAAGATCAACAACATCTTTGATGGACCTATTTTCCCCCCTGGTTTTTTCATGCTGTCCCAGCTACCATATCATTATTGTTGTATTGAGCCTTCTAGCCTTGCTAAATATTATAGATCTGTTTAGGATTTTGTAAGACATAAGAACTTCGATGACATGATAATATGGACATGAAGAAATGCTATAGACGATTGAATGAGGCTTGTTCAGGTCTTACGAACGACAAAAAGGTCTGTCTTTACAATATGTCAAGTGTTAGACAAGGAAGCAAGCAAACAATCACAAAATTTATAAATGTTTTTATAGGTCTAATTTTCCTCATCAAAATCATAAGAAGTTCCCCATACATACAATAAAGCCAAAGTCACAATATTCTATGTCCCTACCAGCAAGTGAGTTCACAATCCTGCTCTTCTGTCAGCTGGTCATGTTCCTGTACATTATGCCCTGATCAATAGCAATCTGTCACTACAGGCCATATAAACTAGCTGATTTGATGAAATCTCCACCACCATCTCCCAATTACTTGCTCTACAGTTGCTAAATGTACTCCATCCAGCTATTTAATCAACATGCTCTGCTCCAATGTCCAATCCGACATTTATAATCTCCTCCTGATCAATGGAAGGGCAATATGGTTCCTACTGCAATCATACCCTTTAAGTGTAGGTTTGAAAAAATAGTTGAATGTTGGATGGGCAAAGAATACTCTCATGGGATTCATTTCACACAAATAAAAACCTAAAAAGATGTCACCTCAATGTCCTACACAATGGAAAGGCAGAAAGGGTTCTTCTTAATCATACTATTTTCCAGTTGAAGATTACTAAAGAGCTGAAAAGGGGTTTTGGGAGGTTGTCATTGATCAAGTTCTAGACTTCATTCAGGAGAGACAATTGGAACTTTTATACTGATTAGCACTGTTGATTAATTTTTCTTGTATTATACCATGAAATAAGCACTCACTACTTCTCTGCAAAATCCAGGCAAGGTTGCAGTTTGAGAATGTAATTAACAGGGAAGCATTATCACCTGATTTACAGAGGTCAGTTATTATGAACCTATTGTACCTGTCGACTACCATGTCAACTATAGGTTTCCATAGCAACAGCACAGGGAGATTAAATGTCTTCCTCACTACCTGTATCTTCCGAAGGTCCTCTGTGGAGGAGAGAGCCAAGACAGGTTACGTGCTTCAGACACTCTTTCAAATTGGGCAGAATAGCTGTGAATCGTTATCACATGTACTTCTGTTCATTCAACATGTGATCAAGTTGGTAAACTGTTGGTATGGACAGTGCTAGCAATAATGCCCAAATTGAATTACAATTTTGGAGATCATAGGATCAGTGACATTAAGTGAAACAATGATACATACTGGTCATAAAGTATTATACATGACCGAAAATGTTCAACAATGTTTACAACATGCATTAGCAGTGAAACAATGAGATACGATGTAACATTTCAGTAAGAAAGTGTTACAATCAGCTGTGATGTATAACTATGTTTACAGTAGATATTAGCTGGTAGTTCAGAAGGAGGAAGTGAAAATACAGAAATAACTTCTGGCAGGAAACAGGCAGGACACGACCAGCTTACACTCCCTACAGTGAAGTATACAGGACAAGAGAACAGTGAAAACTTACTCAAAACTTTACCCTAATCTGTGACCATATCCATGCAAGAAATGTAATAAGTTATCAGAGACAGATGCACAGGTTTTTTTTAAAGAATAACCTTTCTAATATATCAATGAACAGTGAAATGCAAGTTAAATCTATATATAACCTTACACCAATAATTTTTAAAATGTACCTAGTTTTGCATCATTGATAAAGATATGTATATGTAAGACCTGAGACTTACAATAACAATCAACAAATCCTATTTGAACCTTATCAATTTTACTGCCCATTTGTCAACCATACCAATTAAACTCAAAAGTCTCTTTCAGTATTTTTATAATAATACAATTCCTCAGTAAATGATCTAATCAATGATAGAATCTTAAACAAGGTGACGCACATCAATTGGAATCAAGCTATTGACATATTGATATGTCCACAAAGCCTAAGGAATGGTTCCCCAAAACATCTCTGATTAAAGCCAGCCATCTACCAATATAGATCTGAGTCATATTCGTCCCTCCATCCATCCATCCATCCATCAGTCATCCCTTGCCTCATCTGTAAGTGTCAGTGGCTACACAGGAACAGCTATACCAGTGCCTACATAACATGCCTTTTTATGATCTGGCAACAAAAACTTCAACTGACGCAAGACAAACAGCATCTTCTGGCCCGTCCAAGGCGTGGGAAAATTTTGTGTACTTGAGGTTCTTTCAAATATTAATGATTCCTCATGAACTGATAGTGTAAAGCATTTTCAAAATTTCTTATCTTCTAATATTCATTCACCATTCGTATATCAACCAAGGAAGCTCTAAAATGAGCATAAACATTTGGGAAAAGAAGTGTTTAGGTTGACAGGTTCAATGAATTGAAAACTCTATACTGCAAAGAATCTGATGTTTCAGTTATTAAATGAAAATAACAAGCCAGATTTTATGCTTTCCATTCCTTCGAAGAAAGCATACCTTTCTTCCACTCCTTCTCATTTACAATCCCATCCCAGTCAATAACTACCACTATCTATTTTTAAAACACATTTTATAGCCCTATATAGTCTATCTGCATCACCTTATTAACATTAGATCCAGTAAATTTAATTCACTGCAAAATTGTGACAAACCCTGTTTTCCGTAACCCTCCTCCAATATCCGCAGCGTTTTCTCTTCCCTTATAATTACCTTCTTTGAGAGGCATTTTAAAAGTTGCATTGATGATAGACTTTTCAATATATTTCTCTTGATTCATATTAACCAAAGCTTCAATTGAAAGGGGCCATTCTGTCCTTTCTTTCATGGACACAAAAGTTGATGGAGACATCTTGAATTTACAATTTAATTATATGTAAAAAAAACTTTCAATACAGATTTGGAAAGGAATGCCTTTTCTGCCCATATCTATACTTGCTTTTCAGGATGATATATTTTAGCTAATTGTGAAAGTAGGTGAAATTATTATAGAAAGGTAGTGAGTCACAACATTAAAATATTCCCCCCCCCCCCTCCCCAATATATGCTGCCCTCCCCCTTTCTAAATTCACAGACCCAAACTTTCTTACTCTGTCAAAGTGTAACTGATGATATAGTGCTAACCACAGGTTGTTGTAACATTATTACTTCCATATGAAGGCATTTAGCTACAGTTTTCACAACATTTGACACTCTGGAAACCTACTTAACAGCAATTTTCCCACAGAATTGGAAAGATAACATTTGTTTTCATACCGAAACTGGATCTTGTAGTAGCACTGCTAAATCTATTCCCCATGCTGGGATGTAAGTGTTGAAATGCATTTTGTTTAGAAACAATTCTCCTTAATACTACAAACTTTATGTAGAAAATACTTGATGAGAGGAATTTTTGCCTGCTGAGTTACTTCATAAAAAAACTGGAATGAACTGCAAAGTTGTAAATGTGCAAAAACAAGTATCGTGTAATCAACATAAAATTAATAATTCATATATATGTCACATAAAAAATTGTTGCCAATTGGAATTTTAATCTTTAGATATCATTAGTAGGATCAGAGTTTTAACAGAAGATGAAGACACATAGTAACACTTGTTTCTCGATAACTTCTTCGTAGGCTCACCTAAAAAGCACACTATGGTTTTCAAAATGTAGAAATAATTCTCATCCTAAACGTTTTTCTGTAATTTATACAGACATTCTGTTTTGAACACTTTATTCAAAATTAACCAACAAACAATCATCATGGCTCAAACCTCTTGAGAATTTTATACAACTAAAGCTGCAACTAGCTACAAGCATGGTTTGTTTAACAAGGTATCACATATCAATCTGCAGATACATATATCCATCACTCATACAAAGTAGCCAAACTTTGCACACGTTGTTTTAAATATTACAGCGAAATTCTTTCAATTCAAGATTAAGATTTTTTTTACATGAGATCAAGCATGCAAATTCCTTAAATATTTTCTGAAACATCAAAGACCAGGATTAACATATACCTCCGAGCAAAGGTTTTATTCATATGCAGCTGTGTTCGGTGAAAAATGCACACTTTCCCATAAATGATGTCTTCAAAGTATTCATGTTGATTTCAAGAGCGGAACATAAAAAAGAAAAAGAATGGTTCTGAAGATCTTATCTAATTGATGATCTTAATAACATGTTTTGTGAATATGCCCAGTAAAGAGTTGAGCATCGATAAGATAAGCATGTAGACTTAATGAGTAAAATGTAGGAGGACTTTCAATTAATTTTTTTTATCTATTCAAACAAAACATATTATAGCAGAAGAACTAATAATATGCAAATATGTTTATGGTAAAAAATGATGGAAATATGTTTATTCAGATGGTCTTCAGACAATTGCTAAACAATTGTAAATAACTTCTTTGATGGGCATTTAAGAAGTTGAGTTGATGACGAATGAAGGCATTTCTTATGGATATACAGGTTTGTTACTCTGGGAAGGAAAGGTTTCAACATAAAGTTCATGTGATTTGTTCATGAAGCCTTCATCATTTGTTCATGAAGTTTACATGAAGTTTGTTCATGAAGAGTTCATGAACTAAATTCATGAACTTTACTTGGTCATTTAAAGTTCACAAACAATTCATGAATATTGTTCATGAACAGTTCATGAAGTATTCTCAAAATTTTTATGAAGAGTTTGTTAAATTTTTGACAAGGTAGTGTTGATCACATGCTTGAAAACGAAATTAATATTTATCTCATTATGTCGCCTTCCCAAAATAAAGAAGATGTTAACCTCAAGAAGTGCCTTCATTCTTCAATTGCAAATTAATTCAGAATCTCACAAGTGATCGAAAATGAAATAACCCAAATTAGGCCAGTGTTCATGAACAGAGTAAATGAGCGTGGTGTTGTTGCAACTACTTATAGGCAGTATTGCATGTTGCATAAATATAAGGTTCAATTACCTTAATCAGAACATGTGAAACTGAGACACATTTGTCTGTGCTTAATTTTATTGCCTTGTTGCCAAAGCTTAATTATTCCAATATGAAATTACAAAGTCATTTACACAGAGAATCACGCTGACATCAACTTTAAACATTTACAGCACTATTATGCTGATACAACGACATACATAAATATGCTGATTCGACAAAACAAACAAATTTTTCCCCAACATCCATTGAAATGAAAGAAGTAGCTGAAGACAAAGACACTAGTTCTTATATAAATGCAAACAGAGGCTGATTTGGTCCAATATTAACTCACACTTAACAGAAGGTGACATCTCGGAGATTAAACTCAGGAGGCAGGCAGTGAGGAATGGGACACACTTTGACAATGTCTTTTTCTTTACACTCATGTCTCCTGCTATTTGGTGCTTCTGGAATATGCAGGCTCCTTAAACTTATTCAACCTGTCTTATTCAGAGACAATTTGCAATCTTGTTCTGTAAAATTGTACGAATGTCACCAATGAATTTATTTGAGGGTCTCCCTGTATAGAAAATGTCAATTAACACTTTCATGATATTTTTTATATGAAATCTACTAAATATGAATTTTTATTCTATCAACGTTTATCTCATTCAGAAAATACAATTATGGTTTTAATTTTGTATACAAGGCCACATGGTTTTCAAAAGAAACTAAATGTTTCTACAAACTGTCTCAGATTGATTATTGAAACCTTGACCAACAGAATCTGTAAATAAGACCAATTCATATCTTAAAGTCATCATATCAACATAAACATTTTGGATAAAGGCTACAAAGGCTACAAAGGTGTCAAATAGTTTACATGTTACAGATTGTAGCACTGATCTCACATATCATATGCCACTGACCACACAGGAAGACTGGTCAGTTATATCAACTGTATCATGTTTACTGGACATACCGTGACAAATCAAAGAAATAATATTGATAGATTTGACAGATGGGGATAAGAATTTTTTTTTTCCTTGCTTCATGTTAACACTTTAGAAGTTAAACTTTATCCATAAAGATAAGTAATTAGTAGTTTTTATACTACTTATATTTCCCTCCTTGAATCGTTCAAAATATTTCAGTGCGATGCTTCAATAAGAAGAGTTACATCCATGTTTGAGAACATTAAAACAAACTACAAATCACGTAAAAGCATTTCCATTTAAAACATTTCAGTTATCATTTAAACTTTTTCATCCATAAGCACTGGAAATTAATATTTTTGCATCTGCAATAGCATAGAAAACATTTCTACTTTGGGAACAAGGCAAAACAAAAAACCTGCAACTTTATTGCATTGTTTGAATTGTTATGAATAGATCATCTGTTTAACATTTGACAACATTTGTTTATTTTTCCATTGTCAGAGAAGAAAAGAGTTCAATAATCCAAACAATGTTTCATTATTTTGATATTCGAAAACATCTTCTTTATAAATAAGAATAATCCTCCTTAACGCAACAAAATTTGCCAGCAATTTGAAACATTTTCCATTGTTAAGCAGTAAAAAAAAAAGGAAAACCTGTGTAATGTATTTATTAGGAGAAGAAAAGTTACTGTATGTGTGCAAGCGGTATTTGACAGCGTCTACTTCTACGTCAGACATTCAGCGCGAGCACATGTATGTGTTGATATACCCCACCTCCAGGTGTTGTGAGAAACCAGTTACCTCGTATTGCTGTACTTACTTTACCATATCTATAATCAGTGGTGAGTTTCATCTGTTTCATGCCTGTAAGAATTACTGCAGGGATTAGCTCTGCATTACACTTATATACTGAACAATTTAAGTTGAGGACCACCTTGATTTTTAATATCAAAATAATCTATTGTTCACATAACTATCCATATGAAGTTTAGATATTGAATAATAGGGTGCTCCTTAACTTTTTTCAGTTGAGTATATCATGGCAGTAAGGATAAGCACAGGGAAAAGCTAAACAGTATCAAGCATTGGCTGGAAGAAGCAAACCATAGTATGGCACTGATAAATGAAGAATTTTACCAAAATCTTGCTCTATGAAGCAGATAATTTCAAAGGATATGCAACCTTGGACCTCTTGACCTATACCAGTATCCATAGTCTTAGATGCCTGGCATTTTTATGATTATTATACTTGTAAGAAAAAGGAGCAATATGGACATTAGGTCTTTGAAAAAGAATATGGAGCATGAAAAACATGTTTGTAATGACAAGCACTGAAAGTTGCCAGACACTATCATGTCTATACCATAACATTTTAAAGTATTTCTAAGGGGTTTGGCATATAACATAAAGGATAAGACTTTATTTGGACTCATGAAGTTATAAAGATCTGCATGCAACTTTCCAAAACGTTCCAAGCTTGTTTATCACACCATTTCTCCATTTTAAAAAATCATGTTTTTCAACCGTTTTAATTTATTCTTAAAGTTCAGGACAAAATAATTCAAAAGACTTTTATAAAGGCTAGACTAACTTCAAGGAATTTTTCCAGAGTGTGTAAAGTGCACACGGAAATGCACATGAGAGCTGAAAGCTGTGCATACATCCGTTAGATGCACATTTGGGAGAAGGTCATGTTACATGCACATTCTTTGTAAAGTTTGCACATGCATGCATTCCACCCAGAGCAGTTTAAAGCTGATGCACATGCAGATGATGCTTATAATACAATGATATTTGTAAACAAAACATCAGTAGACAAATGATGCAATACTTGAGATAATCTTGAATTACACCAGAAAAATATATATTTATCCTGCACTACATCTTAAAAAGCTTTGAGAAAGAAATGCTTGAATTCCCTTACATCTGAGAGTGCGTACAATGTGTTCTCAGAGGCAGATGCAGATATTCATGTGGAATTACCTAGTTATAAGAAAACTAATCAAAAGTCATTTTATTCATTTATTCTTTCAATATTTTACTCAATACTCTCTAAATTTTTATAACTTTATAACTCATTTAATACTTTCCTCATAATCAGTTTAATATTTAATATAATGATTTCTGTCACATCTCCTTTTTCAGTGTGACATGATTCAATATTCGAAAGATTTAAGAAATCCAACTTTCATTCTTTTACAAAAGTAACATGTTCTTGCCATATATTTCCATAATCAGATAGCTACAATACTTGCTTTTTAAAGACGACCCTGATTGTACACAGCCATAATTATTGTCTTTTATACAGTTTTATACCCCTTCAATACAAGACAATTAACAAGATGACAACAAGTTCTAGGGATAAGGAATATTTTTGCCTGAATCTAGTCTTTTCACAAAAATTTTTCTCTTTCATTATACTGCTTCCAAAAATGCCTCTCAAAGACAATTCAGATTGGAAATATCTTGATAAATCTCAAAAATTTTCCAACACTAATGACAAGCTCTGAAAAGGTCGGTTGTGACAGGTAATTATAAAATAGCTTTGACCCCACCAGCAGATACACAGTATCACTCACTGCCTCTGTCAAACAAACAGGTACCTTGCTTTCTTTTAATTAGTCATGTCATTTATCATTGGTCTCAAAGGAATATTGCCTTTGTACAAGAAGATTCTTTTGAAAACACAGGTATCACGATGAAAGAAGAGAATTCTGCTTGATGGTGAAATGAGAGAACTCATGTTTGTTTGTTTATATACAGTGGAACCATCATGTCTGATTGTTGCTTCATTGCATCAAGATATCTATAAACATAGATAATTTTTTCTACAAAATGTCCATTGAAATATGAACTATTTTATGATAAGCAGTGGAAATTTTAAAGTGCCTTTATCACATTAATAGGACCATAAGGCATCTACGACTAACTCCATGAACTAATTGAGATAACCATACATAATTGAATTCTCAAATGATAATGTTCATCATTGAAATACATCTTTTAGTGTACAAAGTATATTGGCAAGGGAAAACATTTCAAGACAAATAACTTACTGAAGTGAGGGAAATAAACTTGAAAAGTAGTAAGTCCAAATGTTTTGATTTGTCAAACTGATGAAAAAAATTGGAGAAAGCTTAAAAAAGAAAATGCCAAACCAGATCAAATGACTATAAAGGTTCTCAGTTCCTCACAGACAGTGCAATACTTCATATCCTAAGAGCAAATGAAATGTGACTGATACAATATTAAATCTTGAGAAACAAATATCAAAAGCAGAAAATGGAGGAAAACCGATCCTGTAAAATTCCACCATTTGTCTAGCCCAATATGATATATGTCCAATCAGTGTAATGAACAGTCTGAAGAAGGAACTGGGGATTGTCAGGAACACCACCGCATCAGAGGTCATTGATTGACACAAGGAAAGTTCCTTCAACTCTTGGGGATTGTGATACGGTTATAAAATATAAGAATGTAATTACAATCTTGCATAATTTGGGTTCATATCTCATTGGAATTATGTCTAAGAATCGATCTGACAATTGTACACACTGATTTTCATGAACATAAAGAAATGATGCTTCAACAGACATATTTAAGCAGATGACGATTCACAGTAGATTGTCTGGACCAAAACATGGCACATTCAACAAAAATATAATTTATTATGGAACACAATGGAAGTTACGAAGAGATATTTTTTCCATATTCACCGCCGCCGAGGGATGATAAATCCCTTATACCCCGCTACAAGAGTAAAGCGTGCTTCCATGTCAATCAATCAAAGTCACGTGATCAGGTCTTAGGTGTTGTTCATTTCTGTTTGTCTTTTTACTTATAGAGAGCAAGTTTTTAATAATACATTAAGACATTCGGTATGATAAATTCGTTATAACATTCTGTCCCGGGTAACATAGGGATATATTATTCCCTTGAAAGCTTTTATGCAACTCGCGTTCCGCTCGTTGCATAAAACCTTTCGCGGGAATAATATATCCCTATGTCACCCTCGACGGAATGTTGTAACTTATAATATACACTCTTCCCATCCAAAAGAACAGTCAAAAACGATCAGCTCAAGGCTATATGGTAGAACATTTAATAACAATATCATTTATTATGTACATATACATACTATATGACACTTTATGATATTATACAGTATGATGATCATTGCCCTGTCTGCCGATCCACTAGAAGTACATTGATAGGCTTGAGGGTATATCTGCACATCCCAGCTCCTGCTCGTGGCTTGTCTGGGTCGGACATCTAGTATCTATTATTTAACATTGCTGTATCACTTGTATTAGTATTATCGCCTGTAATGAGGCCTTCAGGCAGGAGTACTTTTATATAGAGCAGAAGTCATTGAACTCTCATATTGAAATATCACCATGTCTAGCTTATAGAATTCAGCCGTATGTATTACTATACTGATATTACAGATATTGAGCATTGCTTTGTTCAAGCATAATTAAATTGTTTACTGACATATTGTTGGAACCTTTCATACGTACGAAAAATATGATGATATTAGGTCGAAAAAAAACTTGCTCACAAGTGTTAATTTGTCGACTCATAACATAAAACAAAGAAACAGCTGTGTAGTTGTATGACATCATAATATTTTGTGTCTATGACGTCACAATGTTAGCATTGCCGTCACAATGGCGGCCAAGTCGCGGAAATGTTTCATTCAGTACCAATGGCAATCATGCTTGATTACTGAGGTCAAGTAATAAACAGAATACAAAACTACCCTCAATTTTATACTAAACTCGTAAATAATTTGGTATCAACCTCTCTTTTGCTTGTTTTAACCTTAATCATTAACTCATTTAATAATGGAACGTCGTTTAGTATCCTCCATAAGGTACTTCGATCCTGTAATATTGCAATATATTCATTTTGCAACTGAAACTGTTTAACTGTTTAAACTTCTGCATCAAACGTGAAATGATGTTGTTTCGAAATGCATATTTCAAAAGTACTTTTGATTAAAGATCCAATCATTTTTTATTTTTACAGAGCAAAGATATACAAAAGGAAACTCTGTTTTACATCTGCATTTACTTCAATCTGAGCTAATATCAAGTCAACAGATCTTTCATCTTCTCATAAAGGTTATCTCAGCCTGTTTTAACCTTCACACATCTGGAAGAATTCTCTCACTTTCTCTTCCCTCTTCTTTATTTCGCTCTTTCTTATCTTTTCTTTCTCCATCTGTGTCTTGGGACGTGACTACTACACTGAGAATCCAACATGACTTCCAAGGGGAGGTTGACATACTGGCCTTACTTCAGGTCGCTTACATGGGACTAAATTTAGCCAATGAGAAATGTGTGACCTCACTGAATAAACAAACCCTCACTTTCTACATCTGTTTGTGTATGATTTGTACTTTGTGATGAAAGACATGATAGCAACTGTGAAACATGGTGTAAAAGCTGTTAAATTATGACATCAGAAATTGGCAGTAACCTGGAAACTTTACTGAGTATAGAAAAAACTCATCTAAATGACAACTGAAAATGATTGAAAATATATGACATTTAAATAGAAAACAATAGTAGAATTGTAATATGAGGGATATGATACTATTTACATAAATGTAATGTTACATTTGTTTCACTTTCTAACTGACCCATATTTCAATTACTTCTAAAAGAAAAGCTCATATGCTAAGCTCTTTGTTTCTTGTGAGGTCTTAGTGTGAATGGTAAGGATGTTTGGATAGTCAGTACTGACTTTTAATGCCACACTCAAAGAAAACATGAATTTGCACTATTGCAAATAATGTGATCCCTAATAAAAGATATTTACAGCATTTAAAAATAAATTCTGCATTATGTTAATTTAAAACATTATTCATTCAAAAGAATAATAGAATTTTTTTTTTTTCACGTTAAAGTTAAAACAAATACAAAGCAAAAACCAAGATGTCCAACAAAGTCTTCTTCCTGCCAACATATAACACGACACGTATTATCTGCCAGGAGTTCTCCATGACTTAATACCATTCAGTTGCCAAACCAAACATAAAACACAAACACCAGGTCTGTATTTCCGTAAACATTGCCACATAACATGCAGTGTATCAAAAGAATTCTTTGACCAAGCAGGAGGGTGTACACTTGATGACAGATATTGGATTGCGGATATAAAAGTTCTAGCCAAATGGCAATGATAAAGGAAGTGTATGGATGATGGACAAAGCCAATCTGTTTGCATAAGTGTTATGCACATCAATCAGAGCGTGTAAAACAATGCCATGTTCAATGGTTGAAATGTCATGAAATTTACCATACAGTCTCAAAACCACTGAAGAAAGGTTAAGAGCTGTTGATTGTTATAACTATGAATCAGTTGACACTTTAGCTGTTTAATAAATTAATACCTTATCTGGGGTTTATTTACAGGATTCCTGATTTGCGAGAAAAGGGAATTATCAAGGATTAATTTGGATTATACGGGATCTATCAAGCATATTCCATGACCCAAGGTTAAACGTCCACAAACAAATAAAAAAAAAGCACCAAAATGATGCAGCAATGGAAATGCTTGTCCTGCTCCATGACAGTGTATGAATTTGGAGATAATACCATCTAAATCCTAATTCAGCAAGTCTACACACTAGTGTTACACAATACAGCGGTATGAAACGTCAAGACAAAGAAATAAATATTTTAAATATGTAATCTTTAGTTTTGAAAAATAATAAATTTCCAAAACTCAAACTTAATCTATGGAGATATACACATATGGACATACAACTAATTGACAATAACAGTTCCGTTGACGCGGCCAAGACAATCATCCTCAAAAGTATTCATCAAGAAGATCACAAGCTACATTACATGACCACAAACGATGATCGATCCAAGAAAACAATAGAGCTCAATGGTCAATATTTGTCTCCACTTTGACCCACAACCCTTGTACATAAGGCCATCTAGAACAATAAACAGACCATCTAAGCCAACCATAGAATAGATAGGATCATCTGAACCAACTAGCCAGTGGATAGGTCTGCCAGCAAGCATAATAGATAGAGGGTCAAACTCATAGTTTACACAGGTTAGCAAAGACCACACAAATCTCTCGTAACTGGGATTTACTCTGGTTCCTGCCGGACAAGCTGTGTAAACTCTGATCACCAATCAGTCTGAACCACCTTGATAAGTTCCTCAACTGGAGATGTTCTAGCCTGTCTGAAGATCTGCTCGCTTGAACATCTAACAACGTCTTTTAAGTGAGAGCTGCTACTGCAGTAGAAGCTGTATAAACTCTGGCCATCAGTCAACCTGAACCCCCTTGACAAGTCCCCCAAAATTCACAGATGTATCAAGACTTCCGAAAGTCTGATGATGGTAGGTCTGAAATGGATGCCTATAAAGTTCCTGCTGTTCCTGCGCTGGAAGCTGTGTAAACTCTGACCACCAGTCAACCTGAACCTCCTTAATAAGTTCCCCTATGTTAAGACATATACTGGACTGTCTCAAAGAACCCAAAAGAAACTAATAACAAATCATTTTGAATATGCAAGTCATGTAGAGGTAAAAGATCTGACATGGGTGTCTCAAAAATCAGTTTCACAGCCATGTGTAAGGTTGTCCACAACTTTGGAAGTTTCAGCATGCAATGGATCACCCATGCAACCATTTTGGTAAAATTCATGGATTTTGGTGATATTTGTCTCTACAAATGAATATTTAAATGAAGTAAACAAGTCTCTGTCTTTATTCTTTGAATATTCTAAGGTATCTATACAGTGCCCTTTACTAAAAGGAATGACTTTTCCATGACATTTATACCAAGAACCTCTAAACACAAGATTTTTACTATTTTGCTGCAAATGTTATTCATGAAAAATTCAATGGATTATGATGTTTTATGAATTTGTTTACCCTAAATGAAATTTGCTGAAAAAAAATGTACTTCTACAAATCTTTAGGAAACAGATAGCCAGTCTAGCCAACCACCAAGGCTAGAGCAAACATTGGCCACTAGGGGTCAGTGCAACATCACAGGGACAGAAAATGTTGTCCTTGGTAAAACATGTTCACAACTCATTACACTCGATGAATCATTGAGACCACTTTGACAGAGCTTTGCTAGACACTTGTAATATGATGCCGAAATTAGCGCTTGAACCTGATTTCTTCTCCTAGTTTGCATGCACTCATCTGACGGTGCACTTTCGTGTTGCAGAACATTAAAAGAAATATTTGCTGGACATATTTGTCCTCACATGATTCACGTTGTAAAGTTGTATGTAAAACATTAAAAGAAATTTTTTTTTATCCTTGAGATGAAGAAAGCATACTTTTTGCACTTTTATCTTTGTCTTTAATATTTAGTTTGACATTTTATTTAACATTGATACAAATATTTATGATTATCTACTACAACTTTTTCAAATAATCATATGAACAAATATCATTTATTTTCTCCAAATTAATTCCTCTATCTACAGTGGAAATTGATATATTGAAATTTTATGATAGAGTTTCTGTCAACAAGTCAAAGAATAAATATATCATTATTCTATATTTCAAATATTTCCTGTATCAATTACCATTCTTGTTCTTACACAATTAGACATTTCAAGTACTTTTCAAAAGAGTTTCCATGCACTATTGCAGTTAATTATATATCTTTATAGTTAAAGGAACCCTTTTATCATTGGAATAAAACTTGCATAAGAGGAAGTTGTTATCTCGAAAGGTTGAACAGCTATCAGGGGTCGAGAACCAATCAAACGCAGAACAAGAAAGCGATAACCTTTCTCAGAGAATAGACAATTTTATCAACTTCAAGGAGAGTAAAATTGACTCTCAAGTTAGAAATTTATAGGGATTGTCATTTGCAAAGAGAGAAATTTTTTGTCTTATCTATGTGTTACTGTCTGTTTTGTTGGAAATATCAATGAAAAACATACATGACATTTCATCACAAGATATTTGTAGCACTTTTCATGAAAGATTTGTATTGTAATGCAATTCATGAAAAAACAAAAGATGAAACCACATTATCACAATTAATTTTTCCAAAAACATGCATGCTGTTCCCATCAACAAAGCTTATCTCCAGAATATGAAATAATTAAATCTGATACCAAGACTTGTTTCCCAATGAATTATCTTTTTAAGGTAAAGCTAATTGCAAATATTTTGTGATAGGATAGGATTGGTCTTTCTCAGAACCAGAAATATGAAAGAAGCTTAAGCAAGTCTAAAAGATGACTTGAGAGCTTGATTTCAGGAAAATGAGGAGATTTAAGTCGCCTTTTATTTTATCTACCATACTTTTTAAATTTTCAAATTTAGTGACCAAGTTTTAATTTCAAAGTTTATTTGTCAGACTATCAAACATCAAACACTTATTTCTCTCTCAGTATCTTTAAGTCAGATTACCCTCAAAAATCAAAATACATGTCAGATTCATAAACCGCAGCAATGCATAGATTGGCCCAGTTTACATGAGAAGCATGTGTTGAAGAACAACAAACATACAAGGCATTAGTGGCTGAAACAACAGGATCAGTAGGCGAGTAGGCACTTCAGCATAGGTCAATACATACAGGGTGCCTGATACATGGGCTAGAAAGATACCATGATGTTCTTCTAACATGTGAAGAGAGAGATTCATGTGTGAAGTGTCACATTTGTCAGAATCCATCTTACTATGTTGACCTTCAGCTTTGTCAAGGCACATAAGCATGACCATTTATAAACTAAGAAGTTAAATGTGATCTAGAGGTATCTCTGGAATTACTCATGGCTCATGAGCATTCTATGTATAAAAAGCTGGGGGAATATCATTATTACGTGCAGTCTATATAGAATTCATCAAAATAGGCCCATCGACCTTACACTACTTTATTTGCTTATGATTGTGTTTTTGTGTACTGAGAACTGTCATTCAGAAAATACAATAATACAAAGTCTCAGTTTGAAGACTTAAAAAGCTTAATAACTTCAAAGATACTATGTTTTCTTGACATATATAACAATCTTGTGAAAAAATGCAATATCAATATTTCTCATTTTTTATCAAAAACCTGGACATAAAATTGTAAATTCAGTGAATTAGTGCAATTTTAGTAATGAGTTTAGGAATTATTTTCACACAAAACTTCCACTCAGTCCTATAAAAAAAACCCAACATATTCTAGACTCAGGGACATTACTTTCACCAATAACCTAAAGCTATGTCGCTTTGATGAGCTAGTAAACAGAACTGTTTACTATAGGAGGGTTGTCACTAATTAATTTGTTGATGCCTAGCTTGCTTATTGATATTATCATCTGCTTTAGCAAGTGAAGAATTCAACACTGAATACAGTGAGTATAGGCAAATATCTCATTTCTCAAATAAAAGTGTCAAGCATGAGTGCAATGACCCCAACAAGATGTCTATCTTTAAATTTTGAGGTCATAGATAAAGAATCAGGACATCACAATTGTAAATCCTCTTTCTTAAAAAAATACTAAAAATAGTCAATATCATTCATACTGGCTTATCAAAAACATTTGTAAAGAGATTTTCTGAGCGATAACCATCCACAAGCATGAGATCATCAAATCCACAGAAGTGATTTGAATGACATGTTAAAAAAAAAGTCAATGAACCAAAATATCAACAAAGATAAATAAAAAATCATTCGACATTAAACATGCGATAAATGAAGGAACTTCTAAGAGAAGATAACTTTCAGTTCTATACTAGACATCAATTATTATTCCATTTGGAAGGGTTTTTATGAATTCATAATATTTGATCCAAGTAACTCTACACTCTAAGTACTTCAAATTAATAAGCATCTTCAAAAGAATACAGTAACTCCACCTAGAGAGATAATAAGACCACATCAAAAAGAAACTGTACAGAAATTGAACTTACAGATGAACAATGTACAACAAAGTTTCAAAATATTGCAAGCTCTCTGTATGTACCAAGTGACCAAGAAAATGTTCATTAATAGACCTACCAGTACTTGTAGATGACATCTACGAGCTCTTCAGACACTCCCGAGTTTCGTCTCATGGCTGCAGTAGGCATGTGCTCAGATCCTCAAGACAATATTCACTACTCTGATAAACTATAAACTAAACCTCTCTCGAAATGTAATCCTCCATATTCACTTAGAAAAAGTCTCTGTAAATGTCACTCTTGACGTAACTTGAAGCACTTTGCTGACTGATGTGTCATCGCAGGTTAACATGGTAATATGTGCTTGAAACCTGTAAATCTGGATCACATCATAATAAATTTCTATTCCCATTCATTGTTTATTTCCAACGCAGTGATAATTGAGCCGGAATAGTTAAATTCGCCAGCTGTTGTCGATGGTACAAACAGCCTAATTGTTCATCCTGGTCTGTCAACAAAGGTGTACATCCTTTCCCACTTTCATCCACTAATGCAACCTCATTGGTTCACAGGTGAGCAGGATAAGTATATTCCGGTCAGTCACTGCTTACATTCCAGGAAAAAGATAATGACTTTGATGAAACCGCTCCGATTCGGTACGATCAAGAAGAAGGGTCTCACCTGAATGTTGATCACTGCAGCTATTCATCAGAACCAGCCTGGGCCTCAGGCGACATGTGTTAGGTCGTTAATCAAAATACACACCTCACGTCAGGGTTGATTGTCACAATATTGAATAAAAAACCATCGAAATATGAATTTTATCCATGAGGTCTGCTTGTCAAGTGAGGAAAGGAAATTCTGATGAGGAATCACATAATTACTCCATATTGAAAGTGTGCGGTAAAACTCTGTTGACGAAAATAATCCCAAAATGGTGTCCAAAAGTTAGAAACAGTTGAAACAAAAACACAAAATGAAAGTGTCTTCATAAGGTGTCTCAAAGTTGAGAGCACGAACACAGAAGATCCAACGGTTATTCAAAATGTGTCAATGATCCATATAGCTTGACTAGTCATCAAGCAAGCAAATTTCAAATGAAATTACATGATCAGGAAACCCTGAATATTAACACAGCAGTTGGTCCAACACTCGCTATCCTTCCTTCATGGAAATAAGATGTGGCAACTTGCATAGAATGTTTCCGAAATCCCGCCTAAAGTGAGGAATCTTTGTGAGTGTCAGGTATGCTAGTAGTGGAACCTGGACTCCCCGTTTGACAAGCAGGTACTAGACAAACCTTGAAGCGTTGACACTTTTTTGAGAAATTCTCGATCTCCCTTCTTCAATACAGGTAAGGATAGAAAACGTGACAAAAATGGGTTCATCCAATGTCATCATTCTTGTATTAAACCCCCTGAGATTGATTGTCTCCTTCCCGGCAAACTGGTTCATCAAACACCTTATCTGTGGACATTTCCAGTCACCTCAAGGAATACACACTCGGCACAGTCGACTTTCAAACCTCTGAGTTAATTTCCGACAAAATCCACTTCCTTTGTGTCTGTGTGAGCGATCAGTGCGCTTGAAACAAAGTTGAAGGTAGATATGCTCTCGTAAACGTGGGACAAAGTGCAGAAATTGTTTTCTTGAGTACGCATTGCTCCTCGACTCTCTGTTGACAAACTGGCAACATTTCAAACACACCACGCTGCTTTAACAAATAACTCGTCCGGATTGTCCAATGACAGCAACAAGGACTTCATGTCCATTCCGACTGTATTTTAAAGAAGTTTGAATTAACCTCTTTGTCAATCTCTCGCCTTATGTACCACTACAAATTTCGCACAAAGGGTTTCGAATGTCAGTTGTGGACTGCTAAGAAAGCAGGTATTGTTTGCATTACACGCCTTTAATCTGCGACCAACTGATGACCCCAAGATAAGAGGCCTGGTCAGGTACCTTCAAGTGCCCCTTCTCAGGTAAAGGCTGATGTGCATACTTTCCCACTCTCATTCATCTGCGGCAGGTAGCAAGTTAACATAATTTATGAGGATCTTAGACACTTAACTAAATTAGTGAAGATTATTGCAATTTTTAGGTTGACATTTTAGCAAAGCGTCTTTTAATGTATTCATATAAACAATGTATTACATACACCTTCAAGACTAAGGAATATTCCTATCAATTTGTTCAGTATTTTTACAATCTTGATTTAGTTTGTACTTCTGTTACTGTGGAACCAATAAGGTTAATGAGTTGTCCTGTAAACTGACTGCTCAGAATGGCTTTACTATTGAAATTCCATGCACTTGAAGCTCTTCCTACAAACTTCCACTTTTGAGAGGGTTAGATATCATCTTTGTCTACCCGCTTCCACTATCTCTTTTTCCATATACTGACTCCTTCTTCCTTACAGAGATCTCAGCATTTTTGTCGTCAGAAGCTATTCAAAGCAGCTAATGCAAGCCTAACACCGGTCACAGCTACAAAGCTTAATATCTAGAAAGTGAAGAGATATCAAGTTATTTAGAGGCATCCAGTTTATATCACTATTATTTGTTTCATTTTGGATATTACTTTGTGTAATTCCATTTCATAAAGTGAATCAATAATATTTTTGCAATATGCTTCCAAAATCATATCAGTTTCATTTACAATAGTTCTATTTATATCCACATATATATATAATTGCTGATAAAAATATAAATATAAAATAATTAAAGCGGTTACTTTTTTTTTAATTCATGGTGAATAAAGGCTACTACACTTCTGTAGACTAACACATTTAGAGATTATTGATGTATGCACAATTTGAAAAAGTTTGACACTAAGGTGTCATTTTATTTACTTTTTCTTTTCAAGGACACAATTTAAATATTTTTCATCTAGTGATTAAGAAAATATTAAACATAACCTTCATAACATAAAGGGGACAACAAAATGAGCATCCGAAAATTCTGGACTTTTTAATAAGTTTCATGAATCTGTTAGGCAAATTACAGAGCACACAATAAGTTCAGGGTAGTTAGCATGTTACTGACAGCGAGACTATAATTCACTTCCTGTGGTTAACAAGTGTATCAGCTAGCCAATCAGCTAACAGTACAAGTGTATCAGCTGGCCAATCAGCGAACAGTACAAGTGTATCAGCTGCCCAATCAACGGCAAGTACAAGTGTATCAGAGGACCAATGTGATTGAAGTACAAGTGTATCAGTTGAACAATCATGTGGATACCTGTTTTCTAGATTCTCCAAATTGATATCTTACTTTTTTGTAGGGCTATGCTGTGACGAGGTGTCATTACCACGTGCAGTGGTCAGATAGGAGTGCATGCATAATAACATCCTCTAAATCAATTAAATCAGTTTTTTTAACCTCAGACATCTTGAGTGAAAGAAATCAAAAGAATAAAATCACTTCAATTTTAACAAATTTAATTAAGCAATGATAAGAATAATTGAAATAAAAATGTGGAATTAAAACTGTTCATTAAGATGGTTGGCCATTTTGGATTCAAATTCTAGATGCTTACAAATGAATCTTGTAAAAAAACAAGTTTTAGGATTCAAACTCTTATTCTCACATTTTTCAAAACATTTATAAGATAAACAAGAACAGCTTCTATTCTTCATATTGGTGATCTTTGACATCTTGAGTCCGAAGAACCTTTTTCAGATGTTAATCCTCCAGTCAAATAGATTCTCATCATGCAAACGCCCTACTGCCAATAGATTTTTATTGGATGCTTAGCATAATGAGGACAAGTCAAACAAACTCTTCCCAATAATAATTGAAAGATCCAACACGTCACATGACTATGGTAAATCACATGACCATGATAAGTCACATGACCTTCAAGTTATACAATATTGAGTGTCCCGGCCGGGCAATGTTAATCCAGTAATACTCTTCAGTTGGGCTGTTATTGGGAGTAACACACAGCTTCCTCATAGCTACAACAGCTGAAATAGTTCTCCGAGATCCAGCACAGATAGCTCCAGATAAGTTACACAATGTTCAATAACAAGCCTGAAATATCTGGAAGCCATGTAAGAGGAATGAACACAATCAAAAGGGAAGCATATATAGTAAGATAAATATAACATAAACAAAATAAAAGGAAAACTCCTTTTGAAGAATATAAAATTGATATTTTTAAAAAGACTTTCTTTATACTTCACGCACTGTACTAGTCACAGGTCTTTCACTGGTTGCTTGTTGAGTGACAAAATTTAAACTTGTTAGGCTAAGAGGTTAACCAGGATAAAAGAACAACACAACAGTTGTAAGAAAAATATTTAGGGGATACTTCCATTTTGCACAAAAATGCACGATTCCAACAGTCAATTAAAACAGGTATCAATCATCCAAAACTGGCTTCAAGTGATATCTACAAACAAGATATAATTTGTTAATATTGCAACAATAAATCATCACAAGGCTTCTGCATCATTAGTCGATGACCTCATAATGGTTTGCCTCCTTGAGAATACAGAAAACATCGCTCTAATGTCATAAAGTTGATGATGTTACAATGTTTCGATTTCGTAATGCTGATGAGGTCAAAATGCTTTAACCTCACTGCTCAAGACACCTAATGGCAGTTTAATATGGTATTACTCATTATGTTACTGATAATTGTTCAAGAATTATTTTGGGTGATAACAATTACCACCCTCTTGTCTCCTGATATTAATCATACTGACATTCTTTGATTATGCGAAAATTACCCTCCGTAACCATAACAACTTGTGTTGATATATGTGATATCAGACATTACAGAATCTCTTTACATTTGGATGTTATTTTGTTGAGCACTGATGGCAAAATTTCACACCTTTTACTATCCCCCGAAACTTTGTTCCCATGACATGTGAAGGAAAAGACTAGTGGTCAACAAGTCACCGGCAAAACAATAGATCTTGTCAGCATCTCTGACAGCCTTGTTTGCTAGCTCTTATAGTCTTGGGAACATTTTCCTGGTATTGTGTCTGAGGAGGTCTTCTAATGCTAAGCCTCTTGCACAACTGGCCATTGTTGAGATTGATGACAAACTGCGTTCAGAAACGATGCAACTTGAGAAACATTTAGGAAATGTCTCCGGGGGAAAATAAGCGAATTTAGACATATTTGTTATAGGTCTCAGTTAAAATAGTTCAAATTTAGACATTTTGTTATACGTCTTGTTAAGAATGTTTCAAATTGTGACATATTTGTACTAAGGCTCCACAAAGATGGCCGAGGTCTTGTCATACTTGTCTGGAATTCAATGACATCTTGTGATCCAAATTGGGCAATGAGATCTGAAAATTATTTTGTCCAAATATTTTTGTCTCTTAACAGACAATGGTGGTAAATTTGGCTCTGATTGTGAATGGAATGACTGAATAGAGCCTAAATCTGCATTGAAGTCACTCTCACGTGGCTGAACATATGGTAGCGATGATTCATATACCATCATAAAAAAAACACATTAATAATTCAAATTTGCATTAGATCCTCTCCTGTTAATTCTAAATACATTTTGATTTCTGTAGAATCAAAATATTTACATCACTATTTATCATAAAAATATATAGCTTGTCATTTGGTCACGATTAATTTAGGATAACATAATGATTAAACCTTGAACAGATGTCCCAGAAAATTTACATATATAATATTTATCTGAATTTTATTTAAGATATAAATTGAGAACAGAAGCAAAACAAAAGTTTATCTTAGTGTTTAAATTTTTTATCTGTGCTAAAAGAAACTACTTCATGACCTAGCTAGTCTCCTTCATAATGTAAATTAAAGCTCAATTAACTCATAACGTCTGCCACAAACAATAAATCACTATAATTAATGGGAACTGAAAGAACAAATGCCAGGTTGAGCGTTTCATACACACTTTAATTACATTTTTGGCAGTTAACACATAATATACAGGACAGTATGTTAGAGATCTGGAATTCTATTCCTAGTTTCAACTTACAGTAAAGCAAGAAAGAGAAAACCCTGTCTGCACCAAAGAACTAAAAATTCCCAATATGCACCATGACTAAAATTTGCAGAGTGGCAAATCTTTTTCACTGAGATGTGACATATATTATTGAGTGAAAATGAAAACAGATGAAAAACTTTCGAAAAGTTCTTTTCTTCTCTCAAAAATACTAGGCAAGTTTTTAGTTGCAACCTGATTAGTATTGTTTTTAAATTTTCAGTGCCCTCAGGAAAAAGTTTATTTGTTTGTTTTCTTTTATTTTAAACATGCAAATTTTAGTTGATCTTTATCATTGTTATATTCTATATGCAAACATAAAGACTTCAAGATTTTAGAACACAGAAAAAATTCCCCTTTAAATTTTTCTTTTTAAAATGTCATTTTTTAATACATTAATTTTCTTCTTGTGCGTTCACTTCCATAGTTTATAAGTGACACCTGTAATGAGATCATGTGATCCTGGAGATTATATAAGTATGATAAATCTATAAAAATGTTTATCAACTTTTCCAAAACTATCCTAAATTTTTACAGACATATTATCTTTTCAATTCTTTATCATCATTTCCATAGCAAATGTCTGTTTTATTCGAGTGTTAATATATGACACCTGTAATCAGCCAAGGTGATACTACGGGTGATATAGGTGTGTCTACAGTGACTCAACGAGGAAGTACATTATTTGTGTGTACATACTTCAGCATTCCAAGCATAATACAAGCATCTGGACATTCCTACAAGTTCTGAGTGTGATCTGTTAAGGTATATATTGTCTTAAGTTTGATAATTTAATCATTGTGCTGTGAAGAATGCTTTGATTGAGGTATACATGTGGGTTGGTGATTACAACAATGGAAATATATAAGACGGGCAATGATTTCTGGATGACTTTTTCATTATGAAAATGCTTGCTTTTCTTTATATGCCACTTCGAAAATGCCCTTCAAATAGACATAGAAAACAAAGTGTTCAATTCATTGGTATATGATACTTGTGGATTCATTTCTAGTTTAGAAAAGCATAAAGAGCAGAAATTATCAATGGTTGCTTTTATTTGTAAATTTTCTCCTCGCATGTTTTTTGATAATGATCATGATTTCACGATAATCATCAATGAAAAGATTTTTTTCTCTGATTGCAAATACTGAGAAATAAATGTGAATTTTCATTTAAAATTCAATTCAAATCTAATTAATTGGTAAAATACTATATTCAGGAAATAAAGATATGTTTGCAAATGAAATAAGGCTGATAGCTAAAATATAAAAAGTTAAAATTTAAAAAAAAAAACCTGAAATTTCTCTAGTCTACTTTTGTTGTTCCCATTGCAAAATGTTCGAATTTGATTTTATGAGGAAGTAAGAACCCTTGTTTTTGCAAGTTGCTCCATGTGATTTGTGACAAGAAATCTTAGTTTTTACGATAGTTTTCTGAAAGATTCTATTTCCTCAAGAGAGCCTTTACGGAAGGAAAGAAAAAAACGATCTTATTTATCCGATGAGCAATATCCTTAACTCAAATAATCTCAAAAGATAAATCCAATCTCCAAATGCAGCAATTGTCATCTAAATATGAAAAACACTCCAAATTATCTTTGAAAATAATCTCAAAAGATCAATTCCATTCCTCAAATGCAGGAATTCTAATCTTCATGACAAACACATACAAAGAAATCTTGTAAAATACGTTTGCAAAAAGTGCCAGAATCTTGAGATGATAATTCCATTTCCTTTGCATCAGTGGGAATCTTCCATTAATAATGAAGAAAGTGGCTTATAGATATTGGACCACACACCTCTGGTAAACACATAACCAGCACGGCCTGAGAGCATACAATCACCGCTAAGCGTCAATCCATGTTGTTTTTTTAATCTCCAGAGCAAGACCATTGTGAACGAAATAAACCCAAGCCTAACTTGTGACGAGTTCATAAGAAAGGCCTATACCTTGGCCTGTGTTTTGAAAATCATTATCAGAATTATCTACAATTAAAGGAATCCTTTGCAGAGGATTTGCTCAACCTTGACTAACACATGTTTTATGTGTCAAGACCACAAAGCTGAAACAAACAATAACAGGGGTGTTGTGCGGTGCGAATCAACATGCAATCTGGTAAAAGGAGATTTGTTCTGTGAAAAAACATTGAAACGAGAAAAAGAACTAAACAAATTTCCTCTCTAAATAATTAAGGATATTTCCTTGTGAAAAGTTTTATTGCTTTCTAATTGCTTTATTGTTTGGAGTTTGTTTTTTTTAAATTTCAAACACATTTGCATTGTAATTCCTTATTAGAACCAACATTTATTTCTTATTATATCATTTTTATAGTTTAAAAAGGTTGAAATGAATTTCATGATGTAAGTCCAAGATATCAATGTAACACTGTGACCAAATATGGTAACCAAAATTTTGGAACATCTGTAGAGTCGCTACCATATAAGGTCATTGGTTTTTTTCCCCCAGTTTGTCATGGTTACAGAACAAACAAATGCAGATGTTATTACAATACAAAAATGGACCATATAACCAAATATCAAAAGCATGTCTATCACGCAGCATATCAGAGAAAAGCTAAAAAAAGCAGATGACACAATTAATGACAATAGAGAAAAAAAATTTTAAAAATCAGCAGACAAGTGGAGTCGAGTAATCAATTGTTGAAAACAAAGAAAAAGCCATGACGTGGAACTAGTGAGTGACTAATAAAAACTGCAAGGCATCAACTGAATCACCGAAAACCAAAATTTATTCCAGAACTTGAAACCTGATAATTATGTCAGGGGGCCTCTGGCTCGCATGCATACCAACGCAAAGACAAAAACACACAGGCTCTCAGCCGTTAACAGGCTTAACCAAGAAAATCTTGGAATTCTCAGGGCTAATTTTGTCTGCAGAAATCCCCTAGACTAACTTAAATCCTTCGTCGACGTAAAAACGTGAGCCAAAAATTTATAAAATAATATTATCTAGTTCTTTCACCAGATGAAATGGTTGTGTTCATGCAAATTTATCATCCATATCTGAGTAAATTTGAAGCTGTAAATAATCCTTAAGGGATTGACACAAGAGAGAAAAGAATCAAGGAATCGGGTCTGGGAATGGCCTCTCTCTGGTATGACTCATACACAGCGGCACTTTGGCCAGCGATGCAAGATTTAGTGTGTTACTGGAACAATATCCTACCAAGCTGGAGAGTTAAACATCACATGTGACATATTATGCTGGTCAGATTTCCATATTTCTCTCATTTCTGAGCCCAAAAAATGCAAATAATACAAAATGATATTGTGTCTGGGTTTTTATTTCTCTCGATGCTGGTTAATTTGCAAATTGATTCAGTTCAATATTGCTTTTATTATTGAAAATGACATATGGAATAATATCAGAATATTAACTGAAACATTCGGATCTTGCAAGTTTCATACCTCTGATCGCTATAGATGTTAAATCCTGATTTTAAGGATTTATGTTATGATTATGGGAGAGAAGTATCAATTTTTTAGAAAAAAAAATTAAAAGCTTTTTGAAATGTTAAAAAAATGTGCAATATATATGATTTCTTATCAAGGATAAGGAAATGAAATTAATGCATATATGACCCTGGAACACAAAGATAGTTCACTCTTTCACAAATTGTGCGAACACTCGCAACACTTTGACATTTTACTGCCACTTCATACACATATTCAAAATGCTTTTGTTCGCATAGAACTTATTCATGTTAACCACAATGCAAATATGGCTATCGGAGTTACTCCCCTTGACATACCTTATTGACATGGGAACTTCATGCAAGAATTGTTATGATCTATGATTAAAATGTAATTTGATAGGAACAATTAAACAGAAGCATATGCTATTTAAAAATCCCTAGTATTACAGTACAGAAGATGTGTTCATGTACAAAATGACAGTTGTCGAATCCTTTGGAAAAAGGTAAAGAAGCCATATTCAGCCATTTCTTAAAGCAGAAAAATATGTACAGGACTAAGGGAAACAAAGTTAAATCACAATTTATTAATCAATTCCAGGAAATAGTCACTTCTGATTTGACCCTAAACAGGGAACCAAAATCTTTCATTTTTATTGTTTTTCTTTTTTAAATTCTGACCATTCACATGGGTGAATTCACTTGAAATTGGTCAAAATTATGACGGAAACATGTGGGGATATTTCTCCTTTATTGACACCTGGGAGGGTACAGAAAAATTATTGGTTCATGTCTTATGTGTTCGGTAGGACAATTTTCTAATGAAAGTGGAGTCGCAGTTGGACCTGCCTACAGCATTAGTTCAAACGCAATATTTTCAGCAGCTTTACAGTATTCATTAAAGTCATATGCAGCAAGGCTTGAATCAGCCACCAATTGAAACTGATGCTATTTGTGCTTTTGAATTTGTGAATGGTAAGTGGAACCTACCTGGCTCTAGGCAGGAACATGGAGCCCTCGATGAAGACAGATCCGGACAGGAGGATATACCAGCATATTGCCAGCTCTCCTTGGCTGAAACATGCAATACAGCTACTCTTATCTGAGTTTCTAATAACCATAAATCAATTATTAATCACCTCATGGTATGATGCAAAAGAAGATGTAAACAAAGCATATTCTTGTAAGCTGAAGTAAACAAAGTATATTCTTATAAGCTGAAGTAAACAAAACATGTTCTTCATTAAAGATCTGAATAGCGCCACTGCCGAGGTACGCTGCTTTTTAACAATTATTTTGGTATCATCATTGCTTCATACGGTTCATACCGTGGTCCCCCATAACCCCTACAGCTTATCAAAACAAGTTTATAATAATAATAGCATTCTTATACCTCGCATATATCCATGACAAAGCATGCTCAAAGCCCACTGCACTACTAATCTCTAGCTTGTTACCTCTTGCAACACAATGGACTCACCCAGACTGAACACAAAGACAATTGATAATTGAGTGAAAGGTTTAATGAACATACATGTAGATGATAGATAATTAAAAATTTTCTTATTATTTACTTATTTAGATATCTGTTCGTCTTAATCACCTGTTAGGGTGAGTCCATTAATCCAGATAGGTAACTGTCTGTTGTTTTAACAAGCTGTAGGGGAACTGGGGTGTAGGGGGAACTGGGGTGTCGGGGTAATGGGCTGTATGGGTTTTGGGGTACAATCCTTCATACAGCATTCTTTCTACACTATTACAGTCTTTATAGTTACTGTTGGGTAACTAAGGATTCCACTATTTTATTCATCACAAAATCAAATTAACATCCATTTATAACTTTTTGTAATGTGTTCATGAAGACTTGCTCCTGGATTTGAAATTCACATGGATTACATCAGAATAAACTTTTTCCTCATCTTCCAAGTCTTAAGAAAGTCCATACATTATTTCAGAGTTTTACTGTTATAGGTTACCGTTTTGCACCTCTTGAGCAAATATTATTCAAGAATAGATTTTATCCATGGTAGAAAGCAAATGTTTAAAGGGGCCTGCTATAAAGAACAAAATATATATTTTTAAAAAACACAGAAAACACCTAGGAGCTGCAACATAGGCCACAGTTTTTGTCCTCAATTACCCACACCTTCTAAATGTCAACTCCCAATCTTGTCTTTAGCCTAGTTAGGTTACTCACACAACCCTCAGGCACGTAAAAGATCTTTAGCTTAGAGCTTTAAAGCTTTCATGCTTTGCATCCATAGGGTACTAACACATGCATGTACTAGCATGTACATAGTGACAAACTGACACACCATCACACACACACAACACACATCATGGACATAACATTCACACTGCCATCTGCAAAAGAAACGTCATAAAAGACTTAGGAATGCATAGCTCAATCTAGCTGATACAACGGAATGAGAAACAGGCACAGTGACTTTTTGTGCGCCAAGAATATCTGTTAGACTCTCGGAATAGCTCCAGAGTGGTTGGAGGGAATCTTGGCATGAAGCTGTTGCATGCCTTGTATCTGCATAGCCTATTATGTTATTAGCAGACTCATCACTGGGAAGATTAGAGATGGTTCACCCAGTTGAAAGAAGATCCTAGTAGGCTTGTGTTTAACACTGCAATATGTTAGGGAAATGAGACTAGATCTTTTACTTGGAAACAATGGGATGTTGGTGCATTTCTACTAACAGATTATTTCAAAATTCTTCAAACTTCCCTTTCTGATTATTCCATCATGTTAGAATCTGATGTCTGATTACTATATTTTTTGCTGATGTACCATCTTCCATGATGTTGATGTTTTATGTTCTGTTACAAGGAAATTAATGTGATGTCAACAATTTGATTGCGTTTTCTTGCATATCATGTGAATCATGGCATAAAAACAAGTAAAGATTCTCAAGGTTACAAGGTTGACGGCCTCAGAAAAGATAAATCAGAAATCTGAGGCAGAGGCAGAAGCAGAGCAGGACAATTGGTCAATGTCCACGTCTCCAAATTTTTCCAACCTCTTACCGAAATCTTTGTACAGAGCACTAAAAAACCATGGCAGTAAATTAATAGAAAAGGTTTACAATAAAATTGGGAAACATCTGTATAAGGAAGATAAGGAATGTTATGGATTATCAACTTCTTTATCATACTGAGAGCAATGTTTCTTATACCCTTTTCAAGTCACTGTTATATTAATAAAAAAGTTGATAATCTATAAAATTCCTTGTCTTCCTTAAACTGACAACTTCTAGAATGCTACTCAAACAGAATGTCTGTGTAAGTAAGTGCCACCTTTTGGCTTAAATGAGGGATAAAATAAGCAATAAATCATATGAATTGGTATCAATAAGACATTCTTTTGTAACTGTTCTAAAATGTTCAACAAATACTATATGGCATTTAAGAGGATAGCTTGTAAAGTAAAACTGCTACATTTAGATCCTCCATGCTAATGAAGAGAGAAGGGTGATGAATCTCACGACTAAATCTTCCGTCTGTACAAGAAACTTCATCTAATCCTGTATGATTATCATCCCTTGTTTATTTCTGGCTGCATGTTGGCAAGAGGCTGCAGGCAGTCTGTCAGTGCAGAAGGTCCATGTATACGTAGGATCCTACTCAGATTGCCTCTGACTAAACAACTTAAAGTTACAGGTGTAGCAACAGCAGCAGTCAAATTTGACCATGTGAAATCATTGCAAAAGACTGTAGCATTATGATTGACTAATTTGGGCTTTGAGCAGCATGTTGATTAAAAAAAATGCAAGCTATTAGGCGTGAAACGGTTCACTACTACAGTAGTTGAACCGTGGTATTTTACGTTCGGTTCAGTGCACCGTACATTAACATGGATTTTCGGTTCATACCGCATATTTAATTTTGCTCCAAAATATCATTTTAATAACTTAACACAAAAATAGTTATTCAAAAAGTCAATGATCCAAAAAGAATTTATTAAACGTCTTCAAGTTTCGAAATGGTAACGATACCTGTCACCATTTTCCAGGAAGTGAACATTCGGAACGATTTAGTTTGATCTTTAACTCTCAACAATAGTGTTTGAATGATGTGACTTTTCGAGATGTCGTTCAAAAAAATATGGTGACTATTGGTTTCATACCAAACCGAGCGGTCCTGTACCGCACCAAACCAAACCACAAGCATACCGTTTCACCCCTACAAGCATATTTAAGGGAGAATCGGGACAAAATAAACATACTTTGGTCACCATGGTCGATCATGCATTCCCAAAAAATTCAACTTTGGTGCATGCAGCAGTTTAACATTGAAAATGTGAAATGTGAAAAGATTGAATGATCACAGACATGTTTGACAAAAACAGACGTAGGATGGACACTGGACAAGTGCTTGCAATGGAGCTTAAAAGTTTCAATTGTAGAGACTTTATCCCCCGGAACAAACCTTTCCCTGGTCAGTGAGTCCCTTTAACTGTTATTTGGCAGAGAGTTGATACTGGCAGTGGGCCATACATTCCTGCCAGTTAATTGTATTTATCTCGCCTTGTTACCACTTAATCAGTGCTGCTTAATATATCTCCATTAGCTTTGATATCAAACTGGGAATTAGATGAATGATTCCTCTGTTCTGTATATATGTGTTTCTGTGTGATACCAATATAGATGGTAAACTCATATATCATGAGTATTTTTGTATAGAAAATTAGTATCAAAACGTTTTAGGTATTATGATAAAATACCCTTTCACAAAAATCATAAACATTTTGATTTGAATTCGTCAAATGTTCAGAATGCCAAATGAAATTTTATAATTCTATTTTCTTGTTTCAACACCTGATGAAATATCAACCATGAAACTTAAATATAAAATATCTTTAATTTCCTATATATATATATATCCTTTGTCCAGTATATCTAAATTCAAAGTAAAATAATGAAATATTGGACTCGTGAAATATACTATAACTCACCAGTAGAGTATATCGTTGGCATCATGGAACTCGTATCTGACAGAGCGACACAGAGCACGGAGTGCCGGTTCCCTCAGCGTCGAGAGGGCTTCCATCCCATGCAGGTAGGCATAGATGATGTCACACTCCTGCAAACAGGCATTGTTACATTAGTATTTGAATTATAAAAGAAAGACAACTTTCTAATTCAATTGGTTATTTCGATCTTATAAAAAGAGTGAGTTATTGTGCCATCACATACTTGATAATGGTGTAAGTGTCTAAACCAAGACATCGCAATCCTGCAATAAAGAAGTTGTAAATCCATAGAACTTGTTCTCTATTCATCTTGCAACTTCTAAATGCCTCTCAAAGAAGAGTGAGTTATTGTTTGGGCAATATTTCAGCAATTCACGACGCCAATCTTATAGAACAATGTATGTGAAATATATAAATGTAATGAAAATAAAATATAAGAAATATACATATGTTAATCTTAAAGAAATAAATGACATTATTTTAAAATCATTTTCTTAATCAAATTATAATGTATAACACAGTAAATGCTTCTACCAACAACCTCCTTAGAAAATAACTTTGTGTAAAATGATTCCAATTATCTGATTAATAGTTTTCATTATGAAATATAAAAAATTATGATTCCTCCCTAAATATATGTACATATATAATCACAATTACGGTCTTACTTTAGCAAAATATAGATGAAACATGAGGACAGATATATACTGCCCAGAAAGTCATATCCCCAGTTATCTTATGATATGGTTCGATTAAGAAGCAACAATATTGCCGTAAGGAACACCTCAACCTGATTTTATCAATATTTACTTTTTAAAATCTCCTTAAAATTATATATATCTATACATACTTCTCCTCATTCATCAAAAGGCCACATACACATGAAGACTGATTGCAAGAAAAACTCAAAAGCAAAGCCTTCAAGTTTGAAACTCAATTAAAGGGGGACAACTCTTGAAGGCCAACCACCACAAATGAACTTGGACTTCTTATCACTACTTTCAACACAATATTCATGGGAATACTACCAGTATAACAGGTCTGAGCAATTATTCATAACTTCAAAGGGCTATATAGCCCAATTTGTTCCACCAACTGTGCACTATCATAAAGTGTGGACCCAGCGCTGGGAATAAATCAATTATCTAATCTGAAAACCATGGAAAACATCCATCAAGGCATTTCCAGCAGTTCCTGAAAACAGCAGTTCTTACTGCAAACACTCATGCTCCATCTACATGCGATAATAGCTATATCGATCCTCCGTTGGCACCTTACCAACTTAATTATTGCCAGGAATTCATCCCTACTTATAAAGCTATGCAGAATTTCAATTGCCCTGTAGTGCCGTTTATTGCTGCAGAATAAATACTTTCTATCAAGCCTTATAGTGAATGTGAGGTTAACCAAATCTGGCAGAGAATGACTCTTTGGAAGTTTTGATAAAGCTGTTTGACAAATCATTCCTTTGATACGATTTGACAAATATATAAAATTCTAGAAACTTTAACTGAACCTTAGAAAAACCAAATTTTTTTTAATAAATTGAAATAGATTTTCTTTTAGAAACTTTTTATCATTGTGAGATGTGCGTCATCTAGATTTTTCAGAAAACCATTATTAGAACCGCTTTTGTTTTTTAGTCTGTTTTGGGTAAATAAAAATCATTGATAAAGTTCATGAGAAATACAAACAGTTGACACTCACCAACGCAAAGTAACAGATAAAAACATAGAATTTATCATTAAAACTCTAGGATTTTCTTTTGAAATTTTTACGCTTTTTATGCAAGGGAGTTCATTTGAAATATGTTTATGACATTTTTCATGGGCATTAATAACACAGACGCATTACAAAGAATGTCCACTTCATTTCTAACACAACAAAATTTGCCTCAGTCATACAGACTCTTTTAATATAAATAAACTGTTCAGTATGTTCATAGCAACTTAAAATATCACATAAGAGATCATCAGTCTCGTGCTGCAATCTGAAATGTCATCAAGCTCTCGAAATTATCTAGGTGCCACAATCCATCACAGGAAACTATAAAAGATGCAATTTCAATTGATCATACCACTAAAATTGCTTCCTGAAAGGTCAACAAAAACTATTGTTTTTCCATATGAAGATATTTAAATGTGTCAACAGGTATTTAGTTTTGATGACAATTTTTTTTTAAGGTGAATTTGGTTTAGTGTCTATAAACTGAAAATGAGTAAACATTTATCCATTCATATGTGACTGAATCATAAATGGTTTACATTGGGAATACTCTGTGTTTGGTGAGGAACAAAAGCTGAATTATTACTGTATTTTCACTTGAGCTTTTTTGCAAAACCAATCTGTGGGGTCAACTTACAGGAATGAAAACTTAAAATAAACTGGAATTGGCACCAACTAATGATGAGATAACCAAAAATGTTACAGTCCCTACAGTTAAGGAAAATGTTACATTTTATTGATAATATTTTTTCTATCAAATGCTTTTGAAACACTGTTGATATTTTGAATTCCTGTCTCAATTTTTTGTTTGAAAAGCGTGAGTTAAAAAAAAAATTCACATTTGTGTTTTTTCAGATTTTCAAATCATATTTTGGTAGTACCATGGTGATATATTTATTTTTCTAATTGACAAATTGACGACACACATTCTGGGAAATTCATGCCTTTTTATAAAGATTAAATCATTTATAATATATGAATAATAATAATAAAGAATTTATAATTTTGGAGGTAAGTTAACAAGCCGTTTTGATAAACAAAGGATTGATATATCTGGTGAAAAGTTAAAATATATAACCTAAACAATTGTAAACTTTTGAATCCAGTTTTCACTGACATGAAACTACCATCTGTATAACCAAAGAAGCAACAGAACTTACTAAGAACATGCATAAAATAAACACAAGGAAGAAGATTCACCAAACACACGTCTATTGCCAATAAGTAAATTTACAAAGCACTTGTGAGTGCTCATTAATTCAAGACATGGGTTCAAATGATACTAACATAGAGACTAACATGACAATGAAGTCTTGTTCATTTGTTTAGCATCTCCAAACAACGAGACTAATCAAGCGGAGAGAAGACGCCAGAGAGACTACATATAGATCTACAGGGGCGTGATGTAGATATACAACGTTAATACTTGTACTTGATTTATATCAAGCCTTATGTTGTTAAAGAGTGGGTTCAGATTGATATCTTAATGCCACTAAAGTCATTTGAAATCTAGAATTCTAATTCTTCATTTGTCTTCCAAGTCTAAACTGAAAGCTAATCCCTTCTAAAAGTTTTACCTGAAGGAAGTGAATCTGCGCTGATAACAAACTTGCTGGATACAAATACTGTTATCATTATCAACATTAATCTTTTCATCTTGATTCACATTTCAAAATGTATTCTTAACATGATTTTTCACAGGAAAGGGTGATCCATGGGATTATCTTCATCTTCCATATCTATGTGCTTCATTATTATTATTACTGATTATTCCATTTAAACTTACAGTTACAAGGTGTAAGATGTCATTGAGTGCACAATAACCTGTTATATAATGTGAAAGCAATTTTTTTTAAGTCTAGAGGATGGTTACTTTTTGGATCAAAAGAACGATTTTGTAGAAAGTTGAGGTTGCCTGTCTCTATCAGTAACAGACCATTTTGCCTCACGCTGTGTACTCAAGATTTTCTCTGAACAAGTCAAACATCCACAGCCACAGCAAAGATGAAAATCTCCCTTCTCCATCTTTCTGATTGACTTGGCATCGATTTCTATAACCTTTTCCAAAAATTTAAAAACAGAACGTCTTTCATGTGTGTCAAAAAGGAATCATGGCATCATCGATGAGAGGGCAAGAGGATATCGCTGATCTTTGACCGAGAACATCTGTTGATTCGCTAAATTCTGGACCAACATCATGACGCAAGAGCGGAAATGAGGATCATTAATAAAATTAATAATTGCATGAGTAAACAATAAAGCTCATCACTTGAAGAGAGGATTATGACAAGCGTTCAAATTGGTCATATTCAATCGGGTTCTCTTCAGATTAAAAAGTGTAATGCCCACACTTTGAAATTTTATTGTGCATTAAAAATTGAGTTAAAAAATCTTTCAGAATAGAATTTTAATCAAGTTTCGACAGATTGCTCATACATTTTATTTGGTTGGGTTTTTTAGATAATCATGATGGTCATCACTTAATTTCATCTCACAAGATCTCAACCAGTTGCTCATACATTCGGTTAGCTCGTGGATGTGTAAACTCAATCACGGAAGCACAAATTTGCTGGGAAATCAAGCAGCTGAAAATCATGTAAGATTGATTGGTTAAACAGGTCAGCTTTACATTGGTTTACACTAATATTGAGAAAGGGTTATTAGCTGATGAGGCTGCAATCCCAGAGTGCTTGATTTACAACTGATTATCATCTTTCCATTGATCAGATCTCGCCATAATGGAGTCCAAGTTACTGTTCCATCAATTTAACATATTAAATTTCTTAATAACAGGATACTCACATATTTTAATTCTAAACTGCATCCAAATGCAAGCAAAACAACAAAAGTTGTTACTCTGACAACAAATTCCAAAAGATGCTTTGACAGATTATCAGAAAACACTTGCTATCCATTTGTAGTAGGCGTGTGTTATGTTGTATCTCATAAATATTGTCTAGACAATACAATAGTTTACACTGGCATAATATTTCCTACAATATTTATATATCTAAGAATGGGGTGCTAACAGAGAATAGTAAGGAAAATTAAGGTGAGGTGAGGTGAGGTGATTTGGGGTTTAACGCTACATGAGGTAAAAAGTTGAAAATAGTGTAGATTCAATATATTGAGCTAATTATTACAATATATCGCTAAACAAAATTTGGTTCAGTATCCAGCCCTAGTGATGACAATGCAACAACAGTTTTATCTTATGCCAAATTAAAGTGATTTGAAATTAATATTAATAAATGTTAAAAAATAAGATCACTTTCTAAATTTTGGTAAAAAAAAACACTTTCAAATTATCCATATTTGCAATTCTTTAGGCAAATTGAACCCTTAACAGATTTCAACTAACATACATTTATCTTTGAACCAAAAAAACATGGTGTATTTTGATTCATATCAATTCACAAACGGTTAACACTTTATAAATCAAATATTACAACACAAATAAAATACGACACGATCAGCCAACAATCTGATTCAATCAGAGGTGAAGAATTCATAAACTGGAGTTCAAATATTGCCATCTGCTAGAAAGCTCAATTCGAGTTCTCCTGCTAGTTTGCTAAATAAAGAATCCTTTTCTTAATACAAACAATCTTTCCCTAACACAGGAAACTCACTGTTCAGATATTAATTATAGATTTGCCTCCATTCAGCAAAGTCTTGTCAACCTCACAAATTATCTGCATTCAGGCAGGTCTCTCCTTTACAACAAGCCTCCAATGATACATATTTACTGATACCAAATTTCCAGGCCAAAAGACAACATGGGTATGTTTTCATACATGAAATAATTTATATAGTCACACGCTGTGGAACTGGATTCGTCAAACATGAAAAATTCGGCGAAAGCTTGTATTGAAGGCTAAGAAATAAAATGAAATATTGAATGTTGATATTTACAAAAATGTTTGAGAAGTTGTAGACAGGGCTAACTGTCTTCATACTGTGGAAATATTTATATTGTTACACACCAAAGAAATTGATTTGCAAAAGAAAATAAATTTTCAGAAAAATTGAGTCAAATCATGAATTTGGTAGGTTTTAACTAGATGTTTGAAAAATTACAAGCATGCAGTCAGAGTTGGCTATAACCCCCGCCAAGTGGTAACAGTTTGAAATATAATGACATTAGTTAAATCTGTATTCTTTCATAAATCCTCACTAACTCATATTCAAATTTGAACTTTTCATTGGTTATACATTTTTCTCCAGAAGGTGCATGTCTAAAATCCTAAAAAAATTAAGCTTAGCAATAAGATTTTAAGGTACAATCTTGAAAGCAGTATTGTGACTTGTGTTTCCATGGAAACACCCTAAAAAAAATTCTGAAAAATTCAAAAACCCAAAAGCGACATATTGTTTGTTATTCACACCAAGCTTCGATGAGCTCAACCTTATCAGTGTTTCCGCATGCAAAACTTACAGCCAGTCATCAGGCGGCTTTACAAAATAATGAACATTAATTTTTTGCCAATACAATAAATCTAATCAATAAAATTAAACTTTTGTTTTCTACCATTAATTTGAATGGTAGAGTGAAAGATATGTCTGCTTTTCATTTCTATTCTAAAGTTGAACCGTGTTTGAAATCAGAATTGATTTGAAAATAGCGTGAATTTCCATAGATAGTTTACGTAACCATCGCACCAAGAACAGTAAATTCCGCTAAAATTATCCGAAAGAGTATGTGTTCGATTCTGAATTGGTCAGGAAATAGTAAGAATTTTCATAGATACTAAATGTAACAATTGGCTCCAAGAACAATAAATTCAGCCCAAAATATCCAAATTATTATATATATTTCAAAACAGGGGTTTTCCAAGATTTACAAGATTACAACCGTAATGTTTTGTTTTAGATCACTCATTGTTAAACTGATGAGGGAAATTACTTAGGTTGAAAACTTGATTGTTATCAGACATCATGTCAGACAGTCTTTTAAAAAAACCGGACAGTCATATTTTTCCAAAATTTAGGCTTTATGGTTTCTAAGTTGTGTTTCCTTGGAAACAGACAAAAATAAATGTAGGAAGAAGTGGTAAACCCCAATAGACACCAGTTCACATGTTGATAGTCCAATATAGCAAGTTCCAATGAAGTAGGCCTTCTTGTTTTCGAGGTCTGGAACGGGAACAAAGTTCAACATTGCATTTCAATGGAAACGGCCAAAATTAAATGTAGGAAGAAGCTGAAAACCCCAAAAGGCACGATCTCACATGCTGATTGTCCCATATACCAAGCTCCAATGATCCGGCTTTGTGGTTTTTGATGAAATGAGTTTTCTGGAAATAATAAGGTCATTATGTGGAATTCATCTGATAAAGATGCTGTGGACATAAATTAGTACACAAATTAAGCTGTGAAAGTAAATTAAAACAGGTACTGTTGAAAGTAGATTATTAGTGGCGAAAACATCAAGTAATAAATAGAAGTGATAATAGTATGCATACTTTGAATGGTAACCAAAATAATAATTTTCATGATGAATATTGAGCACAAGTATTGTAAGGATGAAAGGCTATGGAAAATGAAATAAATTGCAGACAATGAAGAGTTTTTTTGAAGCAAAAACTCAAAAAACAAATTTTCATTCAAGAAAATACAACATGCTACAGAAGCTTGTTGAAAGGAATCCAAGGAAAAAGGACATTAAAAAATTCCACAAAGTTATGACTGATGATGAACTGAAGACACAAATAAAAGGATTGGTTTTCACTACTATGAAACTTTGCCCATGTTTACTAATTTGAAGCAGAATCAAGAATGCTAAAATTTCGATTTTGACTGTTTACAATGCCATTACAACCACATAGAAAATGTTTTTGTCATCAACACAAACAGTTTGAAAGGAATTTCCTTTATTTTCGAAGAACAAGAAATGGGGAAAATTGTTTGAATTTTTCTTATGCAAGCTTGGCTTCAGCAATCAAATTGCAAAACATTCCCCTATAAAAGGACATTTTTAACTAGACAAATAGTCAAGATGATTTCTTAATAAACTTGAACGTTTTTATCTAACTAGGAAATACAATCTACTTAAAGAAATTAAGAAATGAAGCATATGTCAGAATTTAAAAAGGGAAGGCTATTTTTAAACAGGATATATAATTATAAAGTTTTAAGAGAATATCAAAATTCCAAATTGACAATAAGTCCTACAAGAAGTATGAAGTATTCACTATTCAGACAGTCCTTTTTTGCCTAATTGACTCCTTATTTAATTGATGCACAAGTATTTAAAATATCAAACATCAAACATATAAAATGAATCATGTGATGACTAAACATAAGTGAGAGATGTTAATTGTCGTGTTACGTTAAGACGGTAAGTGGTAATTTGCCAAAATGTGTCTTTGTAAGCTTGCTTTCTGTAGCCTTTGTGTCCACACAGAGAAAGGGCCTCAATCAATAAGGTCGTTATCAGGCCTGACCTGTCACACAGCGAGTAAAGTTGAGGTCACTTGCAGCGTGTGTAACCTTTGCTGTATATTCTGACCATTAACTTGATAATAGACTTGTAATGGTATGTAAAGTTATTTCCCTTTGCAAAATTATCCCTATTACATGATTGCCATTCTAAACTCTCCTACAGCAGAATTATTATTGAAATTTTCTCACACAGAATGTTTTGACATTTATTAAGTTTTTAATAGGTAAGGTGTTGATAAGATTTATTACAATTTTCGATCCCTCAACATTCGGGCTATATTCTTAGGGTAATACCATATACTTAGAAAACACTGTTTCCCTTTTCTTCCAATTGCGAAACCCCTAACTGTACCCAAAGAAGTCCTAATCAAAGAAAGTGATCTCAGTGTGTTATCCGGTCAACTTTTCAAAAGCTAATTCACCTGGTTTGATTTCTGAGGTTTATTCTATCAGAATTGGATACATATTTTACTTTTTTGACTGGCATTGTAGAATTTGATGTGGTGACCGATAAGGACAAATCTATTGCACAAAAAATATATATTTATTTTCTTCTCTGTCTCCAATGTATCACCTGCTTCACAATGACATCAAATTCTTGATAAAAATTTTGCTCTCACAGAATAATGAAGTTGAATATCCACAAACCTGTCCTCATTATTTAAACATATTTCACATTTACATTATATGACCATGGTATATTATAATTCAAATAAATTTGGGGAAAAACAATCAGCTCGGAATATTCTCTACTAAAAGTATATTAATTTGTATTTTGGATCTGTTGATTTCTTTTGAAACTTTGATCTAAATTGCTATACTTTTCATTTTTTCATTTTTCAAAGAGTTTTCCACAAGGGTTCCTTTATGGGTAACCTTTAACCATTATCCTATGTATTTGATGTTTAAATGACTTTAGTGTCTGCTTCCTTCTCATAATGTTTGACAAGTATGTTGTTATCCTTCGCACATACTTCCTCTTTTAGTATCTCAACATTTGAAGTTAATCAATTTCTTCTGTGCATAAGTACAGGATAGGTCTTCAAGTTTCTAAAAATAAATGTCAATGCTCATTGGTAGAAATGCATCACAAATTGGCATGTGATATGAGATGATATTCCACAAATGTGCAATAAATAATCGTAAAAAATATGTCCTACATAATTCACAATGAACACATGAATCATCATGTTCAGAGAACTATCAAGTTAAAAAAATGAACAATCAGTATTTTTTTATTTTCATATATATTTCTTTTCATGGAAATTGTATCAAAAGCAACACCACAAAATATTTTTTGCCACATATAAACATTTATATATTTTTATGAGATATTGCTAAATGGAACCCATACTCCAATAATCTGTATCATATGGTTTGTACAAGTTTGTATTTACTTTTATCATTGCCAAGCTCTATTCACTGGTGTGAGGTATTTGCAAAGGAGATCACTCAACATATGAGGGGTCTTTGGCAAGGTGTTCGAATACATCCCTCATTCTTTCTACTTCAAAGAGTTGGGTGTCTTTAGAAATCTAGACTTTCTTACAGTGTCTTAGAACAATTTATCACTCGCATGTTAATGATATCGCCGTTTAATAAATCTACAATGTTATTTCATCTTGTGGCATAACATCGTGTGTTCACTGAAGTCACATGACCTAATAATCGTCAAGCATGACTTAACCACGCTAGCGCCAAAGGAAATGTCAGCAATTTTCATGCTTTTTTATTATATGATTCTGCAAATAATGAACAAATACTAAAGTCATTACCTTTTAATAACATATTTATGAAACTTCTGAATGATATAAGTATCCAATTCCCTTCAAATACCAAAATTCTCAATTGTTTCATCAAAATGTTATTAAACGGGACATAATTTAGTATATTCTAATACATTCAACTCTTTGAGATTGTCTTCTTCAGTAGTATAGATGTGCTAAAACAGGCCGGTAACAATATGTCCTATTCCTTCATCTTCTAAAAAACATGTTTGTAAAATAGTTCTTTAGACAAAGAGTATCACTCAATGAAGACAGTTTTATGGAGAAAATTCTTTAAAATTGATTCAACAATTTCCAGTCATTATCATTAAGGGACTAGGCGCCAGGCTACATGTAAAGTTCAAACATGTGAAGAAAGGGATCTGGTGTACGAGTTATACCTACACAGTAAGTAAATACACACAGGTCAACTCCTAGTGACACTGTGAGCCTGAGTTCCATTATAAAGGTGTTATACATTGGGCTGGTGCAGACTTCAGCAAATATTACAGTGTATTACAACGATAAGATTTTGATTGAGTTGGAATGTTGCTTTAATCAACTTATAACACAAGATGCTGCACCATATTTTTTAATACTACATTGTACTACAAAATTTTGAAACTCTTCTTGCAAATTTATCTTTAACAAAACATGATGCAGCTTCAAATATTTGTCTTTTTATCAAATAAGCAAATGTTAAGATTTAAACGATAACATCACTTATGAAATTTTAATATTTGACAAATGTGTTTTAAGTTGAAAAAAATCAAGTAGCATATACAACTTTTGAAAGAGCAATTATCATTTCGAATAAATTCATAATTCATTTCAATAACTGTATCTTTTTCTTGAGGTTTTTTTCACTAACAAAAAAGAAAACAAGCAAAACATAAAGGACCAAAACATAAAAACGACCAACTTATCATTAAAAATGTTGTTCCAAATAAATCAAATCCAAATGGGATGTAGTTCAGCCATATCTCATTAAATCATAAAAACCTTCCAACCCTCTGTGCAAATTGGACTCATCATCAAACAATAACAGGATGTGTCTATTAGTCAGAGAGGGGTGAAGATTTCCCCAGTGTCAGGCTCTATGCTTCTCAACTGTACATCACTATCACTGCATGATGGTTAATGATGACATCATGACACAATTTCACAATCAATACCAAATTGCTGCCTTGATGAATTTGCATCTGAAATAAACTGGCATGCATGGGCTAACTTAAGTGGAGCTGGACCCTGAAATGAAATTTCAGAAATAAATTCTGACAATGAAAAGAAAAAAAGACCCTAATACTTCATACCTAACTTGATCTTAACACAAATTAGCAAGAATTTTTGAACATTTTCTGACTTCAAAGAGTTATTAAAGTCTGTAGACTAAATTATGCATAAAACTAATGGTAAATTCCCTATCTCAATCCTTGGTTTTCAATGGTTTGTTTTTTGACCGTAATAGAAAGACTGAAATGAGGTTTTGTCTTCCAATGAACAATAACAATAATCACTAAATATTTAGTATCAAGGGAGACTATTGATAAATGAAATTAATATGGAAACCATTTTGTCACTAGACACCAAACATCCATCAGAGATTTCACTGTAATAATTTCTTAAATGTGTTTTAGCTGACTTAAAAAGAGTTTAAGTTAAAACTTTTTCACTCCATATTTCAATCTATTTTAAAGGTTTTGTTATTATTATTAAACATGAAAAATTATTAGTGTGACATGGTATGCTGTGATTATACCATAATACCATTGAAAGGCAGCCTTTCATTATCTTAGCATGGTGCTTCCTTGTTTAAAATGTGAAATGTTCAAAAGGATGACACTACCTAGTTTGTCAGACAGACACTTTTATGGGATAAATAAAAAAGTGTTTATCCCATTGTAGCGAGTCTACTGATGACGACTTTACATTTTTTATATTATTCTTTTATAAATTCCTTCCTGAAATATAATTACTTTCCAGTCTAGACATTATTTTAATATCTTATATCATTTCATCGTAGACAAGTAAAGAGAAGAGATCTGCATGAAGAGTTTCATGTAGTGACTGCAGTGGAACCCGATATCACACATTTACTGATCAAGTGGAACAGAAGTTGGACAACTTTTAAAAACAGGTTTGGACCCCCAATTTGAGTACACATGTTGTTTTTCCAAGGAAAACTGACTAAAAGTAACTGATGGAATCCCATAAACTCTTTAAGAAGGATGAGAGGCTAAAGAAACATCATTTATTTCTATGATATAAGGAGTTATCGACCACTTCAGAGAATTTTCAGAACCCTTGATTATGCATGCACCAATTCTACGATCCAACCCACATCAAAATCACCAATACAATGGTCAATCAGACATATTACTGAACAAACAATCACAAAATATTCTCTCATAAATATTTTTCTCACGACATCGGACCACAAAGGATTATTACTGAGGCTTTGACCTATTGGTTAGTAGCCAGTTCAAAGTCAGTCTGTCTGCAAATGTCCCCCTCCAGTTGCATTCAGTATACTTTGTTACTGTGATGCCATCTCGTGTTTCACACAAGGTAATTGGTTTGAATGACAACAGGATACCGCAAATGATCATAATGGACGCACATGATACAAACCACTCTCATACAGTTGACCCCTGACTTTGCTTCCTTGTATAGGTGCTCTTCAGGATATGTCGGGTGAGGGGCAAATGTTTGGGTTATGCATGGGGAGCTTTGAAGTGGAGCATGATATTTGGATGGCATCATTGTGAATTATTTATGGCATACTGACCAAATTAAGTCTTAACCTGCCGAATCTGTGACTGCCAAACTATTCTATGTGGCCTATTTTCAGGGAGCTTTGAAATAGAGGATGAAATTTGGGCGGTATAATTAGGAATCATTGTTGAGGGAATGCTGATCAAGTCATATTTTTATGATGCTGAATCAATCACTTTCATTCCATTCTATAGGGCCAATTTTCAGGAATCACACGTTATTAACAAAAAGAATTGTTGGCGACAGGTCACTGTTTTAAGATTTAGGTTTTCTTTGACTTTTATTCAGACAAGCAGTTTAAGGGTTCAACTCCTCTTTTAATATCATAGATGCTGAAAAAGAGTCTAGATGGCCTTGAATAAAGAAAAGATTAAAATATTCTGGACTTATGTATTTACAACAGATGATTTTAAGACATTGCATTAGGTTAATGCTTGAGAATCGTTGAAGACAATTATAAATAACAAATATTTCTATAATATTATAAGCTATGTTTCAGACGCTCCAGGTCTGATGAAGAGGGTCTAAGCCTCGAAACATGTAGCAACGTTATTCTGGTGACTTGGCCATTAACTCTGTTTGTTGTGCTTGTTGCTGCTTTAGTTCAATAATATGTCTGTCCAAGCTCAACTTAAACGCACTAGTGCACACCAATATTTCGTAAACACGACAAATGCACAGATACTGCATATCTCTCGATATTACTCACGACCCTCACTCAAGTAATCTACCTCGTAAGTTATTTAAGAAATATTTACATATTCAGGTAGTAAAGTTGATTTTTAAAGGTCGGAAGTATTTAATTCAACATAACTTTAAATCCGCATGAACTAGGATATCAGAAATATTAAAATTTTGCTTATAAACAGAAAAGCGGAAACGGCAGCCGCTTTGGTCAATCTAATAACAATGCTAATGCTGTGATATTAAATCGGTTTATTTACAACATTGCTTTCATAATACATATTTCATTCTTTGTTCTCAAATTCAATAATAATTTGTAAATTCAATAGCTGCACCTAAAACTAGTTCAGCCGCGTTCAACTGTCCATTATCTATCCGTTTTGTGCACAGCATAGATTTTTTTATATGTCCAAGCCGACAGCGGCTATCTAAACTTTTTCATTGTTGATTGCAAGTCAACTGTAAAGAATTTTAAGTATTTCTTTGCATCGATAGAAAGCTTAAGTGAATACTTAAGTCCTCTTAAACCTTAAAATAGCCAATTTAAACCGTAAAAGCCCGCACTAGTGCCTTTAAAGGCATTTAACTCAAAATGCAAGTATTCTCATATCAGTCATCTTGAACATATGGATTATCAAAAAGATACCAATCCTGTAAGTCAAAATATTTCATTTCAAACAATATCTGCATATTCTTCTCCTTTACAACATGCTCCTGATAGCAACCACAACTTATTCCAATCCATAGTGTAGGTTTTATTACCATTCATTAATACGCCCATCGATCACGATCATCTTTAATGAGATGAAACACCTATCTATCAAGCTATAATACCTCTGCCATTTACTGAAGAGCTTTGAATGGAGACAGATACATGATAGAGCAGAACAAAATGGTAGTCTAAAAGTCATGCCCGAAACATTTCATATACAAAGGTGGGCTGTGTTAGTTACATATTATCAATAACGGGCAGACAATAACAGTGTTATAATGACTGGCCAGGTGTCAACTTCTCAAAGGAACTAACCAGGCTCATCCACTTAAAATCCTATACTGATCTGAGAGTTTCTATAAGACATGATTGCCTGTCAGGTAATTGTTACAGCATTGCTCATAAATCTGGTTTGGTGACGGGTTGTTCTATGTTGGAACCCTTGTATTGGTGTTAGTGGCTCCCAGGAGGAAAAATCTCACAGAACATAGGAGGATGAGAACTTTTAATCTCAACTTCTAAAAGAGGTGTTGTTTTGTGACGGCAACTTGCCTTGGTATAAGAGTCTCTAAGATGGAAAAAATCCTTTTGGTTTACATTAAGGAGATTTCGGAAAACTAATGGAATATTCTCAATAAATAGAGGTCTTGAAAATAAAGGTAATTGTTCAAGAAGGTAGACTTTACGAATGATATTTAGGAATGGTAGTTTAAGTTAGAAATAGCCAAGTATTGAAGTTATAGCATCAGAACACGATCGGTTATTGACGTCAGGGCTTTGGAATATCAGGCAAAACATTATTTAAGTATTTATTTATTTAATTATGATTTTAACCTCATCAGTTAGAGTTTGTTTATTTCAAATCATTTTAATGTCATAAAGCTTTTAAGTCAAATAATTTTTAAACATCAGGTTTTTATCAAATAGAGCATTGATATGACATGATTTATGATTTTATGATATGATGTTTTTAAGTCAAAACATTTTACAATCATAATTGTTTATACATCAGCGTAATATTATACAATTATAGACTGGCGATGAGGTCAATACCTGTTTTTATAGACCCGAGGAAAGCAATATTGACAGAGGACGAAGTCCGAGGTCAATATTGCTTTCCTCGGGTCTATAAAAACAGGTATGGACCGAATTCACCAGTCTATAATTGTTTTATTATGTTTGGAATTAGCTACGAAAAGAAAAGAAAAAACTACAGTCATGAACAGCAATTTGGATCAATTGTTCAAAACGACGGTCAAATGACGTCACGATAACAATAGCATGACGTCATGTAACAACGGTTTGACGTCATTATGTCTATGTCAAGTCAATATCACTTTTGGTCGGACTCGGAGTGAAGTCAATATGCTTTTCTGTCGACTGACACGTGACCGCTTCTCGACCAATCAGATCGCCGGAAAAATAAGCTTACATAATAAAATGTTATATCAGAGTCTTTAAATCAAAGCTTGGAAATGCAAAAATTTTTTTCTCAACAAAGCATTGTAGTTGGTGCTGCAAGTGCATTCTACACAATCAATGGTCTTAAAGATTCATTGTTATAGTTATGGCTTGATCTACTAGTGTATAAACCCTCTTTCAGATGATCAATCAATAGGGAAAAAATTATCTTGCAGTGACCTTGAAAATGAGGCCAAGGTCACAAAAATCAACTGGTGTTTTTGTTCTGCTTCACCGAAATCTGATAACAAATTTAAAGATTCTTAGTACATCGGTTCTTCAGATATCGCGCTAATAACATTTCAAAACAAGTCAGTTTCATAGTTGAAAATGAGGTCATAGTCACCCATATCAACTGGTGTCTGGGTGAGAACCACTGAAGTCTGTAACCAAATTTTGAATACTCTGGGTGCTGTGGTTCCTGAGAAATGAGGCTAACAAAATTTGTCAAAGTCTCATAGTTACCTCAAAGTTACCCAAATTGACTGGTGTTGGCCTATTCCCCATATCAAGATCGGTACCAAAATTTTAGACTCTAGGTGCAGCGGTTAATGAGATATATCGATAACAAGAACAGACTGCAGTTCATACATATTTATGGACAGACGGGCGGACAGAGCCAAATACTGTGTCCCTGGCTATGCACTTTGCTTTGCCGTGACAGGGGTTAACAATCATAACTTAACAGCTTCTAACATTGAAAAGTCATCCTTTGGACTAACATGCAAGATTTGCCAGTAAAAGTAGAATGGATCCAATGACCTGACATTCTCATTGATGATGCATCCTTGATTTATACATGCCCAGAATCAAGTCCATTTATATCAAACTGACAGATTTTTCAGAAAAGTTTGGCCAAGTGCTCAAGAATGTGTCTCTCTTATTATTAGAGTCAGGATAGAAGCACTTTACACAGCAATTTCCATGAATAACTCCCACCCACCAACCTCTTTATATCTGGATAAATACAGAGGCTTGAGATCACCTATCTCTCTTACTGTACCATCTTGAGTGTGGTGCCAAGAATTTGACAAGGACAACTATTGAGTGAAATACTACACATTTCCTCTTGCCAATTGTCTTTCTCAAACTGTCAGGGAAATATTCCATATATGTCATAGAATAAGGATCTATCATGCTAAAGTCTTCATGGAGAACTGTGGATGAATTCCAGTGCAACTGAGACTGGTCATTCTGATGATCTCATAGTCTCTGGAGGATTATTGAATGATGAAACTTGGTAATGTAACAAGTGGCTGCTGCCTCTTTGAATTATTCCTGGTCATTTCGACCTGTCACAGGAGTAAACAGTATACATGAATACAATGTTTGCAAAATATATCACTTTGTAACAGAAAAGTGTAAAATACAAATATTGAATTACTTTATTTCAATACAGTTATTGCAATGCATGTTGAATTGGGCAATTGGGCAATTTTATGCAACAAAACTTCTTATCTGAAAAACATGCATACATATATTATTATATCACATGTTGTCATGTCTTGTTTCCCGTATAAGGTGCTTGGTTTCATATGCAGTGGCTAGTAGCTCTCCAAGGCTCACATTGAATTAGTGTGTTTTGGTTCCATCTAAGTGAAATCGACAACAAACACTGCAGTATTAGAATCACAAAATCGAACGACAACTATGAATAATGAATGATGGATAACCAATTTATCTGTAAATACATATCACTGAAACCCCAAATGACAGAAATACAAAACACAACACCATTTACAATTCTCTTGGGTCAAGCATCAAACTAATGGAAAAGACATGATGACTAATATTTGTCTGCGTCTGTGGAGTTAGGTGGACAGATGGTTATTTCAGTTAATATCCCAGAAACCCCTGAATACAAAGACACACAGCAACATTGTTTCTAATGGAATAATGGAAGCAGGATGCAGTTTGGAGGTTAATCCATGGAATAAAGGCTCTACAACCTGTTACCAACATGACAAATCAGTGACCTGGTTTCAATAAAATGCAATAATCATCGATCACTGGATACAGATATTAGGTGTATATTGGCTTTACCATGTTGATATTCAAAAACATATAAGGACCTTTTTACAGTATGCCTGCTGTGACCAAACATACATAATTTGATATCACTTTTGTCTAATGGTATTTTTTTTTCAATTCAAGTATCATGTGGTTTCATAAATGCTTTACCATGTAAACCTTCATTTTCAATATGTACGACACTACAACAAATCTATTGTTTTGGAAAAACAATTTAAATTCTTTTTTTTTTAACGTTTATCTCATTTAATAGAAGAAATTAAATCAATTAATCAATAGTTTTATCTTGCATGTAAATTGCATTAACATATTGATATTACTGTTAATATAACGCTTAACTTGGCAATATAGCAAGTGGGTGCTGCCTCTTTGAATTATTCCTGGTCATTTTGACCTGCCAGAGACAAAATGAATTCCTTTATCATTATTAAAGGGCTCCAGATAAGATGCATATTTGTGTAAAATATGCACGGGTAATACAGATATACGCATTAAAATTAAAATCAATGAGTGACAGATACGCACAACTTTCAAAATACGAGTCAGATATTGGTTTACAAACTTTTATTTCTACATATCTGATCTTTACATCTCGAATAGTAGCCAACCTGTAAATAATTACCGAGTTTATACTTAATCAAAGAGAAATCACTCATTTACTTACAGATTAAACGTATGGAAAACATAATCAACGACTAACATGGAAAATGATGCCTACTTGGTATGAGCTACTGAAAACGATAAACTTTGAAATATTGGAGGGGTGAAATACCCCTGAGTCCAAATAATTATCTGGAGCCCTGTATTATTTTCATTAGTAGTAGTAGTAGTTATAATAGTAGTTATTATAGTAGTAGTACTACTACTACTTATTATCTTCACAACAGTGTAATGCTCTCAAAAACTCTACATGAAAACAGGTTTTTGAAAATACAAAATACACCAGACTTGGCAAACAAGTTCCCATGTCCATTATCAATATCACTCACTGGAGCATCATTTGATAACTACCATAAAGTTGGACGATATACACCACCATTGTTGACAGTGTGAATCACATATCAAACAGTGTGGATTCTATAGTCAACACTATCTCCATCGCCCTCTCCAAGATAACAGGGCTCAACATACAATACACTCTCAACAACCCACTATCTCTGACTGGACAATATTTCACTCAAGTCTTCTTGTACTGAATAACCCGAATCAAGATTTTCAAAACTCTTGCACCAAGTGCTAGACATTCTATCATTGTGTTACAGCTAGCTCCTCAATATCTTCCCAGCTAATATTGATAAAATGCAACTTATGCAACTCTAATAGAGACAGTTATATGTAGGTATTACAAGCAAAGTCAATCATGATGAATACAGCCTTTCCACCTCTGCTCAAAGAACCAGCTATGTCTGCTTTCCGTCCGCCATTTTGGTTTTTGGCATGAAATGAAAAAAATAAATGATGAACTTCTAATAATTTTATAACAACAAAAAGATACCTTTATTGATAGATAATTCATAGATTATTAATGATGAGACCAATCAGCAATGCCTTGTCATCCTTTAGCAAGGCTTTTCACCTATGAATTTCATTTTATACATTTTATTTTTTGGTGTGGTTTTTTTTCAGCAACCAATACATAACACTCAGGAGCGTGCTTGAAATGAATCATGAAATAACAGTGTAATAAGGCATAAAAGTATAAACCAAAAAAGTACCTCAAAATAACTCTCCCTTTAAAACTTGTGCATAATTTGTAAAATGTCAATGCACTTTCACGGTGTCAGAAAAATGATGATATACAAGGGTAATACTATAAAGATAGCGTCAGAATGTAATCTAACAAACAGACCAATATATCACTCAAACCATGATGCACTTAGTAGCCTGGTACTTGGAACTTAGTACTAAAAGATTAAAAGGGTAACTTAGAAATGTATTTGGTTATATACCACAACTTTGCAAAGGGGACAATAAAATCTTTATCCGATCAGTCCTAACTATTTTTGAATGGCCAATATAAAGGAACCACACCTCTTTATAAGAAAGAAAGAAATCTAGCAGATAAAAAAGAGCTCACTTAGGCTCCATCTTATCTATTTGGATTTTTTTTTCATTTCTGAGGTTAAACATTTTTATTTGTTAATCGGCCATGATGAATACATTTACTATCACACAGAGAGGTTAATGTATTTGGGATATCTTCAAACATTCAGACTATAAATAAGTGTTAATTCATACATCATGCCCTTTAACTTCCTAAGCTATCCCAATACTATTTCAGAAAAAAATTTGTAAAAAAGGAAATTGATATTGAAAATTTGAAATAAACTTTTTCTTTAAAGATTTGATATTCGAAAAATTTCAAAGAAGCCCTTTATGAAATGGAAATCTATACTTTCTTTTCTACATTCAGGATGCACAATTTCCATTTTAGTTATTCCAGCCTTTACATAATATTGCCACTTCATCATCCATGTATGGAAAAGCATGATATCTTGAACCTTTAAAAGTAAGTGTAGATTCAACTCCCCCCCCCCCCCCCCCCCCCCCCCAAAAAAAAAAAATCTCAGTGGCTCCTTTCCATCATTTAATAATAGTCATTTTTAAAATAAATTTTCAAATGTCTAGATGATGGATTACTATCATAGTCACAAGCGATACTAAGAAACTAAAAAAACTATTAAGCCTTCAATGATAATTAACAATAAGTTCACCTGAGGTTAAAGCATTTCCAGACTATGGTCAAAAAGGATTGATGCTCCTTTCCCACTTTACAAGGATCAACCCTTTTATTAATAAATAATTTAAGAAGGTAAGTTTCTAGAGGGTTGACTTGACAGACAGACAGTCAGTCTACCACAACTTATACCTCATGTGCTTCTGATTGACAGATCTGGGACAATGGCCTCGTTAATATCACTTGTTAACCAGCAACATTCCTGAATACAGCAAACTATCATAGATATTTATCCTGTATTTTTTTGTTTAATCTTTTATTTTGATACAGTTCATTAATTGAGAAACCTTAATCTGATACTGTTTATATTAGGCAAAAAGAAACTATAAAAAATGCTTGCTTCGTATTTATTGATGGAATAAACGTTTTATAACTGAAAAATCCCCCAATTGAAAATATATAGGATTTATGCCAATTTTTCATCGTCACATAATTTTGATTTCGCAAGTTTTAATCTTTTGAATTCTTTTTCAAATTTCAAAGTTTTTTTCAAATAAAGGTTTATGAAATGAGTTTGACAGCTTGTTATTTAATCGGACATCGTGTCCGACAGGTTTTTTAAATACCGGACAATCATATTTTTTATCGGACTATGACCGGTATTTACCGGACAACGGAAACACTGATAACTTGGTTACTTACCCTGCTTATAATGATTATTATAATCTTAACAGCACACCGATAAATCATGTTCACAACTTCAGCATAAATAGCTAGATAATAATCATGATAATCATATTGATTTATATCGATAACTAATGCTTCACTATGTAATGAATACCTCCTTCTCATCCAAAAATTTTTTAGAGGCAGATTGATATTGAACCAAATTTTTAAAATGGATGATGTATATATATATAATAAACACGATTAACCTACTTTTACCTTTGTGAAATATTCAACTTTAGAGCATTGTAATATCGATCATGTGACAACAATTATACCTTTTATATTACAACTGTACCATGTGGCCCTAACTATACTACAAATAAAGGTGATGATGATATATCAATAATTGATAAGATCATCTATATGATTTATAATGTTTATATTATTTCAAACCCTCTGATGTATCAATGTCCACTCAAAGCCATTAAAAACGCAACTTCAAATTCAAAGTTTATTGACTGAAACATTTTTTAACAAATGTAAATAAAAATTACACAATCGAGATAACAAACATCTGTTGTTAATTTCATTGAATAATTCATTGCAAATGAACAAATCCTAAACGTCAGAGAACTTTTACACAAAGCAGGGGTCAGCTGAAGTCAATATTGGGTATGTCCACCCCGAGCTTTCACACATGCCTGGCGTCGTCTTGGCATGGAGTGACACAGATGTCGCAGTACACGCTGTGGAATTGCTTGCCACTGATTTTGGAGTGCCTGTGTCAACTCAGCAACAGTTCGTGCTGGCACAGTTTGAGTTCGAACCCGCCGTCCAAGTTCATCGCAAATGTGCTCAATCGGATTCATGTCGGGCGACATAGCGGGCCAATCCATGACAGCAACATGATTATTGTTTAGGAAATCCCTTGTCAACCTGGCGATGTGGGGTCGAGCGTTGTCATGCTGGAAAACAATCTGTCGGCGGACGCCATGTTGAGCCAGTAATGAAAGCAACGCCGGACGAAGAATGGTGTCAACATAACGTTGAGCATTAAGGTTGCCTTGGACCACTACCAACTGGGACCGAAAGTTAGTGTTGATAGCACCCCAAACCATGACCCCACCTCCCCCGAAACGATCCCTTTCCTGCACGCAGTTACGAGCGAAACGTTCATGTGGACGTCAGTAGATACAGTGACGTCCATCAGGAAAACTGAGGTTGAATCGAGATTCATCAGAGAAAATGACATTTTGCCATGGTGTATTGTGCTGATACCCCTGATTTGCGGCCCATTGTTGTCTGGCAAGTCGATGGCGATGCAAAAGGATCTGACCTTGATAAGGTCGACGGCAGCGTAACCCATGAGCAGCAAGACGCCTTCGGACAGTTTGAGGGCTGATCTGATGTTGCCGTGTTCCCACAGTTCCCCTGGCAGTAGCAGCAGCTGACTGAAACCTGTTGTGCAGATGTTGCAGTCGGATGTGGCGATCTTGAGCAGCGGTTGTTACAGGTGGCACTCCAGGTCGGGGTCGATCAGAAACTCTTCCAGTGGCGTGGAATCGTCGTCTGAAGACGAGCAATAGTTGATGCGTGCACATGAAAGTGTCTGGCAATGGCTACCTGTGATGCGCCCTGATGCAGCATACTAATAGCTCGGTTCCTCATTTCTTGCGTAAGGCGTGGCATTTTTCCGAAGTGACCAAAAGTTAAAATTTTGATCGGTATTTAAAGGGCCAGAGTGCAGGGAATGCACGTGCAAAACGTGTGACATATGCTTAAAATCGTGAAAAAAGACAATGTTTGCGTTTGCACGAACAAAGTTCATTACCGAGAACTGATAATGGGTTCAAACACAGAACTCAAACAAAATGATCCATTTCAAGTTTCAACTGTATGCCATAAGATAGAAAAGCCCAAGAAAACGTTTTACCAGAAATATTTCTAGAATTAGGCATTGCGTTTTTAATGGCTTTGAGTGTACAAATCTTTTAATGATAACTAGCTTTGAAAATCTTAGCTGATAAGTTTTAAGAGAGGATGACCAGTTACATAAAATTCATAAGATATCATATAGACTCAATTCTAGTTACAACAAATGAGAAAGAATGGAATAACTTTATGTTCATGAATGTTAATGCTCAAAGTCATGACACGCACAATCAGGAAGAACAGAAAATCTATGAGTTCATTAACATATATATATATATGTTCATGACACACATGTTCAAAAGAGAATGAAATATCTTTGTGTTCATAAAGGATACAAAGTTCATAAAACACACAAACAAGAAGAACTGAAAATCTTTGTATTCATAAAGCATATAATGTTCATGACACAGACAATCAGGAAGAATAGAATATCTGTGTGTTCATGAATCTCAATGTTCATGACAAAAATCAATCAGGAAGAACAGAAACTTTGTGTTCATCACTCTCAATGTAGAAAATATAAGCTAGTAAGTAGGTCCTCAAACCAATGTCGGGATGACTTAAATAAAAAATGAACAAAGGTCCATACCTCTCCAATTTCTAAAACAACAAATGGATACACAAAATTGTTTCCTGTAAATAAATGAGACATTATTTATCAATGAGCTTTTCAGTGTATGTGATTGAATTATGAAATCTTTTGAATCAGTGGCTACTCCAGTGGGTGGATCCCCCTCCCCTTTTGGAGTTTTTTTCCCAAACCGACTGTAAAAAGGGTGAGCACAAGAGGGTAGAACCCCTCCTCTCCCCCCCCCATAATGCTCATATGTCAATAGATAATAAATATTCATAATTATGCTCAGTAACAAATCTAGCCATTCATTATCAATCACAACTACAGTTAACATAATGAGATCACATTGCTTCACACATATAAACATATCAAGTTTAACAAACAACATTCAAAAACATAATACTTTATGGAAGTGTTTTGACCAATGTCAGGTTAACCTGTTCATATCAGATGGGAATTGACAAGAATTGTATGTTAAATAAAGAGATATAATGGCTTTATCTCTTATCAATTACTAAAATTAACCTCAAAGGAAATTCACTAGGAAGTGAAGGATAAAAGCTGATGTCAGTTTAACCCAAACCAAGAGAAATAATAAATTTTACCAGATAGGAAGCGACTTTACATAAATTGTATTTTTCATATTTAGTTTTGGATGACTTCATTAGATATCATATAGATATTTGCATACAATTTGCATAAAAATACAAGCAAAATTAATCTCTTGGAGGTAACGCTTGTTGCTGAGACAGAATTGAAGCATGAACATCTTTGTTCGTAAGTCCATAACCTGTCAATTCAAATCAATATTCAGGATAGAGTTCCTTTTCCCATCTTGATGTATTACAGCATATTTGGCAAACCGGATTAGTCCATAATCCAGAGTTATTTTGGGACTGTATGTCATGTTAGATGAAACTGACAGATAGATGTCGATGATTGAAACACGTCTTTTTGAATTGGTATTTTATGTGCTGTAAGATGTCAAACATAAACCTCCCACACACAAAAGTCTGGGTTTTTGGGAAGAAATTGATAGGCTTACACTCAATCAGAGTCAAGTTTTGACATCGTTGAAGATTTTAAAATATTCAACAAAGGATGACATCTTAGTATACCCAATCTGAGAAAACTATTTGAAAATGAAATATTCAGGTAAGATCGGAAAACAAAGCCTGTCCATGGAAAAAATAACTTCAACATACAACATCTAACAAATGGTCGAAAGTGGGGAGTTACTTCCCTTGAGGGGACGTGTAGGAGGCGCTGCGACTGTATTGGTCCTTTTTTACTTCCGCATTCTCGCTAGGCAAAGCGTAACTTGACAAACCGGCAACTTTGAACCTAATTTTGTTGAAAATTTTGATTTTAAAACCATTGGAACAAGTTCAAAGCTTATGCATGATTATTTGCATAAGATTGAACTTATCAACACCTACGTACGATTCGAAAAATCATCAAGGTTGTCCTTTATTACACTGGATCCAATGTTTTATTTTGTGCTTGAAAATCTTCATTTTGGATGTTAATCCAATAATGATTTTGCCGTTAAACATAGTTTAACACTAACAACCTTTAATTAAAATCCACTTTAAAGCTTCCAAAAATGCTAACAAAATGTTTTCCACTGGTATTTGTGATAAAGAAAAAATATTCCCTATTCGTCCTACGTAAAAATTCTTTATTGACAACTTTTATACATGTAGGCTAAATAAAGTGTTGTTAAATACGAATCATTCCTCTCGTTTGCAAGGAAATATACAATATACAGCCGGTATACATACAGATTCAAAGTCAGATAAATAACCATTGCAACAACAATAATTCAATAGTCTCCAAAGTTAAAAAATCCGTTCACTCATGACCGGTATAAAACCACGGCTTTTGGGCAAGAAGAAGTGTGTATTTCAAGTAAGAGCAAATGGCAGGAGAGGAGAATCGTTTATATATATATCACTTTGACAGTGGATTTACCGTTCATCGCCAAGTAAATTTAACATCGCAATTATCTTACATCAAGTAATGAAATAACAATTCTTTGATGTAATAAACATGTGGACATCTCGATGCTATGACATCACCACACTACAGTCTTAGGTAGTGCATTATTTAGGAATGAATTTTTTTTCATGGAAATTTGTTTTGGATGATAGATATAATCTTACCCTTGTGTCATGTCAAGAATATAAACACTGAAATCGATCTCAAGTACTTTTGTAAAAATATAGTTGAGTAAAGGCAGTAAAATGAAGTAGCTTTGCAATACGACGAGAAATGTCAAATGTTCTATTTATTTTCCAAATGCCGTAAATAATCCTTAAGTTTATGATATGGAGTAGCAAGATCACTTCGCTATCGCAGCCTTCTCATGAAGTCATTCAATTGTTTCGTGACGTCATATGATTATAGTTTTGTATAGACAGTAGCGCAGTTAGGTAATGGCATGTGGATATCACAGTTATACTTCAATTCGTTGCATGATTAAATGCTGCAGTTTCAAGTGTAAACAAGTTATTAAGAAAAAATTTTAATAGTGTAATTTGACTTTGTTAGAAAACTCAATTAACGATGTATATTTTCGTTCTTTATAAAACTCTACTCAAGCTCAAAACTTTCCAGTGGAATTTAATCTGCTTCATTAAAATACATAATCTTGATCACAATATCAAATGGATTGTTGCTTGGCCTTCTCTTGTGAGAAAAAAATCATTTCCTACAAAGTTGTGGCAATATCTGTTGATGCTAAATTAAAAGTATTCATGGGTTCGATTTAAGTTTGAAAAACACTTACAAAATGCCTCAATTATTTACACATAATTAGTTTCATATTTTCATTTCAACTGCTACAAAACAAAACGTTGTGAAAAGGAATTGCTGAAAGGGGGCGAATGAGCTAAAAAAATGATTCTATTTGACATTATTCCCATTGGCTTGCATGTATTTTAGACGTTGCATGAATAAATTTCATGTGATGAGAGCAAAATCTTTTTGAATGTTACACTTTGCACATTCATGAGGAATCTTCATAGCTTCTATTAAATTTTACTGTGGTTATTATTCGAATATTTAAGTATGAATTTACTCAACAGACGTACATTAAATGCTGTATTTATTAATATAACATGGCGGCCTAAATAGTATATCGCACTCAAAAAAAATATAAACGTACTCGTCGTAGATTAAAGTGATGGTTTGAAATATTTAATCTAAACGTTTATCTTTAAACTGAGATGGTTTCAAAGCTATAAGTAGAATTCATCTCATACAAATATTCATGCTTCACCAAATAACATGAGATTTTATGGGAATAACATAAGCATCAACATAATATACCGGTATTTCGGGAACATCACTGTACCGTTGAGCCATTACGGAGTAATATTATTTATTGGCATAAAATATAGTACATTCGGCTAAATTTTTAATTTCGAACGGGACACAGGATAGTTTATTCAAGACTCTTTCGTGTAATCTATAACAGCTAGGAAAATACGTTACTCGAGGATTCTAGTCTTGTCTGCAGCACCTAGTAAGTAAATCCTTCCTGCAAGCGCATTAAAGAGTATTCTTAAATCTTGATCCGATTTACAACAATACCCTCGTCATTGTGAAAAACTGTTACTCAATTAATCTTGTTTCTTAAACCGTTTAGAATTTATATATCGCGGCTAAGCGAGTTGATCTAACCCGGAAGTTCACGAAGGACCAATACGGTCGCCGCGCCCTCTATCTTGGCAAGTGACGACAACTCGCTACTGTTTCCCATTGTCTAAACATCTCCAAAAGCAAAAGGAGTCAGTTTGCAGGCTGTTCTATATCTATACCAAGTTTAGTTAAAATGACAAATAATTAATGGAAGATAAAAAGAATCTTGCCTTCAAATCCTCTGAATATATGACATAATTGACACATTAAGAATATCAATGAGAAGCCATTATACCAACCTTACATAGTTGTAATATTATATGATTGAAGTTGAAATAACAGGATCTTTCAGCTAAAAAAACCTGTTATCAGTCACTAGCAAAAAAAAATTTGGAAAGGTTATCAGTCACTAGTGACATCGGACAATGTGCTAATGCAATGACACGCTTGTGATGTCATTTTGTTGCTAAGGTGACAGGCTTTTTCAGGGGCGAGCTCAATGTAAAAGCGCTTCAATTTGCATAAAAATACAATGACTAAATTATGAAATAAATAGAAAATTTGTCTTCTTTTGACAAATAACATGCTTATCTCACTCTTGATAATACAAATTTTCTACCTCACTGGATGAGATAAACATGGTATTAATCAAGAAAAGCCAATAATCCTCTACATTCTTGTACATGTTCATGACAAGTGAGATCTCTTACAGGATTCAAACCCTAACATCCAGTCAGGAAAATATGGCCAGCACTGAGCATTCAATAAACTTGCCCGCTCAACCAACGGACCTTGTCTCTGAGAGTGAGGGTTCAGATCCTGCTACAAACTTGTCACAAAAAAATGCAAGAAGTATTTATCAGTGTGATGGTTATCCCGAAAATAACATTGTTACAATTATTCAATATTTAAATGGCATGTATTTCTTATAACAGCATTAAAAGAGACCTACCTGCTCTGTGCGCTGGTAAGGGAATTTCTTGAGACAGTGGATGAAGGCCCTGTCTCCATACGAAGTCATCTTGACTTGATCAGTGTAATCCAGTGGAGCAGAAAAAACACATGGTACTTCTAACCGTTAGTCCACACAAGAGACATCGTCTACAAGTCACAGAAATCCACAGAATCCCAATTCCGATAAATATCCTCTAATTATCAGAAGTCAGAGATCAATGACAGACAGACAGACAGGCAGTATAAACACAGTACTCTAACCATTAGTCCAAAGGGGATACATTGTCTTTAAGTCAAATATATCCAAAGAAACATAAAAAACCCACCAATTATCAAAATACAGTGAAATATTCACGACTTCTTTGAGCAAAGACTCATCAGAATTACGTAATCCATATTCCACAGACGAGCATTATCATCGACAGCCTCTCGTCACATATTGCTTGTTGGATGATCCAATTCTGCGAGAAATAAAAAACTTGGCTCATTTCCCAGCATGCATCAGTGGACAAGGACGAGGATCAAGTGGTCGCGAGTGAGATCTTCCTGTGACTGCCTCGGCGATGTCTGCTAGTAGAAAGTGGTCGCTCCATCACAGCCCGCTATCTGCAAGAGAGGGAGATGAGAATGTCATGGTAGTTGTGCATAATTCACCTTATCAATACACTGCTTAGCTATTGTTGGCCTTTTTGAGCATTGCCTTTTTTTGGGGAAACTGGTTGTGGTAACATTACATTTCCGTGAGATAAATTGAAACTGTTTGAAATTGAAACATGTCCAAAGATTGTAAATGTCATGGAAACGAAACTGATTAAGATATACTTGAGAAGACAAGTAAGGGAAACTGAAATTTTAGATTGATCATTTATCAAAGTGATAATTTCAAAATTGTCTCTATACTATTGTTAATTTTTCCTTGGCAAAAAGCCAAAAGTTTTTAATTCCCACAGTTAATGAGTTGTCTTTTAAGTAGACTGGCCACCCAGAACGGTTTCTTAGGATTTATGATAACTAGATCAGATTTCATTACATAATCAGGAATAGATTTCATTATTTGTCTACATTATTACTAGACAAAATTACTCATAGCAAGTACTAGATATACAGCCGTAATTAGGTGGAACAATTAAGCTCCTAATTATAATATATCATCTCACTCAAATCAGGATATTATTGTTGCAAAAAAATAGTCTGTTATTTTGGTCATACAAAAAAACACCATGCAGTTTTGTAGATCCAGTTATGTCCCAGTTTATGAACAAAGCTGGGCATGAGCTCAGTCCATTGTGCAAAATAAAAGCAAAATCTCCATATGGAGCCGGGCATTAAAATATCTCTGAATGATTGCAAATAAGGTTTTCATTTAATAGATTTGTTGACGGCAAGAAAATGAATTCCTGGTTCCAACCAAGGCTTTTTATGGATAAAAAGATTATATGAACATATTAACTTTTTATTACTCAAACGTTTTATTTTATAACATTAAACAATGAATAGACAAAGATATACATATATATTTTCACATGATAAAGAAAGTTAATTTAATTATAGTTTGATAAAGAAACAGATGTCATCTTCACATAAGCCTGTGGAGACCATCTAGTTTTAACAAAATCTAAACACCACAAAAATACTTTTTGAAGATCTTGCCTATTAGAGGGCACAGGGAGAGAACATTATTCAATATCATTATATCAAACGCAGCCAAGTCAGCATGACATGAAGTCAGATCATAAAAATATGAATTATAGCAAAATTTTCAATTCCCTTTAGCCGCACCGGCAAGCCAGAAAATCAATAGGAGCAAGCTCCACAATGGTGATTTCATACACTTTAAAAAGACAAATGTCAGAGAGATAGTCGTTAAACCTGAGACTGACAATGAGTCAAAGGTCAAAACTTGAAAGGGGTGAGAGGTCACTCTTTTCAGATTATTCTTTTGTGTTACCATAGCAATGAGGGGAAAAAGGATCGAGTAACTGGTGCAAAACACATAACATAAAGTTATTCACATTATAAAGAAAAAATATCAAAGAGTTAATTTAAGAACTGACATTGAGCAAAAGGTTGTGTCTTAGGAACAAGGGGCTTCTCTCAGGTTGTCATGGTTACGATAAACAAAGGATCAAATTACTGGTGCAGATGACACAGAGATATTCACATTTAAATAAAATCACAAAATTGGTGAAATTGATCACTCAACTGTACATTGAATCGTGAGTCAAAGGTCAAATCTAGGTTAATCTTTATCCACAACAAGGGTCACAGGTGCAGATGACAGATAGTTTTCTACATCAAAAAAGATTAACTTTTGATAGAAATTTACTGAACTAACATGCTGGACACTTTTAAAGAACAATTTAAGAATGATTTCACCATGAAAGAGCGAGTGAGTTAATGTTCAGATCTGATGGGAAAATATTTCAGCAATGGGAAAATATTTCAGCGATGGGAAAATATTTCAGCGATTTGCCGCATGCCATGACAGAGTTACAGAATGATATCCTGTAGAAAATCAATGATAAAAACTGGACATTGAGACGTCAGGTGGATAATTGGTCAGACCCTTACAAGGAACCCTGGTAACCATGACGATGAAGAAACAACAGATCAAGTTTCATCTCATGCCAATGACATTAAGCTGACCAGAGATCTCCTACTCATTCAATTAGCTCCAACAGAACAGTAACACGGGTTATTGAACATGACGTAGAACTTTTCCCTTGTATCTCTTTCTTCTACAAACTGGTGACAAGCAGAGACTGAGGAACTGAACACAATTCACATGCAAACAATTATCATATGTTCCCTCCTCTACAAATTTATAGCACAAGCATCAACTTACATTTATAAAAGCCATATTCAGATTCCTGCTGTTTCTACCATTCTTTTATGATGGAGAATTTAGATCTATCTTGTGCGCATTGTCTATGTTGTGGATAATGTGAAATAAAAATGGATGGTACTTTTTGCTTGTATGTGATCCCTACAAATACCTGAGAAGAAAATACCTGATACCTAATTACCATCATAACGTACATTTTAATTGATGCCCTCTCAGGGTAAACAATCTGTTTTAATCTTTACAAAATTAGCAAATTTTGAACTTCATCAAATTTAATGACCAAATATCACCAAATTTATCATTTATCTATCACAAGGTATAAATTGACAAAAAACATATATTCAATGAAAAAAATATGGCTTGAAATTTCATGAAATAAACACATGACAATATAAGCATAGGTGATACAGAGCTAAGCATAGATCTACAGCGGACTATTCCCTTTAATTTCCTTTTCTATAAACTAGCAGCATAAACAGTAGGGGGGAGCTAAGCACAGATCACCTGCAACCATTTTGTTCAATAGCTAGCCCCTTTTGCCCATGATACACATGAGCAATTTTACCTGCAAGGTTTCAGTTAAAAGGAGCCGTGAAATGGATTGTGACTGTTTCACTGATCCATGAAATTGATAGTAATTATATACTTAAGAATTTGAATGGATAATTGTGTTCTTGTAGAATGGATATTAACTGTTCAGATGGAATATCTGAAATAAGTTGTAATTATATACTTGAGTTGCAAAATGGCCAAATATTATCCACTTAAAATGTGAAATGGATAGAGGTCATATAATAGAGATTTGATATGGATAGAAGTTCAATTTTGAAAAAGAAAACTTTTTAGAATTTGGACAGCAAAATGGATAAAGCGCATAAAAGTCAATTAGATTTTGTCAAACTGGAAAATTAACACTTGTGAGTAATTGGGTGAATATAAGTGAGTGGGTAGGGTCATATCAGTCATATTTTAGCTAAGGTGTAAATTGAATTTTGAACTGTATCCTCAGCATTAAGCACTGATATTTGATTGGTTTATTAGATCATAATATCTCAAGATTAAAATCAATAAAATATTACCTAAGACAAATATTTTGATGAAGCAAGAAAACTTCTTCATTCTAGCACAATGAAATATTTCTGGCTTTATGCTTTTTCAACCATTATCTTTTGAAATGGTATTTCCAAAACCCAAGCACACTAACTTTATGTACTTCAGATAAACATCAGTCATAAATCAAAGATGTAACAATTTACTAATCAGGCATAAAAAAATAAATCGACAAAACATAAATTCACAAAACTTGCATTCAAATTACCGCAAATAAATCATATTTTTAACAAGAAAGAAATTCCTAATCAGCCTTTGCTATGAAATGCAAATCGACATCAAGACATGTTCATTAAAAAATCCTCTTTCAAATTTCTACACATAAATCAAATTTTAAACACAAAGGAATGTCTAAAACAGAATTTGGCATGAAATTCAACTGGGCACTAAAAGATGTTCATAATCGATAATGAAGGACAATTCCAGGAGCAGCCCACTAATGAGGCTTGTAGCATTTATAACTATGTAACTATACACATTTACATACAGCAAAATCAATGATACCTTCCAATAGATGTAATACGCAGCCCAATGTGAATATAGCATGACGATAAGGGAGGAATTTAATCTATCATGAATAACGTAGTTAATAGAAAACATCTTCAAGCACAGACAAGAATATTTCCTAGACTAAATCAACGTTTATCTTCAACATTCTTATTCCAAGCTATAATGCATGTTTCTGGCCGAATTCCTGATGTGATTTCTGTTAAATGTAGGGCCATAAGAGATAGACAGTATTTTGAAGCATTTGGCACGGCTTTAAAGAACATATGAAACCACATGTTAGGATGCTGACTTGGTGATTTTATGGAAAAAATCAAAATCAAGACAGTTGATATTCTCTACATATTATTCAGGAAAAAGAAGGAAACATATCTTTGTCAAGTATGCCTTAATTTACATGAAGTTTTGGTTTCTTTTATAGTTCCATAACCTCAATTATAATACAAACTGACTTGATTTTGTAAGTAAACCATCACAACATTTGTACAAGCAATGATAATTTGAAACTACATAGACTACCTGACAGGACTATGTAGATGTGCAGATAGACCTCAGTCTTTGGTTCGCTGCATATGAATCCACATGTCTATAGATGTCAGAAATAGCTGGTTCCTATTCTCTTAACTAATTTCCACTTGGGATATTTTATCAGGCTATCTCCAAAATTAAACTGCACGCCCTTGATTAAAATATGTGAATCACATCCTCGTCCAGTAAACCTCACAAAACCCAGTTACAACAAGGTTTATCAATAACTAAAACAATTTTGCTTACAATCCAACTCTTATCTAAATTGTTGTCTTCTGCTGATCAGATGGTTAGTTTTCCTTAGCAACAAAGCACTGGGTCAATGTCAAGGCCGTGGACATGCCTCAGATGGGCTTCAAGAAACCCTATTCAACACTTCTTCATTGGCTGTTTTTTAAAATGTTATTTGAGTTTGTCTAGAATCCCATGGTTGTGAAGGCATTGGAACTTAGCCATGAGAAGCCAAGGAAGGTGGTTAAACTAATTTGATTACTTAATTTAAAAGATAAATCCTCATAGCTGCCAATACAATTCAACACAAACACACAGAGATAAAGTTGATTATTTCAAGTTACAGTCATCACACTACAACAGATAAGCACCTGTATATTAACCAGTGTGACCTCACTTGAACTTGACGCGGTGTCTTCTGATATCCAAGATACCAAACAGCTTGTCAACACTGTCAAGCACCTGTCTAGATGACTAGATCAGGTAAGGACAAACAACTGGTTTAGATTATACCTATGTACTTATAACAGGTTATACTTCAGGCAGAGACATCGTTATCAACCAAACCAATCTCCTCCCAACATAAAACTCATAACCATCAAACATTAATGTTCCTTTTTGCTTATCGGAATTGTCTCGACCTTTACTACTAGTAGTTGGTGGGGAATCAACTTACACATTCATCATGCTCCCCCTTTCACACTGTCATACAGTTTGCAGAATGTAACAAATGATCTAATTAGCAATATATACTCAAAAAGCATGAAGACAACAATCACACTGATGTCACAACTGACGTCTCCAAAAAGTCTTGAAAACATGTTAATTTCTCCAAAGAAAGAGAACTTCTCATCAATGAGAATCCTTGTTTTTAAAATGACTAAGGAAAGTTGGCCGCTTCAACTACAGGTAAATCTAATAAATAGAATCCAGGTACAGCGATCAAATAGAGGTTGGGTTAGGAAACATGCTATATCTCATAAATACCAGCAAAGCTAACACATAAAATGCCAGCGCAGAAAATGCAGGTAGCGTCTACAAATACAGAAACACTCTGCTTACAGATTTACATAGTTTGCTCTGAAAAGGTCAAACTAAATTAAACTCCAGTGACTCATAACATATTAAAATTTTAATCATATCTTGAGCAGAAGCTAACTTGAAAAGATTCAGATCTCAAAAATACAAGTGAAGTCAAAATTTTGCATGCAGGTAAGTCCATAACTAAACCTAGAGAGTCTGAGAGAGGAATGTACCTCTTGACCCCCTACCATCTGCCACCTACACCTTAGCTTTATAGCCTTACAACCAATACTCTCCCCTGTAGTTAACTCTATCATTCCTATGCTTTATTGTACACCAATGTGTAACTGTGTGACCTCATAATGTTTTTATCAAATTATGAACTTGCTCAAAACATGCTCTTTTGTAAGTGTCGCCCTCATGGAAATACCACCTATACCAAGTAGGTTTATAGCATCACAAAGCTTTATTGCTTTTCTCTGTAGACAACTCTAACAATTCCTAGTTTACTGTACACTGATCTGTAAGTGTGCCTTTTTTTCATCAAATGAATGTACTCTTTTATGAACATGCACAATACATTCTCCTTCTATCTGTTGCCCTCATGGGCATACCACAGACACCAAGAAGGTAAATACCTTCACAAAGCTTTATTGCTTGTCTTTTCAGACAACTCTGATCATTCCAAGTTTTAATGTACATCGATGTATAAGGTCAAATTTTTTCATGAAGTGAATGTTCTCTTAAAGAACATGTTCCCTTCTATCCGTTACATTCATTTACCTACCACCTACACCAAGAAGGTCGATAGCTTCACTAAGCTTTACTTCTTCATTCTTCAGACAACTCTGATCATTCCGAGTTATACTGTACATCGACGTGTAAGGTCAAATTGTTTCATGAAGTGAATGTTTTCTTTAAGAACATGTCCCCATGTACATGTTGCCCTCATTGACAGACCATAAATACAAAGCAGGTCAATACCTTCACAAAACCTTATTGCTCTTCTCTGTGGACAACTCTGATAATTCTTACCCTTTATTGTACACCAATGTATAAGGTTATACTAAGGATTTTCATAAAATGAATGAACTCTTTAAAAACATGAACAAAAATGTACACAAATAATGCTCCCATGTTGTTCTTCACAGTCTCATCAAATCAAAACCAAGTACCCCGGTACCTTTATAAAGCTTTATTGCTCTTGTCTGTTTACTGCCCTGATCTTTCGTACGCTTTACGATATACTGATATGTAAGGATGTCACCTCATTTTTTTTCCTTAAAATGAATCTACTCTATAAGAACATGATCCCTTGTATCTGTAGCCTTCATAGACGTACCACCTACACTGAGTAGGTAAATATCTTCACAAAGCTTTACTCCTCTTTTCTTTGAACAACACTGATCTTACTGCCACTGATCTGTTCACTGATGTGTAAGGGTGTAACCTGAATTTTTTACACAAAATAAACATGTATATTTAGAAGTGAGTAAACATGCACAAAACATGCTCCCTGTATCTTCTGACCTGAAAGACCTGCCACCTACACTATATAAGTTAATAGCTTTGCAAAGCTCTTCTGCTCTTTCTTCAAACACCCTGATCATTCCACCTCTATTCTGTAAATTGATGGGGTCTGGGTTTGATCTGACTGGGGTACTTTTCATTGCATGAATGTAATCTTTAACTACATGCACAAGTTATGCTGTCTTCTACCTCCGGACCAGCCTCACCTATCACCTACACTAATAGTAAATTGCTCTAGACAATGTTCTTCTTGTTGAAATACCTCAACAGGTTTAAACATTATTGTGTGGAGGTGTGACCTAGATATTTTTTACTGTAGTAGTTAGTCATGATGCTCTTCATATATTGTGTCCTGAATCACTTCACAGACAATTCCCTTCCCTAAGGACAAATCCCTGATGTTTCCCAAAATATCAATGCTGTGCGGATGCAACCTGAATGCATTTTCACGAAACATGACCACAGTTGTTAACATGCAACAGAAGGCTATGTTGTTAGGGTCCATATATTTACCACTTCACAAATGTTCTTATATTTCTGGGAGCAATAAAAAAACATGACCATTTTTAGTAATACTTATTGGAAATCTCAGAAATCTCATACTTTAAACATTTATGAACATTGAATTTAAACTGTCAAATTATGATAAAAAGCACTAAATTGAGCCCTGACTGACTTTCATCAGGCACTCTCATGTTCAGTTTGTAATGTCATAATAGGTAAGTATTTGCAAATGTATATAACCCGTCGACATGAAAATGAAAAGATATGCAGGAACATGACCATTAGGTTTTTTTAATGTGTACTGAAGCAGATGAATAATCAAGAATACAAAATTGTTTACAAAAGTAATCTTGAATTCACTGTAAATGATATAGACATCACTACTGACACCTACATAATATACATGTCATAATGGGCATGCATCAGTGGATATTTATAAAGCAATATCATGATTGAGACATAAAGGTATGAATGAATGCCATTATTTCTTAGACGCTTCAATGTGTTAACATAACATTTCACAGTAAATAGTGCTGTGTTGATAGGCATTTCATGATGTAATACGTATCATTATATCTCATCAGATCGGTTTGATATGATAAAATTATACGTCAAGATACCCTATTTTTGAGTTGTTTGATAAACTGAAAGATCAACTTTTGACAAAGATCTTGTGGTTCAGGAAAATAAACAATTTTAAAGTCACAACTATAATCTCTTAATTGCACCTTTTTGAAGAGATAACATGTAAGGTGACTATTTTCAAATATATGTACAATTAAAAAATATTTCATATACTTTATTACTAATCAGACATAATCTTTTGACTTTCGTTTGTTAAACATGAGAGTCAAAAAGAGATATATTGATAACTACTTCATTATGAAATTGAACTGTTAGATCAAAAAATTACATTCTGAGGTCTTACTGATAATATGCTGCCATTTGAAGCAGCAAGACATAATGAAAATTCAGATAATTCAAATGGCAATGTACTTAGAAGTAATGGACGTGGAATCTTCAAGCCAGGTGAGCAAGACGCTATTCTCCTCAGACAGCTGAGGTAAGGAGACAAAGTTCAGCATATTTAATTGTAGCTAAGAGTTATTTCTGCTCTTCAAACAGAGGGGAGCTACTGAGCTGTTCCAACACAGACTCGGAGTTGACGCTCCAAGTATTTTTGCAGTTGTTGAGTTCACACGTTGCCTCCACCTAACACAGGCCAGTCGAGCAGTGTTCTGGATCTACAGTCCTAACCCTAGCAAAGCAACAGAGTTTGACGAACATAATCACTTCAGTTTGTTAGCCAAGAACCTCTGCTGTGAACCAAATATCACATCTGGCGGGGTAAATGAGTTTTTGTAATTAGGCACCTCTGTCATCTTTAATTTTTTTAAACTTCTTTGAGCATTTTGGTTTGATAACATGTGTTCAACTGATGTGAAAACATAATTAAACGTGTTAATACCATGGATAAGATGGAAAACACAGGATGGCCATTATGGATCTTTGTAAGCTCAACCAAGCTTTGCACTTGTTGACAGTCACATATCATGTGACAAAAATGTGTTTTAAATTAGATGTTAGCAAATGTTGTATGGATATTTTAAAACACTTAAAACACATTAAACATCCTGGAAAATATTAGGTATATTTTTGTCATCAGATATATCAAAGCCAGAATATAATAACAAACAAACAAAAGTCTTCTCACTTTCCAAAATAATTGTATTTGTACATAATACATATGTAGAAATATCTGCATGTATACTTTGCTTTTTTGTGAAATGATGAAACTCTTTTCAACATTATTCACTTCAAATTATCCAAAGAAATTTAGCAAAGATTAGGAAAACAATGTTACAATTATCTATCTTTGATGTGTTACACATAATAACAATGTAATCTTTATGAAGTATTGACATTTCGTAACAACATAGATAAGAGTATTTACTTTGTGTAGTAACATAAATACAGACACAATGTAACACTTTGTACAATATCCCCATTTAATATGTTTGAATACCCGCACTTATCAAGGTGATCCCATTTCAAACACCTATTATTACACCTACTGATAAAATTAATACAGTGATAACCTTTTAACAAGGTTATTCTAGGAATAAACTTAATCAAAAGATAACAAAATTTAAAATAGGTCATAAAATAAGGAAATAATTATATTTTGCAAAGGGAAGATAAGAACATCTAATTAAAATGTGGGCCTCCAAGGATCAGCTGATCGGTTTTAATATTCAATTTTAAGTTTTGGATTTATAATTTTACCTATCATCTTAAAAACGTATCAATGACCTTACTAAAATATTCAAGAAGATTTTCTCACAAAAGGAGCTGACAAACAACGTGTTCAGAGTCTGTTGCCACTTTTTAAAGACCCTTTAAAACTTGACAACTTTTCAAAGAGCAGTTGTCACCTTTTAGCGGCAACTTTAATAGAACATCTTCTACTTTGAACGTGTTTATAAGATGATCTTTATCAAAATCATTCGAACCACCGTCATATTTTTTCTTTAACTAATTAATTGCACGCTTTCATCATGAATCAATCACAAAAACTGTGTCCACAATTCTGAATCATGCATTTGAGTCGCCAAAACGGCCCCGACTCTCACTTTCAAAACTGTCCAATTCAATAAGCTAGAAGCTTGGCAACCCAACGCACGTCTGACATAAACCTAAAAACGTGTATTGGATATTCAAATAAGACTAAAAGTTGTTTACCTTCCGGATAATGCATTACGATGTACATCCAATTTGCAAAGGTGTCACACTCCATTTCGGTGGCCTGTCATGTTTACAGCGAGAACGAGGCTTACATCCGGCGCACCTGTGTCATCGTGACCTAGATCGATTTCACACGTGGAAAGGGAGATGAACAACAACAGTGAAATTGTTTATCGGAAGAGTGCCCGTCGGTTTCTATTTCCATAGGACATTTCTTTTATGTTTGATTCGATTGATTTCATTAAATAATAACATTGTGTTTGAACTTATACAAACTTATAATTTGAACTTTCAAATAACTTTTCTTGTCAATATCCATGAAATTGCCTTCAGTCGCCTTCATCACAGCTTTTAACAAGCCCATTAATAAGTAGACAACATTTATTTGAAAAATCGAGCAAAACAATTTAACTCATTTATGACAATTAATCTCAATTATAGATTTGTGACAATTTTTTGCAAGATGTTTCGTTTTGAATTAATGTGATGAATGTTAACACAAACGTACAATCTATTAAAGCATTACTTTTTCCTTGGACAGCATGTATCCTAATAATTTCTTGTCTGTTTAAACAAGTTTTGGTATGTCAATCTAAAATATGAAATACTTATTTGTGACTTTTCATGGCATAAGCATACCATCTCTAGCACAATTGCATACAGGGAAACATATTTGATAAATGTATGAAAAATTCAGATGTTTTGATTTTATATCACCACATATGACATTTAGGTTCGTTTCAAAGGTAAATAATATGTTATGAAAATCACGGAGTGGCTCTTTAAAACAGCCGTCGAAGTAACTCCAACAGTCAGTCAAAACAAATCATGAAATCGGAAATGTATGACTGTGGTCTAAACAGTATTTATTCAAATAAATTAATGAATTGGTAAACATGCTGTGTAACGCCTATATAAATACAAAAGGAATCCATAACAAAAAGTAATTCGTCAATACTGATGACAAAATTAAGCACATTTAAGGTACAATTATATACTGATGACAAGCACATTTCAACATATTATGAGAGTAAATTATATTCTTAATGGTAGAAAATCATTTTATAACAAAATGTTCACGTCATAGCAATATGTTTCATTTTTGGAGGTGAATGTAGACATTTATTGACTTATACTGATTACTGAAGACACATCAAGAGAAAACGCGTTTAGTTTACCTTCAATGAGCACAAATGGTTGCTTCTCCCCGTCAACCCCCATCTTCTCATTCAATGATCAGTACGTGTCTGTGAGGCCGTTTTGGTAATGTATGCAAGCTCTCAACTAGAGAACCTGCATATGCTTGGTAAAAGGAACACACATAAACATGCATATGCTTGGTAAAAGGAACACACATAAACATGCATATGCTTGGTAAAAGGAACACACATAAACATGCATAAACATGTTTGTGTGTTCCAATTACCAAGCATATATATGTTTATGTGTGACCCTAGTACCAAGCATGTGCATGTTTATGTATGTTCCTGGTACCAAGCATATGCATGTTAATGAATTGTCCTTTTACCAAGCATTCAATGTTTATGTGTGCTTGTAGTACCAAACATATGCATGTTTATGTATGTTCCTTGTACCAAGCATTTTATGTTTGTGCATGTTCCTTGTAGCAAGCATATGCATGTTTATGTGTGTTCCTATTACAGAGCATATGCTTGTTTATGTGTGTTCCTTGTAGCAAGCATATGCATGTTTATGTATTGTCCTTTTACCAAGCATATCTTAGTGGTGTGGATATGCTTGGTACTAGGATTCTCCTCCAAAATAAAAATATTAAGAGAGCAGAATTGTTGAAATGATTTTGAGGCTTATTTAAGAGACACTTTGTTTTTTCATGGTATTACATTTGGTTTTTATAATGTCATAAGTTACAATTATTGTCTTTCAATGAAAAAACCCAAACACATTTATGTCAAAGCTAAAATTGGAATAATAGGAGACTAGTTATATAACCTTTCAAACACTATCAACTTAAAATAAATCTTGCACCTATTAAAATAACATTCCTAGGTTATGTTTGACTAATTCTCTTGCTTGATTGTCTGTTTTATGATCAAAATCACAACATGATTGTGTCACAATTTTGAACTTTAAAGAATTAAAATTTTAATTTTCTGCAACAGTAAGTACATTTTGGTACAATTACACCAGTCACCAGTCTGGCTTTACAACTCACTGAGTGTTGCTTTAATAATCATAATGTACACAGGCTAATGAGCTACAGAGCCAATTGCCACTAAAGTCTACAAAGAGTAATGAGAGGTTCTACCTTTCTATATCAAATAAAAAAAGGGATTATAATCTTTTAATCTGGTTTCCAATTAACACCTCACAAAAGGTAATCTTGTGACCTCTCATATAATAAATCATTTAAAGCTTGATGGGCTGCAGAGCCAATGGCCACTAAAGTCTACAAAGAGTAATGAGAGGTTCAACCTTTCTATATCAAATAAAGGGATTATAATTTGTTAATCTGGTTTCCATTTAGCATCTTACAAGGTGACCTTGCGACCTCTTATATATAATAAACCATTTAAAGCTTGATGAGCTACAGAGTCAATGGCCACTAAAGTCTACAAAAAGTAATGAAAGGTTCAACCTTTCTATATCAAATAAAAAGGGATTATAATCTTTTAATCTAGTTTCCATTTAGCACCTCACAAGGTGACCTTGTGACCTCTTATATAATAAATCATTTAAAGGTTGATGACCTACAGAGCCAATGGCCAGTTAAGTCTACAAAGAGTAATGAAAGGTTCAACCTTTCAATATCAAATAAAAAATAACAAAAAAATGGTGCTTAACAAAGAATGATTCTTTATTTGATGATTTTCTCTAATTTTTTCAAAAACACTGATTGTTTACAAATTCATAAAATTTCATAAAAATAAAAACTGTTTTACAAAATTGTTTTTTATGGACAAATATTTGACATCATAGACATATTTAATAACAACATTGTGAAAAATAGATAACATTTTTCAAAAACAGATACAAAGTGCATTAATTAGGGCGGTTTTTATGCATATATGGTAATGGACAGTGTGCAGGCTAAAGGATAGCCCTTCCTTAGATGGTCGAGAGCAAGGTTATAACCTTTTAGTTGAAAAAGGTCTCACCACTTGCATGTTCTGACACAGAGTTAGTGACAAAACCTAGTCATTTGTGGACCAATCACATTATTGGGTTTGAAAAAAGCATGGCAGCGTTTAAGTTTAGTGAATGATTTATGGGAGTTACTTCTAAACCCAAATAAGTGATTAAATTAGGACCAAAAGGTTTGTGACACCAAGTACATGTGTTTGCTACCATTGAAAGGTGTTAACAACAAAGCATAATGACGAATAACCTTCATATCAACACCTTAAAGTTACATCTTCAAAAACTGTTGAATGAATCAGTGAGGATTAACAACAACTTAAGCACCACTGCTATTGTCAGTTACAACAGTAAATATGGTTAAACTAATAAGGAAAAATGGCAGAAATCAATTACAAATGATTGAGCACCGAACTGTTAACAACAAAAAGACTTCTTAACAGTGTTCTCCTACAAGTTGAACAACAAATTTTACATACTTAACTTTACACAATGAAGCATTAAGCAATATACATTTTTACTTTGTAATTTTATTTTATTAGATTTTTTCATTTCACTGTTGATATTCAGTCATAATATATTATTGGATATCAATGTAAGATGTAACGTCAATGTAAAAGACAGCTGTCAGGTAACTACAATTCCCTGATTGTTTTCTCAGGATTTGCCTCACAATGCTACAGTTTGGTTATTCATATTCACATAACACATTAAAGGTTATAGATACTCCCAACCACGCACTGGCAATATTGATATAGTATAAAAATTGTCATTAGTTGGTTACCTACAGCACATGTGAGGTATATCCTGTGACAGCAATCAGAATATTGTTACAGCTTTGGATAAAAAAAAACTGTACCTTGATGGAGCAAGATAATTTGAAACAGAAGTTTGTCTATAATAGAAGGAATGTTAATTCTGAGCAAAAAAAATAAATTTTAATTATCACAAATGAACATGCCATGAGCAACTAAATGGTAGTTCATTTTCACAGAACAATCAAAAACATAAATATTTCTAACTAAATAATAATTAAACTTTAAAGAATGAATACGAAACAAATTTACATGAAACTATACTGCATGCTTTCCACACAGAGATACCTCAAGTTACACTAACCTCTGTTCTGTTATGAGCCCTTTTGAGAGATTCCCTTTGGACCAAAAAAGTGCAACAAGAACTGAATTGAAGGTTTGCTTGTGTCACCACATCAGATGCCATTATTGTTGCTATAGTAACTGGGTTCAGTCTCTTGTGTGTAGTTTACAGATAAATAATTATAGTTTTCCTGCAGCATATGGACTGACTAAGGATTTGCAAATGAGTCAGAGTTGCTGATTGCACCACTAAGTTTGACTGCATCCAATCAGGCATCACCCTTTCCTGCCCAAAAGTGCTTGTAGAAGAACAGAGGTTAGCATAGGGTTTTATACTCTCTCCTCTGTAGGGAGATAATGACTATACTGTTTATTATGTATATGTAAAGAAAGCTAATACTGAAGATGAACATAATGATATAAAATATTTGTTCATTGCATTGGCTTCTGAATTTAATTGATGCAACACCAAATATAAATCTAGTTAGGAATTTAAAAAGTCAAAGTCATTCAGGTAAGGAAGACTTCAGTCATGGTTATCTTTCACATTTAACAGAAAATATAGAATATGTTACAAAATTGTTATTTTGAATTGACTTTAAGAAAATCTCAAAATAATGAATGAAATTTTAGTTTATGTTTTTAGAATTGTGCACAAGTATTATGAATACTAATCACAATAAAATATTTTGTTAAAATGATCTGAGGATTTGTGGACTAATTTAATCAAATAACAGATTAGGTAAAGAAAAGCCATTCTTTTCTCCACAGATGTTTCATAAGTCACTTCTTCCCATCAAACCTCTGTTACAAGTGGACCATACTTCTTGGTTCTTTCAAAATATCGGAGAGGTGAAAATGAACAAGGAAACTATCTTGATCTTCATCGACTCATATATTCTTTTACATAAATCAGGCAATGACCTTTCCAATCATGTTTTATTACATCTACGACTGTATCCTGTCTAGAAGAATTATGTGAGTATCCAATTAGGATTCTGCATTTCTAGCCAAGACACTTGTGACAGAGGTTAATTTGGGGAAAAATTACATAAGTAGCCTCTGTGAGTAGAAATGCATAAACGGTTATATACTCTTTATTTTAGTTAATAATACTTTAGGCTTACTTGAACATTTCTCATAATTTTTCTGTTGTATATGTAAGTCTTCTTTTCTTTGGTTTCTACTTTCATACATTGTGAGTACTTGTATCCCACTGAGACAGGGAAATCAAATTCATCCAGTTAAGAAAACATTAAATTGAAATAAAATAATCATAGCTAGCAAATAGAAAAACTGCCTTGAGTCCCATGACAACTATTATTTCCTGGGATGTTCGCAAACAAAGACAAACAATCTGAACGCATGGCAGGTTTGTTGAACAGTAGGGCAAACGATTCACAACTACAGAAATTGAATCACTGTGTTCTGCTTTCAGTTTGGTGAACTGTACATCAAAGCAAAATTTGGTTTATACAGAATACCATATTTCATGTAATAAATATTATTAAATCTTATTTTGTTTCAGAAATTTTAAGTTTTACATTCTTCAGACTGTTGCAATTTTGCGAGGTTTCGATGGGACCATATGTGTCAAAACGAAGCCTTGTACAGTTTCATCCCTATCAAACATGGGATGCCTTTTTATAACTAATATACTGCCATTTAACTTCACCGATTGGACTGAAAGGGGGGTAACTCAAAATCAGCAATGGAAAGCCGTATACTAAAGAGTTTTTGTACTTGGTAAAGTCATATTTCAGGTTAAAAGTCTTAATGGGTAGACTTCACCTTATGATTATCTTTAGCATCACAAGTAGATTAAATTGACAATGTAGATTATTAACATTACATATGACTCAATAATGATTGTAATCCCATAGTAAATCTTTCCACACTCGAAGAGCCCATAAATGGCTTTACTTCGCATTCTTGTTTTATTTAACCCAGTTTGTGCTCTCATTAATCTAATTGTCAAATCGAAATCAACTAAAATGTTACCCTCAGTGACATAGTTCAACTGGGTTATGTTATAAAAAATGTCATGAACTGATATTATACATAAATGTATTGGAAATAGTGTTTCAGCGAAAAAATATTCCTAAAGGGCTGTCCTTCTCTTCACCTTTGAAATTGCTCATACAATTGCCTCACAACCAAATGTTAAACGACCGTACAGACAATGAGGTATGATAATTTAGGCAAAGAGTGTGCAAAATAATTATATATTTAGAGGCTTCATCATCTCATTGCAATGACAAATGTAAAGCTAAACTTCAAACACAGTACCTATATTAGTTTATATTTCATATTGATATATTCTTTCTAACAATTAAATATTCATATGATTAATAAATAAACTATACTGTTCTATTATCATATTATGTACTTCAGAACAAAAATAATCAAGTAATACTTCATACTCCTGATAGTTAATATCTAATTGTCTTTATGTTTACGTATAACAGACAGAATAGCTGCATTTCATTTACGTATTGTTTGGGGGATTAGTTTTTAAAAAGTTTTTGGTTCCCCCCTCCCCCTTTGGAACCTTCTTTCCCATTGACCTTAGTTAACTTGTTTTTTTCCCCTTCAGCATGCATCATGATGACACGCCCCCCTTTTAGAAATTCAAAAATTAGCCTCTGTTCAGTGATTGTTGAACTCTTTGAAAAGATTTATATATTGTTGAAATGTTTAGTAGTGAGAAAATAGTTGCAGCTGAATATCATTGGTACATATAATTAGAAAAGAGAGACTTTAGAAATATAATTATACATAATATCACTTTTATTATGTCAGTCCTGAGATGGGTCCCCATTACTAGAAATAACTGGAATCACAAACGCTTATCATATATATGTACTTTTGTACATAGGTTTTTGTACAACCTCTACTTTTTCTAGAACAAACTTTTTTTATAACATTAATTTGTTCAGTTAGTTTTAGGTAGAATTGTTTTTATGAAAAGTGTGTCAATAAAAAAAAACATGAAAGTTTTAAACAGTACAATTCAAATCAACAAACAAAGATGCGTAACAGTTGATAGTCATGTTCATCTATGGCCATCTGTTCTTACTCTTTCCTTCACAGTTCTTTAATATATAAAACTTTCCATCATCTCTACAAATAGAAATAATGTATATGTTTGTTCCCGAGAAACTTGTTACAAAACATTCAGCATCTTAAACAATCATTGTGGATTCTGAAAAGGGATTTTTAACAAAAGGTTTTCTCCCCATAAAAAAGTACAAAACATTCATACACTTCTCCACAAAGCTTAGGACATCGACTTTCTGACTTGGCTGGTAGAAAGTCGTGAATCCATTCGCTATGAGTCCAAGCTGATAAAGCACCAAATTGACGCCCCAAAATACGGAAACTGCATTCAAAGCAAGAAGACTCAGATGCCAAGCATTGCTGTGGAAGAGAGTCCACGCTAGATCCATGAGGGAGATGCCGGACGATGTCTCGTAGAAATGGAGGGCGGACAGGAGGAGGAAGAGAACCATGGCGAGGATGGTGAGGGTGAGGAAGTAGATGAAGTTGCGGTGGTTGCGGACAGCGATACACTGAAGGAGGAAGAGGCAGTGGTGATCCAGATCTTGGAAACATTTGTTACACAGGCGGCAGTGTTTTGTTCTGGGTGGGCGCACAATCTGAAATAGATTATTACATTTTTTTTTTAAATATTCACAAGACATCAAAACTGTATGGACAAAAAAGGAATTAAGAGTTGAAATTAAAGAACACCTGCCTTATGAAACATAACTGGAAAATTGTTCTTATCAATATGAAAATATAGGATAGGATAAAGTAACCTGTATGATGACAGTGGCAGATTCAGAAGGGGTGAAATAATAATAATAATGAGTATTTATAAAGCGCTTTATCCATACACAAGGTGCATGCTCAAAGCAAAAGGACATATCTTTTTAGAAGTGCGAACACCACTTTCAAATATTTTTTAAAAATCACCCATACAAAGGGCTTGTTACCCCAAAGGTTGACCCATTTCCTTAAATAGGTGAAAACACTTGTCAAAATGTCCTTGTCCACCACGGCATAACATCTCTATCACAATCAATGTGACTCTATAAGCCGCTGATATGCAAAGAATTAGCTGTTGTGAGTGTTTAAATGTTGAAACCTAACCTTTTAAATGACCAAAGCATGAAATGGACAAACTGTTTTTATTCTTATACTTCATATGTGTCATAACAACTAGGTATATATATATATATATCTATTAATAGAATAACATGACAAATATCCTAACAATTTCTTTGAGAGGCAGGTTGGTTAGATAATGAAAAACGGGTTCTATTAATAACACTGTTATAGAGTTGCATCATATCTACAAGTAAAGTTTATTTAGGTACTACTTCTACTTTATTTACTATATGACAAGTAAAAGCAATGGCGTGATATTAGCGTCTCGCAAGTACCGAGAAGTAAATGACATAAAATTTATAAATACGAACAAACACAAGTACAAACAGATGTATTTTTTATCATAACAATCCATAGAACAATTATTACAACAAATGCTTATTACACTGACATATTACCGTACAACTCACTATGAAAATTACCGATACTTACCGTAACTAAATCTCTCAATATGCCGCGTGCTTCAAGTCGACCTGCCTCCCAGACGCGCTATTAAGGGGTCGACTTATATATGAGGTATATGATTTTGACAGCAATTTGGGGGGCTGAGAAAGGGGGTCGACTTATACACAGGGTCGACTTATACACTGTACTATACGGTACTTCTTTTTCAACCCACCTCACAGTACATACAGAACTGGTCAAACTGTTTGCCTGGCACACACAAGTCAGCAATGGTCAATGGCTTCAGAGTCTGCTCGTCCACACACGACTGGGTTACACAACCTGCAAAGGGCAAAGGCAATGGCATTATAACACGAGTAAAAGTGTCATATTACTTTTACAGGACAAGAACTGTGTCATATTAAAATATCAGAAAACAAGCAAGTGTGTTACATTATCTTTATGCTACGCGCATGAAATCTGTATAACCTGAGTAGGACCACAGTAATGGTACAGATTTTTAAAGGCTTGATTCTTTATCTGTATTAAAATTTTTAATAATTATTCTCTCCCTACCGTGGTTGCTTAATCATAAAATGCTGTACTGACTTTTTATCTTTTTAAGAACTTCTTTTAGATTACCCTGGATGCGGGAAATTGCAATACAAACAATCTCCAAATTTCAGTCCATTAAATCACTTCCTGCATAGAAAGCATGCTTGCCGTCTCAAAAGCCTACCCCATGATTTAGTCACAATATAACATAACTGTGTTCTGTTAAAACACTAAACGTGTAAAGTAACGAGTTTATTAAATTTTTCTTTAGCTGAAGCATATGAAAATGACTGAGTCGTCGCTGACTGCAAAACGAATTTTGATGGCATCCAATCATTTGGTCTTCACCATTTAGCCCAATTAGTGCTCAAATTAGAACAAAAGTTAGCATAGGATTTTACGACTTGACTTACCTCTGTAGCGAAGATTAACAATGTAGGAGAGTTAACAGAATCAGTAAGCGAACTAACCTGGATCGCCGAAGAGGACTTTATAGTAGGTGTAGTAGAGCAGGGCAGCATACAGGGGTGTCAGAATAAGCAGGGACGTGTACTGATTCATAGCTGGACAGTGGTCAAGGTATTATATGCAAGGTATCATTTTCTCTGCAAAATAAATTAAATATCAATCCATCCCCACAAATATTTTATGACATGTTTCCTTATAATTATATCAATAATCAACAAGTATTTTTTATATATAAGTACTGCTTCATCAGGATATTCTCCTATACTATATTTAACGATTTCTACAAAAACAATTGACTGCTATGAAATGTATGCTATGTGATGATTTAAATATCAATCAATGTATGATCACTATCTATAGAGTTTAACTTCTAATCTGCTGAGCTATTCAATGTGGGGCACAGTGGTGTAGTGGTTAGCATGCTTGCCTCTCACGCCAGACATTCGGATTTGAATCCCGGTGGAGACACCAAAAATTTGTGACTTGGGTCTCATCCTGTGTTGTGTCCCTGGGCAAGACATTTCATCCACTTTGCACTCAGTTCACCCAGCTGTACAAATGGGTACCTGAACAAGGGGGAAGTACAGACCTATACGGTCGCGTGGAGCGCTTGTTAATTGGCTGCACTGAACATACTATCCCTCCAGGGTAATAATACTCATGGCGCTTTCAGCATGCTTTGTCATGGATATATGAGCGGTATAAGAATGCTATTATTATTATTATTAAAACCAACCATGGGCTGTCGATTTTGAGGCATATTTATTTGTTATAGAAATCAAGTTTTGGCCAGGTTTTAAGATACAATTAAAGAATGTCAGTGAACTAACAAAAACAATATATTTATTATTTATCATTTGACATTTTTTTATTATCAGGAGACACGGACGTGTGCAAGCGAGTCATCATTGTTTCATTTATGGCCACATGGATACAGTATGAATTCACACATATATTAAATTTTGCTTGCCATATAATACAGGGAAATGGGGAATCAATGTTCTTTCATATATGTTCCTAAGTTCTCTGTCTATGTTAAAGTCAATTTGAGTTTTTGGAAAATAAGAATGTTTTGATTCCATGGTAATAGATCCTGATTTCAGTACCTGCATGAAGATTCCCAATAATATTTTGTACAATTATTCTGTGATGATTAAGGATCAAACTGATCTATCACTGTTACCTGACCTATATCTTTAAGTGCTATGGTAGTCTTGGTAAAATCAATCTCCAGAGTTTTAGATGCAAGGATACAAGGCATCAGCACAACAAACCAGAAGAAAGTTGTATGACCCAAACCAGCAGCAAATGTTCCAGCATGAATTGGGTTGGGCCACCTGTGGACAAAGAGAAAATAGAAAATAGAGACGTCTCAGATTTTGGAGGGACATCAAGTCTCCATATACATTCAAGCATAGTTTCGGTAAAGATCAACGTCGCTAACCATCCTTTTATTGCGCAATAAGATATAGCATTTGTATGATGTAACAAAACAATGGCCAATGTTAACATCAATAGTGCTATGACATCACTAGATATGGCCCTGGTCAAGGATTTTCAATTTTGCAACAAAATACATCTGTCCCTGAAGAATTGTTAGATTAAATCACTCAGAAAATCATAGAGTGTCTTTAAGTGGATCATATGACACCTCTAGTCCTAATAGTCCAAGACATCACAATAACGTGTGATGCTGTGTGGCCAGCTGATCTACAGTTGATAATAGCTCCACCATAATTCAAATACCTGCTGAGATCAAGGAGTCTATGCAGCTGATTCTTGAGGAAGAAGAGAACAACTCCGAGTCCACCAAACACAACCAAGCCCTGGTAGCGATGTCCTAACAGGTTGGCTGCCAGCACCGCTATAGCGTAACACACCGCTGGCATCGTCAGGTACCAGTACCAGCGTAGGATTGGGCCCCGGGGACGCACGCTTGGATTCTGTTGGTAGTATTTTAGGATCGGCTTCAATTCTTTGTGTCTGGAATTTTCAAAATTGCTTGTTACTTTTGTAAGATGACTGAATCTGCTGTCACCAAAATGATTTATCTTGTACAACAAATAGTATATTTATGACAGAAGGTGGCTATCCAACCGGGTTGCAGGTTGAGCCTCTTGACCTACTGCCAACCTTGCTGTATATAAGTTACTCAAATCTACATTTGCAATTTCTTAGTGAAATGAATTTCCTCTCATCAAATCAGATTGAACATTTTCATACCTATGTAAAACATTTCCACATACCCTGGTTTGTCCCTCTGCGCAGCAAGCTGAGCTGGTGTGAGCCCGTCATTGTTTGTGACGTTGAGAATCTTGCTGCTTGTCTCCTGCAGGATAAGCCAGGTCATGTGACTGTATCCCTCCATTGCTGTGATGTGTATTGGGGTGTTGCCATCTTGATCAGCTTGACTCAGATTACTCCTCTGAAATATAAATTTTTTGATGAAATGACTCAAAGAAAAACTCTAAGTTTTTTAACATAAACATTATTTTTATGAATCGATATGGTGCAGATAATTTGATTCACACATTAGCTGTTGAATAATTTGATTGCAAAACCTGACTGGTAAAATTACAGAAATCACAAGTTATTATGGGAGAACAATTCTTATGATACCATGATAAATTAAACTATCAACGAAGGTTGCAAAGAAACCGTTGATGGGTAACAAGTGTGTTTTACAGTTATTTTGCATTTATGAAGAAGGTTCATAATACCTATTTGTTAAAACCAAAACGCATAGTTTCACTTAAGTAGGGGTTGAAATATTTAACTTTACAACCCAAATAATTCATGTTTGTCATACCCCTTTCCTCAACAGATACTTGAAGGAATCCATCTGACCAAACTTGACAGTGATAAGGATAGGAGACTGTTGTTTAGAGTCCAACTCTGTTAGACTTAGTCCGTGCACAGATGAAAGGTAGTGCAACATGTATCTATAATAAATCAATGTTTTGAAGAATAAAATTCAAACAGTTGTGTTAATTACATAATCTTTTATCACAATTTTAACAAAAACATTACTTTACAGAAGAGGTCTTCTAGTGTTGAATAATATAATTCAACCATTTATAAATCTGGTAAGAACTTTTATAACATAATAAATTTTATATAGAAATCAAACTCTAATGAAACAAAATAAATAATTATTTGATAATCAAACACAAAACACTTACACACAGCCTGTTTCAGCTGCATGGTGCACCATCCCACGACCATTCTTGTCAACTGCGTTGACGTCCCCTCCATACTGTACAAGGAGGTGAAACACATGCAGTACTCCTCTTTTGGCCGAGTAGTGCATTGGTGTCTCATTGTAATCATTTCCTTCATTAGGATTTGCTCCAGCTCGCAGTAACAAAGCTGTAATCTCCAAATTTCCCCCAAGACAGGCTCTGTGTAGTGGAGTTTGACCATGCCAAGCTAAAATTACAATGAATAGAATTTTTCAAAGAGTACTCCTGGGTACTAAAGGATATAGGGGTTCAATGGACTGCTTTAGTTCAAGAATTTATTCAGATGCAGCGTATTCAGTTATATAATGTCATATGTAGAAATCAGAGAAAATGTTCCAATAATTGCAAATGTCATTTGAAAAATTTCTTTTTCTTCATTTTTAATATTCTTTAAAATTTTGAATTTGCATCAGTTTGGCATTTATAGCTTTTGTTTACCAGATATTTAATAATAGTCTTCAATACACTTTTACTATAAGCAGGCCAAATATATGCCTGTCCAAGGTTTGTTTCCATTATCTATAGGTACAATTTTGGTAAAGACTAAATGATGATGAACAATTAAATGTTTTCATATTAGATCATAACTGAATTTTTAAATAATTTGTGTTTTTCCCATGATTTTTAAAATCCTACATGTTCTATAAACTCAAACAGAAATTAGCTTCAAAGAGAGATGATTGACTGAAGAAATGATTGAACATGATTGAACAAAAAATGGGTTTTGAAAGTTTTACTTTCAATTTGACAGCGAGTTCAAGAGGTATGTACATGAAATATGTAGACATTGCAGTTATGAATGAAGTAATGATAATAAATGGAGATGAAATTACCCTTGAAATTGACCATATGAGGGTGCTCTGTTATGACATTTTGGACGACCGGCCCGGAACAGTTGCTTATCGCACTTGATAAAATATTATATTCCGGCGGAATATTTGGATTCGGTATCATGGTGTGAGAAAAATATCTCAGAGGATCGTCCGTCATGTTCTTGAATACTTTTATCGTCAATGCATAAGCCAAATAATAAATAAAATAGGTATTGTTTGCATGACAACTCCTCTTCTTGTGGTTCAGTCGGCCATGTTGAATAAATACCGGAACTGCATAATTTATTTGCAACAATTGATTTGATTGGATTGAATTACGATTCTGACCAATCAAGCGTAATGTAACATTTCAACCACTTCCGGTAAAGACAAAGTACTTCCTGTTAAAATCGCGGTGTGTTTGGATTGGAATAACTTCAGCTTGACACATAGATATTTTGTTTGTCGAGTATATTTCGACATTCATCAATTTATGTCGAAAATGGACCATAAGGTATTGTATAAACTTACTATTGTTATGCATCCATATGACTTAAAAATGAACTTTTTAAAATTTGGAATGTATTTTGTCCGGTTTTCGTTCATGGTTATCGTCAACGAAATGACTACGTTCTCACTGATGTATTTCCCTCCAATTTGCTAGGTTTAAGATTTATCTTCATTAAAGAGCCACTTCGTGAGTTGTTGGAGTCATATATGCCAAACTTAATCAATGGTGTCATTTCATTGCGAAGTATCGACTGTTTCCAAGAAGACACATTTTAAAGCTTATTGTTATTTAACAGTGACAATATGAAGGTAGAACGTCGCAATTATGATCGAAAACCGGACGATGGCCCGCGTCAAATAGTCAAACGTAATTTTGGAGACTTATCTAAAACAGCTAGGAGGGCATTTATGAGTTGATAGTGTTTGTGAGGGTATATAACTAGTATCCATGAATATTGGACGTGATATCTACACCTCTGTGCATTTATAAGGCTGTTTTTAGATTTTCATGGAGAACCAGTATTTGTCATATATATGTCTTTTGCACATGAAAAGTTAAGATGTTTTGATTTTATATCACCACATATGACATTTAGGTTCGTATCAAAGGTAAATAAAATGTTATTAAAATCACGGAGTGGCTCTTTAATGATATAAACTATATAACATCAACCATTTTATTATCCTTAATGGCTAATTCTATTTTTTGAATTAAATTTATTCATTTATTTTCAAATATTTGTTTTTCAATGAATAGCTAGGAGAAGAAGCAGGCGACAAAGATGCAACTGAATCATTGCAGAATGCAGAGAAGAGCAAAAAGTTGCGTAAAAGAATGAAGGATCAGAGGAAGAAAATAAAAACTCAGGTATGAATTAAAAAAAAGCAATTTAGAACCAACATTATCATGTCACTTGTTAGTAAATAAAATGTCAATCCCCATTCCACATATCAATATTAATATCCTCAACCATTAGTCCAGCATCTGGATGTCTTTTATCACCAAGGCCTATTTAATGTGGCACAGTTCTCAGTTGCAGGACAATTTTGCCTACTAGGTTAATAAATATAAAGTATCTAATTTCAATTTACACAGGAATTTAAAGTTTAACTCTTTGGTTTCTATATCCATCCTCTCTCGACTCTGACAACACAGAAAATCAATGTTCTTTAATGGTCTCCCATCTCATATACATTACTTCCCTTTAACAAAAACCGCGTCTTGTCATTTTGTCAATAAATTTGATGTTGCAGATAATATTAAAGAAAATTTTCTAAGATGAGACTGCATTTGGATAAGTAAAAAATGGAGTTATCAATCCACTTGTGTGACAATTGAAGTGAGATGTTTAGTATTAATAAACTTTGAAAAATTGAAGGCAGATTTTTCCAAATCAAAATCTTCCAGAAACTGCTCCACAAAAAACAGGCTTTCAAACTCTAAACTTTGTTTGCGCAGTCATTGCGCATAACCAAGGTTTAGATTATCTGAACTGCCATGAACCTCAAATCCTCATTTCCACTAGGAATTAAAGATTCAAATTACACTGATACCTCCATAATAGCAATAATTTTTTTCATTTTTAGGGAAACATACTAATTTAAAGAAATCATAATAATCTAAGATATTGTAATATGTGTCGTTTTCTCTGATTTTTCAATCCTAACACCTCTGGTCTTAAATCAATTCACTTTGCATTTTGAAATCTGCCATTATAAACTATAAAAGGTTTATGTGCCTTAGAGTTCTGTTAATAGATGATTTAATCATTAATCTTGAGTGGTTGCGATATCATAAAGTTGTAAATCAAATTGTTTATCATGATGGTTCAACTGACTTAAAGTTTTGTCTTAAAAAGATACAGAAACCTTTTCTTAATGTGCAAGAGATGCATGGCTGTTAATCTGGAGCTGTTCTTTTGCAGATGGAGTTTTACTTCAGTGATTCTAATCTACAGAAAGACAGGTTTTTGAAAAAAGAAATAGAGAAATCTGAAGATAGATGTAAGTCTTATTGTACTAGAAATAAGGAAAATAAGAAAATGTTTCTGAATTCTTTTCGCCTTGTGGTAGGGTTTTACTAATTTTGCAACATTATAAAAATACACTATATGTATGGATGGAATATCCACAAATTAACAAATGATTGATAAGACTTCTCAACAATGCCTTGTAATGATTCATGCTCCTAGCGTTGATGAATGGTTTCACTTCTCATTGTTGTTTTATTTTACCGAGTGTGCACTCTCATTTATCAAGTTGTCAAACATGAATCAACTAAAATTTATATTTAGTACCAGGGTTTAGTGACAATCATGTACTGATAACATACTTGTTCAAACGGGAATGTCCCCTTGAATTTTGTTTCCAATTAAATACACCAATACGACTGTCCTTTTAAGTAGAATTACATGGAACCGTGAAAATATTTTCCCAAGAATTATACTTATCCAACATCTATTTCAGATGTTGACATTGAAATGTTTCTCCAGTTTAACAAGATCAAACAGCTGACCGAGGATGCAAAAGTTATTGCAAGGTCACTGAAGAAATCAACTTTACTAGAGGTATATATATCATCATGATTTTACAAGGAAATCTTTTTTATCAAATAAATGTATATGTTATTTAAGATGATATGAACTTAAGTCAAAGGTCGGTGCTTCCAATTTAGAGTGGTCCAAAATACTGTGTGCCCAATCTTTCTTCAAATATTGGAATTGAATGTTGCAGAGTCACTCTGCAGTCTGTTGTTATGTTAAATAAATAAAATGTGTCATTACTAGGTGAATCAAGACGAGACCAAAGTCCGCCGATGTGTTCCTGTACAGACTCTGCCTCATGTTGATGACAGAACGGTTTATGTAGTAAGTACCTACCTTTGTATTGGCTTAATTCTTTGGAGAAGATGTTTTATTTCTATGAAATGGACCTTGCATGGAATCTGTTTTCTGGAAGTGTATTTTATGTAGTCTGTTTCCTTTCTGAGCAATTCTCAAAAGCATGTATCTGTGGCCAATGAAATGTTTTCAGACAGTTTTTACATATTTTATGCTGTTATATGACATTAGCTATAAGAGAACAATCGTTGAAAGTCAATAACAAGTCCAATTTCTACTTTTAAAAGCTTTATATAAGATTGATGATATGTTGTATGAATTCAAGAGTTTCATATGGCGTCCCTGTGAATATGATTCAGATTCTTTATGGTCAAACTTATCAGAATTTTGAAATAAGTCACACATTGATATTTCTACAGTAGGTTCCTATATCGCTTCATTCCTATTTCACTCTGATGAAGGCTCTCTAAAAGCCAAAACATGTAAGTCAATATGAATATATTTTGCAAAAGACCTGGTTGCAGTAGTTTTGTCTCCCTTTATCCCAATTTTACAAACCCTTCAGTTGGCCTGCTGCCACATCCTTAAGTGGATCATGGAGATGTTTTGCCCACACATCACTTACTAAAGTTGAAATTCACATGTAAACAACCAATTTACAGTTTGACTTATTTTTAATTTCAAGCTTTGACAAAAGGTAAAATCTTATTAATTACTAATGAAGTTGATTTAATCGTGAAGATGTTCTACATATTTGACATTACTCTGGTCTTGCGATCGTTACATTGGCTCCCTGTGGTATATTTATTTAAATTAAAATTAAATTTATTACAAAGTTCTGTGCCTAATTTATAAGTGTCTTTATAACTCTTGGCTCCCAGAACCAACACCTTCTGACTGTTCCCCACACTAAATTGGCATCATTTGGAAAGAAAATCTTTTCAATATGTTGCCCCCCTATTATAGACGTTAAACTCTCACCCTCCCTTGACATTTCTTTTTACTAAAGCCTACAACTAAATCTGCCATTTTTTCACGATGTATATAGTTATAATGTGCCATGAGCATGCATTAGTGGGTGGACACTGGCGCTATATAAATAGCTATTATCATCATCATCATAATCATCATCAAATTTGATTACAGGAGCACCTACCGCGGAACATTGACCACGAATGGGTGAAGGCCCTATTCTCCCAGTGTGGTGACGTCCTCTATGTCAGTCTTCCCAGGTTCAAATCCACTGGTGACCTGAAAGGCTTTGGCTTTGTAGAGTTCCGGGCACCGGAAGAAGCTGCTAAAGCTTGTGAGGTAACTGCAGCATGCTGTTTGTCATTGAATTGCTGCCCCACCTTTTTTGTCTATTGCAAGCAATAGTTTTAATTTTAGACTGATCTCTATTATTATTATTATTCAAGACAAATTATCACATTGTTAAAAATACATGAATACAGTCATTAATTATTCATCTAAAGCTTACATGATATAAATGGATTTGGCTTGATTTATATCTATAATCAAATTGAGAATGTACAAAAACATGCATGTGAACTCTTTTAGTTAATAAAGAAGTTGAATATCCATAAAATCTTGTACTTCATAAACATGCATGTAGTTAGAATATGATTTCAATTAAGTGAGATACAATTATTCATCTTTGATGACATAAGAAAGTAAAGATGTGGAAATCATTGGAACTTTGTTTTGCTGAGCAGTGTTGAGATTTTCTTGGTGTAGAGATCATTTTTCATCAGAGATGTCACAAGATACAGTTACACATCTGTTCATCTCTTTGCATGTCATTTGTGTGTCATTTATGTTACAGATGCTGAATAATCCACCACCAATGTCAGCTAAAGGATGTCGATTTCCCAAATGGAACAAAATGCTGTATCAACTTGCCAAGAAAACAGAACAAGGTCTGTTGTTCAAGCACTAAATGCATATGTATGCAACCTGAGGAAGAGGATTAATTACCATAATCAAATCAAACTTAGACCTCGTATATTAAGTCGACCCCCCTCCTTGACCCCTCAATTTCTGCTATAAAAGACTCGACTTATACACTGTCATATACGGTATGTTCCTTGTACCAAGCATTTTATGTTTGTGCATGTTCCTTGTACCAAACATATGCATGTTTATGTGTGTTCCTATTACAGAGAATATGCTTGTTTATGTGTGTTCCTATTACAGAGAATATGCTTGTTTATGTGTGTTCCTTGTAGCAAGCATATGCATTTTTCTGGTTTAAAAAACTCGACTTATACACTGTCATACACGGTAGGATGTAGCATGTTTTGAGCTACTTTTTTTTATACTTTTTAGGTCTTTTATTGCTCTGGGCAACATTTTCAATAAATTTGGGGATTTTATGCAAATGTGTGAGAGGTTGTGGCACTGGGTTATTTGTGGATGTTCTGAATATGGGTGAAAAGGGGTCACATCACATTACCTATGGAAAAGAAAAGATCTTAATTCTTTCAGAGGTTCTAACTGTGTGTACCACTTTGAGCATGCCCATTTTTGGTGTTGAGTTCAAGGTATTATTAGTACCCTGACCATTATATTTGTCATCGAAGTGAATTTAACTTCTCTTGATTGCAGAAGGCCCAGAAAACATGGAAGAAACACAAGAGAAAATAGAAAACACTGAAACTCCAAACGAAACGGTAGAAGAACCTGTTCAGAAGCCTTGCAAGAAACACAAGCGTAGACGACGCAGGACCAGTGAGAGTAGTCTTGACGGGTCTACAGACACTGCTCCACACAAGCGCAGGAAGACAGATAGTGTGGACACCACTGAGGATGAAGGATGCAAAGAGTCGGTACCACACAGGCGCAGGAAGACAGACAGTGTGGACACGTCAGAGAGTGATGCTAAGGAGGCTTCCAAAGATTCAGTGCCTCACAAACGTAGAAAGACTGACAGTGACACCACAGAGGATGATGGGAAGGGGGACTGCAAGGACTCGGGTAAAGAGCCAACACCCAAGGATCAGGGTGATTCTGTGTCAGATGGACTAAGATCTGAGGAAGAAGGGAGTAAAGATGGAAAAAAGAAGAAAAAGGCAAAAAGACAAAGACTTTCAGATTCAAACAAAGATGAGGAATCTGAACAAACAGATTCTTCAGCTACTGAGAAAACTGAACGTAAAAGAAAACGGATGTCAGATAGTCGTGAGAGTGGAGATTTTTCTGCTCCCCAAGCCAAAATGACTAAAACAGACGATGAAACGAAGAATGCTACAACTTCAGGAAAGAAGAAGAGGAGGAGGAAGAAGAAAAAGAAGAATAAGGAAAAGGATGTTCCCCAGCCACAACTCAAAGTTATCTCAAAGTAAGTGTTACACACTAAAATTATTATGTAGATATATCATTATCTACTATAAGATAGGCACGCCGCTAATGGCTGAAATATTGCCCAAGCGGCGTTAAACAATAACTCACTCACTCACTATAAGATAGGATTATATAAGATTTGTTAATGGAGCTGTAGGCAGTTGATGGTCTATATGAAACCTTTAAACTATAAGGAATGATTTTATACTTTCGGCACTTTGCTGCCGTGCATTAGTCAGTTACAGATAGTTGCTTTTGGACTCCTCCTTTTGACATTGACTTGAGTAGTTGCATTCATCTGTGGAGATTTTGTTTTACTGACTATCTCTGACTACTGAGAGATTTCCATCAATATCAAGTTGTTTCCAGCTATTTGGAAGTATTTTCATATTTCCTAAAAGAAAACCTGTCTGTCTTAACACTGGTTTATTTTTAATTATCCCTTAGCTACAAGTTTCCTTTTAACGTTATCTTTCTGTTTTGTTCTCCAGACAAGAATGGTTAAAACTACGACAAGAGTACCTGAGTCAGCAGAAATCAAACATGGCTGCCCTCAAGCAGACGTTGAAACAACAGGAACAGGAGAATGAAGCCAAACAAATGGAGGAAGGTTTGTTCATTTGATAACTTTTTAAAAATATTTCAAGCAAATTCACAAACGGGGATATATTTAGAGTTGGTTCTTATATAAAAAAAGAAAAATAAAATTGTAAGGGCCTTGTGGTTATCACGTAGAGCTCCATCAACCTTTCTTTAATCACTATATTCTCATCTATTCTCATCTTTTACTCTTGTCAAAAACAGATTTTGCTTGCTAGCTTCTTGTCATGTCTTGAATGCCCACTCTATTTGCAGAGAAGAAAGCTGCAGGGCCAAGGCGTACAATTGATTTTGTCCCCGGGGTCATTGTTGAGGTTAACTGCAAGAATCCAATGAACAGGAGATCTCTCAAGGTGAGACTGTCTGAAACTGATTTATTAGATAAGACAAAGACACTGCTGAACAGGCTATGATCTCAATAATCATGTAAGATGTTCAAAAAAAGGCTTAAAGGAGTGGAAAATGTCAATACAAATCTCGTGAGCAAAGAAACGGTCAGATAAATATGTTTTTTATCAAAAAGTCACTTGGACATAGCGAAAGAAAATATGAATTATTTCTCAGTTGGTTATGTATCAGAATAAGGAATACAAAGGGTCAATGTTAATGTCCAGAAGTTAAATGTATGTTTTTGTATTTTATGCATATAACCATAAGTAATCAAAATGTTCAGACATATTTTAACTCAATTGAGAACAAACTCAAAGCTAAAGCTCTGCTGAAGGGCAATAAAATCTTCCATTCTTGTCACTGCCTACCAAGCATCAATATTTCATAGTTCAGAGTAATTAATTTCTTGTAAGGCAAAGGACTATGTTGAGACTTTTTCCAAACCATACCAACTTTAGTGATGTTTTTTTTGTCGATCTTTTAGGAGAAGTTACCAAATGATACGAACGTGGCATATTTTGATATCAAGGATGACTCAACATCAGGACACATCCGTTGCCAGGACAACCAGAGTGCCAAGAAAATCTCTGACTTCCTTCTGGACAACTTCACCTTCAGACTACTAACAGGTAGGTTTAGATTTGGAGAGAAAGGGTTTACTAACATCAACATGAGTTGAGTAAATCAAATATAAGATTTTCTTATTCATATTTCATTTTCATATTCTTTCTGTCATGACATTTTTCAAATGGGTCTTCTTTGATAGGAAAATTGTCTTTAACTGTTTTACTTGTTGATTAAGTCTTAGAGCTTATTATTTTATACCTTGCACCTGTACCTGTATTATCAAAATTAGTTTAAATTTCATCAAGTTTAGCAAATTTGTGTGATTATCTTTCTCTAATTACTGTGTGTTTATAAGTGTTATCTCTAATAATTTTGTTTCTAGATTTCATAGGTTGTAATTTCAAAGATTTGTAATACAAGTCAATAGATGTGAACCTCTAATGAGTTATTCTAATGTTTCCAAACATTTTTGTAGAAAAGAAAATCATCAAGACTTAAACGCACTAGTGCACACCGATATTTCTTTAACACAACGAATGCACAGATACTGCATATCTCTCGATATTATTCAAGAACCTCACTCAAATAATCTACCTCGTAAGTTATTTAACGAATATTTACGTATTCGGGTAGTAAAGTTGATTTTTGAAGACCGGAAGTATTTAATGTTACGGTACAATAAATCCGCATGAACTACGATATCGGAAATATTAAGATTTTGCTTATAACCAAAAAAGCGGAAACGGCAGCCGCTTTGGTCAATCTAATAGCAATGCTAATGCTGTGTTATTAAGTCGGTTTATTTAAAACATTGCTTTCATAAAACATAATTTATTATTTGTTCTCAGTTCAGAGTTTAGGTAAATTCAACAGCTGCACATAATAATAGTTCAGCCGCTTTCAACTGTCTATAATTTATCCGTTTAGTGCACAGCTAACCTTAGATTTGTTATATGTCCAAGCCGACAGCGGCTGCCTAAATTTTTTCATTGTTGATTGCAGGTCAATTGTAAAGAATTTTAAGTATTTCATTGCATCGATAGAAAGCTTAAGTGATTGCATAAGTCCTCTTAAACCTTAAAATAGCCAATTTAAACCGTAAAAGCGTGCACTAGTGCCTTTAAAAATCAAGAACAAAAATATTTCCCACTTATATCAATCAGATAAAAATTAAATCATTTATTCGCCGTTGTCCACTAATCTACGATCTGACTGAATCCGGTAGAGATCTAGGTACAGTAATTATATTACCAATTATTATCATGCTTTCAAATTTCTGGAAGTAATTTAAAAGTTCAAACATTGCTGTTCTGAGTAATGGTGTGACGAGTTTACCCTAACGGAAATTGCCGAATTTTTCGCCATGGTTGTAAAATCATGGCTGCCATGCATCCTTTGCTACTTTACAGTGACAGTGATTAACCAATTATAACATGACACGTCGAAACGTATATACTGTTGCACAAATATAAGTACGCTTTAGGGTTATAGATTAATACGGAGCTTTAGGTATAAGCTGAAGTGCCATCGAAAGCAGAAATCTTATTAGTCAGATAATTCTCGGCCCTACAATAAGATTGGCTGTCAACTTCAGGGTCATTTCCTGTTCAAAGTTCATGTAGCATCAAATCTTTACTGGATTCATAGGATCAGATGAGTGACAAGTACTGACAACCCAATATCAGACCAGGAGCAAATAATGATTGCACTTATATTTCATTTAGTTTATCTTTAATTAGACCATTCCCGCAGTTGAATTGAACAAAATGATGTTTTTATTGTATGATCTGACCAGATGAGAGAGAGAAACAGTACTGGGACAAGCTGGTGTCAGACAGAGAGACAAAGTTCAGTACTAAGAACAGGACCAAGAAGCGAGGAGTTGCGAAGGTAAGAGATATCCCTGAGGTATAATTTGCACCAGTCTCCATCTCAGTATAATTCAAGCCTTGCTGTTTTTCATCAACTTTTCTGTGCCAGCTCTTCGGGTACTACATATATAGAGGATATTTGACATTTCTCGTCTAATAGCATGGATATCTCATCGAGTGAAGTAGAGATTTATATTTTCACGAGTGGCGTAGCCACGGGTGTAAATATATGATTTTCTACTTCACGAGATGAGATATTCATGGTATCAGTGTCAACTATATGAATGGAGAAGCTAAAACGCTTAGCTAGCGCGGGCCGTTGCATGACGTAATTCAATTGTTTCATGACGTCACGGACGACGTCATATGATTGTTGCGTCATTTCACTGAGTAGAATACCATTTTTATTTCACTCAGTGAAAATACGGGTTTTATTTTCACCGATAAATGGCATATTTCACCATTCGAAACATAATAAAAAGTTAATATCACGGTCAGAAATATTTGTGTGCTTACTATTCACTTGTAAGGGTCCTGCATTCAACCGAACCATGAGTTTTGGTGAATTGCTGTAAGACTTTAACAAGCAAGTGATAGAGACTAAGGTGAGTCATGACTTGCAGAGGGTGTTGTTCGTAGATGTCCTTCTCTCCTGTGAATGGAAAAGAGGATCATTTTAGATGGATATAGTCATCCTGTCTCAGAGTAAAACATATACGCTCACGCTCCATTCTTATACCTTGGGATGAATCCCCACCAACATTTACATGATGGGACCTATGGTTTTTGTGTTGTCAAACTGTTGTTCAGAAATTTGAGAGTTCTCTATTCTTTGCAAAATTTCCATCAAGCTTTTATAGCTGACAAAAGAGTGTTATCAAATTTGTGAAGTAACCAAAAGAATGCTCCATTTCAAACACTTGATATCATTTAACTTTTTTTATTCTAAGTTTGACAAAATGTGTACAAGGTGTGAAAATGTCTTATCTATTTTGTGTTTGCAATGTCAAGGCCTGTCTAAAAAATCCTCTATGTACTACTATGTATCTATAACTCCATTGTATGTAGCACCTTCAGTTGTACTATGTTGTATTTCAGCTGATCGAGAAGGCTCACAAACACAACACAGAGGTGATGGAGAAGAAAAAACACATTGTCTTTGAAGATTAACTTTTTGTGGACATGAAAAATGATGGTGCTTGAAGATGGAGTACAGTTTGTGGACATCATCAAGAGATATGGTGTATGGAAGCAGAGTGCAGTTTGTGTTGTAACCGAAGCTGCAGCTGCACACAGTGGAAGAATGAATCATGTTATGTTCGAGACAGATTCGTCCTGTTTGAAGTTTATGTGTGAAAGATGAGTGAGAAATTGTTGATTATACAACACCATTTATACAAATAAACATCTGTATGTTAAGAAAGTTTTCATTCTATAAATATTATCTCTATGCATACTCGTTGTTTAATCCCTTTCATGCGATTCATTGTTAATAATGTGAAGCAAGTGGCTGTTACACAGAGTTTAAATATGCACTGCTGATTTTGGATTGCCAGTTTGACACACTTTCCAAAGACATCCTCTGACACAGTTTTGATTCTGCACTTATCAAACAGGGCATCTGAAATGAATGCATTTAATCATTTTGTGTCGTTCACTTTTAAAAGGGTAGAAAACCTAGCTACTTTGGCACAATAGGTTTTTTTGATACTCTGACATCCCATGCTGTAAGATAAAACCTTGCCAAGTGCAGATAATTCCCGATGTTAAGCTCCACTGACTGTCCTAAATTATGATACACAAACAAGATTAGATTCAATGGATGGTCATTGATATAGGATCTAGATAGTATTGGATGATAATATTATTCCTGTGTGTTTTGATCTTTATCACACAATTTCAAACATGACAGACTCATTTTCTAAACTGAATGGTTTTATTATTATGCAGATTGTTACATCACATACAATCAGAATGTGGATCATGTATGTGTTAGTTGGCACTGAGTACCAGAGCTTAATGAGTATTTTGTCAACAGCCGAACAGTAACTATTCAGCTTCTCCAAGAACATGAAAACATTGAAATATAGCTGAAAATCCATCTTTAAGTATCCAATAATCAAGAAGTCATTTACACCATTAATTATCATTTGTAAAAGATATTGATTATCAAATTTTAAAAAGCCTAATATATTTTTAAAATCATTGAGATAAATTCAATTAAAATTTAAGAATTTCTTAATCATCAAATCTGACTAGTTGAGAAAAGTGGTTTACAAATTCTTGAATAATTATCTGATATGCTAATTAGGGTATATTGATGTGCACAGATGCACATGGAGATGTTTCAGTGGTGTGAGAGGCACGTTCAGAATGGGGATATTATTTACATTATGAAAGGAGATTCAAAGAATATCGGATGATTTCCTGTGAATACTGTTAGGTTACATACAACAGGAGGTAGATAGGTCTTAATCATTGCATGTGATTAACACTGGAGTTCAGTTAATGGGTATAATGCTTGATTTTCAAAACATTTTCTCTGCAAGTACAATTGTAAGTTTATGATAATATAAGGATCACATTTGAATACTGAATTCATGAATACAGCATTTGCCTTACACCGTGGGATTTTCAGAGATAGTAGAATCATATGTTTCAAAAAAGTAAATAGGACCCATTTTATGTTGATGGGATTTTTCCAATGTTATTTTAATACGAAATTTAGCAATGTAGTGGAATAACATCCCTAAACCTCAAAGAAACCCTATTAATGAAAAACAATTACTACTATTTTAGAGTTAATTCAAATCTAGGTCCAGCACTTATAGCTACAGAGCTGGTATGATAAAAGTTTTTATTTAAATTTGGTATTTCAAATCTTAAAAATTTACTGAAATTTCACAAACTTAAAATGACAATGTTTGATAAATACAAATTTAATGTAAATTGAAATATGTAAACTTGTGCTGATAATGATTAAACTTTGAAGTGAAACTATTAAAATTGAAAGGTTTATGAAAGAGCTTTCTTATGACAGTAACTCCACATTATCTTGACAATATTTTTTAAAGATGGACAGGAATCATTGATTAATATTTATTTTTAAAAAAACTAACCATATTCTTGTTACCACTTGAAATTGCATCCTTACAAATCATCAACCAACTTACTCACTCATACCAGTCACCATCACTGTCTAATTTAAGTCTTCCTGCTAAGCACCAAGATTTGTGGTTGAGCGCAAGGCCCTCTTGAGCAAGGGATATTTATTGGACTAACAAGCTCCATCACAGTAGCCTAGAGAGCAGGCACAGAAAAGTTGGAGGAGTGCAATAGGGCTTAAACTAGCCAGTCAGTTGGGCTGGTGCAAGTAATGCCTTGTGGAGGAAGTTGATCAACATAAAATTACAAGCTTTACAACACCATGTACAAGGTTTCATAAAGGCTATTTAGATACATTGCGACAACAAACACACACTTTGTTATGAATATAAAGCTTTTGATTTTATCCACTTTCCTTGTCTGCAAAGCTCAAACAATGGTCTAACAAAGCAGCCTTCTCAAAATATACATTAAACATTTTATATCACCATATACATAATATTCAGAGCGGCTGTGCCATAAATTATACCTAGCTGTACAATCACAAATCTAACATATTTGACTACTCCATATACATGAAAGATATGTATTGATATTCAAATATTTAACTTTAGGAAATAGTTTTAAACTTTTGCATGCAGTGAGAATTATTCTGTAGAGAGCTAACACTATAAAGTTATAGATATCCTTCCAAATTATTCAAGAAGAATAAAGTAATATTACCAGCTTTACCACTGAAATTCCAACGCATTCTGTGGACCAGATATAATTATTTGTACTAGACATCAACCATATTATTTGCTTGTATTGATTAAAATAACTGCAGATTGAAAACCTCCTTTAAAGAGGGACTTTTTAAAATGTTTGTAATTGAACTTGATGTCGAAGTATGTATATAGCCTATAGTGTGTTTTACGTTTTCATAAATTACTACCTTTGGAGAGACTCTTGGCTCTGCTTAATTCCTATATGATCGAGGCTTAAAGTAGTGCACAAATTGCATTTGCAATTTTTATTGTCAATAATTTGATTCTCATATAGCATAATTTTGTGCTCATGCTCTTTTAACATAAAACAAAGATTCTTAGAAAGGACAATGGGAACAAGACACTTAACACACATTTGTTTTTGAGCTTAAAAATTAAAACTTATCAGATGAAATAAGTGCTCTAACAACTTACTGATATCTTAATGATTAATAAAATCTTAAAGTTCTTAAATCATTTTAAAAATAAAAAAAATAATGAGGGGTTTAGACAACAGATAAACAAAATCTTGAAAAGATGAAATCATAAATTCAATATTTTCTGATGAACATGAACATTTGTAGTCAGGTTGATTGAACCTGACAGACACGATACATCATTAATCATAATCATTAACGACTGTCTGGTTACAGAACAAACACTGATTAAGACTTTGTATGCAAACAGGAACTATATCATATAAAGGACAATAAGTTATGTATATAGTTGAAGGATATGGCTCATATATACCAGTCATTCATTAGGGTAGGTGTAATATTTAATTGATATGATGTATTTGTAAGCTTGCTTGCTGAACATTTTTGAACCAGTCAGCAACTTTTCCACAAAGTAAGTTTCCAAGATCCAAGTCAAACAGAGACTTCACATTGGTTTGATGAGAGCTGTAATTGGACTTTTGATTTCAACTTTGACATTGTTTTGTGGTACACACAATCACATGTTACTGATAAACTCAACGAACATAAAACGCAATTGTAAGTTGCAGAACAATCAAATCTGACACCCATTAGTCAACATTCAATGAAGTAGCACTGTCGCTGTCAAAGTGAATATGCTGGCATTCACCAAGTCACATTTGGAGAGTCTGTTCCAAGGAAGATGTAACATGGATGTTCCATAAGGCACATACATACAGGAAAGTATGATCACTTCCTGATCGTTTCCAGGTCTGTAAATAACTATATAAGTGGTATGAAAATTGATGACAATTTTCTCTTGTATACCAAGGACGATATATTGTATAAATGCATTTGTAATCCTATGCCAAGGCCATCAAACCTCTGTCCCAGAATCCACATTATTTCCATGTAATACCTTTAAGTTAACTTCTTTAGCTTTCACTATATTTGATTTTTCTTCAATGGTATTGAGATTCCTTCTGGAATCTGAAAGTCTTAGGCTCCGCCGAGAACCTTTCCACCGATTGGTGGTAATTGTGGCGTCACTAGCGTCCACAACTGTCACAAGATTGTTTGGTTTCACAGGCGGATCTTTCTTCCGACGGCGCCGTCGGACAGCCACAATTATAACTATAAGAGCCACTGTGATGATTATGACGCCACAAACGGCAACAGGAATTGCAATTTGGAGGGTGAGAGGGAATGAAGACTGTTTGGTTGAAGTTTCACTGAATGGATTGAGATGGAGGATTTTCATGTTGGTTCCATTACGAGGAGTGCTGAAATCGTCAGCTGCTGCGCGTTCGGAGACGTGATGTAGTGATGAGCGACGGAACCGTCTGCGGAGCTTGTCAGATGGACCAATGACATAGATTACCTGGAGATACCACTGATGACCAGAGGTCACCTGCAGACAAATGAGAGAATATTGATCACAATGATTATAAATTATTATAGAAGGAATGAAAAAAGGTTACTCATCATATTCTTGGTATAGATGTCTGTTTACAGCAACTTTCCAAGAAGACTCCAAGAAAAAAATTCAAAGTATTTATGTGTATAACAGTTTAGCTTCCAAGTTTCAGGCAATTGACAAATTGACAAGTACCACAACTCAACAACGATGTGACCATCTTTGATTTGCCCCTTGGTAAAATTGGCTTATCCCAGATTATGTCAAAAACATGGATAGAAGTCTTGAAAAAAGACTCTGAAATTTCAATAGACACAAATTATAGGACAAGAAGGTCAAATAACAACCAAGAATGAAGCATACCTTATAGAGAGGGTCAATGCTCATCGAGAAACCATCCACTCCTGGCATATTGACCAAGTCTTTGTATTCCGGGTTCTCGTAGGCCAGCTCTGCATCAAACAGAACATCATGGAAGTCGGTCTGGGCGGCATCAGGATTACCTCGGTCCTGGTAGAGAAACAATAGTTATATAAACGTTTAGATGGAGAAGGGAATATGTTTGCCCAGTGATAATTAAACAGAGTCCCCTTTTGGACATTTTTGTAGGGCCTTGAATATTAATGTTGATAGTTACTATAATCCCCACATGTTTATGTTGAAGATAATTCAATAATGTATTGAATGTTTGCCTATTTATCTACGTATCCTTTCAAGACTAGGAACTTTTATCGATAACCAACTTCTTAACTATGTTTTGATGTAGAATATAAGGACCTCTTCCAAATTGTCACTGTTGTAAAAACAAAAACATTATCATCCAGTAATCTTTAATTTATAAAACATTAACTTCAGAAATGAAAATCGAAAAAGACATTTTTACATAGATCAAATGCATTTTGCTGAAATTCCTATGTCAAATCTGTGAGTTCTCACCAGTATAAGAAACCTATGCTGTAGTTTGGAGCTGGGCTGGATACATCCGAACTGAAGACCTTCATTGTACTCCTCGCCTGTAGGGTCGTATGTGGGAATGTAACCGTCGCTACCTGCAATATGGAAACACAGTTTTGAATGAAGATGTGTTTTATATAACACCTGATATGCATTTGCATTGACAACCCCAGTCTACATTGTTACAAACAGCATGTGGGTATTTTAGTCTGTTCCCACTTTCATATAGCTAACACCAACAGGCCCGTAGCAAGCGGGGGGGCTTTTTAGGGAAAAAATTTTTTTTGCTCTTCATTTGAATGTTTGTATGAAAAAAGAGAATATTATAAGTTTCATGAGTCATCTGACCCTCTTCTGCAGATTGAAAAAAAACCCTCACTAAAAGTAAATCACTGGTGCCACTGAAAAGTTTGTCTGTATTTGCGTCTCTCTGATGTTGCAGGTTATTCTTACCCCCCCCCCCCCCCCCCCCACTGAGCTAGCAAATCTATATTTTCAGCCCCCCCACTCTTGAAATTGGTGCTACGGGCCTGACCAAGGATGGTTATTTGGTATTTTGTTGAAATCTACTGGTAAGTAGTAGGTAAGATAGGGCAATGACTTTCAATTTAATTCAAATAAATGCATAATCATTAAAATTAATAAATATAACAGGTAAATGACACTTTAAAACTTCAGTTGAAATAACTTCACTTGACCTGCCATGGATAGCAGGTAAATATCTTGGAACCATTCTCAATAATGATTGAAGCTTGTATATTCCATACCTGTACAGAGGTATACTTTTTCAATGGCAAGTTTGTAAGCTGTCTTCAGATCTTGTTCTGGACTCCACAGGATCCTCCCATACAGCCTCTGACCTGTAAACATGTTTTTTGTTATATAATTTTTTTCTCTTATTGTCTGTTTGTGAAAAGTTTAAAAATACTGTTTGACTATAATTGGTCATTCTCTCCCTACAGAGGTAGGTCTGTCATTATTTCCCATAAACCTCTGTTCTAATAAAACCTCTTGCAGAAATACATTGTAATATAAACTACCTTGCAATATTTTAGCCAATGAAAACACTGCATGCGTGGTCAACATATTTGTGGTCAGTGAAGCCAAGCAGTGATGCAGTCTCTAAATAAGGCAAATGTGACTCAAATTGCAAAGTGCACATTCCAGCTTAGATTTCTGAAACTGCATCCAATCAGGCTTCTACATTTCCAGACCAAGAAATGCTCGTCTTAAGGCAGCGATTGTATAGGAATTTATGACAGCGACTTCTGTTGTGAGAGAATGATCATTAGTAGGCACATTGTCAAGTTTTCAATAAAATGGACTAAACCAGTAATTGTTCACAATACAGCAACATGCTTTCTATTCAGTTACCCCAATGGTAAGATTTTATATATTCAACTCATACAACATACTAAAAATAGAGCCATTTGCTCTGTAGCTCATTAGGAAAGCATATGACATATAAGGGGTATAGGGTCACAAAATCTATGAATTATAATCACTTTGAGCTACAAAGTCTTTACACAAGATTTAAACTTTCTATGTTTTTTGCCTCTTTAGCAGAAAACATAAAAGGTTGTATCACCAAATGTATCAATTATAATCCTCATTAGTCATGGTCTGTATACAAGATTTCAGATTTCTAGGGTCAGTGGTTCTTGAGAAGAAGTAACAAATCAGGAAAGTTCAATGACAGATGGAACCAACACCTGATACAGTGCCTTCCCATTGTTGAAAATATGACAAACCTGGAGAGAAAGCTCCATTGAAGGCCCAGTCGTCATCAGACACGGCTGATGAGTTGGGGTTGAATAGGAACATCTTCTGGTTATTGGTGAGCTGGAAGTCGGTGTTGAGTGAATACACCACCGGCACGGGTCGGTTTGTCTGCTGGAAGGATATGGGCACCTCGAATCTGCAACAAAATCATTTGAGTGTTACAAGAATGTGATATTAATTGTTTAAAAGTGTGGTGTCAATATTGTAACTATCAACAACAGCTGTTTTGCTGCTTGAGCTTCAATCATATTTTGAAGGCCAAATTTTAAAACTTCCTTTGAGAAAACTAAAGAGAAATTTTATGCAAGGCTCTTAGTCTCTAATTGTTAATTTATTCAACCTAATTGTAAGTTACTTTAATTTTTATCTACCAAATATCCTTTCGCCAAGCCTCTTCAAATCCAAATGGAGACAATTATATTACCAAGACCTTCATAACATGGCGCCAGTATGTCATTAATTAGGGTTCCAGCTATTTCTCCATGAAAATCAGTGTGTGTCATTAATACTTTAATGCTGTAGCATTAGAATACAATATATTTTCCAAAACCTCAATGGAGCATAACAATCTATAAACCCGTACTCACCTCTGAGGCTGAGCTGCTATGCAGGGTATGGGATCTATGTAGACATATTTCTGTGTTGCCTTCACACTGCACGGGATCAGGTCTATAGTGTACAGACCCGTGTAGTCCTGCAAAATCACAAGTTACATTTTTGATAAAGCAGGATGTTTTGAGTTTTTTCAGTATCACATCAGACTCAATTGTTACGTTTCCACTGACAATCATTTTATTAATGTTAAAGCACCCTCATTGCTCGCACGTTCTTACACCAGTTTAGCGTAGACAAAAACTAGTAACTAGTGGACCTATCACATCATTGTGTTTAAAATAACTATAGTGGAGATCAAGTTTGACGAATGGTAAACGGGAGTTACTTGTCCCTAGATACTGATACCGAAGGCTTTTGCTGGAGTCATTGAGATTGGTTAGTTGAGATTGCGTCAGAATGTGCGAGCAAGGACGGTACTTTCAGACCGTTGTGGAGAGGACAGCCCCTGATAGAGTACGTTCGAATCCCGTTCGAGTCAATATTTAAAAACTTTTATTCCTCGGAATACAGTCGATTTAAATCAGACTGTAGGTCTGAAATTTTATCACTGCTTCTATATTTAACAAATAATCAAGAGAATACTGCAAATTGATTTAAGAAGATTACTTTTCTCTATTTGATGGTCAACAACAAAGTTTCCTAAGGGCACAACCAGAAAGGATTGAGTTCTTGCTAGGGACGATGAAAGAGTATGGTGGTTAAATGTCTCAGGAGAAGGACCTATTATTTATCTGACTTATTATTTCATGAGATTGTTTCATGAGACTGATAGAACGAGAGTATGTTGGGGGTTCTACATTACACTATTTGATTATCTAAGAGAGTACCTTGAGGTTGAAGCTGCTGGTGGCTCTCCAGAGCTGGTGTGGACTGTCAAAGGTCTGTTGACTCCAGAGAAGCTGCAGATCAAAGGCGATCCCCAGACTGGAAGGGGACTTAACTCTGCTCTTTATCTCTGGGAGCGTGTTGTGACTCAACACGTACTGGCCTGTTGAAAGGTTGAGTTTCAAATGATGATTGGTTTTTTTTTTGGAGGAAAGGGAATTCCATAGTAACTGAACACCTTTGGACCTTAACAGATAAGATCAAGGGACTACAAATGAGCAATGAAGAAATTGGATTTTCTTTTACCAATTAGCTCAGGTGTAAATGATATACAGAAAGTTTTTAACAATTAAAATATATCCATTACTTTATTTAAAGCAGTGACTTGTTAAATGGTTAAAATGATAAAATTGTAAAAAGAAAGGTAACATTCACATGAACATATGTAAAACATGTATCAGCAAATAAAATCACCAATCCTCACCTCTAAACTTAGCTGTTGTCCTGAAGTCAATCACCAACTTGCCATCATTGCCGATCTGTATGCGTAGTATCTGTAGCTTCCCACCTAGACTTCCCTCCGTCTCCAGGCCTGTCTTCCATAGCATAGTGTCATAGTAGAAGGAGAAGTCCATCTCTGTCCGATGCTCCAGGGAGCCCCAGCCTATAGGAGCAGTAGCGTAGAGGTAGGACACATACAGAGGAACTCGAACGGTCAAGTGAGACTGACCAGTGTCCTTAACTTGAAAGTCTGAGACAATACGACCACCACAGATATCCACCAGCTCGGTCATGTGGTACCAAGCATCAAATGTCCAGATACAGCTCTTGAGGTTGAGGTGTTTGTATAGGGAAAGAGTCTTTTCCTCCCGGAGTCCTTCTTCAAACTGATACGGGAACTCATGGCCTGGTCCAAAAGGTAGAGAATCTCCAAGCTCTCCTTCAAAGAATCCCTGGTCTATTAGCGGCTTCCTTTCCTCTGCTGTGATGATGTTTGAGCAAACATGCTGCTGACGGTAAATCGGCTCGGCGAGGAGGAATCGAAGGTTGTGAAGAGGAAATGTTGAAATGAGAGGAAGCATGCCATCCTGGTGGGGAATCTCTACAGAGATATGTATGGTGTTTGGATGATCAAAATCATCAGCATCAACATAGTCAAGATTTGCCAAAAAGGACTGAGCTTGGTAACTGTAAGGGTTGCTACCGAATGCAGGTGATTTACACAGACCGTTGTCAGTGCCAATTGTGACAGGTCTGCTTTTTAATGGAACTCCAGGATTTCCATTTTCGTGGATTGGTTGGGCGACACATCTGACCTGGAACCGTGACCTGAAGTAGATACTGTCAAGAACTATCTTATCAACGCTTGTAAAGAGAGTTTGGTCTGAGACTTGCATGAATGGTGGTCGAGAGCCGTCATCTTCCTCTGGTAGAGCCACTTCCCATCGGTACAGGATTGTAGACTGGTTGATCTTGGACTCAGCACACAGCATGTGGGTCTTGGTGAATGTGGGGTAGTGCTCATCACAGGGCTATAAGGCAAATATTCAGAGATTAATATTGAGGAGAGATGTCTTTGATTTTTAATTTTGTATGACCTAAGTGAAAATATAACACCTGATTTTCTTATGACAGCCTACTACAATGACATGACAGATAATTGTTTTATGAATGAAAGATGAAATTTAGATACTTGGGCTTACACAATTGTTGTTTGTTGGCACACAATGATTGATGTAAATGCTAACATCCATAACATGTCACTACAACACTTTACAGCCCTGGTTTGCCAAATAGGTAATAAATTCTCATGGTGAATAATAGTTCACCTTGTTCAAATAGCAGTTCATTAAGACGGTGGCTGCATAATTGTGAAATGAGATATTCAGGAAAATACTGTACACTATAAATATACCTGTGCAGTGTTTTTCACAAAATTTCCAAACCAAAGAAAATGGAATGTAAATGATCACAAGCATCCAGGTAAAGTCAAGGTCAACCAACTTTTATTGATGGACAATTCATGCATGCGAAAAAATCTTGATAATGAATATAGAAGTAAAGATAAGAAAACAAGATTTTGTGAAAGAGTACTCACAGTGACACAGACGAGAGGGTATCCAGGACTAGGATCTATCTGAGTACCAGTTTCTGCATCATCATAGTTCAAGAGTGACACCACCTGAAACAAAATGCCACAATTAAAGAATCATCCTTTATAACATTCAAGGCTAAAACACTGATTAGTTACAACTTTCCCCACAAGCATAACTGACAAGTTTCAAACCATACTCATTCAAACCTTACTGCCGTTTGTCAACTTTTCTGTTACAGCTCCACAGCATACTGCACCAAAACTTGATGGTCCATTTAGAAAGGTAGACGTTACTTACAATACCCAGTGAAGCCCTAAATTCCCACCCTAAATCGAGACAAACGGCAGTAGGGCTGAAATAAGCAAATTATTGCCTCAGTTACTGCACAGGAGTTTTTCATAAAAGCTGCCACAATAAGTACCAAACACCTATTTCAGATGAAATACCGGTAGACACAGTGGTCATACATCTCATACAACATATCACTTCTTATTTTAGGACAACCATATCCGGTTATAATCGACCTTGTTCTGAGGTATAAAAAAATGGTGTCAGTGAGACTGCTTTAAGACCATTGTGGAGAGGAAAGCCCCTGATAAATAGGTTCGAATCCTGCTAGAGACAAATTTTGAAAAACTTTTAGTCCTCTGAACACTGTTGATTTTAATCAGACTGGGGACAACCTACCACAGGTGGGGCTGGAAGTATGATGCTGCCGGACACTTCATTATCAAGGATGGTCACTGTGGTGGTCTTGACCGGTCCAAAAACAGCGCCCTCTGGATCTTCGGGGCCGAGCAGTAGCGTGAAGGACTCGTGCCACTCAATGTCACTGTTGTACAGCACATCCACCACAAAGTCTATCTCATTAACACCTGCAATTAAAGAGAGTAGAATGAGGGTTCAGTTATTGTGTACACACAGAGTCTACTTCATTCTCAATAGAGTTACATCACAGGCTGATAATCCATTTTTTGGTCAGAATTTTTCACTGCCAAACCGGTGGCCAATTTACAGATATCCAATTCTTTAAGAAGATGATAAAATGGGATATATCTGTGGCTTGGAATAATATCATACTTGAATCCTAAGAGTTAAAACTCCATAATCAACATACGCTTGAGCTCGGACAATCATCATAAACATGTGATGACTGTAATACCTTAACACAGAACAATACTAAGCTATATCTTACAAGTTACTGGTCAATCATGGCCTGTACATCAAGTAATATTTTGAGAACACCTAATCTACATTGATCATTAGAAATAATCTGGTAATAAAGTCAAAAAGATTTGTCTAGCTAGATCCCTAATGACTTAAAACTCTCATAAAAGGCAAAACAATGTATACAAAAACAAAAAAATGATTCAAGATTTATTCATTGATAACAAATATTTTATTTCATTTCTCCCAACTTTGCTAATTAAAAAACATTTCACTCAGTAGTCAGTCAATAAGGCTATGCTTGATTGGTAACCCTGTCAACTATCCGGTGTATGGCGCCGGAGATGACGAAAGCGGGGAATCACTTTATTGGCAACCGGAGTACGCCTAAGTTTGAAATGACAGGCAAACTCGGCGTATATAGGCGGACAAATATTTTCGTTGTGACTATTCCACAACTATGTTATAGTCATCATTTTTTTAGATAACAACTCAAAATGATTTAATTAGCAATATGTATAATTATCAAAAACCATCCATAACCTGAAAGTGACATTTTAAGTCATATTTCAAGTTTGAAAAATATTCATATCATATAGATGAAATGTATTTTGAAACTAGTCTGAGGTATGATGACTGCTTCCTGTGTGTACGCCAACATACTTGATTCAATTTGAGCCTGTTACTGACCCTGCGTACGCCGGTTCCATGTCCCGGCTATACGCCACTTAAAAGAATCAAGCATAGCCGTAGTCAGTCAGGTAGTCAGTCAGCTGTCACTCACTCACAATTCAAAGGTATGTTGTTAAGTATTATCTTTTTTGCATCAAACCCACCTGGGGGAAACTTGAGGAGCAAGCTCTTGGGGTTGTAGTCCATCCCAGACTGTGCAGACCCGTCCCTGGTGCTACACCTCACGCTGGAGGTCTGGTTCAGATCCCCGGTCCGCACCACCTTAATCAGCACTGAAGAGATCTGCTCACTCGCACTCGGCTCATGGACGCTGTATGCTGCCTCCCCAAACTGGATTGTGGGCACTAAGAATGCGAATAAAATTTTTATGTCATATATATTCAGTGAAAGATACCAGGATAATCTTTTATTCATGTATATCCTGATAAAAATCCTCTTATAATTCCTTTAAAGCTCTCCTAGTAGTAAAATACTTGATTACCAATATCAATGTGTTGCAATGGTCTCAGGGGTAATTAAGCAATCAATTGCATGTGGACTAGTGAATCCCTCGAGGGTGATCCCCTCATTCCTTTTAAATAGCTAACCCTCCCCATACTTTTTTTGAACTTCAAACTTTCTACTGCAACCTGTAACTTACTTCAGCAAAATAGGTTCTAAATCAAAGATCCAATAGGAAACAGGCATCAAAGTTATTACACTGGATGTAAAAGAAATTATTCTTATTATAATGGAAAAATTTGTAGATCATTAAAGAAAGATATCATAATGTGTTTGTATACTGACCATCATCATGGTTAGTGATAGTGACCGTTGTCTCCAGCATGTCCCCCAGCTCAACATGACATTCTTTACTGCCCATCACGTCCGATAGTTTCAACAAGAAGTCCTCCTCGGGTTCAAACCTGTCGTCGTCCACGATACCTACACTGCAGTTCTTCATCTGTAATATAAATGAGATTTCAGCTATAATTACACTTATATATGTCATTCAGCAAAGTAAGGTTAAATTGGAACACTTCAAAGCAATTATTGGGTTGCTGCATCCTTACCAAATTTTTGCATATGCAGGAAGGCTTAAATTGGCCAGTGATGGAGAGTGGTATGTGTAATGCCTTGCAAGGGAAGATGATAACTTGATGCATAAGATAACCAAACAAACAATAGACCACCGATTCTTAAACATAATCTCTTTTTAGACATGCTGATTTACAACAGATTTTACTCTCTTTACTATATAAATTGATAATCAATGTTCAGCCAACTTACCCTATCCCCAGACTTGAAGGTGATCCTGGAGGCGTTGTTGAGAGTCCTCTCACTGTAGTCCATCATCACCTGGGCTGTCTTCTGTCTGGTGTAGCAGATGACCGACACTTCTGAGTTGAGGTCACCTGTCCGCAGGATGGTCACGTTAACGGTCCTGTTCTTCTCATCCACGTAGTAGTGGTCCTGGACAAAGGTCAGTCTCGGGACTGTGGACAAATTAGTTTTCATGAAATCATTTCTTCCTTTAAAATATATTGGTTTTCTTTATTCTAGATTGCAAGATACACCTTATTGGTTGATTTGGTTGAACTATATGACATTCTTGAAATTGATGGTATCCCCCGGTCAAAGTTTGATATTGATCATTAGACAAATACTGAAATAAATTTTTCCTCTACTATGTTTAAATTTAAAATTTGTTACAGTTCTGGATAAAGCAAAATATGTATAAAAATTACATTTCTACAATTACAACAAATACTCCAACCACTCAATTCCAACCACTTGATATTTATAACATGAGCAACAAGGCAACACTTAAATCACCAGTTGAACATTTCAATCTATATGTATCAAGCAAATATGTGATTATCACAAGTTTTACAAAAAAAGGAACCTGTTATTCCTTACAATATAACATCTAAACAGCCATCTGTAACTCACTGTCTAGTTTCTTGTCTGTGATGGTGACTGTCGAGATGTAGGGTTCAGCAAGACTACTCCCGATGGCAGAACTCAAGAATACCACAAACGTCTCGTTACCTTCCAGTCTTGGGTCGAAGTCATCATCTAGCAGGGTCAACTGGCATTGCTGGAACAGGCACAGTTAATTAATTAATCACTGTATATTTCTGAGACACTTTCATTCATCTTCATAATCTCTTCTCTCCCTACAGCCACACTGCTAACATTACTAGTACTTCAGTGGTTATGTGTTCACCAACCAGAAGAGGCTTCTCAACTCATATCTTCCTGTGTAAACTTTATTACAAATGGGCAACATTTCTTCATTAACTGTAAACACTTCACTAGTGAATAAACTATTGGCAAACCATTCTCAATGGCTTATTTACTAGAATCATCACTTGAGGCTGTTGGAGGATAAGAGAGAGATAAGAAGTGAACCACAATGTGAACAGGATTTCAAGACGATGTAACACTACCATCATCCCAACATAGTTTCAGATAAATAGAATAAAAGAAACTTAGTTCAGAAACACACTAACCTGAGCAATCTGTCCCGGTCCGAATGTGATCTGGCTTGAAGAAGGAACATAGTCCTGGCCGGGGGTGGCAGAGGGTGGGGAGGAGAGGCGGGTGGCGCACCACACGGTGGTTGAGTGGCTCAGATCCGCACCGTCTCGCTCCACCTCTACCTCCACATTTCCTGAATCTTCTTGGAAACTGTAGAATGCTTCTGATAGGTATACAATGGACTCTGAAGAAAGAGAATGTACATGTATATTGTTATTTTATTACACGATTATTTCCAAGAACTCTTTCATACTGTGTTTTAACAAATTTACAGTTGATTTTTTTTTTCTTCATTTCTGCCAAAAAGTATAAAGCTTACTGAAATGAGAGGGAAAAAAGGAAGAAAAACTCATGTCATAAATATATCCTTTAATTGTTATCTATTTCAGTATGTGCTTTAGATAGCGTTCAAAACGAACATATCATATGGTATGTTACATCTATAGTGCTGCAAAAAGAATTCTGTTGAAAAAACTTAAGTTATATATTCTGAAATGTGTTTCAGTGAAAAGAATTGGACATTGACAAGACTACTGACCATCATTAGGCCCCTCAATTATCACATTAGCCTTAGTGACCGCTCCGAGAGAGGCAGGGATAGAGGGTTCCATCAAACCAATCTCAAACTGTTCCGATGTTTCACTCTCACTGTCATCCAGGATCTAAACATAAGATATAGTTTATAAATTACCAACGTCAGCAATGATAACATGGTTCATATTCTTCATATGATGTCCTAGGGCAAAATATCACTTCTTTATAAAGATATGTCATAAACAATGTATTGATGTCGCCTCTGACAATGCAGTCCAAATGTGCATGTAAGAATTTTTTCAATATTTTATTTCATTTTGTAATAGATTATCATAATTGTGTCCATGAAAAAATACTATATTTTTAGCACTTGTGCCTAATTATCAATACATCCCGTAATATTCAATACAAATTCCAAGGAGATAAGATATACCCACTTTTACATCACAGGTGGCCTCGGTGACCCCCGCAGGGAAGACAACTCTGTAAGAGTTAGTGCGCCCACGAGAGATATAATCAGAGCCAGACTCCAGTGACGTGAGACTACTTCCTGTTGCCGTGAGAGACGTAGTGTAGCATATCACAGACACCGTGCTGCCCAGGTCACCTGTAGGAAAAGAGCTGGTTGTCATTCAACTTGCTTTAAATAGGTGACAAAAGTGGGTATCTTCAAAGACAAAAAAAAATCAGAAAGGGCAACCTTTTGTTTCAATTGTGTCCAAGAAAAATATATAGGATAACAATTTAATACTTTCTGTTAAGTTAAAGATACATGCCATCTAGATAGTGAATTAATGCTGTTCTATTATTTTGACCATTGTATACCCGAGATTAACTTCTAAAGGATTATAAAAATTAGACCCACCTGTTCTCTTGATGACTGCCATCACATAAGCATCAGACTCATTAACATGGTACAATCCTTTCTCAAACTCTATGGTAGGCTCTGAAATAAAGAATTATCAGCAATTATTGTTCCATGTAATGAATGTTTTGGCCCTTTTTTTCTGTTGATCATCAGGAGGTAAGATCCATCTTTGAAAATCAAATTTATAGGTATACAAAATTGTCCTTTCAGAATAAAGAATTGATAATATCTTAATTCTTCTCAACACATGATCGGCTTGCAATAAGCTGTTGCAACATATTTCAAATCAACATAGCAACAAACAATTTGTATAACAGAGTTTGGAAAATTAGTCCAGTAGTTTACTCAATATAAACAAATGGAAAGGACAAGGCTGTTGCATAGATCTTATTACAACACTGACAACATGAGATTTACTATCTTCTAGAAATGATTTACAACTCACCATCTTCTGTATCTAAGATAGTGACGGCCATCTTAGGTGTGTCCCCAAGAAGTGCGTATGTGGGGTTGATGAGTTCGATGTAGAATGTCTCCAGCCCCTCGTAAACTGAGTCGTCATTGATGATGATGGTGCATGTCTTGCTGTCCTGCCACTCGTCAAACTGAACCTGGACACAATATTGTATTACAATTATCATTTACGGAAAATGTAGTCATGCTAATTGGGCATCACTGTCTTGGTACAATCGTCAAACAAGTCTGGACAAGATTTGGGGACAAAATTGTAATATTTGACAGATATTAGTCTGATAAAGTATCATGGACCTTAGAAGATGGTCTGAAATACTAAACAACCTTCCATTTAACCCTTTACATACAGGCTGTTATGCGTACACTTCAGTGTGCCACTGGGTTTTAGAAGCAACTTCACAACAGTTCACAACAGAAAAGATAAATGTATGACCTCACAGCATTTTAAGATTGAACCAAGACAGGGTTATGTAGATGAGAGCATACCTGTCCCGAGTGCTCTATGAAGTCCTTGTGTCCAGGTTTAGCCCCTGCCATCAAAGAAGTGGCAGATCCAGGGGACGTCTTGCATGTCACTATAGAATACTGTAAACAAGTAGGGGATAGAAACAGTGTATCAACCTTTAATATTCCAAATATGTGCCTTGCAAAATTGAACATCGTGTACTCCTTGTCTTGTGTGCTTAATCATTGTGCATGGCCAATCCTTTCTTTTTTGCTTAACGAAACATTTTGGTCTTAAATGATGGAATCCATGTAACATCAATATGTTTGGGGTCAGACTATCTGACATTTAGTATGAGTTCTTTCACTTTTTTGGAATGAGTTCCTTTCTGGTTTCAAACTTAACCCTCAGGCAACAAACGAAGCAGTGACCATACCAACAGCTTATCTACTTGCCCATCAAGACACTGACAACAATCAAGGTACAACAACCACTAGAAAAACTGTTGCTATATTTTACATGTAGTACCCATCTGATAGATCAAACTGGCACCGCTGTCAAGTCCTATAGTAACCATTTACAAGGACAGTTAGCAAACTTGAAGATAATTCATATTTTGTCCACAGAAATAGACTTTGCTTCTTGCAAACTAAGTTAGTTTCAAGGCTACATGTGCACTAAGATTTCTCGGACCTGTTTGAGGTTGCCAGTCCTGATGACCGGGACTTGTATGACTCCTTCCGTCTCAGACACGTTCATGAGGGGTGTCCCAAAACTGATGACTGACCACATGATGTGGAATATGTTCCCGGGAACCACATTAGGCTTTGCATCCATCAGGTCAAAGGTGAAACTATCCTGAGATGCTGTGCCATCTGTCAATATGTAACGCACTCGGCCATTGGTCACATCATCTACAAGGGAGATGTGACAATTAGAGTTATAATACACTACAATTTACTGATTGTTAGTTTGAGGTAATTAATTATAGATCATAAATGGAAATGGGAAAGTTTTGAGGTGCTTTAATTTGCAATAACTTTATATTTGAACTGGCAATGCAGCAAGATGACTTTTTTACAAGGAGGAAAATCAGACTAATTTGGCAATGTTTGGTATATATTTTCATATATTTAACTTCCATGAAGTTCTTGTATATCAACAAAGTAAAATATTGTGGGGCAGTATCATGGACTTGAATAGTAATGAAATACACTGATGAAACTGTAAATGCAATTTAACTTATTTTCAGAAATTGACAGATGTGAATCCCATACAATTTTACATACAAGTTTTCCATCTTGATCAGTGCGATAATTGTTAACATTCATTATCATGATTTTCACCACGTTTACTCCTCCAATCCAATCCTTACCTTGCGTAAAGGAGCCAAGAGCGCCCCCTGGATTGTTAGTGTACTCGAGGCGGCCATGTTGGGGATGTTTCTTTATCACATACACAATGTTCTCCTCCAGTGAGTCTTCATCTGTCGACTTCAGCTCTCGCTCTGTTATCAGGTTGGATATCTTGGGAATGAAGAAAGTTGAACATTTTATTTGACTAACACTTCACTAGTTTTATGATAAATGTATTGAGAGAAGAGGTTTGAATGATAAGCAGAATTTGCATCCCTATAACTACTTACAAATTGTTTGTTTGTCAGGCAACTTCTAATAACAGTTACTGAGAACATATATATATATCTATATATATACATATCAATGCTGGATGTTTGATTTGCGCATTAATAGCTTATCTCAGTGTAAGGCCCATTCTGAGGGTACCATTTTTTTTTATCGTCTATCAGGAAGGTTTGACTCTCAAGTAAGTTCCTTGTTGGTGAGTATCTTTACCTCTGATCCAGTCATCTCCAGGAACTGAAGTCCTACATTTGTTGCAAGTATCGGGCTGCCATCATCCATTGGAAGCACGTTGATGTCAAACTCCTGCAATAAATGAAAGAAGGAAAAACCTGAAAATGATCTGTACTTATCACCTAATAATTGTCAAACCATCCTGAAAGTACCATTTTCAGAGTAACTTTTGTTATCAAACCGAATAATGTCCATTGAAAAGTGACTGAAAATAGAAAATGATGATATTCCAAAAACCCAGGTGAATGGTTAAGATAAAATTCTATTGACCAAAATGTATCATTGTTATATTTGGGATCAAACTATCTGCAATATTACACTCTCAGAGTCAGGAAAATTGATGCCAGGATTTACAGTTTACCAACTGACCCATCGGGTCTTGACATAATATTCTGATATTAAAATATTGTTTATAATAATGCGATTTTAATGAATCATAGACAAGTGGATGGGAGGATTAGATTTAATAAAGCCATTAACAATTTTCAAATCACTTTTTGTCAAATAATTTACCTGTGGTGTTGTGACAGGACTTGTTGTCCACCCCTCGTCTTGCTGCATGATGAATTTACTGTTGGTCCCGTCACTGACCACAAAGGAGAAGTTGTCCTCAAGAGTCTCGCTGCCATCATGTTTGTAGCTCACTCTGTTCTCGTAGATGTCCTCCATGCTGAACTCATCAGTAGACTCAAACGATTCTCTCTTCTCCACGTCTACTGTGCCATGCACTGGTGGTTGTACGATCTTGAACATCACATGATTCTCCTGGGAAGTAACAATTTAAGTTAATAACATTCATAAAAATGTGTTCATTATAATCTTTTCCTAAGTGAAACCCAAGAGAAAATAGTGTAGAGATTCAAATGGAATTTGTTATTAAATAGAAGATAAAATTTAATATAAGCAAAATCTAGACAGTGAGAAAAAAGGTCAAGTATGAAATACCATAAAAGACAGATCCTTCAAGATTGATCTCTGTTATGACAAGATAAAACACAAATGAAACAATAAAATACAATAGCAGATAGTGTCAGCGTCAGTATCCTTCAGGTAGAAATCTATTATGATGAGAAACAAAAGGTGGAGAGGCAGACGATAGCAGATTGTCTACCTTTGTATCACTGTCAGTAGCCTTGAGGTCAAACTCCGTTATGAGTTTGCGGACACCCTCCTGGACCTGCAGACCTCGACTTACAACACGTGGCAGCTCATCGTCTACTGGCGAGATTGAGATATAGAACGTCTTCACAATCTGTGAAAAGATAGAACTTCCATTGAAATAATGTATATGGTATATTCTTAACCAAATGCCCATCAAAGAATTGACTTAATACACATGTTGCTATCAGATTTGATCACTAAGTTCAACTGATTACCAAAGACCTTACATTTTAAATATTCATTGCATGTTATCAACAACATAAGGTGTCACTGACCGTGTTTGCTCCATCTGTGACAGAGAAGGAGAACTTGTCCATGTAGAGCTCCTCCCGGCTAGAGTGGACGTACACCACACTCTGAGCCGCGACCTCACTCTGGGTGAACTCTGTAATGGGCACTCCTGCAATATGTGTAAGAAGTGTTCAGTACAAAGTTTCCTCATTAAAGAATTGATGTGAAGTGACGTGATAAGTTATCCAAATTAGAGAGCCAAAATGTGTTGTTACCTCCTGTTCATTTTTCTGATGCATGAAATGCCTTCATATTTATTTTGTGAGCTGCAAGTTCATTACATTAACCCTAATCAAGTCAAATTAGGCCTAGGAACACCCTTCTCCACAGCAGGTTTTTTCCATATTCATTGTTGATATTATATACTATAATTGTACTTGTGTTTTAAAACCATCTTAGGTTATTGCAATTAAGCTGAAGATTCTCCAGAAGGAACCCTCGAACAAGGATACAACAAAACTTAAGGAGCAAACTAGTTTTTACGTTTGTCATAGTTCATACAATGATCCTAATAGTACTCGTTTTTGTTATTGTGTATAAATTCCAACCAAGGATTCGATGATCTTGTAATTCCATCACATTTTAAGTTGTGCACCCACCTGGTTGTCCAGTGAGCTCGAGATGCCCCTGGGTAGGTCCCAGGAACACAGTATACTTGAGACTGCCGGGCTCCGAGTCTGCATCAGTGTAGGACAGGTACTCTGTGGTGATCTTCTTCCTCTCCCCTTCCTTCACCGTCAGTTCCTTGTTGGCTTCCTCGATAGGTGGCAGGCGGTCCTCTGTGGGCAGATTTGTTTATCATATATAATACTGACCATCTGATATTTTGATTGTTGCACCAAGAACAAGATTTCTAAGTCAATATGGTTTTTTTCATGAATCTGAATTCACTTTGGGTACAGTTCAATGAGAACACTCTTTCACTGTGAAAATTGTTAAAAATGGACATAGGATTTCATATGAACACTATGTGTCACTGTGAATATGGTTTTACTAGCTCTGTGAATGGTTACAATGAGATTTCAATTCTGAGTCTTCTGATTATAAAACAACAGTAATAGCAGGGCTTACACAGGTCAAAACAATTTGACTTGAGGACTCGACTTGGATTCGAGTACCAGAAATTCCTATCTTGGCACAAAAGGTCATGTAATTGTTGCTTAGCCAAGGTTTTATGCATCCTTATATGCCTACTTAAATATGGGCAGATAATATATATTTTACAGGACATATCTCCACATAATCATGTTAATCAACTTACTTCACACATCAAGGCAAAAAGTCTAACATCACTTAAATAAGTAACACTGCATGATCTCCTCTTTTTGGGTCTTGAGTCCTGCTGGATCTGACAAAGGCTTGAGGCCTGAGCACCTGTGTTATCTCTACGCAATAATAACACCAGATTCTGTGCCAAAGCATTACATGTGAAAAAAAGTTCAAAAGTTCTCTCTACTTCTTGAAGGATGTAGGTTCATGGGTCTATAAACCTTTTCAAATAATTTGTCCATTTGTCTGGTAGAATTAATTTTGTATATTCATGTCACTAGATTCATCATCAGCGTTACAATAACATCAAGCTTTAGCATTTTTGCAGATTTTTAACTTTAAAGATTTGACGCACATACCCTTTCTTTTGACATGTCTCTGACAATAAAACCCAAACCTACCCAAAACAGTTATGTGGAAATCTTGATCTATGAGTTCATTTCCTTCAGGATCCGACAACTTGAACTTGAAGAGGATGTTACCAGTTATCTCCCCTGGTTCATGGCTATACCAGATGTAACCTGAAATAATGCATTATTATTAATGATATAAATAATGTACATCTATACATAAAGAAATTGATAATATTTACTCTCAATATTCCAAAAAATCAAGTTCAACAACATGTCAAACACATAATATTTACGTAATGAAGATAATATAATTCACAATTTAATAAGGATATGTAACGAAATATGAAAAAAGTCGAGTCAGTCCTCAAAAAGAACTTTAACAGGACTATAATGAAATAATGACTTTTCAACAATTTTACACATCCAATATCAATTCTATGATAGCAGTAATGACAGGACCATCAAAGAGTCATTTCTTATCAAGGTTTTTACTTATCTAGGTTGTATGTATCAGTTGAAAATGTATGTGTAAGATGAGGTGTTAACTAATTTGGTTGGTGTTGATCATCGTATCTGGTGTTCTTGATTTCAGGTCATAAAAAAAATGGCAGCTGACCATCATTTTGTACTGTAACAACAAATACCTACCTTTGTCAATTTTAACTTATCCAACACCAATTCTATTGCTGCAGTAATGACAGGACCGTCAAAGAGTAATTACTTATCCAGTTTTTTACTTATCTAGGTTGAATGTATGTGTAAGATGATGCATAAACTAATTTGGTTGGTGTTGATCATCATATCTTGTGTTCCTTAGGTCATCAACATAATTACAGGTGACCATTAGTTTCTACTCAACAACAAATACCTACCTTTGTCAATGTCATCCTGTGTGAATGATTTTGCACGTCCATGAGCAGAGAGTTCGTACTGGGTCCCCAACTTCCTGTAGAGAAGATGACCCGCGGTGGGGTCTCTCCGCATGGTGTAGACTATGGTGGAGTCGTCGCTGTCAACATCTGTGGCCTTCAGGTGTTGTGACTGGATTGAGGTTGTTGAACCTGAAGTTAAATCATTATTATATAAATCAAGTTGAATATATTTCTGAATATATTTGTTTACTCGTACAGGAATCATGACTCGTTGGCATCGGGAATGCTCTTGTATAGGCCACTGGCAACATATAAGCTACATAGAGAATACTTTACCTAATAAAGCTCAATATAACTGAGCAATGTCTCACTATCATGGTTACACTGAATAATCCTTAAGTGACATTTACTGCGAAACTTAAAATTTGGATGTTAATCATCAATAACTTGATGTCTTGACCTTAACAAGATCAATATGAACCAGCTCCTTTTGCAAATAAGTTCTGCAGCTAGATTAATTTCACCTTGGTGTGACTGCAGCGAGACCTGTGCTTGAAGGCTATTACCTTCAAAACGTGTATAAATCCATGTGTTGATGACAGATTTATACTCTACTCAACATGAACTTCACTGAAGAGTCTTTAGAGGAACTTAAAGAGGTATCTACCTGACTGAATCCTGAGTCCTCTGTTGATGGTCATCCGTGGAGTTTCATCGTTGATGAGGCCGATGATCACGTTGAGGTTCTTGGTGTCGTTGAAGTCACCATCACTCAAATGGAGGCTGAACATGTCCGTCATTGCCTCACTGTCATCATGGGTGTACACGATCAGCTCATTCAGGATATCCTATCAAAAGTAACATTCAAGTTTTGGTACTGTTTTGGTCAGGTGACTTTGGTTTGCTTAATTTGTTCGTTTGATAATGTTTTTAAAAATCTAAAGCAATCTTAAATGTTGATTTCAAATGCTTTGAAGTGATCTTATAAAAGGAAAGAAATCAGATCATCATACCTCATATGTGAAGAGTGCTCCATCAGTCAGGCGTATAGCATTGAAGGGTTGTTCAATTGGGAGCTCCTTGATTCTTAAAGCACCTGAAGGTTGTTGAAAACAATAAAAATCGAAATAAGTAAAAAGGTCATATAAAGAAACATTTCCTGCTTCCCTGTTAAGCTGTTCTCTCCCACCTAGAAAAGGGGATTGATCTGATAAATGACAACTTGTTGACTACTTATCCATTCTCCCCATAAAAGCTACTAAACTCATATTTTCTCACATTACCTCTGTTACAAGTAGGCCACATTTAGTGTCCCTTTCCAAATCATCCAGCAATTGAAAAAGCAACACTGACACCACCTAAATTTATTTAAATAGAAAATCATCTTGCATCTTTCACTGACTTCTGTTATGTAAGAAAAATGTGGATACCACACAAGTGAAGGAACTCTAGCCTAAGCAACTTTGAAGGGAACAGACTGAATCCTCACGAAGAAACAATCTAGCTTATTCCACAACTCACTTTGATTAAACCTATTTTTCAATCTTTTTAGCCATGAAAGAGCTCTGAGTAACTATACAACAGATGTTACTGTTTAGGATTGGAGTAACCTTTACACAGAGTTACTTACCATGTGAGGGAGGTATCTGCACAGTGAACAGTAGATCCTCGGGAGGCGTGTCAATGTCGATGACATACATGGAAGCGTTGGTGAGAGTCACTGCTTTTCCCTCCTGCACAAACAGCTGCTCTGTGATGATGTATGGCTGTTCGTCATTCACAAGCTGCAACAAAGCATTCAGATGTATTCAAAACATAAAATCCCAGCTTAATCTTTTCTCCTTATTTGACATAAAGAACATCTGTAAATTATACATGTTTAATCAATAAATCAGGATATATTCTTTACCAGTGATAAAGACTGTCACCTGAGTTTTTCAGAAACATATGAATTTTTTCCTTTTTTGGACAAGAAATGTAACATTTTTGTGTTATACAAAGATCAATCACAAAGACATTATGGACTGGTTCTATCAAATTACGAGTTCTAACGACAAAAGATAAAATTCCAGTTACTTCACTACGGGAAACTCACATTAATGGATATGTTGAACCTGCTTTGCGGCGAGACATTGACGCCATCGCTGACGTAGAAGAGGAAGTTATCCCATGCTGGTTCCTTGTTCTTGTGGTCCCGTTGATTGTAGTACACGAACCCGTCTACCAGGTCTTGGACTGTGAAGGATGTCACCACTTTCTCTGAGGTCGTCTGGGAACCAGGATCTGAAATAGATAAGATATATTATTTTAAACAATTGGTGAATATACAACTAGAAATATCGGATTTCACTTTCTAGGAGTTGATTTCAAGCTCAGAGGAATTAACACCCTCCAAATGATTGAAAGTGGAGAAAACTTTTTCAAAAACAATGGCTGAATTTGTAGCTAAAGGATTATTAAATATAGGATATCACTAAATATAGGAGTTGAATTCTAGCTCACAGCGATGGGAGCTTCCATTGATTGATAGCGGAGAAAATTAAAAAAAAAATTAACTGAGCAATTTTCAGGAAAGGAATTTACAATGAACCAAATTCTATCAAATTCTAAATGGTTTTATCCCTTGCTGTGGATGGTTTCAAGGCTTCATAAATTCTCAATTATCATCATTACTTGTTGCTCGATAAGTTTTATTCTATTGATTTCAATTTCAAGCATTTAATGACCAAAACCTCATTCAAATAACAACAGCCTTATCAACAATATATATATCCATCAAAAACAATTTATTTATTCTAAAGTTGAACAAAATAAAAAAATATCCTTAGAATCATTAGCTTATTCAGCTTTTTATAATATATCATATAAGCATTAACACAGATGATTGGATTGATGAAATAAAGTTATGCCTGCCATAAACCTATCATGCCTTCAGGCCTGATGATCTGTATCAAATCTATACTGACCAGGCCTGGTGTTGAGAATGTCCCCAAAGCTAGGAAGAACGTCCACAGTGACCAGTAGAGAAGTGAAGGGACTGTCTATGTCCAGCACCTTGATGGAATCTCCGGTGATAGCTACACGACTTCCTTCTTCAACCTGACACAGATGGGATATAAATGTGTTAAAGTCACGGATCATAATTCATGAAAGTCAGCCATAGTGGAATGACATGGCACAAATTAATTCAGCAGGCAATGGGTAAAGTGCAAAAGGATTCGGAAAACTGAACCTACCGGAAGATCCGGTCCCACAGACACGACAGGAGGCTGGTTGTCCGAGGGTTTGATTCTCACGGAGAGCACCTGGCTGGGGAGAAGGTTACGACTTGAGTCCGTCACGTTGAAGTAAACCAACTCCGTCAGGGGACGACTTCCTATTTCCTCTGATGACTTGTAACTGTGCAGGATAGATTGAAGATGGTCATCAATATACTCAGACAATTGTGATTTGTCTCAATGTGGCAGGGTGAAATAAAACCATTCCTACTGGCTTTGACCAGTGGATATCTCTTTGGCTGAATCGGTAGAGTGTAGGACTCTCAACAGGAGGTCCTGGATTTCGAATCCCGCTGGACATGATCTCACTATCACTTCTGTTACCTCAATGTTATATGAGTTAATGGTCTCCTTAGCATCAACGAAACTCTTTGTAAAATTAGACTCATTTGATTGTACTTCAAAGTTATGAAATTGGGTTAAGGGCACCTTTAGCATCAAAGAAGCATTTTGCATAAAGGGTTTTAGTCCACAGAACAATATAGTATAATAAATGGTCTCTTACCTTAGACGACCCTTGTTAATATCATCTTGAGAAAAACCTTCTCCTATTCTTAGTGGTACACCATCACGGAGTAGCCTCCCTTGAGCTGTCTCACTGCTCAGAATGATAAAGATGCTCGCATCTATTTCATCACTGTCTCCAAAAGCCAGGTCCTTCCTGGTGATTGTCACACTTCCCCCTGCAAAATCAAAGATGTAAAAAAGGATTGAATTAAGTCTAAGGGTTTGTGTTCATTGTCATCATTACCTTGGTATTTGCTGCCAATAAAAAATCAGAAGCATCTTAATCTTTTAAATAATTTTGAGGGTTTTTGTCTGTTGATTTATTATTACCCTAATCATTCTTAATAATAATAATCATACCTTCAGTGACATTGACATGACATGAGGCTGATGCCAGCATGAAAGGAGCAGCTTTGTCCACTTTGAGGATGTTGATCTTTACTGTGGAGGTAGTTTTGTGCTTGTCATCAGACACAGATATGTCGAACACATCCACAAGAGGTGACTCAGATCCGCCATGTAGATACTGGAAACTCATACTCTGAGGCTCTCCATAGTAGAAACTGTCACCTGCAGATTTAAAGATATTTTATAAGTACATGTGAAGTTTCCTTTCTTCTCACTCTTTTTTCATTTTCCCATGTAACCTCTATTACAATTGGGCCCTATTTCATCTTTGGTTCTTACAAATTCTCCTAAATGGTCTTGCATTTCTTACTGACATATTCTGTCTTATCTGTTAGAGAAACAAACCAATAGTTGAGTTTGAAACTACATCAGTGAATTCACAACTATATTTAGTCATAAGTTTCCGGATTGTGTAAGACTGACACTAAAAAAATGGCTGATCAGAATTACATGGGAAGTGAACAGTTCAGTTACTTCTGTGAAGAGAGAATGGTGAAAATTGTGAAGATGATGCATTGTATACTATTTCTGATAAGTATTAGCCAAAAAGGAATGGCTGATAATTAAGGCTGTCATTGGATACAACATGATGTTAAATCTTAAAATATGGTCATTTTTAGTTATAATTACATAAAAATTCATTCAAATCTAAATGAAGTAAATTTGTCTTGAAATTCAAGGTCATCAAAATATATACACCCCCAACTCTGTTAGACCTACCGGTTCTGAGTGTGACCTTGACCCCATCAGCCTCCCTCTCAAGTCTACCTAAACTTGGTGCCTGCTCAATGTGAACAAGCAAGGCGTCCATCTTGGTGTCTGCATCTGTCACTTCTATTGCCGTGGAAACGGGGACCACACCTCCTTGAGCAACAGTTAGTTCTGCATTAGGAACACGGAACTTGGGGGCAGCATTGTCCACTGGCATGATCCTGATTGTGAACTTCTGTTCTGGTAACTTTCTCTCTCTTCCTCCATCAGTAACTGTAATTAAGGGATTATACGACAATTCGGAGATAGAAATGTGATTCTGAACACAAGAAATCAAGAGTTCAACACATAGTTTATAGTGGCCATCTCTCAAAGAAGGAAGCTAGACTAGTCATACTTAGGCTCAGAGAAAATTATTGGCAGTAAGTAGCCAAAGGGATATCAAAATTTAGCTATATAAGGTGAACCATGGCTAAATGGCGGGATCTTTACCTTTCCACAGCAACATGAAAATAATAAAGGAGTTAATTGTTCGTAAATCATTGATCAATGTATGGTACATTAACCCAAAAACATATTATTTCTAGGGCTAATCAGATACTACCCTGTCAACATTGCTTCACTGCTTACCAACAAAGCTGAAGGTGACATCCTTTTCATTAAGCCCAATATCTGCATCAGGGGGCCTGTAGACAATGCGGTTACTGTTGACATCCTCCTGAGAGAAGCGCAGGACGGGCTGGAAGGGGGCGTCGACGTGTTCCAACATCCCCTCTCCTTCACCCAGTAGGGTTGTGATGGCATACACAATATCAGCAGGAATTGTATCCTTGTCCTCATAGAGCAGATTCTCTGGGCGCAAAGGAACAATCTGGTTCTCTAACACCTATAAGAAGTAAATTGTATTTTGTAATAAGGGAGAATCAATATGGTTCGGGTTAGTAAATAATCTTCAGCATCAGAAATTTGTAAACAAGTGAACAAGATATTGAAATACTCACAGTCATGCCCAGCTTGATGCCTGGAGCCAGAGTAGGTTCTGATAGTTCATCAACAACAGATTCGTCAATCACATTCACATGGAAGCTTTGGTCCTTAAGGATGTTGGCTGGGGATGCTGTGTCGGCAACCTTGAACGTAGAATATAACATTTGTTAAATTTTCAGGTCATATTATCGGCATTAAAGAAATCCTTATACTTTTTTTGGTCAGGTTCTTTTCGGGATTCAAACCCAAATTTTAGAAACTGAACTGAACCATCATTAGCTTATCCACTCAACTATCAGACCTTTACAGCTAAAACTTCAGATAGAAAATCTACCTTGATTTTTCTCTTCACTGCTTTTCAGATGATCTTAAACTATTTTCATCAATACATTCATACCTTGATGTTCATGATTTATTATATTATTGTCAGTACATATTGTTTACAAAATTGCTTTTCAATGACAAAACTTTGAAAGTTTTAAAATGTAATGCAACATATTTGGATTGAAATTGAGACAGACAACTACAGTACCACAAAGAGAAAGAAAGAACTGTGTTGTGGATCAAAAGCTTTTAGCGTGATTCTTTTCCTACCTCAAAAGTGAAGACATCAGAAGTTGTACCCTCCTTGAGGTGTCGGTACCAGATGCGTCCCTCGTCTATATCTCGCTGTAGGAAACGGTACATCTTGGCAGCCATCATCCCGTCCCCCACATCCTGCCAGCCCCGCCCCACACCTCCAGCTGGGATGGGGACCAGCATCACTATCTCTCCTGAAGAAGTGGTAGATTTTCAAAATAGCATGGCAGTGATAAAACCAAAGTCATTGAAGCTGATCTGATAGAAACAATATTCTCTTAGATTCTCAATAACCTCTTCTTTTATGTTATAACTTCTATCTTTAAAATTTTGTATGTTACTTCATTTATTGTACTGTTCCGTTTCACATCTCATTAACGCAAGCCCTGACTTTTATAAATCAAATGGTAATAGCTAAATGAGTGAGAGTCTCCAAATATTTGAGTTGCACATAAATTTGACAGACTCATTCCAAACAAATTCCATCATCAAAATTTAGATATCAACTTAAAAATCAACTTTCTTTTATTTGACATCAGAGAAAAATCACAATGTTTAGACTTTGATTTTGCAATCAACTCCTTACTTACATAATAAGGAGAGTATGAGCAAGCAGTGTCAATGTACCGCAGTTCCATCTTGCATTAAGCATAATCTTGTCACATGAAATAACATTTTTATGGATATTCAACTTCTTTATTAATAGATTATTAACAGATTTGCGACGTTTCGGTAAAGCTCCTTATACCGTTTCAAGCATACCAAAATGATGAAAATCTGTTAATAAAGAAGTTGCATTAAGCATATTCTTGAAAGATATAATGATTAGGTTTGTACCATGTTTTGGGTTGTTGACAGAGGGTGTGAGAGTGTAGATGAGATCTCCTGTCCTGATGTTCTCCGTGTCCATGGCTTGAGCTTGTAGAAGTTCCTTCGTTAGTTGCATCATCTCCTTGCCCACCACCTGACCTCCTCGATTGTTGATCACAACGGGCAATCGACTGTTCTGTATTTGCAGAAGGGGAATTTTGGAATTCAATTATACATTTGTAAAATCAGAATTTGAACAACAAATATCCAAGATACTTGGCTAATGAATTTGTTGTTTCTTTAAGAGTACAGAGTTTATAACTAACTTAGTATAAATTAGTATTAAAACTTATTAATTGGTAGAAACAGCAGTTGATTTTGCCAGCAATGTTGTTAGAAAATTACCTTGTTAAAAAACTGGTTTTGAACAGGAATTGTATCAAATGCTTCACTAATGACCAAGAATATCTTAAAAAAAGTAGAACACTATTCCATCTATTTGATAATTCTTCTTTGATTTAGCAATTATGGAGAACACCTAATTGCAACTAGTTGAAGTCATCTTAGTCAAAATCTCTAAATTTGAATCAGGAATTCCATTTCACATTTCAAAACTAACCACATGATAATCAAAATCAGAGAATATACCTCTGCCCTGATGACAACACTGATGATGTTGTTGAGCACATTGAAGTTGTCAGAGACCTGTAGCACCATCATGTCCGATGGCGCCGTGCTGTTACTGAAGTGCTGGTAGGCGATGGCGCCGGTACGAAGATCTCGCAGAGTGAACTCTTTCACTGCGGACTCTGTACGTCGGTCGAGCAGCTTGCCTTGGAGGGGGCCTAGATAGCAGAATGAATATATTTACAAACAAGCAAACATTTTCAAAAGGTGAATCCCTATTCGTTTAAAGGGCCTAGTTAAGGAAATATATATAGAAGTTTTAAACCTTTGATCAACATTTTTCAAATAACCACAAAAAAGTTTGCTGACTGAAGTATTCTGATGAATTCAACAAGAAATAGCTAGGTACAAGGACTCAACCTTACAATATATTTCTGGAGTGTTTAAAATTCATAAGTTTTTATTTATGAAGAATGCACTCATAAATGACATGTTTGTAGATTCACGATCTCAAAAGAAACCTTACTTGAGGTGACTAACTTTTTCTGGAGTGATGTAATTCATACATGAAAAACGCATGTATATTCGACAAATTTGTAGATTGAACTTCAGGTCTTCAGATATTGTTGATATGCTACAGTTCATTAACCTACCTTGAACAAGCTTCAACTTGACAGAATTGATATCCCTGGAGGATTCAAAGTCGAGGACCTCTCTGTTCAGCACCGTTGTCCCTCCCCCCACCACCTGCAGAGGTTTGTTCAGCTTCACGCTCAGGGAGGAGGCTGGCAGAGACAGGAACCGGAGGGAAACTTCCTCGCTGAATAAGGACCCATCAGAAGCTTTCAGTACAGCTGTGTCTGTAGAAGTAGAAAGGATTAATGATGAATTTGAAGAATTGTCATAAATTTTACTCACTTTCAGGCTTATACCCAAGGGAATACTTTTAAACAGCTGCATGCACATGTATTTGTAAAGGATGGAAGTTTCACAGACAAAAAGCTTCTTCCATCCTGTCAAATAATAATCATTATTTCTTATGTCTTAAGAAACATCTATTTCAACTAAAGGAACAAAAAGTAGTTTAACAAACACAAAGTCAATTAAAAACTGGGCTTACATTCCATTACTTTTAAAAATAGCCTTGTTGACTTTGAATAAGTCTGACACAAACTTCAAAAACTGATTCAAATTCTATCTGTATACATAAACTCAACTAATCCGATGTCCTGTATAAAATATCCTTGACACTAGCTAAAACCACAAAAATCCTCAAAATCGATTCCAACTGCCCAAACAAACTCTTCTCACCAGAGGTCCTGCCGTCTTGACCACTGACGTATCTGATCCTGCTATCCTGCAGGTCCTGTAGAGAGAAGGAATCCTCCATACCCAGGACTTCATCCCGTCCCTGAGTGGTTCGCACAAGGTGTCCCCCTGACGGAGGTCTCATAACAAGCACCTGCAGGAGTCTCCCGGGAGTGTCTGGGTCCTGGAGGTACACCAAGCTTGGGGGCACGGGTGTGATTCCAGAGTCTGAGGTCTGTACTGGACCCATGATGTTCAGTGCTGGAGGCTGCTGGTTGGCTGATGGAAGATATAGATATACAGGTAGTTAGCTAACAAGATGATAATATAATTTGAAATTTTGGAACAAATTTCTTCAAGAAATTCCACGCCCGACAAATAGACATTAGTTGACAGATTAGCTAGTGATGTCAGCCTGGGTAAATGACTTTATTCAAATGTTTACAAAGTGATGTAGATGGTTATCTGGTGTTGGAGGTGACCCTATATGACCAAATTTTGGCTTGAATTAGACAAGGCTTTTTGAGTATAGAAAACATTTAGTTCATTATAAGTTCATTATATAACTCTATTTTGTAGCAGTATATATCTACTTTGAAAATGATAAAAGACAGTCTCCGAGAAATTGTAACATGTCGATCTCCAGATTGATTTCTGAATCTTTCAGTATTCTATTGCAAAACCAGCCATCTTGTAATATCCAATTCAGAAACTAATGAAGAGACTATACCCACCTATACACATCCTGGCATCCATATCCGTGACAAATCCATCTCCACACAACCCCACACACATCCCTGCCCGCAAGTACGTCCGGCTGTCACACAACTCACACACGTCAGCTTCAGAACAGCGCAGGCAGTGACGCTCACAGTCTGCAACAGCGAGGAAAATTACTTAAAGATTGTAAAATATTTAATCTATATGAGGCTTCAATGCATCAATGATCATATTAGTCTCCTTGAAAATTCCAAAACCTCACAAATGATCATAACTTCATTTGAAATCTTTATCATATATTGAAATATCTGAAATCAACAAAACTTAACTTTTATAGCATCACACAAAAATGTCTTCCATTAAAGTTGCATTTTGGTTTCTGAGAAGTAAAAAGCACCCTCTTGTTAGCATAAACTGATAAGACGTCCCTTTAGAAACCAAACATAAATACATTTATGAGCCTCATAGGGGTTAAAGGGGTAATAGCAGCCATGTGAACTTAAGAATCATCTTGGAATAACTCCTATACTTTGTGTCAACAAAACTTAACTTTTATAACATCAAACAATAATATCTTCCATAAAAGTTGCATGTTTGGTACTGAGAGGTAAATAGTCCCTAGTCTGATAAGATGTCCCTTTAGCTCAATCAGTAGAGTATTTGACTAGAGCTGCCAGGTATTGAAATATGAAATTTTAACTCCTGCTCCACATGTATTAATTACCAGCACACTGCTGTCCCTGAGAGATGAAGTTGCGCTGGCCACAGTGAGAGACACACACTCCCCGGTACAGTACAAAAGGGGCGGTGCAAGCTTGGCAAGAAGAAGGACCCTCGCATCTAGCACAGTTACTGTCACATGCTGAAACACAGGCATCAGCTCAGTTAAATCATTCTCAAATTTAAAATCAAGTTGTAGAAATTTGTACAGTTTTCATCAAGTAACAATTGTAAAGAAGACATTTAGTTAAAGGAATAAAACTTGAATCAACTATTGTTATTTCTCAAACCATATCACTTATAAAAATTGGTACTGCTGAATCTATACTAATGCTTCCGCAAAGGCTGATCCAGGAGGAGGCGCAGAAGGGGTTTTAGTTTGGACATCCATCCCCGTCCATTGGAGCTATTTTTGAAAATCAACTACAACATGGGCTAAAGATCCCCCTCCCTTTTTCAATCAATAGTACCCCCCCCCCCCCCCCCCCCCCAAATTTCTGGTTCCACCATGGTTCCTTATGGCAAGACCGTCAATTGATTAAAGCTAGGCTGTATTAAGGATAGGTTGTCAGAACTTCTTTGAGCAGCATATCAGAAACTTGTATAATAAAGGATTACAATTTATATGGACAGTAAACTTTGTTGTTTTCTTTAATTTGCCATATGCCATGCAATTTAACCTCTTTTTCTGTACAGAAACAGATGAATATCATTTAACCTACATTTGCAGATGCCCTGAGAGAGGTAGGTTCCAAGGGGACAGTCGGACACACACCCACTGCCAGCTGGGGTGAGACCCCTGGGACATCTGGAGCATACGGACCCCTCCCCTTCGTCTGCAGGGTGACACATCTCACACCCAACCTCACATGCTGAAAGAAGTCATCATACAGCATGTTTATAGTATTTCCAAAAAGGTTTTATTGCAAATGTGACTAACAGGGCATATGCTAAGCTTTGAATTATACGATATGGGATTTATTCAGTCAAGAACATAATGCTACAAGGAAAAGGTAAACAAGTTTACAGTTTAAAAACAATTTTATATGGAAATAACGAGTTATCTAATATTGACATCTCAGCTATTTAACAATCAGTTTATCTTTTTATCATCCATTCGGCAAGATTTGATACAAAATTAGTTGAATTGTGTTGCAACTGTACATCGTATTGGTTTGTCATTACTTTGTGTTGTATTGTAAAATATAATTTGTATTGGTGTGGCATTAATAAAAACTTTCAGCTTGTTTGCCAATCCATTTTCTTTTCTTTGAAATGAATAAAATATGTTTAAACCAAAGGTAAACAAGTGAGGTTCATTTTAATGTATAAAGGTCTTAGCTTTCAAATTCAAATCATAAATCCTTTTTAACTGATGTAACACGAATAAGCTTTTACCCTATTCAAAGATGACAGAATTATTA